>CM053627.1:31175935-31217376 GCA_028646595.1 Phalanger gymnotis
GACAGGGCCCTGGGCCTGGGGCTTAGCACTTAACAGCTGAAAGTACTTCCACTCAAAAGAAACAAAAGCCATGCTAATGAGACAATTTTGCTTAACAACACAGGATGATAATAGTCTTAACCTCCCAGGGTCGTTGTAAGGACAAAAAGATAATATTTGTAAAGCACTTGGCACATACTGGGTGCTTAATAAATGTTTGTTTCCTTTCTTTGTAGTTGTAGCTAGATCTTTCCAAGAGTGTGTTTGATTTCCCGGAACAGAATAGTAAGGGTGGAAATGGTGATTCCTTTTTCACCCCTCAGAGCAGAGCCTAAAATGTGGTACTCTATAGACTGAAGACTCTTAGTAAGAATAGATCAATTGTACTGAAAAGGGAGTGGGCCTAGCCCACACCTACGGGACAAGAGCTGTCAATGAACACCTTGTGCACCTTTCCTTGCTTGTAAAACCATTCATTTATTCATTTATTCACTTAACCTATTTGCCTCAGTTTCCTCAACTGCAAAGTGGGGGTAATAATAGCCCCCACCTCCTAGGGTTGTTGTGAGGATGAAATGATAACATTTGTAAAGGGCTTTGGCACATAATAGGTGCTTAATAAATGTTTGCTTCCTTCCTTTGTAATTGTACCCAGATGTTTCCAAGAGTGTATTTGATTTCTCTGAACTGAATGATTCCTTTTTCAACCCAAAGAGCCCAGAGTTGTGAGAATTAAATGAGATAATATTTGTAAAACAATCGACACAATCCCTGGCACATAATATGTGCTTTTGTTGTTGTTCAGCCATTCAGTGTCTGATTCTTTGTGATCCTATGGGTTGTAGCACATTACTACTGTCCACGAAGTTTTCTTAGCAAAGATACTGGAGTGGTTTGCCATTTCCTTCTCCAGGAAACAGGGCTGCTAGGTGGCACAGTGCCAGGCCTGGAGTCAAGAAGACTCCTTTTCCTAAGTTCAAATCTGGCCTCCAACACTTACTAGCTGTGTGACCCTGGGCAAGTCACTCAACCCTGTTGGCCTCAGTTTCCTCATCTGTCAAATGAGCTGGAGAAGGAAATGACAAATCACTCCAGTATCTTTACCAAGAAAACTCCAAATTGGGTCACGGAGTGTCAGACGTGACTGGAAATGACTGAACAACAACAATCTCCTGTAAATAGGTGCTTAATAATTGTTTATTCTTCTCCAGCTCATTCATTCAAACAACAAGAATGTGTTAAACGTTTGTAATCTAAATGTGTAATTACTTACTATTCTAAGTGCTAGAAGTAAAAGGAGGGCAGAAGTAGTCCCTGTCTACATGAAGATAGCATTCAAGCGGAGGAGATGGCATGTAAATAATTAGGCACATACAAGATACGTAGAGTTGGTGAAAGGTAGCATGGGGCCAAAGGCACAAGCAATCGGGGAATCAGGAATGGCTTCTTACAGAAGTTGTGAGTCTTGAAGGAAGTGAGATTTGGAGGGGAGGAGGAAGAGCATTCCAAACACAAGGGACAGCCAGTAGACAGGTAGGGGATGCACGAGGAAGTGTCGGGGGTGAGGAACAGCCAGGTCGATGCTTTCACATAAAGGGAAGAGAGCATGGAAGGGAGTGAAATGTAGGACTGGAAACACAGGACAGGGTCAGGTTGTAAAGACCTTTAAAAATCAAACAGAGAAATTCCTCTTCGATCCTCAAGGTAATAGGTTGCCAGTGAACTTTACTGAGTGGGTGGATGACATGGTTAGCTCTAACTTTAGGAAAATTACTTTGGCAGAAAAGAAGAACTATAGAATTCAAATAAAAATGGATCCCTGCTGTTAGAATGTTGTTGTTCATCTTTCATACTCAAAGAGGACCAAAATGACATCACTATGTCAGGGGTCAAGGTATAGCGCAAGAGTGGGGAACCTTTGGCCTCAAGAGCACATGTGGCCCTCTTGGTCCTCAAGTAGCCCTTTGACTGAATTCAAACTTCACAGAACAAATCCCCTTAATAAAAGAATTTGTTCCGTAAAATCTGGACTCAGTCAAAAGGCCACACCCAAGGACCTAGAAGACCACATGTGGCCTTGAAACCACAGATTCTCCACCCCTGGTATAGTGTGTCCTAATGTGGCTGATCAGACCAATATGAGCTCGGAAGGTTGGGCACAAATAGTCCACGTGAATGTTTGGAACAGAGATGTCTCTAAATTTGTGCATCTCACTTTTCTTTTGAGCTGCTGCCATTTTGCTTTGCTCACAGAGCACAATGCCTTCTTTAACGCCAGCATACCATACTGGGCAGTCCTGTGCCGATGTCTCCCATGTCTCACAATCAATTCCAAAATTCTTCAGAGAAACGTTGAGTGTCTTTGTATCACTTGCTTCTTCCGATCTCCATGTGAGCACTTGCCTCAGGCAAATTCTCCATAAAATACTCCTTTAGGCAAACGTATATTTGGCATTCAAGCATGGCCAGCCCATTGGAATTGTACTCTCTGTAGTAGAGTTTGAACGCTTGACAATTCAGCTCAAGAGAGGGCCTCGGTATCTACTACCTTATCTTGCCAAGCAATCTTCAGAATCTTCCTAAGACAATTCAAATGGAAGTGGTTCAGTTTTCTGGCATGGCACTAATATGCCATCCAGGTTTCTCAGGCATATGACAATGAAATCAGCACAACGGCTCTCTAGATCTTCAGTTTGGTAGGCAGCCTAATATTTCTTTGCTCCCACGCTTTCCTTTGGAGGCTCAAACACTGAGCTAGTGCTGGCAATGTGTGCATCAACTTCATCATCTATGTGGATATCCCTAGAAAATGTACCGCCAAGATAAGTGAACTTATCCACAGTATTCAAAATTTCTCCATTTGCTGTAACCAATGTTTCCATGTGTGGATGGTGTATGCTGGCTGGTGGAGAACTTCTGGTTTTTTTTTGGTGAATTTGTAGAAAAGCACAGCTTGACATTATGCTATATTGTATTTGTATTTTGTTAAACATTTCTCAATTTCATTTTAATCTAGTCCAGGCTGCACTTTGGAGTTTTCTGGATGTAGGTAGAGAGTTCAAGACCTCTGGGTCAAGAATGGATTCTAGTGGGAAGGACTTTTGAGGCAGAGAGACTAATT
Organism: Phalanger gymnotis; assembly: GCA_028646595.1. Taxonomy (NCBI): domain Eukaryota; kingdom Metazoa; phylum Chordata; class Mammalia; order Diprotodontia; family Phalangeridae; genus Phalanger; species Phalanger gymnotis. Next base: position 31,179,036 of record CM053627.1, read on the forward strand.
AGGAGTTTAAGTAAGAAGTAATGAGGACGTGAAGGGGATGTTGTTGTTGTTCAATCATTTTCAATCATGTCTTCGTGCTTCATGACTCTGTTTGGGGTTCTCTTGGCAAAGATACTGGTTTGCTATTTCCTTTTCCAGCTCATTTTGCAGGTGAGGCAATCGAGGCAAACAGATTTAAGTGGTTTGACCAGGGTCACACAACTAGTAAGTGTCTGAGGCCAGATTTGAATTCAGGAATAATTCTATCCACTAGCTTCTCTTTATCAAAGAGATATTGTGAAAGTAGAAATGAAAAGATTTCATAACTGGTTGGATATGTGGTATGAGTGAGAGTGAGGAGTTGACTGACTGGAAGGATGTTGGTACCCTCAATAGTAATAGAGAAGTCTGGAAGAATGGAAGGTTCAGAGGGAAAGAAAAGTTCTCTTTTGCACATGTTTCATTGTGCACGAAAGGCCTACATTGCATTGCTCATGAGATGCCAACAGGACATCCATTTTGAAATATCTAGTAGGCGCAGGGTGGTACAGAATTGAAGTTCAGGGAAGAGGTTATGGATAGATAAATAGATCTGGGAATATTCTACATTTGTATAACTGAACCCATGGGAGATGATGAGGTCCTTGAGATAATCTAGCCTCAAGAAAAAAGAAGGCCCAGGACACAGCCTTGGGGTAACCCCATAGTCAGGCGTTGTGACCTGGATGGATATTATCTATCAAAGGAGACTGAGAAGGAGCAGTTAGAGGAAGTTGAGAAGAGAACCAAGAAAGAACCATGTCTTCAAGAGATTATCTGGAAGGAGGTGATTAACATTGCCAGTGAGAGGTCAAGCAAGATGAGGATTGAGAAAAGGCCGTTAGATTTGGCAATGAAGAGATGGTTGGTAACTTTGGAGGAAGCAGCTGCTGTTCAGTGAAGAGATCGAAAGTCAGATTACAGGAGATTGAGAAGAAACTGAGAAGAAAGGAAAGGGGGAGGAGGATTTGGGTCCAAAATCTCAATCTCAGCATTTTTCTTTTCCTTCAAAGTTCAGCTCAGATGCCTACTCTCCCATTGAACCTTACTTGATTTTTCCCACCTGGAAATTAGAATTCCCTCCTTCCCTCCTCAAATTTTCTTAGAGTACTTTGACTAGATCTCTCTTTTGCTCATATCTCCCCTTAATGTGTACTTATCTGTGTATATATGAGGCCTCTTCTTAACCCTAATACCACCAAGTCACTTAGCTTTCCTGGGGCTCAGTTTCTTCACCTGTAAAAGGAGGGGGTTGGATTAGATGGTCTTGGACATCTCTTCCAGATCTAAATCTATGTTTCTATGAAGCACAGATAAAGAAGGCATGAATTTCAGGTATGGGGGATTGTGTAAAGTCATGGAGGAAGAAGAAAGCATGCAGAATTGGGGAAACAGTAGTCCAATTTGTCTAGAACACAGTGTGAAGGAGAATAAGGTGAAATAAGGTTGGGAAGGTAGATTGGCCAAATTGAGGCATTTATATTTTATTCAAGTTTCAATAGTGAGCCACTGAAAGTTTTTGAAGAGGGAAGAGACATGAACAGATATTTACCTTATTTGGCATTATTTTGGTGGCTGCGTGAAGAGACTAGAGACAGGGAGACCAATGGGAAATTTATCACGGTAAATCTACTTGACGAGAGCTTGAATTCTGCGTGAAGATAAAGAGTCAGATGTAAGAGATGCTATTGAGGTGGAAACATACGGTACTTGGCAGATGATTAGATATAGGAGAGGGAAAAGGAAGAGTCCAAGTTTCAAATCTGAGTGACTTGGAGGTTAGTGGTATCCACAATAAGGAAATTGGAAAAAGGGGCAGATTTGGAGGAGAAGATAAATTTCATTTTAGATATGTTGACCTGAGATACTGGTGGTACATCTGAGGTGTAGGGATGTGTATGGCAATATCCACTGGGGGGTCGTGGAACTGGAATTCATGGAAGAGATGATGAGCTACATAGGATACTGTCTGGCATCCCCCCGGCCCTTTTCATTTTCCTTTCGTATACTGTCTTTCCCCCATTCGATTTTAAGCTCCTTGGTGGGGGGTAGACTGTCTTTTTTCATACTGGAAAACTTTTTTTATCGTAGGTGGAGTGGGATAGCTGGACACAGTTTAGATGATTCCAATTTTGTTGGCAACATCTAAAGCATCGTAGTCTGGAGCGAGTTGGACATAGGCCTTCTTCTCTCCATCAGACTGGATCGGCATGTTGACTTTGGCCACATCGATGTCATACAGCTTCTTTATCGCTAGCTTGATCTGATGTTTGTTGGCTTTGACATCCAAAATGAAGACTAGGGTGTTGTCCTCAGTCTTCTTCATAACAGACTCAGTGGTCAAGGGGAACTTAATGATGGCATAGTGATCAAGCTTGCTTCTCCAAGGAGCACTTTTCCGAGGGTATTTGGGCTGCCTTTGGAGTCTTAGTGTCTTGGGTCGCCTGTGGCTATAGACACCCTTCAACACCTCCTTCTTGGCCTTCAAGTCCTTGGACTTGGCTTCTGTCTTTGGCGGGGTGGGGTGGGGGAGCAATGGCTTCCTTCTTCACCTTCAGCACCACCTTGGGGGAAAGGCTGTCTTTCTTTTTCTTATTGTAACCCCAGTGTTTAGCACACTGCCTGGCTTACACTGACTGCTTAATAAATGTTGATTGACAGATTGAGAGTCACCTAATTAGAGGTGATAATCGAGTCAAAGAGATCACCAGCAAAGAATATAGAGAGAGGAGGAAAGAGTGCGGGACACCGAGGCATAAAAGTTCCTACCAACCTCCAAGGCTTCCTTCGGCCTTCAAGGTTTCCCAGTAAGGATGGAGAAAAGGGCATCTGATTTAGCAAATAAGAGATTACTGACAACTGCAACAGCAATTGTAGCAGACTAACAGAGATTAGAAGCTGGATCCCAAGGGGTAGGTTGTTTGTGTGCAGTGAGATTAAACTACTTTTTTGTCTAGAATTTTAACAATGAAAGGTCTTGAGCATGTTTGAAGGTAGGAGGGAAGGAGTCAAGAATGAAAAAATGAGGTGAAATGGCCAATGTGGCAAACTCCCTCAAGGGGATGAGATGGTGAACACAGGTAAAAGGGGTTAATCTTGACAAGGAGGAGGGACATCACATTCTCTGAGACTGAAATAATGAGGGAGAGGCTGGGTGAAGATGCAAAGAAGCTTTGAAGTGTGGAGGAGGGGCAATGATAACCTCCACCCCCTCAAAAGCAGACAGATCATCTGCTGAGAAGGTAGGATGGTGACTGAAGACAGAAGAAACAGTTTGGAGCAACTACTATGAGGAACAGTAGGAGGGAATGAAAGTATTGCCATGGGAGGAGAGAAAGGTCGCTAGTGAAGATAATTCCAGCAAGTACAGAGCCAAGTATTAATAAGTTTTATCTGGAGGATTCTGAAATCTTTTGATGTAAAAGGTCATTTGGGGAGTAGCTAGGTGGCAAAGTGGATAGAGTACTGGGCCTGGGGTCAGGAAGACCTGAGTTCAAATGCAGCCTCAGACATTACTAGCTGTGTGATCCTGGGAAAGTTGCTTATTCTTTGTCTGCCTCAGTTTCTTTATATGCAAAATGGGTATAATAACAGCACCTACCTCTCAGAGTTGTGAGGATCGAATGAGATAATAATTGTGAAGCACTTAGCACAATGTCTGGTACATAGCAAGCTCTCTTTCCATATACGTATATATATATACATATATATATATATAATTCAAGACTATTAGAAGCAGCTTGGATTATGGGGGAAAAAAGAGAAGACCAGCTGTCAGGTGTAACTGGTCGCCTTGGTCAGGATTATTGTTATGATATATACCTTTCTTGCTCTGATTGCTCATTTCCCAAGGGCATCTTTGATTCATCAGTAACTAAGCTCTGCTCCAAACCTGTTGGTCAATGATAGAGGATTCTCTCCTTTCATTCTTGCATCCCTAGTACAATGCCTGGCATATAGTAGGTGCTTAATAAATTCCTAGTGATTAATTCAAGGAAAACATTGGAGTTAGTGCTGCTAACCTTTTGGTATGTTAATCTGCTAACCGCCTAAAGGATAATTATTACAGAACTAACTACTCCCCTCTAACATTATTTCACTTAAGAGTGGTTTTTTTCTGGAGGCAGTTGACAATTTTCCGATCTTAATTTTAATTCCCTATTAAAAGGAAGTCTGTCTTCCTAAATGATTACATTGGCTTTATGGTATAACTCTTATGTGAGTTTGGATAGCATGAGACAGTTCTACCTACAGCCTGATCACCCCCGATGAATTAAATATTGGTGTCCAAGATTTTCAAACCTGGGAGGCCGGATCATGAGGAACAGATTAGTTGCTAATCCCAGGGGTTTTGTGACCATTTACCTGTTTTCTTTGCATGACAAGGGCCATGGATTATTCGCGTACATGCCATCTTAGTTTGGCTTGGTTTTTATTGTCCACTGTTTAGCCCAATGTGATCGCTTGATGAATGCTTATTGACTTGACTTGGGTGCTCTGTATTTTTCTCTGCACATACTATGGACTCAATGATGCAGCTGATTGCTTGGAGTAAATATTGTAAATTTCACAGAATCCTAAAATTCACAGAGGGCTGATAGGGACCTTGGATGGCTATCTAAATCTCATATGTATACAGGAATCCCTTCGATGACAAGTGGTAATATAATCTCCACATGAAGAACTTCAATGATGGGGAAGACCATCTGTTGAAGCAGGCCATTCCACTCTGGGCCAGTTCTAATTATTAGGAAGTTTCTCCATGTAACCTAAAGTTTCTTCTCTGTAATCCCCCCACCCCACCTTGCATACATGTTTCTGCCCTCTGGGGAACAGCAATTTAAGTCTTATATATCTTCTATATGAGTCTTTCAAATACCTGAAGACTGATCATATCTTCCCCCTGCCAAATATTCTTTTTTCCTGGCTACATATTCCCAGATACTTCTACTAGTCCTCTTGTGTCACAGTGCCTGGCCACCCCTGAGCACGAGTCCTCACCAAAATCTGGTACCCAGAACTGAATCTCTACCCAGATACGTATGACCAGTTCAATGCAGCAGGACTATTGCCTTCTCTATGCTTTGATGTAGTTTTTTTTGACTGTCATGTTCCCTACATCTTTTTTTTTAACCTGAGAACTGTTGGTTAGCTGTTATCTTCTCACCTGGCATTTTTGCAGTTGATTTTTTGAACCCATGTGTAGAACTTAACATTTATTCTTATTAAACCCCATCTTATTAGATTTGGCTGATTCTAAGGCTAGCCTACTAAGTTTTTTAAAGTGGCCAGCCCAACACTTAGCAATACCTCCAAGTTTGTTTCATTGACACATAGGCTATTTATTCATTTATCTAAATCATTGATAAAAATGTTAAACTCCAAAGGAATCAGCCTCTCTCATCAACCAAAAAGTATCTCCAGCTTCTAAATCTAAGACTAGATATTTATTCCTAGAGGAACAAACAAATTACTCTAAAATGTCTTTGCTTTTCTCACTAAGATTATTCCCTTTAAAAACCACTTCCATTTCCTTTCTAAGTTCACATGGCTTCCTGCTGCGTACATTTCTTGGCTAACTCTCCCTCAAGTGTAAGATCCTCTCCCCAACCTCTAAGGCATTTGTTCAAGGTTCTCACCCATGAGCTTTGTCTTCACTTGCCCTGCCTGCTAGGTACCTCTGAAAAACATTGCGGGAACGCTTATCTGAGAATTGTACTTTACACTTTGAATTACTTGTTCTCAGGCTCCATTGTCCACCACCAGGGGGCAAAACCCTTTAGAACAATCTTGGTTTCTCGACAATAATTCTCTACTGTAGAGGAACCTTGTGTGTCTCATTCTTGATGTAGCCTCCCTGCTAATTATTTCAACCACGGGGCACCAGAGACATTACAAAGGCCCAGCACAGAGGGTTCTCCTAGCACGTAGGCAGTCAGCAGCCTGACAGCCCTATCCATTTAAAAGGAGGCATGTTGAGTGACAAACAAGAAGAGGTGGGTTTTGATGACTCCCTGGGTCTCCATAGGAGTTCTCTAGCTTTGATACTGATGGAGATGTTTGCCATAATATCCCTTCACACTAAACGTGTCACCTCACAGGTTTAAGGGCTGGAAGAGCCTCATGCTCAAATTTTTTGGCTGGTGAAGCCTGTATGTGGACTCCTTCTTAAAGTTTTAAATGCACAAAAGACCTAGGATTACAAAGCATAGTTATCCAAATATTTTAAAACCAAGTACGCCCCAGGTTAAGAACCCTTGAAATAGTCCAACTCTCTCATTTTACAGATGAGGAAATTGAGTGGAAAGGTTAAATAACTTCCTCAAGGCAACAAAGGGAATAAATTGTCCAGCTGGGACTTGAACCCATATTCTCTCATTCCAGATCTCAAGCTCCTTCCACAACTTTGAATTCTTGCTCCCATCTCTGATCTCTATTGGCAAGTTTACCTTTCAGTACCAGTTACGATATTTTTGTTTTGTTTTGATTGAAATCACGGTAGTCTATTACACTTGTCTTTTTTTTTTTTTTTAGTTTATGGGTCTCTTGGAAAATGAATAAATTCTTAAAAGAAATGTTGACTTTCACATTTCTCTTTTCAGAAGTAATGAAAACTAGAGGGGGAGGAGGGAGAGGGAACTACAAGGAGAAGATTCTGTTGTCTCTTAAGAATTTCTTGACAACAGAAAGGAATGGGGGGTGGGGCAGAACCAGCAATCCGTGCCCTTAAACTGCCTCCAACCACACCCTTCTCTTTCTCCTGGGTTTGCTCAGCCTCTGTATCAGCGAAGAGGTGGGGGAGACTGGGAATAGGGGAACCTGAAAGTAGTAAAGAGGCAATCCATTTTATAACAGTTAAATCCATTACTGTTGTTCTGGATTAAAAAAAAAAGAAGAACCTAAACTCCCAGGGAGAAGAAGGCTTGGGAGCATAGAAAGAACAGATTGCCATCCAGGTCACAAAGATTTCTCCTGGATTCATGGGGAAATCAATCAACATAAATTTATTAAGCACTTACTATGTACAAAAGACACTGTGTTTGGCGCTGGGAATACACACACACACACACACACACACCCCACAAAATAAAATGGACCCTGCCCTCAGTGAGCTTACAGTCTACTGGAAGGATACAACATGTTATGTTCACAGATGAGTAAAAGGTGGCAAGATATAAAGTTAATATAGGATGAGAGGTGTGCTAATGCTTTGGGGAAATCAGGAAAAGTCTTTTGAAAGTGGCCTTTGAACTGTGTTTGAAGTGAATTTAGGGTTGAAAGAAGAGGTGAGGATCATTCTGTAAAGGCGGGGTGGTGGTGGGGGGATATCTTTACAAAAGCAGAGATAGATGGGCTGTCATGTATGGAGAAAAGCATATAGGCCAATTTGACTACAACTTAAAGAGTTCCTAAGGAGGAAGAATCTATAACCAGTCTGGAAAGATAGGCTAGGGTCACATTATGCAGGGCTTTAAATGTCAGAGAAGCATCGTAGAGAACCCGGGGAGCCCCTGAACATTTCTGAGCAGGTTAGTGACAGGAATATCAGCTTGGTAGCTGGAGAAGAGGGAGCTTGTTCACAGGGAGACCAATTAGGAGGCCACCCCAAAAGTTCAGGGTTGAAGCGATGAGGGCCCGGACTAAGGGGCTGTAGCTTGAGAGAAGGGGATGACAGGAGGAGGAAATACTTGGGCTGTGAAATAGACAAGACTCTGCAGTGAATGGGGTGAGGAGGCAGGAGAAGGGAAGGTATGAGTCAGAGGGAAAAGTAGAGGACAAGTGCGCAAAGAACAGAGGAAGATAAGGGTCTCTGAAGATGGCCCTTTGATGGTACATCTTTCTTAGACTCTGCTAGATTTAGAGACCGAAGAGGCAATCTAGTTCACTCCCTGTCTTTTTACATTTTACAGATGAGGAAACTGAGGCTCAGAGAGGGAAGGTGACTTGCCCAAAGGTCCATCCAAAGTAGTGACAGAGGCAGGATCCGAACACAACTCCTCCAAATCTGGAGCCAGGAGAATCCTCCCAGTGGAGAGTTCGAGGCTCCCTCCTTCTTCTGAGCAGTCAACATGCCTATAAGTTCACTGCTTTAGAGGTGGAAAGGACTTCAGAGGCTATCTAGTCCAGCCCCTTGGTTTTACAGATGAGGAAACTGAGGCCCAGGGGGTGGAGTCCCTTAGACTAGGGCCATCTAGTCCTGCCCCTTAGTTTTACAGATGAGGAAACTGAGGCCCAGGCAGGTGGAGTCCCTTAGGCTAGGGGACAGGGCCCAGGGAGGGGACGTGACTTGATGCCAGCGTCAGCGGTGGAGGGGACTTTTGAACCCCGGTTCCTTCCCCGAGCCCCTGCCTCCCCCTAGGGCCCGAGTGACTCGTCGAGGGGCGGGGGCGGGGGCGGGGGCACGCACGCTCGCTGCCGGCCTCGCTGCCTCACTTAGCACTGCCTCGCTCTCCGCCTCGCCCTCCGCCCGTCCGGCCGGCAGCTCACGGGTTAAGGCGGCGGCGCGCGCGAGCCGCGGGAGAGGCGGTTGCTGACAGGTGGCGCCTGCGCACTGGGCGCGCTCATTGTGCCCGGCCGCTGCCGAACCGCCCGCCCGCCCGCCGGCCCGCCCGCGCGTCAGTGTGCGAGAGTCCAGCACAGGGCGCGGAGCCGCGGGCCTCGGCCTCGTCCAGCTCCTCCCCCGGCCCTCCGTCCCGCCGCGGCCCCGGGACCCCCGCCGGCCGCCGGCCCTCCCCTGCCACCAGGAAGAGAATGCCCCGCGCCGAGCAGCCCAGCAGCGCCTAGATGGCTTTGGTCACGGTCCAGCGCTCGCCCACCCCCAGCACCACCTCCAGCCCCTGCGCCTCGGTGAGTCCCGGCTGCCGCTCCTGTCAATGCGGCTTCGCCGCCGCCGCCGCCGCCGCTGCTGCCGCCGAGCCTCAGCGGGTCCCGCCGAGCGCTACTGCGCACGCGCCACGCGGCTTCCCAGGCCCTGGCACGGAGCTGCCCCTGCGGGGGGTGGGGGGGGGGGGCCGGCAGCTGCTGCCGCGGGGCCCCCCCCCCCGGGCCCCGTGCGCCCCCCGCCCCTCCCGCCGCCTCGCCCTCCTTGGGGCGGGAGCCCGGTCCTAGCGTCCCCTCCCCTCCTAGCGAGCGCTGCCGCTGGACCCCCGCCCACGGCTTCCCGGAGGCATTCCTCTGGAGATGCCGTGTCCTCCTCCTTGCTCCCCATCAGTCCCCTTCCCGGGTGGTGCGGGTGTGCTGGGGATGGCTAGTGCACGTCCAGCAGCTTCTTTAGGTGGAACTAGCCAATAGCCTCTTCGCATGCTGTGCCGTCTTTTTAATTGCCTTTTTCCTCTGCCCGCGCATCTCTCGGTGTTGCTTCAGAGAAAATTCATTTTGAAAACAGCAATTGATTTTGCATTAAGTGGGGGGGGGGGCGCAGCTAGGCAGGTCCTTTTATGAACCACTGATTCTGGGAGCTGAAAAAATCATTCTCGTTAATCAAAAAAATGAATAAGAAGCAAATAGGTATTTCCCCATGATTTTTATGCAGCACTGTTATAATCTTTTAAAACTAATTTTTCCAGTTATCAGGCATACTCTAATCATACTTAAAGGGTGGTGAATTTAGTGTTCCCAAGTTGCACAAAGGTAGTCAATAAGGGTAGTTCCGTCTTTCAGTATGTAAACATCCCAATAGCATGAGTCGCTATGGGACCACTATGCCAACAGAGGAATGAGCTTGGCTATCTTGAAGACACCCACTTTGTTTAACTTAAGGAGAGTTTCCTGGATTGGTAGTTTGTTGCATATCATTCTATGACATGAGTCATTTTTGTGGCATGAGAGGGTGACCATCTAGACCAGACTGTTCTTCAGTGATTGGATTAGATTTTCTAATTCCGGATGACAAAGCTAGGACCAGGGGGTGGAAGTTACAGGCATAATGGCAGGAAGAACTTTCTAACAGAGCTGTCCAGCTCTGTTAGAAGAGTGAGCTCTCCATCGCAATAAATGTTCAAGCAGAAACTGGGTAATCATCGGTGGGAGATGGCATAGAGGAAGTTCTTGCTTTGGGAGGGAGTCCAGACCTCGGGACTTCTAAGGTGCCTTCTAACTGAGCTTTTGGGACTCCATGATTAGTCCATTCCTTTACTTCAGGACTACTAAGTTTTTTTGGCTTTTTTTTTTTTTACCACCTCTGCAGGCAAGAAGCATAGGGATGAGAATTTAATGATTTTCATTCTTGCCTGTGGTTCTTGAAGAAGTGGGGTTTTCCCCCCTACTTGGGTTGTATACAACAAGATTGTTACTACCTTACACTATTGAACTCTGGGAAGAGCAGCTGTTTCCACAGTGGACTTTGGCCATGTATTTTGCAAAAGCTTGTGTCATGAAGGAGGAGTGCAGAGGCCCTGTCCTGCAATGGAAAGAAGGCTGATCTTGGAGTTATCGAGACCTAGGTTCAAATTCCTTTCTAGCTAGGTGACCACAGAGAGGTCATTTCACCTCAGTTTCCCAATCTGTAAGGTGCCTGCTATACTTGCTGCATAGGTTCGTATGAGACTCACATGAGACAATGTATTTAAAAGTCTCTGTGGACCTTGGAGCATTTTATAAATGTTACTTATTACTATTATTATAGCCCTACACATAAACTAGTAGCCACAAACCCTAAAAACTAAAAAAAAAAAAACCCAGCAGCTAACTTAATTGGTAGCATCAAGTGATGAGTTAGGAAAAAGGGTAGTTTTTACTTGGGCTCTGTAGAGTTGTAGTCAGAAAAGCTATATTTACTTTATAATAATACATATTTGTAAAGGAGTATAGCAAGTTTTTACATCCATCCTCTTTAATCAAATGGGTATGCACAAAATGCTTCATGTATTGTAAGTCCATGTCTGCCAGAAGGACTGAATTGTTCAGTCCATACCACCACCTCCATTTAATCCAAGAGCTGGAATGACCAGATCTGCTGGGCTCTTCTGGTTTTTTAGGTCTGTGGCTATCGTCCTGTCTGCAAAATAGGCTTAGGCAGGTATGAGTTTGATGAACGTTTTTTTCCACCATGTAGATTTTTGGTTTTTATTACTTAAAGGGCAGATTTAGTGGCCTGCTCTATCTAGTGAGCCTGCTGTTGTTCTCTGTGCCTTTAAATTGTCTTCAAATAACACTTCTCTTAGTAAGTCTCTTATTAAGCTCCCTTTTCTAGTGTCTTTTGCCACAATATTAATTTATCCTGTACATACTTTACTTTGAAATCTTTTTGCTGCATGAAACAGTGGGTTTAAAAATTCTTTGAAAAGGCTAAGAGTCGTAACAGATGTAAAAGGTGATGTAAAAAGTGATATGTCTTGATCCTAGAAGTTTAAATGAGTTTATTGATCAGGTGAATTCTTATGTCTGTGGAAACTTTACAAGCAACCGTGCAGCACTTTTTTTCAGCATTCAATAAGCAATTTTGACCTCAATAGATGGCAGACACAGTGCTAGGTACTGTTGTTGTTCGTTTGTTTCCAACTCTTTGTGACCCTGTGGACTATAGCACGCCAGTACTGACCATGAGGTTTTCTTCGCAAAGATACTGAAGTGGTCTGCCATTTCCTTCTTCAGTGGATTGAGGCAAACTCAGTGAGGTGACTTGTCCACGGTCACACAGCTACTAAGTGTCTGAGGCAGGGTTTGAACTCAGGTCTTCCTGACTCCAGGCCCAGTGCTCTGTTCACCAAACCACCCAGCTGCCTCCCCTAGATCCTGTACCAAGATGTATGAAACATAGGCTTGTTGACTTAGAGCCTAAAGTGGGAGGAGAGACCTCAGACATCATCTCATCCAACCTTCTCATTTTACAGATGAAGAGAGTGAGGCCCAGAGAGCTTAAATAACTTGCCAAGGTGTCATACAAGTAGTTCAGTGGCAAAGTCAGGATTTGAACCCAAATACCTCAGAGATATCTCAGAGATATTGTTGGTTTGGTTCCAGACTGCCACAATAAAGCGAATGTCACGATAAAGCAAGTCACACACAGTTTTTGGTTTCCCAATGCATATGAAAGTTTTGTTTACGCTATATTGTAGTCTATTAAGTGTGTAATAATATTATGTCTTTAAAAAATCATGTACATACCTTAATTAAAAAATACTTTATTGTTAAAAATTGCTAACCATCATCTGAGCCATCAGGGAAAGTCATAATCTTTTTACTGGTGGAGGATCTTGCCTCTATGTTGATGGCTGCTGACTGATCAAGGTGGTGGTTGCTGAAGGTTGGGGCAGCTATGGCAACTTCTTAAAATAAGACAATGAAGTTTGCTGTGTTGATTGATTCTTCCTTTCACTTAAACACTTAGAAGCCTTTGTAGGGTTATTAATTGGCCTAATTTTAATACTGTATCTCAGAGAACAGGGAGGCCCAGAAAGAGGGAGGCAGTCAGAACGCATTTATTGATTATTTTGGATGCCTTATGTGGGTGTTCCCCAAGACAATTATAACAGGAACATCTAAGACCACTGATCACAGATCACCATAACAGACATAACAATAATAAAAAAGTCTGAAATATTGCGAGTTACCAAAATGTGATCCGGAGACATGACAGGAGCAGATAGACTTGCTCAAGGCAGGGCTGCCACAAACCTTCAATTTGTATAGAATGCAGTATCTGAAGTGCAACAAAATGAGATATTCCTGTATTCTCTTCATGAACCTTGAGCCTCAGGAGAGATGAGACCTTCTTCGCAAATAACTATAAATAACTTATTTGTGCCCCTTGAGTGAAATAGACCCATGATTTCTAGTCTGTAAGCTGAGGATTTCTTGGGAGAACCGAATTACTGTAAGTGGTTTGCAAATCCACATACTTCCTGTGGACTGAATAATAACATATTTCACAGTATTATCATTTTTCAAATCTATTTAGATGCTACTATGATTAATAAAATGCACATTTATTTAAAAGCATTACTGTATTCATAAAGCTTTTTGTCATCATGTATTTTTTTTTGTCAATGAATACTAGTAATAGAATTACTGTTATGTGCAGAGTCTGAAAAATTCTTTGACCTCATTATGGGGTTTTCATATGCAAGAAATTGTCCTCTCCCGGCATGGATGACTAGTGCTGTAGGAGTTCAGAATAAGGGATCACCGGTGTTTGGGGCATCGGCAAAGTCTTCACACACTGGCGTTTGACCTAGGCCTTGAAAGACAGTTGCAGTTCAGATCCAGGCAGGAGGCAGGCGTTCTTCGAGGAGTGCTACCCGAGCAGCGCCGGTGGCGATGGCCGTGGTGGGATCAGACAGCTTGGGTCCGAGTGAAGGACTTTGTAGGGAAATGGTAGGAGAGAAGTCCGGAAGGGCAATTTGGGAACCACAGTGCCCGGGTGAGGAGTTTAAATTTTATTCTGTGCCCTTGGGGAGCCACTGACAATTGTGGAGTGCGGGATTGGCATGAGCAGGGGGATCTGCTGGAAAGATTGAGTGTGTGGATGGATTGGAGGCGGCACAGACTCAAGGCTGGGGCACTGCCAAGTGTGTGGTAAGAAGGGTCTGCGCGCCAGTAGCCAATGTGGGGATAGAAAGGAACAGGCTGATTAGTTACTTGCTTTTGAGGTAGGATCTGCTGGACTTGGCAACTAATTGTGAGGGCAGAGGAAGGCAGGAGGGTCACTGCTAGCCAAAGGGGTAACATCTTGCTGTGCAGTAATCTTACTTAATATCTGGATCCTTTTTCATCCATTTATTTCCTAAATACAGTAAAACTATTTTAATACTCTCTTCCAAATTTTGTAAACTGGGTATGTTTTTGGTATGGTCATATCATACCTTAGTAGCAATATACATATATATAGATTATGCAATATGGCTTTTCTGTTTACTTTTCTTGTGTAGACAGTTATAACAAGCTTGGCTTCCTAGCAAGGCAAACCATAAACTGCAAGTCTGATGGGGGGTGGAGGGGGGGCGGTGCAGCTCTTGAGAGTTGAGGTGGAGTGTGAGTTGGGGAGAGGAAGGCAGAGGAAGGAAAAGCTGCTAGGGATAGGCCTTAATAGGAAGTGATAGGATAGCTGACATTTTGACAGGGAAGGAAGGAGAGAAAAATGCATAAACAACAAACATAAGAGCTATAAAAGCACAGCAGTCTGAGGCAATTTACCATAGCCCCTCCCCCTCCATTTCCCTTGAGGGCATCATTCTATTATGCAAATTAGCTATTTCTAATGATGAACTTGAGTTATAAAGAAAACTAAATTATGTTCAGTATTCTGCGTATGCTTTTTTTAAGATGGTAGGGAAGTACATAGTATCTATTTAGAAAAATTTCTATCAAAATGTTTTCATAAAAAAAAATTGATGCCATAGACAAGAATTACATGGCATAAGAAGGCTGGGTTTGTGATGTGGCCCACATCAATGGACATTCTGGATCAAATGAAGGATTAAAATGTTGAGGTTTGTATGCTTAAAAGGGTAAGTTTCAGTTATATGGAAAATTCACTTCGATAGAGTGTTCAGGGTAGATAAATAAGCTGTACTCATGTTGTGGGTATTCTGAATTAGCCATATCCTTCTCCCTGGGCAGAGAAATTGGAAGTAGGAGGAGCATGCTGCTGGTCTATATGAAAAAGAAGTATTTTTTCAAAGTTTATGTTGTTTCATTATTTTTAAACTATATTTTGAAATTTTTTATTAAAAAGAGATGTAGCTTAGGCAAGAAATCCTAAGAAATACACAAAGTTCCTCCTCTTTCTTGTTTTCTTCATTATTTTGTCTGTGTCATCCCAAAGGCAGGTGCTCAACTTCATAGCCACCATGTGAAGTAAATAGCATATTTATTATTTTGTCCCAATTTACAAATGAGTTAACTGAGGCTGTGAGGTTAAATAATTTGCCTAAATTGTATAGCTAGTAAATAGAAGCAAGACTTCTGACACCAAGCCTGTTGTTTGTTTGTTTGTTTTCTGAATGCACAGCCACACTGCCTTCAAACCAAGGATTCTTTACCTGTTGTGTCATGCCCTTCCTTGGCAGTCTGAAGAAGCCTGTGGGCCCATTTGGAGCAATGGTTTATGGCCTACTTTAACAATTGAAGGAAATTCTGAATTTCCCTCAGAGGCTAGTGAAAATAAAGATGGATCTCTCCCCCTTCCCTTACCTCATTCTTAGACTCCAGCTAAGAAACCCTGCTTTAGACTATGATTTCCAAGAATAAAGGACTGGTAAGGTTTAGCCTAGGGGCAGTTAGGTGGCACCTTGTATAGACTGTCAGGCCCGGTGTCAGTAAGGCCTGAGCTCAAATTCAGCCTCAGATGCTTATTAGCTGTGTGTGACCCTGGGCGAGTCACTTAGCCTTGTTTGCCTCAGTTTCTTCATTTGTAAAGAGCTAGAGAAGGAAATGGCAAGCCCCTCCAGTGTCTGGAAGACCCCAGAAGGGGTCACAAAGAGTGAAAAATGACTAAACAGCAACATCAATGGTAAGCCCCATAGAAGTTGTTTCCCACCCTTTTCATCAGCTAGATTGCTCCAACACAAAAGAAAAATGGAGCAAAAGGCAGCTAGTCTGATCTTCTGATGTCTATGAAGATGGGCCAGTTTATATTGCTATCCAGTGGGATGTAGTAGGTGGAGCAGACCCAGAAGACAGTACAGATAGATATTCAGGGATTTAGAGTCCAGACGGACCTTAGAACATCCAATCCAACCCTCTCATTTTACAGATAAACTGAGGCCTTGGTAGTAAGAGCTGCTTCTGACTTCCAATACAGCCTTATTTCTGCTGTACCAACACTGCCTTTAAATAATTTTTAATGTGTTACGCATCATATGCAATTATATATATTTTGTGTTCATTTATTTTTGCATTTTTACACCATCTTTCCTTCATGGGGAGGATAATATATATTTCTGCATGTACTTTAATGATCACTTATAGTGTATTTTGTAATCTTGATACATAGAGATGGACCATGTCTTAATCAATCAAAAAGCCTTTATTAAGTGCTTACTATGTGCTAAGTACTACCTTAGATACTGAAGGATACAGGAAAAAAAAAGCAAAAACAGCCACGGTCCTCATGGAGCTTTGCAGTGAGGGGGGCAACATGCAAATCAATTAGTATCAATCAATTAGCTATCCGATTTTTCAACCTTGAACACGCAGTAAGCAAAAAGATGCCTTTTAGCATTAGTGTGCCCTTGAGTGGAACCCACTTTTGGTTTTCCATAAACGTTTATTAGATCTAATGACTTCCGGAGGTACAAAGCAGTGGCTGTGTTATTAGAGTCATGGGGTTATAGACTTTTAGAGTTGTGAAGGACCTTAGAGATGATTTATTTAATCCAATGTTTTCCATCCTATTCCACCTAAACCAGCTGTTTCCTGAGAAATTTTGTTGTTAGTGATATCTTCTGCTCTTAAATACTGAGTTATTTATATGTGTTTAAAATAGGTGGAGAAATGCTTGGTATGAAAATAAGCTGAATTTCTTCCATTTTGTCACCAAATTTCTCTGAACCTTTTTTTCTCCTCAGAGTATTCTATAGTCTCCAGGTTCCCAGCAGCAGGAATTTATGGATTCCTTCAATATTTCAAGTCCCAAAATGTTCTGTGACCTCATTAATTTGGAAAAACCAATCTACCCTACCCTTCTTGTTTTTAGATGAAGGAATTGGGACTTGGAGTGACTTCCCCAAAGTTAACCAGTTAATGACATAGCCAGGCCTGGAGTCCAGATTTCTTCCTGCTTTGGTTTGTGTTGGTAATATCAAAGGGCAGAACAGCCCAGGGTCGTTATGATTTTGGTCATCAGCTCCCAGCCAGTTGTTTGTAAGTCAAAATCATTTGGTTCTGTACATTGCTTTATGCTGCAGTCTTCAATTAGAAAAATTACCTCCTGTGCACCCTATGTTTTTGAGATTTAGAGGTGACTTCAGTTGGATATTAGAGTTCCTGACTCAGACTACAATCAGACCAAAGTTTGTGTTCTGGTGTGTAATATATAGTTCAGATAACGATTGCAAGAAGAATCTCCGTATCATAGGAGATTTCCAGGCCCCAGTAGCTCTCTTGAAAGAAAGCTTCAGTACAACAAAACAATCTGGACAGTTTTGTGAAGTTCATTTCTAATTGGATATAACCTCTGTGTTGTTATACACTTACACATGGATTGGTCAGTGAGGGAAGCACTGTGGTACAATGGAAGGGGTGCCGGCCTTGGAGTCATTGGGTTCAAATCCCTTCTCCCAGCCTGCCTGTGTGACCTTGAGAGAGTCCCTTACTCTCCCCTGCCTCCTTTTCCTCCTCCATGAAATGAGCGCCTCGGGCTAGACATCTACGGCCTCTGAGGGCCGGCTTTGGTTCTGGGCTTCTCTGTCGCCCCTGTTCATAAGATAGCTCACATGTGTCACATTTGGCCAACAGGGTGATCAGCTTCTTTGGGATGGGGACCTTCTAGTAGTAACATGATAACCAGTTAACATGGATTTGAGGAGATAAATATTCTTAAAGGCTTTTTTTTTGTAGCTGGCATCAAGTGAGCTTCTGAGAAGGCTATAAAAAGAAGCGGAAGAGAAGCTCTGCACTCTTGAGGAAGCTCCTGATCTCAGGGCACCAAGCCGTGTATGCAAAGATGCAGACCCTGGCTGTGCTGAGTACTCTTCATTTCCCTGAGGCCTTGAGCTGCTCCCTTCACCTGTATCTAAGTCTTGTGATTTGGTGCTTTTCTTCCCGTGTGGCTTTGGCCGGCCCAGATTCTGAACTACTCCAGTGCCAATTTCGACCTCGTTGGGCACTCTATTGCTTGGGGATTGACGGACAAAACTGGATTTTATTATAAGCTTTAGATCCCGTCAGGCTGAGAGTTCCTGGAGGGCAAGGGCTGTCTTTGGCCTCTTTCTGTAGCCCCAGAGCTCAGCACAGTGCCTGACTGGTTGTGGGCCGAGGTGACTAAGTTTCAAGCCAAAATCTAAATATTGATAAGGCCCTTTACCTTATAGGGCAGCAAGGTGGTATAGTGAATAAAACTCTGGGCCTAGAGTCAGGGAGACCTGAGTTCAGAACCAGCCTCAGACACTTTAGCTTACCCGTTATCTTCCTTAGTTTCCTCATCCATTAAAAATAACCCCAGTACCTCTCAGGATTGTCATGACACTCAAAAGAGATAATATTTGTAAAGTGCTTAGCACAGTGCCTGACGCATAGTGGGTATTCTATAAATGTTAGCTTGAGGAAGAGAAGTCTGGAAGGGTCAGGGCTTGAACCCTTGTGTCTCTTTGGCTTCCTCCCCCAGCCCTGGAGATGACTCTCACGGCCTTAGCCATTCCTGCTGTTGTACTCCAGTGCTTCTAGCAGGGCACTCAGTGAGGTTTTTATTATGGTCTGGGACTGTGATTTCATCAATGTGAGGATCTCTTGGGGTAGAAATTCCCTACACTGCTGCAGGTTAGCAACTCTCCTGGAATTGACAGCTTGAGAGTTGTTAGGGTCCCCAGGATGTAAAAGGGGCTTGCCTGAGGTCACATGGCTAGGTAACGTGTGTGAACCCTTGTCTTCTTGACTCCAAGGCTGCCTGCCCTTCCAACACTACAGACAGACCTGGCCGGGCAGAGGCGGTGTGGCCATCTGCCACCTAGCTCTTTGTTTTCTCTCCTGATAAGGCATTTGGCTAAATGCTGCTTGTCCAGAGAAAGTGTCTAGTGAGGCACTCTTGGCTCTTAAACCCGATGAAGATCTCCAAGGTTCTGCAGTTTTCCCAAAGGAGTGAAATCTTGTACTTAACTGGACTGGGGAGGCTTTCCTCTAAAACAGATGAGGAGGCGGGGTAAAGCATGTTCCTGACCAGATTTTATGACATCTTAAAATATATTTTCTTGTGAATTTTCAAATTTGGGCTCTAGTTGTTATCTAACTCTATCCTTAATATAGAACACATATCCTTCTAGTGTTCTTTTTTCTCAGAAAATGTGGCCAAAGCTAATTCTTTAAAATTTGGGAAAATTTAATTCCTGAAAAAATAGACCAGAAAACTGAAGCCATCCATACCTCAGAATGTGGTCTGAAGAGCTTCTGTTTACTCTGGGACTGGGTCTCCATTCCATTCTTAGCCTTTCCAGTTCTCTTGTCTGGTTTTCTTTTGAGTCACAACAATCTGAGAAATTCTGCTGTTTGTTCCTTGGCATGTTAGAATGATTTTGTGAAGCAGTGCTCTTTCAAAAGCTTCCCCTGAGGGTGATGCCAGGGGTCAGAGTTGCACTCACTTGCTTACTTCAGTCTTTTTACTGGGCTTCCTATGGAGCTTGTTGCTGTTGAGGCTGGCTGGCTAGAGTGTATGTGATTGTCTAGGCCCTAAAAGCCTGAGAGTTGGTCTTGAGAGTTGGGCATTGATGGGGTGAAACCCTCTCCTCAACCGTAAAGAAACCCACCCTAGGTCTACCTGTTGTTTATAACCTGAGGCAGAGAATGGATGTAACCAGGGAATTTTTTTTTATCAGGAAGGCCAAAGCTAGCCCCTCCTTCAGTTTGATGACATGAACAAAGAAAAGGTCTGAGCTATAAAGGGGAGGCCATCTTTTAAAAGAATCCCTGCGGATCTATCTGCTCATTGAAGCAATGACTCTCCAATTGCAGGATTAGAGATGTCTCTACAGGAGAAGCAAGAGTGAGAAAGATGTCTCTCTTCCTAAAGACCACATTCAGCATTTATTAAGCAGGGCTCTTGTTTACACACATTACATGGCACACCCTTCCTCGTTGTTGTTTTTACTTAATTTATTAAAAGGGTATGTTCCTTTCATGGTTTGAGAAAGTGATTGTGCATTAGAATTAAAGGATCATAGTCCCTTTGCCCTAATATGGGCCAGGAAAAATCCCTGACAAAATAATTCCCAAGTCTCTCATGCTAATAACTACTGCAATATGATTTGGGGCTGCTGGTTGTTATTTGGGGATCATTTTTCACAGCATGAATTTGGGGAGCAAAATGTTCACTTTATGGCATTTAGTTCAATTCCAGTAAATAGCAACAACATGCTGTTGGTCTTTGGGCTACTCTTTTTTTCATAAATTGTAGAGATATCTTGTAGTTGTCAGGCTCCATAATGGAGTATGTTGTGCAAAATATAAATTTGTAATAACCCTGGAGAAAACTGCCCAGGATGACTGATGTAATTGTAATCTTTAAAAATCTCTCTTGAGAACCTTTGAATTTAATAGACTAGCATCAGCACCATATTAATCTGTTGGATGTGCTTGATAAGCTACATACTGCAGATAATTGCAACCAGGTACCGAGTTTTGTGTAGGCAAATCAGGACTGTATTTCTAGGCCTTTTTAACTAGTGAATCTATAAATCATTGGAAAATTGGATGGAAATTACCAAAGAGTTTCAGTGGAAATGTAGAAATTCCAAAGACCATGAACGGATTCATGGTTTTGAATATTTCTTTGTGAGAGGAACACGGTAGATGAGGGGACTAATCTGTTTGATCTAGCTCTATCAAGCATTTGGCGGTTGAAATTGAGTGCAGCTGGAAGAGGATGCATTTGCAGAGAGCCTGAAGGAGCATGGGAACTGGATGAAAAGGGAATGGGATTGAAGCATTTTTATCAGACTTTGTAAGAAAGTACAGGCAACTGTTTCTTTCCATAAAAAGCGATTACTGAAAAAAAAAACCTAAATGTTCCTATATATGCAGTATTCTGGTAGTGAGACTTTCTCTGACTCTACAAACAGGGGCTTTCTCAATTCTGAGCAGTTTTATGCTGGTCTTGTAGTTTTCTAATAAATCTCAAATTTTGATGTTGAATTATTTAGAATGATGGTAAATGGAATCTGGTTACATAAGGTAGAGCCAACATAGGAAAGGATTCTTTGCCAAGTCAGGTTTTCCTACAATTCTAGTACTTGGCCAAAATCTCACAGAACTACAGGGAATGTTTAAAATCAAACAGGTCAAAAGTACTTAAAGGGAATGTAAGCAATCCCACAGGACTCCAGTTTTAGAATCATCTTGAGGGAAAACTTTTAATCTACAAAATAGAAAAATCAAAGGAGTTAAGAGTTGGAGGGGATATTAGAGGTTCTCTAGTCCATTTCTCTGATACGTGAATTCCCTCCTGATCCTTGATAAATCATCCGGTCTCTCCTCAAAAATCGAGATTTTACAATCTCCTGAGGCTGCCTATTTTTCGTTGAACCCCTCTGATTGTTAGGAAGCTCTTCTTAGAAGCAGAAGCCTTGTCTTTTGTCCCTTTCTCTTAGATTTTCCCTTAGGAGTCCCACAGATCCTGAAATTTAAAGAAGCCTCTAATGCCTTTTCCATATGACAGTCTTTCAAATACTTGACAAGTACTATCCCAGTATTTTCCATAATATTGTCTTGTAGGGAAAAAAATGAAAAACAACCCCCCCCAAACTGGTTACCCTAGGAAGAGAGGTGTTTTGGAGACACAGGGGAAGGGTGGGATTATGCACCTGCAAAATGTGTTAAGATTGCCAGTCTGTAACAAATTACAGCAGCATGTCTTCTGTAGTTGGTTCTGATCTGCCCTTTCTAATGATTTAAGGACTTTTCGAAAGCTACGTTCTGCAGAGTTTGAACCTGTTGCCTTTTTTTAAACCCGCATTTTATTTGTAGCACACAGGTTCTGATCTCTTTTTCTGCTTTTCATTTCCAGTCATAGTTGTGTGAACCACAAAATTGGGCCTTGACTGTTTCAGTAGAGTTAGTTTATACTAGCTTTTTATCTGGGAAAGTTTAAAGAGGAACTGGGCAAACATTGAATTCATGGTTACATTTAGAAATGCCAGACTACACCAAAGGAAAGATGGTGCCAATATAGGAAAGTATTCTTTGCCAGGGAAGGTTTATGTTGGAGCAACTGCAAAGGACAGGCAACCAAATGCACTGTTGATGGAGCTGTGAATTGGTCCAATCCAAAAAAAAGGCTTGAAATTGTTTCACTAAATATGCTGAGAATTTCTCATGAAATAATTCCTTATTTTGGATTTGCTCATTTTCCCTTGACTTATTACTTTGCTTTTTAACTTGTCAGCTGAGAAACTGGCATCATAGAATTCCTTTTACATTTTAAAAATATATTTTGCTCTTATATTGGCTTCTTTTCTGAATATAATCTTTTTTTCCCTCTCTGCCCAGAGACCTTTCCCATAAAACAAAGAATTAAAAAAAACCCAACACTATAGAAAAAGAAAGCAGTTCAGCAAAATTAAGTACATCACTAAACATCTGACAGGTGTGGGCTCCATACCCATAACTCTCCATCCTTTACAGAGAAGGGAGATTCATTTATCTTCTCATACTTCTCCCAGAAGTACTTGGTTATCATAAATTACGTAGCCTTCAGTTTTGTTATTACTGTTGTACTTTCCATCCACATTGTTGTAGTCATTGTGTATATTGTTTTCCTGGTTCTGCTTACTTCTCTCTGCATCATGACTCTCTGGATTCTTTATAGTAATCTTTTCTTATGGTACAATACATTAGCTTAATTTTCCAGTTTGTTTAGCCATTGCCTAATCACTGGGCACCTGCTTTGTTTCATATCTTTGTTACCACAAAAAAAGTGCTGCAATGAATAACTAGTGTAGGTCTCTTCTTCCTGACTTTGACTTCCTTGGGAGAGATCAAAAGGATAGTCTGTGTCTACAGGATATGAACATTTTAGTTACTTTCTTAGCCTAATTCCAGACTGCTCTCCAAATGATTGGATTGTTTCACAGCTCCTTCAACAGTGCTTTTGTGTTCTGTCTTTTGCAGTCCTCCAACATTGACTATTTCCATCTTTTGTCATATTTGCCAATTTCCTGGGTAAATAGTTTTTAATTCGCATATCTATTAGTGAGTTGGAGCAGTCTTTCTTATGTTTATGAATAGTTTGTAGTTCTTCTCTGGAAAATTGTTCACATGAATCTATTGGAGAATGGCAAGTGGTCTTATAAACTTGTTAGTTCCATGTATACCTTGGTTATCAGACCCTTATCAGAGTTAGAAATTAGCCTCAGAGAATGTCACAAAGATCAATAGCCGGTGAGATCTCTCAGAAACATTTTAAAAGTTTTTAAATCTTTCTGGAACATGTAGTATTGGAAAACAAAATTATTTGCATGTTAATTTCCTTTCTGTAGATTTTTCTGCCCTATCAAATTCAGACCTGAAAGACAGTTCATCTCCCTGGTTAGTTTATAATGAATTTTGTGTCTCAGATACTGTTCCTATGTAAGTGGACTTCATTTGGTCTGTACTATGCTGAGCACAGTGACATTCCCGATTAGGAATTTAGATGCTTTTTATAGTGAAGTCATCTTTACGTTTATAAGGAGGCAGTGGATTTTGATTATTGCTTATCCTGAGTCAGATTTGGATTGTACTTCGCTGTGTCTGGCTTTGTATACAATATTATATACAATATATAAAATTTACTTTTTATATAGTACATACAATATTATGTACACATGGTACAAAATAAAGACTCCAGAAATGTGGTTTTTTTAAATCTAGTCTTAAAAATTTGCTGTTATTGACTGATAGCATCTTGTTTTATGGTTCCTTCTGTGGTTTTTTTTATCAGAACGAAATGGATTTGAAAACAATGAGAATGTCGAAAGTGTGTTTACCTGTAGGTGCTTTTAAAGCTAATGAAAAGTTTAGTCAGAGGTTGAGTTATAAAAAATCTATATCACTAAGAGTATAATTGGAGCTGGATTTTTCTGCAGAGCTGGGAAGCTCTCATTGTGCATCTAGCAGGCACCATGAGTGAGGGAGTGACTTTAGCTCTTCATCCACACCATTGGTTTTGCTCCGGGACTGGGAAGAAATAGTGCTCTTGGCAGCTGAACTTCGTTGTTGTTTCTTGAAGACCTTGGGCAGCGGAGCCATTGCCAACTACATCTTCTCTGGTCTGTACCCCACCATCACCCTTAGCCTTCAGGGTTTGTGGTATCTGCAGTTTGAGCTGATGGCTCTCGGCACCAGCTTCCTAAATCTTTTACCCACAGTGAAGGGCAATGTGGGCAATGTGGTGGTGGCAAGCTTGCCTTGCTGTTGATACAGTGACGAATCCTAACTGGCTTTTTAGGTTGGAGAAATTTGGATACTGTATACGTGTGTGTATGTGACTCTGTGTGTGTGTTTTAGCTTCCTCAGCTCTGCTTAAGGAGGCTATAAGGAAACTGGCAGGTGCTTTTTTTTGAACACAGGATTTTATTCATGAAGCCTACCTATAGATTGTAAATGTCAGAACTTTGCTTCATGGGTAGAAGTGATAAGATCTCAGCTCTAAGCAATGAAGGAGATCCTTAAAACAAACAAACCAGGAACACACTGCTTATGCTGGCATCTTTAGCAGAGACTTGTGCTGTACCAGGAGGTTCCACGGGGGCTCAGTGCAGCCCTTTCTCACTGCATCTCCCTTTAGCACTTGCCGGGTCATTTGGCCTTGACTTCTCCTGAGCTGCCTTAGGAGACATCCCATTGGAATACAAGTTTGAGGAGAGAGGGGACGGAGAGAAGAGGGAGTAGAGAGAGGAGGCTAGTTAGTGAATCAGGCTGGTATACCTGGGGGTACCTTTTCAAATTCTTCTGTGCTTGTCCTATCAATCAGTCTGCAACTGATTGAACATCTGCTGTGTGCCAGGTTCTATGCTTGGCTTTGGAGATCTAAATGTAAAGAATGAAGTAATCCCTACTCACCAAGGGTTAGCATTCTAATGGACAAGACAAGTACTTACAAAAGTAGAATAAATATTAAAACAAATGCAAAGTAATTAGATGCAAGGTAGTTTGAAAGGGAGACCACTTGCAACTAGAGGAGGTGGAGAGCGCAGGAATCAGGAAAGGTCTCATGTAGAAGGTGATACTTGAGCTAAGTCATGAAGGAACAGCCTGAAATGAGGAAGGAATGCATTTTAGGTCTGGAGAAGGGTTGACAGACACCAAGGCATGTCAATTAGGTGGGAGATGGAGTACTGTTTGCTTGGCTGGACCAAGAGGGGATTGGGCTGTAGTGTCCAGTGAGACCAGAAAACTAGGTTGGGGCCTGGTTATGTAGGGCTTCAAAAGCTAAATGGAGCTTTGGGAGCTGCTGGAGCTTATTGAGTAGGGAAGCCACATGGCCAGATCTGTGCTTGAAGAAAATCATTTCAGTGTGGAAGGGGGGGGGGGTGAATTGGAGTAGAGAGAGACTTGAGGCCGCTATTGCAATAATCCTGGCCTGAGGTGATGAGGGCCAGCACCCAAGTGTTGATATCAGAGGAGAGAAGAGAGTATATAGCAGAGATGTTAGAGAAGCTCTTACTCATTTTAAATTCCATTTTAAGAAGTGGTCAACAAATTTAAGGTTTATTTTCCATATTCTTCACCTTGGATTCTGAGAGTCTAAGTGAATTTAAGCTAAATTAATCCCTCCAGAGGTTCTTGAAATGACAGATATTCATTCGAGAGTCTCAGAGTACTTTACAATTATTATCTCAATCTGTAGACTATTGATTATTCATGTCTCTGAAGGTGAGGACCCTGCGATCTTCACAGACTGATTTACTCAAGACCAGAGCATGAGTCAGTGGCGAATCTTCCTTCTTCTATCAGAGTGATACTGTACTAGAGGAAACAGCCTGGGAACCATGTTAGATTTAGTTCTAAAGCCTACTTCAGTGCCTCATCCTGATGGAGGTGATGAGGGGTTCTTTGGTATCCTTCAGTCTCTTCTCTGATCAATCCATCCTCCATTCAGCACCGTCTGACCAAGCCATTCCCATGCCTCACAAGCTTCCACTGTTCTCTTGCCTCTAGGATAATCCGTAAGTTCCTGTTGGTCATTTAAAGCTGTTTGTGGAGTGCCTCCAGCATATCTTTCCAGGTTGAGTTCACATGACTCCAGATCGACCAGTCACTTAATTTGTGTCACTTTGTCCACATTATAGTGCACCACCTACCTCCACGTCTGAAATGTTCTTCCTGTTCACCTTGTCAGCTTAAGAGTCTCTAGGGCCATTCAAGGCTCAGCTCAAGTGCACCCAGTTCTGTGAGGCTTTTACTGTCTCTCTCTCTCTCTCTACCTTTTTCTGGGTTACTATTTCTCCATGTCCACGTCTTTGTAGGTAATTTTTGATTATATTTTTTTGCTTTGTCCCATTTGCCTGAAATGTAGTAGGTGCTTAATAAATGCTTTTTAGATAGAATTGAGTTGTGATAGTCATTGCTAGCTAATTGATGTAAGTGGTACCAGCCAGCATGGCCTCGCGGAAATAATGCCTAGAAGGCAGGAAGTCCTGGGTACAAATGCCACCTCAGGAGTGCCCTTGTTGTTTTGGCCCTGTGCAAACTGCTTGACGTCTCTGGACCTCAGTTTCTTCATCTGTGTGGTGGAGCTAATCGCATCGAGCTTCCAGGGCGATTAGAAGGAGCATTCAGTAAGATAGTGTGTGTGAAGCGCTTCACGAACTTTAGTAAGATAGTGTGTGTGAAGCGCTTCACGAACTTTAAAACATCACATAAAGAGTGCTTATCATTGTTGTTGTCTCCATCTTTTCCAAGCTTCTAGAGCTTCAGATATAAGCCCAGTGATGGGAAGTATGTCTATTAGCAGAAGAGCAACCTAGCCGAGTTTGGATAATTGTGTTGCCACAAAGTCAAGCACAGGGAGATGAATTTTTCCAGCAGCAAGTCACAAAAGCTAACTTTTAGGATATTAGAAGAATCGCAGCTTGCATCAGGGCGAGGAAGTACACACATAGAGACAACCATAGATCCTCCAAGTAAATCGAAAGTAGGAATGTTGGGTTATTGCTTCTGTTTCTCACCTTAAGTAACGTGAAGATCTGATCTACCTCTAAAGTAGAAAACTAAATCTAATTTGATCCCTAGATAACATGTATTCAGTTTTTAAAATGTGGAACACATTTCTGTGCAGAAATTAAGCCTCAACTTGTAGAAGTTTGTGGAGAGAATATTTTTAGTATATCAAAGTGTACAGAATTTCTGGAAAGAAGGTAGAAAAGTGATAACATTTCCTCTGGGAGCCATGTTTGGGAGAATATATTTTTGTTTCTGTTTTCTCCACTGTAAAATGACAGAGTTGGACTAGATGACCCAGTTCAGCCATCTCTTCCTGCTAGAGCTCGGGTCCTATGAACCTGTGGCAGGCCAAGAGGCCAGCAGTGGCAGCCAATCTGCTTTATGGCCTCACTAGGGCTTGACAACAAGGTGCTGCATTGTTGATGTTGTTCCAGGGTTGATACACCATTATTAACTATTAACTTTGACCTAAAATCCTTTAACTTCCTTTCCCCTTGTCTTAATTATGCACATGCTTATTCTTTAGGACTACCATTTTGGTAGCTTTCTGGAAGATGGATTTTTTGGAGAAGAGATTGGAGGCAGGGGTGCCAGTACTGAAGAATTTACAGCTGCCTGGTAGATGCTGGTAACTAACACAGTTAGTTGTCTGTGCTTCCCAATTAGAAACTCAGAAAAGGTGGGAGTTGTGTTTATTTTGTAGTTAACAGAGGGAAAAGTGACCCTTCTCAAATTTTGGCCTGGGGCCTGAGACTTTAAGCTTAACGCTGATAACCAATAAACCTATAGGAGCAGTAATATGCTCTTGTTCATCAATAGTCAGGTGTTATTTCTTAAAAGTAAAGTTGTCACCTTATCATTTCTGGCTTGATATAGAACTGTCCTGTTTTTAAACAAAGGAGGAAAATCTTGTTTTTAGGTGACTCATGCAGCAGTGATGTCATGGGTTCAGTCAGCTACCAAAACATCGCCAAGTACTTGAGGTGATGGACACAGTCTGATAGTTTCCCAGGGGAGCTCCTAGAATCAAAGGTTGAGAGCTGGAAGAGAGTTCACAGATCACCTAGTTTGACTCCCATGGTCACTAAGTTTTTCTGGGCTTATGTGTCCAAGTTTCTGGTTCAAGACAGTTATGGACTCAGTCTTCAGGATAGTTGAATTTCATTGTCTGGTCATACAAATTTAAGGGGGGGGGCATTCATAATCTCTGAACTTGTTTTTAAAACTTAGAGCATCTAGCAGTCTTGCTCTTAACAGTGATTATTTAATCAGTCCCCTCTGCCCCTCAAGCTCTATCCATTTATGCTAAGTGATTTGTTAATTTAAAAATTGATTACCGTCAGCTACTTTTCCAGTTATGCTTTAAAAAAACTCTCTCGGCCCATGGAGTGTGGCATGAATCTAATGGAAATTTGACTTCTGGATTGTAGACAGCTAAAAAGGTATTGCTTTGATCCTTGTAAGTCTTGTTCACCAGTAAAAAAAAAAAGGCAGGGGGGGGGCGGGGAATGATGCAGAAGAATCGGAGACAGAAGAGTTCAGAGATTTCTATCATTTTCTGAAAAATGAGACGACAGGAGCATAAGCTGAGGCCAGCCTTCTGTGTGGTAAGCAAGGAAAAATGTGCACTTTTGTTAGTAGAGCTCTTGAAGTTGAGAGAGTCTTGAAGAAAACCCTCCTGAGAAACATGGCTGAAGTTTGGGGAAATGCTTAAGATTTGGGCCAGATTGATATATTGTGATTGGTGGCTGGGCTTACCCAGGAGGGAACTGAGTCTAGAAAAATCTCAAGTGTTTGGTGTCTTTTCTGGCCAGAAATGTGGGTAAAAAATAGCCATTTGGGGTCTGGATCCTAGTTATCCTCTGTCTCTATAGGAAGGACTTGGTTCAAATGAAAGTACAATTTATATATCCCGATCAGTATTGTCCCTTCCAAAAGCATCACCTTTGGAGGCCGGGCACCCATTCCAATGATGCTGCTATGGCTTAAAACATTTTTTGGGGATTCATCCTTTGGACAAACTTGAGAATTTTTGGAAGTTGCATCTCATTCTTTCTTCAGGAGTGGCAAGTCTTTGTTTTGTGCTATTGTAGTAGGAAGGCCAAATTTATAATCTCAAATATAATCATGTATATGTTTGAATGGTTCGAAATCACAAGGTATGAGAGATTCTCTAAGTAGAACGCAACAAAACATTTATTCAGGCCCCACTGCAGCAGATGCGCCAACCAGCCTCCCTATTTCGACATCTTGACAAAAAGACTCCAGGCCCAGAAAGCCCGCCTCACAAGAGTAACCAGGAGGCCACAGAAAAACAAGATAGTATTTAGCCAAATCATATTTACTGGCCTCAAGTCCTTGCTTGCACTCCTGGGTCTACACACGGGTCAGCTCTGCTTCCGCAGCTTCCTGCTTCCCCAGCTTCTGGCTTCCACAGCTTCCGCTTCCACTGTAGTTGTCTCTTGTCTGGCTTTTCCTCTCAGCTGAGCCTCTGGCGTTCTCAAGCCCCACCTCAACGACCAGAGACCATTGGTTCCCGAGTTGGCCCCTCTTATGTCATTAATCTACACCCACATAGGTTTCACACTTGATAGGGCTTTGGGCCTGGGGCTTAGCACTTAACAGCCGAAAGTACGTTCACTCAAAGTAAACAAAAGCCAAACTCCTGAAGTGCTAAGGAGCCCATTCTAAGGAGCCCATTTTGCCTTACCCACACAGCTATAAGGGTAGATTTGATTTTTGGAAAATAGCTCAAAGTCTGATGAAGAAATGGAAAGAAAACGATATCTTTTGGTAAAAAATGAGGTTGGCTTATGAAATTGGCTGGTTTTTGTAGGATTTGGAGCTGAACAGGATCTTAGAGGTGGATCATCTAGTCTAACCTTATTGTTTTCCTGAAGGAAAGAGATCGTGACTTGTCCTAGTTCCCACAGGTGCAAAAGAGCAAAGCACAAGGCCTCACATCCAGGACGCATGATTCCACATTCACTCTTCCTTCTCTCCTGCACTAGTTCGTGATAGTGAGGACACTTCCAAAGCAGTAGGTCCCAGGATGTTTTCAGCAGCAGAAGATCACCAGATGTTAGTGCTGGAAGGGACAGGAGAGATCCTTGTCGGTCCAACACCATCATTTGACATTGACATGGGAAGACTTGGAGAAGGGGAGTGCCCCCCGGTGGGAAGAATCCAGCTCCAACACTCTTCATACTACATCTGTTTGCTTTTAATTCATATCATTGAAATAAACGTGCAGTGGCCCAAGATAGCTTAAGATAGCCCTTGTTGTGGATAGAAAAGTTTGGATAGAAGAGTTTTGTAATATTTGTTTAAAAAACAAATTAGAAAATAAGTGTCATCACTTTATAGTTACACCTTGTATATTTGTTCCGGTTGTCAGCCACTACCTGCGCCGATCTGGTTGAGAACTCTCAAAAATCACTCATTGGCAGAATGTGTCGGCCCTGTCTGCTGCCCAGGGGCTCTCGGTGTTTCGAAAGGAACACTGAGTGAGAGGATCTGGAGGTTTGGATCCAAATTTTCTACCTGACTGCCAGTGCAGCCTCAGAAAAAGCGTTTCTCTTCTCTGGCCTTGTCTCCTCATCTCTCGCGGCAGGGTGAGAATCCTTGTGTTTTATAGAATTGCTGTGAGAAGTGTTCTGTGTAGATGGCAGAGAGCTGTCAGTGTCATTGTCATTGTTACTGTTATTCTATCCTCTTTCTCTTAGACGTGTCCGCTTCTTCCTACCACTCATCCAAAAACCATAAGAATCTGCCCCCATAGAAAATTCCAGAGAAAGAGAAGTAAATATAAAAAAGTTGGGGGGGGGGACAGGGTTGAATTGCATTTGTGCATATGTGCTATAGGTAGTATCCAAGGAGAATGTCTGAGGACAAAAGTTAGAGCTGTTTCCTTAAGAAGATGGGAATGTTGTGAAATGAGAAACAGCAAACTTTCACCTGAGATGGAAAGGACAGATTTCTGAAGGGAGTTTTCTGTAAGGCAAGGAGGCATTCAATCAGGTTGCCCTGAAAGAAGCAAAGGGAAATTGGAGCTTATCTGTCACCAGTTGTGCCCTGTTCTTTTTCTTTTAAAAAATAAAGTGGATGGAGAAGGGTGGATTATGAAATACTTCACTCACAAAACAGGCATGTAGTTCTATGAAGAGTTGGTAGTTGGCCTTTCCCCACTATCCGAGTTGTGGGCTTTTCCCACTAAGAGGTGAGGGTATACTGACTATCGTGCAAAGCATTCTAAAGTTTAAACAAGGGAAGGCAGCCTGGGGGAAGTCAGACAACATGATTTTATGGCTAGACAGGCTGAGGGAACGCGTTTGTGTTAGACAATCTAAACAATTAACCCAATGAATCAAATTAAAGGACGATGTTCTGTGTAGGCTACATCGAAAAGGTCCTAAAGTCCTACGTTTCAAGCACAAACTGTGATTCCAAACCCAAACAAGGTCATTGAGAGAGTGACAGGAGGCATGTCTGTGTTGGCAGGGGGAGCTTGGAATCCTCAAACCCCCGCAGCAAAAACCAAAGCTATGTATGGCCTTAGGTGTTTGATGCATCTTTTAAAACATAGTTGTAATTTGCCGCATTTGTAACAAAGGCTGTTTTTAGCCAGCATTTGTGATTTTGTACCTTTATTTTGTCCCAGTGACAAAGAAGACTTGTATAACATTTAATTTGAACTTTTTGGAAAACTTTCTATTTTCACATCTCATGTAGCAGAGGTTGGCATGTTGCTCAGGAAGTGAAGATTAAAAGGAAAGTGACCCCCTCTCCATTTGAGTATTTGTGCGTAGTATGTGGGCAGTGGTGCCCATGCCCTGTACTGGTCCTGCCCATTGCTTCTTTGTACCATTCTGGCCACCAGTGGAAGATTGGACCAGAGGATAGATATGGTCTTCGGAGCCCATTATCAATCTCCTCCTTTGTGCCTACTCCAGGTAGCAAGGTGATGCCTGGTTTCACTCACCTCCATCTCCCACCCCCTACTTACTCATCCAAGCCTGTTGGCAACTCTGTCATTATCTCTAATTACTGTCTCTTCTTCTTGTAGATAATATCACTTCTGTTATCCTTAATATCTTTGATGGCCTCTTGCGCATGATGTCATATGAGACCATTTTTCAGCATAAAATCTTTAAAGATTTTGAACAGTCATTGTCTTGGCCCAAGAGACATGTGCTGTGGATGTGAAAAGATGTTGGAATAGTAGGAATAACTTTCCTCTTGATGGGAAAACCAATGCTTTTAAGCAATGCCACTTCCCTAACTGTGCATCTCTGGAGAATTAGCTCTTCTGTGGGCAGATCCTGTGCTTGTGTGCCCTTGGGCAGGCTTCATCCTTTGGCCTCTGGTCTATGGGGTCTCCTTCCTCGCTCCCTGGTCTCTCTAGAGGGTGGATCGTGTCATTCATTGCCCTACTTAGGAACTTTCAGTAGCGTCCTGTTGCTTACTGAGTGAAGCAAAAACTATTTAACTCACTATTTAAAGACCTGCATGACCTACCTGTGACCTGCCTTTTTAGCATTATGTCACTTTACTACCCTTTTGAGTAATGTTGGATTTCTACTCAAGAAGAAATGGATTCATATCATCCTCTGGTACTTAATAGCAATGCGACCTTGCACAAATCGATTAACTACTCTTTGCTACTTTTTCCTCATTTGTATTCAGGAATAAAAAGAATGTAATACCCATTTCACAGGGTTAATGAGATAATACAGGGTGTCCCAAAAGTCTTAGTGCAATCTTTAAGCTTTTAATAACTTTGCAAACTTTAAAAAGTACTATCAATCAATCAATATTTTTAAGTGCCAGCTGTGTGTCAGGAACTGTGCTAAGATCTGGGCATACAGAAAGAGGCAAAAGACAAAAGACATGCCTTCAAGGAGCTTCCAATCCATTGGGGGAGACAACATGCAAATAAATATATACAATGCAAATTATGTACAAGATGAATAGGAGATAATCAGCAGAAGGAAGACTGGAATTAAGAGGGGGTTAACAATTGTCAGTTGTTTTCACATGAGCCAAAATAGAACTGTTTGTTATTCTATTTTTTTAAAGATTTTTCCCCAACTACATGTAAAAACAATTTTTAACATTTGTTCTTGTAAAATTTTGAGTTCCAAATTCTTTCCCTTCTTCAATCCCCTCTCACCTCCCTGAGACAGTAAGCAATTTTTATGTAGGTTATACATGTCCAGTCATGTAAAACATATTTCCCTATTAGTCATGTTGTGAAAGAAAACACAGACCAAAAAAAGAAAAAAAAACAAGAAAAAGAAAGTTAAAAAAGTGTGCTTTGATCTGCATTCAGACTCCATCAGTTCTTTTTCTGGAGTCAGATAACATGCTTCATAAGTCCTTTGGGATGGTCTTAGAGCATTGTGTTGATGAAAATGGCTAAGTCATTTACAGTTGATCATCGTACAGTGTTGCTGTTACTATGTACACTGTTCTTCTGGTTCTACTCACTTCGCTCTGCATCAAGTTCATGTAAGTCTTTCCAGGTTTTTCTGAAAGCATCTTGCTTATCATTTCTTATAGTACAATAGTATTCTATTCTAATCATGTAATAGAATTGTTCAGCTATTCTTTCATAGATAAGTATCCCGTCAGTTTCCAATTCTTTGTCACCACTAAAAGAGCTGCTATAAATATTTTTGTATGAATGAGTACTTTTCCTTTTTGGATTTGTATCCCTTGGAATGCAGACCTAGTAGTGGTATTGCTAGGTCAAAAGGTATGCACAGTTTTATAGCTCTTTAGGCATAGTTCTAAATTTCTCTACGGAATGGTTGGATCATTTCACAACTCCATCACTTGTTCTCCTATCTTGTTTTATCTTCTCCTGCTCTCCAGTCGCATCCCCATCCCCCACATCTGGAACAGATTCCATATCTCTTCCTGCAAAAATTCTCTTCCTTCAAGAGCCTGTTAAGTGCCATCTCTTCATGAGGACTTTGGGGCTCTTCCCCTTCACCATTCTCTGGCCAGTCTCTGGCCTGTCTGTTATAATCTCAATCCAATTTTAACTTGGATTACAGTCCTTTGTTCAGACCTTTCCTCTCCACTAGATTATAAACTCTTTGATCTCACATTTAGTACCCAGCCCAGTGCCTTTCATGTAAGTGTTTAATAAAAATTGGTTGAATTTGGTACATTATATTTGGAATGACATTTAGTAAATATTTGTTGTTGAACCTGTGTGACTCTGCTCAAGTCCCTTACCTCCCCCAGGCCTCTGTTTCTTCACGTGTAAAATTGGACTACTTGTCCCAATTCAATGGATGTTTGGATTAGATGGCTCCTGAGGTTACTCCAAGCCCAATACCTGTGACCCAGTGACCCTGTGATAGTGATGACGGGACTGTTGTTACCTTTGTTCTTTAGCATTTTTCAGGGAGCAATAGATGATCACAGTAGTGTTGATGGAATTTTTAATTGATTGCTGAAAGATTTGACTATTAAAGGGAATTGGACATTATTACATGGTGTATTGACTGTCCATACTTAGGATTTTTTTAATCTCTTTGCATTTAGCTGTTTACCTGGCACTCTTGATTCCAAACTGTAGAATGAACTCTACAGCAGTAAGAGATCTCAGCAATGTTCTTACAAGCCTGCTCTTCCTGATAGGTCCTGCTAATTTTATTCCCCAATAGTTCTACCACCTGCCCCTTCCTGTCATTACCTCTCGCCTGGATTTTTGTAATGACCCAACAGTTGTTCCTCCTTCTCGCGTCTCTTCTCTTCGGTCCATCCTAGACATCACTATCAAACAGTCTTGCAATGTCCTAG
Source organism: Phalanger gymnotis (assembly GCA_028646595.1). Taxonomy (NCBI): domain Eukaryota; kingdom Metazoa; phylum Chordata; class Mammalia; order Diprotodontia; family Phalangeridae; genus Phalanger; species Phalanger gymnotis. The sequence continues at coordinate 31,213,659 of CM053627.1, forward strand.
TCTGACCTCATCCTTCCCCCTTCTCAGAAATCTTTAGTGATGCCCTCCTGCCTGTAGGACGAAAGACAAGCTGCTTGCCCTTCCTGGGTGTCTTCAGTTTTTGCTGAGTCGTCCTTCCATCTTGCTGTCTCCTGCCTCCCTGCATGTACTCAGGCCTGGAATGCACTCCTTGTGGCTTCCCCAGTGAAGGGCCACTTTAACCAAAAAGAAGCCCTCCTTTATCATTGCCCATCCCCTCCCCGTACCTGAAAGAGGTATCTCTTTCCTCAGATTTTTGTACAGCCCCTTTGCCTGATTTCTCTTTTCTTCTTATTGAGCTTCACTTTTTATAGTACTTACTTGTATATTGATTCATTGATTTAAAAATGACACTAAGTACTTTGCATTTACAAAGCACTGAGCTTGGCATGGAGACAAGGCGCAAATCCTGCTCTCAAGGGCCTTACAGTTTTAATGCGAACGTATACGTATATGCAGAGGTCTGACTGTGTCATTGCCATGCTCAGTAAACTCCAATGGTGCCTTATTGCTTCCTCTTGGATCAAATCCAAGTGTCCCAGAAATCTTAGCAGAGACTTTTGGTATACCCTGTACAGAGTCCTCTATTTGTCATTTTAAAGCCCCTCACAACTGGGCTCCAACACACCTTTCTAGTCACTTTCTGTATTATTCCCCTTCACACACTCCATGGTTGGACCAAACAGGCATTCTTCTGTGTTCTCACACACACTATTCATCTCCCATCTTCATGCCTTTGCACTGGCTGTCCCCCATGTCTGGATTGCTATCCTTCCTCACTTTTGCCTCTTATAATCCCCTAGTTTCATTCCGAGCTTCTCTTCTTCCAGCTTTTTGTCACCCCCCCCCCCAGTCCCCTTGTATATATTTTGTATGTGTGTACTTTCTCCCTCAATAAACTGTAAGTTCCTTGGGGGGAAGGATGGTTTAATTTTTGTCTTTGTTGTTCCAGTGCCTCCCACAGCATTTGGAACTTAGTAGGCTTTTCATGAGTGCTCTTCCTTGTGTGATACAAGGGAAAGTGAGAGGAGTGCTAAGGGAAGGTCTGGTTAATGGGGCTGTGAAGAACTTGGAGAGGGGGAGGCTAAGATCCCCTGGGGATCTCAGGGAAGATTTCCTCCAAAAGAAGGCACTGTAGTAGAACCTTAGAAAAGAAATGATTTGAGCATAAAGAGGTGGGTGGGGGAAGGTGGGGTCCTTCTAGGTACCGGTCTGCATGAGCAATGAATGTGGGCTAAGAATGGGAGACAGGAAATAGACTGGCAAGAACGTCACCTCCCTGAAAAAGTCACAGAGCCAGAAGGTAGAAGGCCTTGAATGAGCAGGAGTTTATATTTTATTGCCATTCAGGGGAGAGTCTCTTGTCAATATGCTATGTTAGGAAGATTACTCAGAGACGAATTGGAGAAGGAATAGGCTAGAGACACGGAAATTGTTAATCAATTTTGTGTAATAGTTTAGGTAGAAGAGATGAGGTTTGAAGAGGGGCATCTGTGGTTGGAGTTGAGAAGAGGGAGCAGGTGGGAGAGATTGTGGAGGCTGACTTCTTTGGGGAGGGCAGAGTCAAAGGTGACTCTAGGGTGTTGAGCCTGAGTGACTGGGGTGGGGAGAGGCTCAGCTCTGCCAGCAGCAGACAGAACAAAAGTGTGTCTGATTGTTACTGTCAGATTCCTGCAGGAGTCCCTCGTGCCTGGTGGCAGTGCCTCCTCGGCCGCACTGTCTTCTCCATCATTTTGCTCGCGCTGCTCTGAAGGTTGCCAGTGACTGTCTCTCCTCCTAGATATTCTCTGTGAGGAGGTCCCATCACCATCCCCAACTCAGTGTGTCTAAACCCCAGTTTGCAATCTTTCCCCTAACGTGTTTTCCTTCTTTACACTTGGTTGTTCCTGCTAGTTGTGCCTCTCTTCACCTGGTCTCCTATAGTTTCAGTTCTGGCCTCATTTTTTACTCCCTCACCTGGCATGTCTAGTCAGTTACCCCATTCTGTTGGTTCTCTCTTAGTGGTGTTTCTTACATCCCTTTCCTCCTTTCTATTTCCTCTGCCTCCATCCTAGAGCAGATTCTCTCTACTAATACATCTGAACAATCAGAAGAGTCTCCAGACACTCTTTCTGGTTTTTATATGCTGCTTTCCAGTCTAGTCCTCATGCTGCTTCCAGACTCATCTTCCCTATGCATGTCAACCCCTTGCTCAGATTCCCTCATTCAAAGCCCTCCAAAATCTGCCACTGTTTTCTCTCAGCCTCCTTACTCCTTTTCCCATTCTCCCTGCTCCAGTCAAACGGGACCAACTCCTGTTTCTTAAACCTGCTCGGGCTTTTCCTATTTTTCTACTTTTTCTCAAGCTGATCCTTATGTCTGCAGTGTCATCCCTCCCCTTCTTCACTTGTTGAAATTCTGTGCATTCTTTAAATTTCAATCCAAATGCTACCTCTTCCACGAAGACTTCCTGGATTTCCCCATACCCCATCAGTAACAATCATTTCCCCTTTAGAACTTTGTGCATATTGAATGCACTTATTATATATTATTTTATGTGACATCTCCTAGCTAGGCTGTAAGCTACCTAAGTTTGGGTATCATGTCTTACCTAAACTCTGTTCTTCCCCTGTTCTAGTCCTATCTAGATAGGAACAAAGCATTAGGCTGGTAATTAAAAGCAAAAATGAAAAATGGTCCTTGTTCTCTAAGAGCTTATGTTATACGCTGTGGGGGTGGGGATATCACATGTAACCTCATTAGTATCTACATGGTCCTTTGAAAGGAGGGAAGGATCACTGACTAAGAGGGGGTCAGAAAGGCTGCCCTTTAAGATGGTGCATAAACTGAGGCTCCCCATTCCCCCATCCCATGCCTGGGACAGCGTTGGCACAAAAGATTGTTAAATTCAATCATATTCTCATCTTTTGAAGGGTAGGGATTCTTTTTTATCTTTTGAGCTTCAGTACCTTGCATACTACCTGCTGAATTAAGTTGTTAAATTGGATTGAATAGTAACAAACACAACCAAGACCCAAAACAGCCTATTTGGATTAAATTGGCTGGGGCACCTGTGTGCGCTCTTTCAACAACATTGATCACTTCTTTTCTATATTTGTACCTCCGCCATTGTCACTGAAAAGCTCTTAAACATGGCAAGGAATGTCCTCGTCAATAATATGGTAAAAAGTTATTCTGCAAGGGGATAGTTGTTCCCCAAGGCTCCTAAACGCCACCCTTTCTTCTTCTTTTGTTTTTAATTTATTTAATATATTTAGTTTTCAGCATTGATTTTCATAGAAGTTTGAATTACAAATTTTCTCCCCATTTCTCCCCCCCCAACCCAGTCCAAGATGGCATATATTCTGGTTGCCCTGTTGTCAGCCCTCCCTTCTGTCACCATACCCCGCTCCCATCCCCTTTTCCTTTCCTTTCTTGTAGGGCAAGATAAATTTCTATGCCCCATTGCTTGTGGATCTTATTTTCTAGTTGCATGCAAAAACTTTTTTGTTTTTGTTTTTGAACATCTATTTTTTAAAACTTTGAGTTCCAAATTCTCTCCCCTCTTCCCTTCCCACCCACCCTCCCTAAGAAGTCAAGCAATTCAGCATGGGCCACATGTGTATCATTATGTATAACCCTTCCACAATGCTCATGTTGTGAAAGACTAACTATATTATGCTTCTTCCTAACCTATCCCCCTTTATTGAATTTTCTCCCT
>CM053627.1:31217876-31279842 GCA_028646595.1 Phalanger gymnotis
GGCTCTAGAATATCAGGGCAGTTCTCCTTGATAATTTCTTGAAACATGATATCTAGGCTGTTTTTTTGATCATGGCTTTCAGGAAGTCCAATAATTTTTAAATTATCTCTCCGGGACCTATTTTCCAGGTCAGTGATTTTTCCAATGAGATATTTCACATTGTCTTCCATTTTTTCATTCCACCCTTTCTTCTTGACAGTAAAGATAACTTATTTAAAGTAGACACTTGAGTTAGCCTTTTAGGTGAGGGCCTTACTTAAAAACCTGCCCACCTCTTGGTTATATGCTGTAGGATGTTGTCCTGTGACTGTTGGCAGAAGGAAGTGTGAAAAAGAGTTTTGACCTAAAGAATGTAGAGTTTGAATGTTGGACTAAGTAGCTGACTGTGATTCTGTGGGAAAGGCGGCAACTGAACCCAATTTTATATTCAAGGACTTCTGGCCACTCAAGTGAAAAGAGCCTTCTTCCAAGTTCCCTTCTGTTCTTTGCATATGTTATCATGTGGAGAAATCTTACTTAGATGTGAACTTCCTCATTTCTAACATAAAGTGGTTCAGAGACTGGTAACTCTGGTGAAGCCGATGGGATAGGTTTCTTTTGTCTTATTACTTCTCAGTTTTTAATATCATTAAAGCAGCAGTGTGATATAACAACTAGAGAGCTATCAGGAAGATCCTAGTTTGAGTCCCGTTTCTGACCCACTCCGGCTGTGTGACCCTGGGCCAGTCACAGACCTTTTCAGCACCCCAGGGGCCTTTCTGTTTCTAAGACCATCACTCACAGATCAAGTGCAAACAGCATGAATAGAGGAAGCAGTTACCTGGGTTTATGTGATACAGGAAATGTTAGAGAGAGTGGGAAGACAAGTCATGGGGAAAACGGACCTTTTTTTCTTTGAGTCTTCTTCATTCCATCGTTTTAGAATGACATTGTGATTCAGTGAAGGCATTCAAATCTGCTTAATAATGGGTTTTCATTGTCACTTGACAGAAAAACTGATTATCCTCTCCTGGTTCCAATAAATATTCCTTTTGGACAACATATCCTGTCTGCTGGCTAATCTGTCTTTTCCAGCTTAATTTTACTTATGATGTTGAAGAGCATAGGGTGTTGGAATCCTTTACAGCTCTAGAGTGAGGAGAAGGAGGCCTGATAAGGCCTTAGAGATTCCCCATACAGGCACGCTGTGTTAGATAAGACTTCTGACTGCCTGTAGTTGTGTTTCAGAAGATGTGATTTGACCCAGTATGTAATTGAATCCATGTATCCATGTAATAACGGTTTCTGTTCCAATGAAATTCTAATCTAGTACTAGAAAGTGATATTGCTGTATCATTTGGGCCTTTTTGATAGAGGATGATTGATTCGTACAGTGTTTACTAAGGACCTGTGAGGCACTTGTGCTGGGCCTTGGGGAGACAAAAAGAGAAAATCTTGTTCACAGTGTAGGAGGGCAAGGTCATGCAAAGAAGGGATTTGACATGTACACAAATGACTATAATATGTTAGAAAGTGATGTGTGATCTAGAGCGTGACAGGTGTGAGGGGGTTATCAGGGAAGAATGTTCATAAATAGATTAGAATGTGACAAAGAACTTAAACATGGTAGGAGGAGTATCAGGGAGGTAGAAGGAACTCAGGGGTTAGAGTCAGAGACCATGCAGGTCCGAGTTGGGATCCTTTCCCTCATAGCTTGGGTCAGCTGGAGCAGGTCACTAGGCCAGTTTGGCCCTCAAGGCCTCACGTGTGAAATGAAGGGGTTAGGCTTCTTCATCTCTGAGGTCCATTCTGATGCTATCAGGTCTCGTGGTAAAGGTGGTCTCTAAGCTGAGCCTCTAAGGAAAACAAGGATTTCTTGAGGTCCTTTAGAAAATATAATGAACTTGTTAAATTAAAAAATTCAGGGAGAGAGATGGAAATACTCAGAGATGCTATCCAATCTGATTGTCGTGAGTTATGTTCATTTTTGTTCTGTTTCTGTTAAGCCTCAAAGTATGAAAAATGTAGAATGATGTTCTCTATAGTATTTTTATTTGGAAATTATTGTCTAAAATGCCAAGATTACAAGGAAAACAGAAAGCTGGGGAAAATTTTTTGCAGCAAGTGTCTCTGATAAAGGCTTAATTTCTCAAATATAGAGAACTAAGTCAAATTTATAAGAATACAAGGCATTTCCCAGTTGATAAATGATCAAAAGATATGAACAGCAGTTTTCAGATGAAAAAATTAAAGCTATCTGTAGTCATGTGAAAAAATGCTCTAAATTACTATTGATTAGAGAATGGCAAATTGAAACAACTGAGGTACCATCGTACCTGTCATATTGGCTAATATGACAGAAAAGGAAAATGATAAATGTTGGAGGGGACGTAGGAAAATTGGGATGCTATTGGTGGAGTTGTGAACTGATCAGACCATTCTGGAGAGCCATTTGGAACTATGCCCAAAGGGCTACAAAACTGTGCATACTCTTTGATCTAGCAATATCACTACTAGGTCTGTATCCCAAGAAGATTTTTTTAAAAAGGGAAAAGAACCTATTTGTACAAAAATATTTATAGGAGCTCTTTTTGTGATGGCAAAGAATTGGAAATTGAGGGGATGCCCATAATTCGGATAAATGACTGAACAAATTGTGGTATATGAATGTAATGGAATTATCATTGTGCTGTAAGAAATGATGAGCAGGATGCTTTCAGTAAAGACCTGGAAAGACGTCTATGAACTGATGCAAAGTGAAACGAACCGAACCAGGAGAACATTATACACAGTAGCAGCAATATTATAAGATGATGAATTGTCAATGACTCAGCTATTTTCAGCAATACAATGATCCAAAGCAATTCCAAAGGACTTAATGATGAAAAATGCTCTCCATCTCCAGAGGAAGAACTGATGGAGTTTGAATGCAGATCGAAGCAGACTTATTTTTCACCTTTTTTTTTCATGGTGGTTTTTTTTGGCCTGTGTTTTCTTTCACAACATGACTAATCATGGAAATATGTTTTGCACAATTGCACATGTATAACCTATATCAAATTGCCTCAGGAAAGAGACAGGGGAGGGAGGGAGAGAATTTGGAACTCAAAATATTTTTAAATGAATGTTAAAAATTGTTTTTTTACATGTAATTGGGAAAAAAATAAAATATTATTTAAAAAAAGAGAATTATTATCTTTTTGTTTTTTTAATTTCCTAGTTAATATTGACTTTGATGATAAGTTGCAGTTTAGCTATATGGGAAAGATATGCAGGCCCTTTTTTTGTTTTCACTGGAGTGGAACTGATAGATAATACAGCGCTGCCTCATTTATCCGACGTCCTTGGAGAATTGGGCATTTTACATAAGGGAATTTTCTAGGTAGGTGAATTTTTCTCTTTTCATTGCCAGAGCTTTTTTATTTTAATCTTTTTGTATAAAATTTTTTTTCTGAAATGTATAGTTCTTTATGCCCCCTTCCTTCTTGGCAGAAAGTTAGGGACTGATAAAACAGAATATTGTAGACATTGTCAAGTGTGATCTTTTTTTCAGATGTTTTACTTAATTGATTGTTTTTGTTATTGGTTGTTGTTGTTGGGGTTTTTTTGACACTAGGGATGATTTGGTCTGGAAGGAGAAGGGTTGAGATAACTGATTTCAATGCAAAAGTCATCAATAAAATATATTTTTAAAATGTATTATTAGCTTACCTGCCCTACTAAACTGAAGTTACTCAACATAATTTAACCTTTTCTTTATGACTCAAGATAAGATTATAATGTAGAACATTAATTCAATGAGCATTTATTAAGTACCTATTTTGTACCAGGCATTGTGCTACACTTGTGATACAGTGACAGAATTTATTGAGTCGCTGCCTGCGAAGGGCTTAGGTTAGGGAAGGAGGATGTTGGGGAGACCAGACACAAGTAACTCAATACAAAGGAATTTGGAGGGGGTTAAGATACCCTTGGGGGCTGTTTTATTGTGTAGAACTGTGTGCAACTACATTGAATGGCCTTAGGCTTTCCTAAATGCTACCCAGCCTGATCTCCTACCAGTCATGAACCTGGTTCTTTGTCCCTCTTTTGACTCTGTTCAAGAAATGCATATGAATGAATTTAACAGGGTATCTGTCCAGCTACATGTTACATATAGTCTGTACGATCTGCCTTTTCATATAGTGTGTGTATGTTTGTATGTCTAGTTAGGATAATTAAAACAACATGTTTTGTACTACTGTGAATTTTACTGAATAGGCTTTGCATGTGTGCCCTGGCTAACTGCAGAATTTCTTTACCTGAAGTGCGTGAAGTTTTTAAAAAATATATATTTAATAATGTTATTTCAGTATAATTGGTTTTACAGTCCTCTGTATTTTATCTTACATATTTAAAAACCTGATTTTTACAAGCTTGGGCTCCATAGGCTTCCCCAGACTGTCTGCCAAAGGGACCCAAGACACAAAAAAGGTGTGTAATCTTAGGGCAGTCAATACAATGTCATCTGCAACTAGGCACCAACTCCGCCATAGAGAGACCTTCTTTTGTTTGGACTTTACCCAGGACACTTCCTGTGGCATTGGGGAATATATCTCCCTGTTCAATACCTTCCTTGATGTTGTATTCCATGGCTCAGCTCCCCAGCCTTTGGGCTCATATAACCTGCTCCAGGTATGGGGGAACAGCAGGTGGGGATCGATCTCTCGATCTCTCTCTCTCTCTCTCTCTCTCTCTCTCTCTCTCTCTCTCTTTCTCTCTCTCTCTCTCTCTCTCTCTCTCTCTCTCTCTGTCTCACACACACACACACATACACACACACACACACGTATGTATGTATGTATGTATGTGTGTATGTATGTATCTCTTTTTGGTTTATTAAGCTTCCATCCAGAGTTGCTTTTGAGAGAGATCAGAATATAGCTTAAATATAGTTCACGTCTAGGTTTCTACACATGTGACAAAAGGGTTCACCTTCCTTAGGGAAATGAAGAAGCTTCTCTCTGTGTAAGCACTGAAAATGAGTATGAATGGAGGCCCAGATACTCACAGAAAATGCAAAAATGATCTAAAGGGCTCACAGTAGCCCATAGTCACTTTAGTTCTCCCTTCTTTCTGATGACTCACACTTTTCCCAGGGTTACATACAATCCCTGAGACTAAGAGCCACCCTGCGATTTGGACTTAACCTCAGAAGAGAAGCAAGCTAGAGATTGCTAGCAGGGCAATCCCCTAACGTTTCAGTGAGACCCCTCCTTTCACCCAATAACTCATGCAAGCTTCCAGCCTTTTGCTACTCTCTTGAGTGGATGGATTCTGCCAGGAGAAAAACTTGGGTTTGCTAGAAAGGCAGCCCCCTGCTGTACTGAATCTGTACTGAATAAAGAACTTAGGGTTGTAGCACAGGGCAAACGAGGCCTCTTGCTCCCCTTTTATTGTGGCTTTTTTTCTCTTGCAGAGATGCCAGTGGGCTTCATACTTCTTCTTCCCTCTAAGAGGCTGGTACTGCCTACAAGATTTCTTTTCTCTCTCTGGAAGGCTGAATTTTGAGATTGTGCTGCCTAGCATTCTGTTCCCTTCCTTCTTCCACCCAGGAGTCTGGGCCTCAGGAACTCCCTTCACTGGACCATGGGATTCCTCTCTTCATTGCTGCCATGCGATTTAGGGCATGTGTACCCCAACCACTGCCCCTCTAGGCTGGGTCTAAGTATTGAAGGCCCAGGAACTCTCAACGTACAGCTGCCTCCTCTGGAACTTATGGCAATGCCATAAGGGACCAAAGTCCCCTCCTAGTCTCCCTCTTTGCTCAGAAAAGAGAAGGGGGGAGGCGATTGGATGTTATGGTAAAGACTTCTTTTTATAGCCTAGCCCAAAGAATGGCTCCTCCCACAAGTCTGTTCCGCAATAACAATATCTCACATTCATCTGGTGATTTAGGCCTTGCAAAGTGCTTATGATCTTTCATTTTTGTGAGGTAGGTGCTGTCAATAGCCACATTTTGTAAATGAATCAGTCAGCAAGCATTTATTAAAAGCCTACTTTAATACCAGGTCCTATGCAAAATATTGGCGTTCCAAAGAAAGGTTAAAATATCTGTTGCCTTCTAGGAGCTCACATTATAGTCAAGGAGACAACATGTCAATCAATATCCAGGTGTACTTTGAGACATGTAAGGTAGGAGAGAGACAGCTATAGTGGAGAAGGTGCCAAAGAAGCCTTCAGCAAAGGGTGGGATTTGGGCTGAGGCTTGAAAGTCAAGAGACAGAGCATTCCAGGCATGGAACCTGGCCTGATGGCCAGGGCACAGAAGCGAGAGACAAATGTCACAATCACAGGAGAGTTAGTTATGAGGAAAGATGGGAAATGGCACTGAAGTGTCTGAGGCTCTTGGGTTAGAAGACTTGTGTTCAAATCCCACCTCTAATGCACATTGTTGTGTAACCTCAGGCAACTTAGCCCCTTGGGTCTCGGCTTCTTCATCTCTGAAATGAGGGGCTTGAACTAGAAGGCCTCTGAGGTCTCTTCCACCTCTTGATATGCCCTACAGTCTTATGTCTCATCTGGAGTCTTACGCCTGATAAATGTTTGAGGAAGGATTTGAACCCTAGTTTCCTGACTCCAAGACTGGTACTCTACCCACTATGCCAATTAGTCCAGTTCAAGCCAACCAGTTCAGTGAATTACTGAAGAAGACATTTTCTTAGTCCCCTCAAGGAGGTGACCTTGAGCATGTCAATGCTCCACATGGAGCTGCTCTCGAAGTCCTAAACGAAAGTTAACCACTCTTAGATTGATCAAGTGCATTAGGTAGCACCCCTGATCAGCCCCTGCTTGTTAATGCTCAGCAGATTGCTTATTGAAGTTGTATCTGTAGCCCCAGGCGTTATATAGTCTTTTTATGATTTTCATATATGCATGAAATTATTACAGCTTAAAAAATCTATCACTCTGGATGCCAGAATCTTTGATCCCTCATTCTGTTTTTGTCCATGTAAGAGACTGCTGGCTTGTCCCATCGAGTGTTTAGCCTCCTGATCATTTGAGTCATTTGAGTACTAGTGGGATCCATGACATTAGTTGAATGGGCCATCTGTTGTCTCTCATCCCGTCGAGTGCTTGTAGATGGGTGTATTTATAGTACTGAAATTTTGTGTTCTTTTCTCTCCAATATCTTCTTACCCAAGCTTCACAGTCCTAAATTCTAAAAGCTCGCTTGGGTTAGATATCCTTTAGCCACATGCTGTTCTTACCAGAAACTGTTCTATTTAAAGAATTTATGTTACAGAAGCCTAGGGAAGAAATGGGATGAGTAGAACACAGGGTTCTGTCTTTTAAATGCAAAATTTGTGCAAGAATGAGTTCTGTTCAGTTAGTATTACCAAGTGATAGTCAATCTACAACCCCCAGAAGGTTTGTTGTGGTTTATACTGAGGCTTTGTGATTTCAAGTGGGCAACATTATCATAAGTTCCGCTGGGATGCTTTTATGATTCTTTATTGTTCATCTCTCCAGATTTGGCTAGCCTATTCCTTTCAGCCTATTCCCTCTTTATTAAATGAAACATTTTGAATTGCTGCAGTTAACCTGGACTCCTACCCGTGAACATGGTTTGGAGACTGTATTTTTTTATCCTCTTGCCTACCCACAGTAGACTCTTGAGGGCTGGCCTTTATTTGAGATTGTAGATTAAATCTAGTAGGTTTTAATCCCGTTCTCACAGTGCGGAGATTTGGCCATGTAAATTTTCCCTGGTCTAACCCTCTTCTCCCATTCAATTTAGAAAAAGATACTAATAGGAGAATTTATGTTGCATTATCAGGTGTCCAGGGTTCTTTTTAAAGAATGGACCTCTGATCTCTCTAGGCTTCTCAAGTCCTTCTTTGTTTTTTGACTACATTTAAGCTTGTGATACAATTACCTGTTAGTATCTGGTAATGGAAGACTGAAGAGTAAAAAAGTCGCGAAAGCATATTAGAGAATTATTCATCTAGTGCAAGGTCTCTTCACCTTTTGGGGACAATCTGGTGACAGTCTCTCAGAGTGATGTCTTTAAATGCAAAAAATAAAATGCATAGGGTTGCAAAGGGAAACCAGTTATATTAATGTGGTTTTTATATATATATATATGTGTGTATATATATATATATATATATATATATATATTTAAAGTTCAAGAACCCCAGATTAAGAACTCTTGATATCTCTAGTGGCTTTTAGTATTGGTACAAGTTTTGTTACTCATCAGAGCAACATCAAAATGCAAAGCTGGAAAGAGGCACTGAAGCATATGGATTTTCTTTTTGAAAGGGGAAAAATTGAGTAGCACCCTAAGAGCCTGCCCCATGAGGAATGCCAGTTTTATAAGACAGGTCCTTCCTTATGCTTTGAATACCATTAGGGTTTTCCTTTTTAAAAGAAATCCTATAGTAGTAGACATCACATTTTGGGATGCCCAATTTTTCCTAGGTAATTGTTGTCTGCTTAGTTCATCCGACTTAAAACCCACATTTTGGATTCAACATGATATTTCTGGTGTGCCTAGTGAAAAGAAGTTAAGAAAAAATAGTTAAGAAATAAGAAATAAGGAACATTTTTGGCTAGAGATCTCACCAATGCCTTTTGTTTTTCTGTTGATGTTCAGCTTCTCTAATGAATGTTTCCTTCATTCCTGCTCACCAATTCCATAATTAGGGTGCTCAAGTTATCTACTTTATATATCTCTGTGAACTATCTTAGCAGCTTGGTTTCTTGACCTCGCTAGTTGACTGGTGATTCAGAGCACTCTGTTGGGTTGTTTTTGTTCTTTGGATGCTGTCATATTTATTATTGAGCTTCTCTGGGTCAGATGAAAGTTCTTTTGATTAATTTCTTGACCTATGAAGTTAGATTTCTTTTGATAACAATAATAATAACTAACATTTATATACCAGTTACTATGTGCCAGGTACTGTGTTAACTGCTTTATAATTAATATTTCATTTAATCTTCATAATGACCCTAAGAGGTAGGTGCTATTATTATCCTCATTTTACAGATGAGGAAACTGAGGCAAACAGAAATTAAGTGACTTGCCTAGGGTCACAAAGTTAGTAAGCGTCTGAGGCCAGATTTGGAGTTAGGTCTTCCTGATTCTATGTCCGGCCCTCTATCCACTGCTCAGTCTAGTTGCCCTAGCTATGTGATTCTGTGGTACCTGGGAGATGTGATTCATGTCTTAGGAAAAGGTTTTAAAATAGTCTCACTGTTTTGCTGATGGTCTGTCCAGAAGCTATTCTTTGCTTAAACATAAACTCCAAATAGTTAATATGTTAACTAAAGCAAGCTTTTAAGGTTTTACAAATAGCCTTTTAAGTGATGGTAGTTGGAGTGGGAGGAGGGAGAGTGGAAGAGGAAGGTCCTGGGTATTGGTGAAAGATATTTCAGGAACCTGGTTTCGCTTTGGTCTGGAAAAATGATGGGCTGCAATTGTACTTTGTGGACTAGGAAGTTGTTTAGGCCTGATGCTGTGCTTCCTGCAGCATGTCTTTTGGTAGAGTGTTACAGATAAAATCCCATTATGACAAACTTCATGGGACTGCCCATGGTGTTCCAGTGAAGGACAGTTTTCTTACAATGAATGTTACAATGAATGAGTTTGAAGGGTTCCCCCTCCCTTCTAGCCTTCTTTGGTGCAACTAACGAATTCATTTGAATTATGAGCCTTCAGTTGAAATGAAAGTATCTCTTAGTCACTCTTGGCTATATGGTTATGTAAATGAGAAAAACGAGAGGTTGGGAAACTTGCCCCAGGTCACATAGCTAGGAGGGTGTCTTGCAGTGGGATTTGAACCCAGGTCTTCAAAAGTCCAACACTTCTCCTGCACTGTGCCGCCTCTCTTGTAATAAGAGAAAAGTCAAACCAAACTGACCACTTAGCTCTTGTTATGTGCCACTGTGGGCAGCATTTGGTACCCTGGTATCCCACTACCTCTCTGCTTAGAGGAAAAAAGAGTTTCCTCCTTTGGCCTCTAGGACTAAGATTGGGCATCGGCTGCAGAATGTGTCATGGGGCTCTCTGAACAAGGTGAAGGTTAGTTCTTATGATAATAATATGAATTTGAGATGCTCTTGATATATCAGCAAACCCTTAATCCTTGAGAGTGAATCTCATCTAATCTTCCTCATCTTAAGTAAGTCATCCTTTTTGGAAGGAATGAGAGGCATTGGTTGCACTGGCCTCTGAAGACAGAAGGGAAATCTGTTTAATACCATCATGTAGGGCTGGGATTCTCAAACTTTTTTTTTGTTTCTGGCATAGTATTCTGTGCCACAAGTTGCTGTGGCACCCTGAAGATTGAAGTTTAAATTGGCAGCAATTTAGGAGAGATAGGAAACAGGCATATCCCCTTCAATGGTCAGGTCTCTCTTGTTTTGTGGTTAGTAGATACATGGAAGAAGAAAGTTTTGTTTATTTCGAAACTACAATACTTACCATACAACACTGGGTAAGTAAACTTTTATTAAAATTATTTATAAATTTTCTTTTATCTGCAGTAACTAGCATCCATAATGTAATGGCACAGTTAGGCAGACTTATAGTCTGTGTAGTGGAGAAGCACACCCTTTGAAATGGGAACAGTACCTGCCTGACAAGGCTGTTGTTAAAGAAAATGCTTTTTATATCATAAAGTAGCCGTGTGGCAGCTTAATGTCAAAAGTCCTAAAGGTTGGGTTCGCCTCTCAGGGGGAGGCAGCCCTCTAGTAAGAGGGCTTCTCGAAGTTGTAGGCAGCAGAGCCACACAGGCCCCTCTTTGTCACCAGTGGCATCCCAAGAGATGAGATAGCCTTGGTTCCCTCCAGTCTTTCCAAAGCCCTAGTCAGACATGCCTCGTGGAACTTCCAAGGAAACTCCAAACATCCTGTCACCTTTCGGCCCTCCATTGCTCTCTGACAAGGGTGGTTTCATTCTCATCTTTGTATTGCTAACATCTAGCCTGGCTCTAGGCACCAAGTAGGCACTTATTTATTAAATGCTTGTTGACTGATACTGAACTGCCTGAATCTCCAGAGAATAGCAGAAAGTCACCTGTAGAAATTCAGACCCAGAATTCCTCAGGATCACTCAGCACCCTCAGTCTGAGACTGTTCTTCAGTCCTGCTGCTTCTGCTTCCCACCCTGCCTCAGGAGAATTGGGGGGGGCAGGAGCAGTTCAGCATCACCAAGAATCCCTTCCTGCTAGAGCTTGGATCCAGTATCTTTCGTAGACCTCTCACCCTGGCAGATGTCGTGCAGGTGCTCCCTGCCAGCTCTCCTCGTTATCTGTGCTGTACCCTCCCCCTTCTGGGTTGGGCTAGGGTAGGATTGCCCCATCTCCCCATTGCTGCAAACCTCAGTGGTGGGCCTTTAGTCGTGGTTAGCCACACTGTTTTTGCAAGCCAAGCTTCTCTTGGCCAGTGGCTTAAGTCATTTTTCCAAATCCATTTTTGTCTTATCCATTTTAGGAAAAGCTTAAGGGACCGGACTTAACATAGTTCTTTTGAGTATATATATTTGCAGATATTCTCTCTTTGTACCAGAAGCATCCAGTTGTTCACAGAACCTCACAAGTGGAAAGTCAGCAGCCATTTAGCCAAACCTATGCCAGATGAAACCCCAGCATCCCCAACATATGGTCATCCAGCCTTTGCTTGAAGACCTCCAGGGATAGGAAACACTACCTCTTACCCAAGCAGACCCATGCTGAGCTTCTAGTTCATCCCGAGAACTCTTTTGGATGAACAATATATTGTTCAGGGGCCCAGCCCGCTTTTGCCCGCTGGTACCTGTGATGTTCATTTTTAACTTGTAGGAGACTTCACATTTACCTTTGTCTAGTTTCATCTTAGTAGCTTGGACACCTAGTGACTAGCTAGCTCAACAAGGCCTTTTTGCATCCTGGTGAGTAGCTGGTGTTTTAGCCACCTCCACCAGCTTTGTGTCAGCTGCAGATGTGCTAGGTGCACTCTCCGAGCCTTCATCTGAGTCACTGGTAAAAACATTCAACAGCACATACAATAGTAAGCAGAAATAGAGCCCTACCTGGAGCACTTCACTAGAGATCCACTTCCGATCTGATACGGAACCACTAGTAACTATTCTTTGGGTCTAGCCATTGGGCCACTTGTGAATCTTCCCAATTCCGGTATCCCCCCTCCCATTGCTCGGGCCGGGGTGGCTTGGTCAGATGTTCTGCTTTGTCTGCTCTAGGTAAACTGCATTTATAGTCTGGTAACCCTGCCAAAGGAGGAAGGAAATGAGGGACCTTGTTCTCCAGGGAGCCACTCTGGCGCTTTGTGACCACCGCTTCCTTTTCTAGAGGGTCATTAACCATCCTTTCAATAATATGTTTTAGAACTTTTCCAGAAAGAGCAGACCAGCTCATGGGCCTGCAGTATGTAGATACCATTCTTTTCTTCTTTTTGAAAACTGCAACATTTGCTTTTTTCCAGTCTTTTGGTGCTTTTCCAGTTCTCCACAACCTTTCAGAGATCACCACCCATGACTCAGCAATCACACCTGCCAGGTCTTCGTTATCCTCCAGTAGAGTTAATCTGGGCTTGGTGATGGGGACCCAGCTGAATCTATGTTCTGCTTTGTTCTAGAAATCTTGAAATGTTCTTGGAGCATTTTCTGATTTTTGCCTAGACTGGAAATGCTAACTTACATTTTTGCCCCCTGTAAGTCTTCTAAAGTTTGAATTCAATTAAAAGTTTTTACTAAAGTTTCAACTTCTTATTTCACGTATGAATTTGCACTTCCCTAAAAACCTATTTATTTAAGGCCATGCAGCTTTTGCCAATACAGGATGGAGCCAGGAAGACTGGGTTCAGGCCTTGCACTGCCACATGTTGGCGGTGGGAGCTGAGCATAACCTTTCAGGCCCCAAAGCAACTCTAAGAAGATAAGTTTCAGAGAACGTGCTACCCAGCATTAGGAGGAGTTTCCTCATCTGGGCTCTCCTCTGTTAGTAAAATCACAGGTCCAGTCTCCTCCTCTGTTCCTGTCTGTGGCCTCAGGAGAGCTTTTCTCAATGATTCTTTCTATATATTTGAAAAATTGTTTTGGATGAGTAGCAGCTTTATATTTCTCAATTTCCATTTAATTTGAGGATTTTGTATCTCTCCCTCTTTAAAGCCATGACAAGTTCTTGTTTTGTATCTTAGGATCAGACCTTTTTTATGGCAGTTACATGGAATGCGTAAGGAATCTTCCATACCTTCTCTAGGGTCGTACAGCGTAATTGCCAACAGGGCAGAGTTTTAGAACTTTGGCTGCTCGTCTCTAGCTCTTTGCTACTTTTTAGCCTTCGTTCAAAACTTGGTTCAAGGAACTTTGATTACATAACTCACTTTCTTGCCAGTTTGCATTTGAAGACATTAGTCACTAGTTGTTATGAAGCTGTGTTTCTTTGTCTGGCTCATACCTGCAGAACCAAATCAGCACACATATTTCTGATTTGATACAGACATGTTTTGGGAACAAAGGAATTGAGATGTAATATGTATAAATTAATTTTTAAGCAATGTGTGAATTTTGGTGCCGTGAGTTCATGGAATAATGGAAAGACAACTGGATAAGAATCTAGGGCATAGTATAGTCAAAGGAGCAGAACCACAACTGGAAAGCCTCCCAAGGCCAGTGTAGTTGTGGACGGCCCGCACGTGACACATGGCTAACAAGAGGCCATTTTATTTTCTGACCTGGTAGGAGATACCTCTGGCATATCCTGGCTTGGTGACCCTGGGCAAATTACTCAAACTCTCAGGGCCCCAAGCAACCCTCTCTTTGCAGAACAGTGGCCAGTCTGCATTCGGAAAGGGAGTTGGAAAATCCCTATGCTGGTGAAATCACGGGATCAGTACAAAGCCCAAAAGTACTAACAAGACTCATTTTTTCCTTTCTTCTTCTTCCAAAATGAAGAAGGCTCTTGGTCCCATCACTTTCTTGTTCCCGTCCTGCACATTTGACATACAACCCAAGTAGCAACAACCCATGAGAAAAGTTTGCCATAGTCTTCTCCCTACCCTCCTTACCCCCTGTTTTCACATATGGAAGAAGAAGAACAGCGACAGCTGGTCCAGGTTGAAGGATCCATTAGAATGTAGTCAGCAGCCAGAATACTGAACTGGTTGTAGTCAGAGCTACTGAAGAGCAGGCCTTCTGGAGCCCTGTTCGGTATTGGTAGTGTGTTATTTTCGGGAGGTCTCCATTTCTGTCTATAGATTTGATTCAGACCTTGTGGATTTTTATTCTCTATCTCAGAAACCATCCTCCTTCTACTTAGATGTTTTCATCTGGATATTTTTGTTTTTAAACAAAAGCCTATTGATGTGCTGCTTTTTTTTTCTTTAAGAAATAAAACCAGACAGACAAGTGACTTCACTTCTCTGCATCTGTTTGCTCATTTGTAAAATGGAGTTAATTATATCTGTCCTACCTTTCTCCACGATGGTGGAAAGGATCAAATGAGATGTTTTTGTGAAAGTATTTCAAAAAGTAAGAAGCCATGATACAAATAGAAGAGGATATTTGCAGAAGGAAAGCCTAGACTTGAACAAGGACTATGGGATAGTGGAAGGAACATTTTTGAGAATCATCTTCTCTCGTGGTTAGAAACTTGCACTCTAGTGGCAGCAAATTCAAATTCATTGGATAATTTGGGGAATTATTTTAGTGTTGTTCACTTCAACGAGTTAGAGAATAATTAATGGTTGAGTAGCACTTATTCACGGGAAGCTTGGGAAGATGGTATAATGTATAAAATGAACAATCCCCCATGTTATAATTCTAAGGGGGAATTTCCTCTGAAATTTTAAAATTCTTTATAAACATTAATTATTCCTCATAAATCCCAGCCAGGTAGGTAGGGTAGTATTAATTTCTTTTTATAGTTAGGAGTGGGAAGTACCAGGCTCTGAAATTAAGTGACATGCTGAACAAGCCAGACCTAAGCAGAGTCAACAGCAAAACCCCCTGATTATTTGACCTAGTATTTGGCAAATTGGCTTTGGATCTAGGAGCCAAGACAAAACTTAAGCAACTAGATAAATGTAAGCTTTCAAGGAAAGAAAAAAATGAAGGGATAAAATAAGTCAGGATGATTCCATATGGCTCTGATTCCCTACACCTAAGATTGAGACCCAAATTAATGTCATCAAGGGTTTATAAGACCTTGAAGGATCCTCTGGAAAGACTCAAAGAGGTTACTGAGCACATCTGGCTAGGGCACTTCCTGTTAGTTACAAAGGCAGCCCTACAAAGTCTAGAAAGCCAGACTTTCCATTCCCCTTTCCATTCCCCCCCAAACTAGAACAGGTATGGTGGTGGCTGAGATGCTGTATCTGCCTTCTATTGTTAACATCTTTTCAGTAATATAGAGGCCACATGGATTAGAGAACTAATCTGGGAGTCAGAAGACCTGAATTGGAGTCTAGCCCTGACATTTACTTGCTGAGTGACCCCTGGGTAAGGCTTTGTGCCTCAGTTTCCACATCTGTAAAATAATTATACTTGCATTGCCTGTCCCACAGGACTGTTGTGAGGGAAAACAATCTATTAACCTCAGAGTGTTATATAAATATAAGTTGTTCCTTGTTATTTTAAGTTACCACAATTTAAAAGATGGGATTTTATGAATAATGCTTCTTAACAGGAAGAATGAACTGCACTTAACTAATATTGATAAGGGGCAACAAAAATACTAAGCACCGCCATGAAATTGGCAAGTATCATGACAACCTGATGCAAAGTCTTTCTTAAGTCTTCTCTACCCTTGAACCCTCCTTGGCGTCCCTGAAGCTGACATGACTACATGGTGAGATTTCAGAGGATCTTGGGATCATAGAACCCATAGAACTTTGGGAAGGACCTTAATAAGTATTTAATCCAAACTCTTTATTTTATAGATGAGAAAGTAGAACCAAAGAGAGGTTAAAGGGCCTATCCAAGGCCACATAAAGAATCAGTGGCAAAGTGAGATATCTGAGCATTTGTCTCCTATCTCCTAGTTGTTTACTTTTCCTACTATACCATTCCTGTCTTTGAGAATCTGTGGCCATTGTGTACGTGGGAGGTTGGTGGGGATTTTTCCCTGGTGCAAGTCTTTACATTTATCCCTATTGATTTGGGTCAGTGATTCTAAGGGAACTTTTATTCTAGGAGAAGGTAGAAGAAAATACTTCATGCATGATTTCTTGATTGTTTATTTGCATTTGTTATTTTAATGCAGATAAGTACTATGAAAAGAGCCAACCTCCTAGTTTATAGTGTGGGATGACTTGGATCATCTCTAAGCTCTCTGTACCCTTTCTATGGCCTTGAATTTTTGGGGAATAATATTTAGTGTGACAGTCTTTATATGACTTTACGTCTCTGGTAGCCTGTTGAAATCCCCTGTGGCTCTCATGTAAGCAGATTCTATGGGTTTATTATCATCTCTATGAGATGACTCCCAGATCCAAATTAGTCCGTTTCTCTCCTAAGCTCCAGTCCTGTATCACCAATTGCCCACTGGACATTTTGAACTGTACGTCCTGTAAATATCCAAAATAGAAAACTCATTACTGTCTCTCTTCTCCCCACCCCTCCAAGTCCACTCTTCTTCCAAACTTCCCTGTTTCTATTGAAGATACCACCATTGGTATCTATTTCTTCAACAGATCCCAGTCACCCAGGTTCACCGCCAATGATTGCAGGTGATTAAGTTGAGGCCTACCTAGAAGAAGACTTGATTGAAAATGAACTGGGATAGATAATGTTCTTTTGCATTTTGCCTTCTTTACAGTGTTCTAGCTCTCTGATTGTTTGTGGTTATGCTCTTTTAAGTAAAAAAGCTAGATTATAAACATTTATTCAGTGTCTACCAAGTGCCCGGCAGTGTGCTAGGGAATGGGTATTTAAAGACAAAAATCGTCTCTCCCCTTGAGGAGCTTACTTCCCATCAGAAGAGACAACATGTATATGTCTAAACACATATGCATACCGAGCAGACATGCCATGCATAACCTCGCGTGGGAAGGCACTCACAGCTGAGGGCTCCAAGAATGGCCTGCTGAAGCAGGCGGTGCTTCAGCAGCATGTTTTGAAGGAAGCCAGGGCCTCCAAGAAAGAAAAGTGAGGAAGGAGGGCATTCTGGGCCTGGAGGCCAGCGAGGAGGACATGAGACCATGGAGGGAGATGGAGCATTGCATGAGGATAGCAAGCCAGGCCGTAGGGTCGGATCGTACAATTTGGAGGAAAACTGCTTAGAGAGCTTCTAATCCCATAAAGGATAGGACAGAACATGCACTCTCATCTTCGAGGCTTCCTAGAGAAGAGGCAATGTGGCATAGTGGTTAAAGGGATGGACTTGGAGTCAGGGAGACTCGGGATTAAATCCTGCCTCTGACCCTAGCAAAGCAATCTTGGCTGTGTCACTTAACCCCTCTGAGTTTCAGTAAAGTAAAGGTTGGCTTGGTGGCCCATAAGGTTCCTTCTGATTCTCAGTCTGTGATTCTGCAGTGCCATCAGCTAAGCTTTTTAAAGTCGCATCTGCTAGATAAATAGCAAAAAATAGACTTCAGGATTATTTCCTTTTAAAGAATTTTCTTCTTAGCAGTGTTATGTAGTTCTAAAAAGTAAAAACTAAAGATCTTTTTCTTAAGCAATACTATTTCATACATGTGAATTTATTACAACCAAATTTTTTGAGAAGTTTAGTAAAAGTTTGCAGTGTACAAGGCATTCAAATAGGCTGGGGAATAATTATTCTCTCATACATTCGGTTCCATATTTTGTATCTTACATATTGCAGACACTTAATGGATATTAGTAAACTCATAAATGATCACAGAATTTGCGTGTGGTTTGCCCAAGGCCATAAAGGAAGTGAATGGCAGTCTCTGCATTTAGTATGCAAATGGCCATCTGGCATACCTGGAAGGAAACTGAACACTTCTCCCTAGACTTTCTTCATCACTTTGTTTCTCTCCCTTTCAATAATTGCTCAAATTGATGCTTTCTTCTTTTAAGGTTAGTCTAACTCAATTTAATTTTCTGATTCACCAAAAGCTAACTGAAATCTTTTCTTAATGTGGCTTAAAAAAACTTAATTGCTGGGATCATAGGATCATGGCTTCAGAATCAGAAGGGCCTTAAAGTCCATAGATGCTTCATTCTCCTTATTTTACAGATGAGGAAACTGATGCTTAGACATTTACACTGTGAGAAAATGTCAGAGGCAGGATTTGAACCCACATCTTCCTGACTCGAAGGTCTAGTAAACTATTTTATTCACCTCACTTTTTCTCGTTTTCAGAATTGGCTTACTTCTTAGGGGAAGGAAGTATAATTCAACTAGTACAGTTGGGAGACCTGGTCAAGTGTAATAATGTATATAACAACGTACTTTGGTGACCTTGAAGTATCTTATAAAGATGAGACAGTGATAGTAATAGTTGTTCTCATCGTCCTAGCCCTGTCACTAGCTAGTTGTGTGATTTCAAAGAAGTCACTTACCCAGTTTGGATCTAAGTTTTCTCATCTCTGCTGTTTGTAAGTAGAGGAATAATTGAATCTTAGAATTGTATAGCTGGAATAGGGCCTTAGAGATCAGCTAGTACAACTCCTTCAGCTCAGTTCAATAAATATCAGATACCTTCTATGTGTTCTACGTGTAGATCATTCTTCTGGGTTCAGATGAAATAATAAAGATTAAATAAGATGTAGTCCTTGATTTTCTAAACTGTGGGATCTAGTGAGACAGTTTCCTGGATGCTGTGAGGGATACAGAGATGAATGACAGAAGCCTGGCTCCATTCAGTTGGTTTCTGTGGCTACTGTAGCATAAAGTCTTGACCAGGAGCCACAAGTTAAAACTCCTTAAGAAACAGCCCTACCTATATCATCATGGTGGACAAGGTTGGTCCTGTTCCTATTATGGCTGCCAAAGAAAATGTGTGTGTGCCCTTGATCTTCCAGGATCACCAGAGAAATGAAGCAAGTGCCAACATTCATGTGATTTAAGAGAAACTATCTGAAACTCTGAATAACAAACATAATTTCTAATTAAAGTGTACCATTGCTTTTTATTTTTTGGTCAGTTTTTTGATTGAAAAAAAAATAATTTGGCCAAGAGCTAGTTTGATTTGAAATGGAAAGAAATCCCAAAAGGTGTTCTTAGCCTTTTTTTTATTGTCATAAACCCCTTTGACAATCTAATGAAGCCTTCTTAGGACAGTGTTTTTAAATATATAAAGAAAATACACAGGATTGCAAAGGAAACCAATCATTTTAAAATACCGTTATCAAAATATTTTTTGAGAAAGTTAATGGATTCCAAGTTAAGAGCTGTTGAACTAGAAGCTTTCCTAGTAAATACAAAGGTAAAGCAAGAATTCCCCTCTCCCCACTAATACTTGACACAGTTCTAGAAATGCTGATGATAGTCAAATAAGAGTGAGAAATCAAAGGCATATACAATCATGAAGAGAAGATAGAAATATCCTATTTGAAGATAATCGGAGGGTTTATTTAGAAAACCAGAGACCCAGCAAAGAAACTAATTGAGACAATTAAGAGCTTCAAAAGCAAAGTAGTAGAATGCAAAGTATATCCACAAAAATCACCATCATTTCTATATAGAAGTAACAGTAATCCAGAAGGAAATAATAGAAAGAGAACTTTCCTTCAAAATAACTACAAATACAAAAAACATCTGGGAATCAATTTACCAAGGCACTTACAACATCACACACAAAAATTAATACAATAAGGAATCAAACAATTGGAGGTACATTCATTGCTCATAATTAGGCTACACCGAAATAATATTTATGAGGATACCTAAATTTATCAATTTATAACAGTCAGACTGTCAAAGGGTTACTTTATAGAGCTAGAAAAAATAGCAAATTCATTTGAAGAAACAGAAGCGGAAATGGAACTTTCAGACTTCAAATTATATTGTAGAACAATAGTCATCATTACTATTTGGTACTGGTTAAAAAATAGAAAAGTTTGTTAAGGGAAAAGATGAGACATGCCTGAAACAGAAACAATCCCAGTGACCCAGTATTTGATAAACCCGAGAACATAAACTACTTGAGAAAGAGCTCTTTATTTGACAGTTGCTACTGGGAAAATCAGAAGGCAGTTTGGCTAAAAATAGGTTTAGACCAGGATCTTATTATATACCACAATAACATACAAATGGATTCTCAAATTCTCAAAGGTCATGTCATTAAAAAAAATTAGAGGAAAATGAATGGAACTGGCTTTCACAGTTAGGCCCAGAGGGATAATTCTTAGCCAAAAAGAGAGAAGAAATCACAAAAGACAAATTAGATTATTTTAATTACATAAAACTGAAAACTTCTAAAAAGTTAAAAATCACTATTACTAGGATTAGAAGGAAAATTTAATTGGGGAAAAAAGCCTCAGCTTCAAAATATCTCTACTAAAGATCTTATATCAAAGATAAGGAATGAAAACAAATATATATGATTGCCAAAGCATGTAAACAGTCCTCAGGGGAAGAATTTTAAAGTAAAACCCTGTGCATGATTTTTCTGACTCCAAGAAATGCAAATTAAAACAACTTGAATTTTGATTCAGCCAACAAATTGTCAAAATGACACATTATTCTTCTGGTCATCCAGATTGATATAAATGAATAGTATTTTTAATGAAAAATAACTACATTACAATTTACTGAAAGAATAGCATTCTTTTATTTATTTTTGCAAATCTCTTTAATGTCTGGCTTAAAAAAGTTGGATCTTAGTCAATTCTTATATCTGCTTCTACATTCAATCTGTTGCTATATGTTGTTTTTAAATATATAAAGAAAATCTGGCCTCACACACAGGTATTTGGAAAAGGGAGGAGTATCTTAATAGACAAGTAATTTCTTAGTATTATAAAAATAATTTTTACCTTATGGATCCCCTGAAAAGAATCTCAGTGACTCCCCCCGCCCCCACTGCCCAGGGATCCTCAGATCATACTTTGAGAACCACTGCTCTACATATCACTTTGAATGAGATATCATGAGATATCTATTGCAAGGGAAATGTATTTTCTCGCAGGATCAACAGTCTTCAATTCAGCAAATATTTGTTAGTTACCTAAGGTATATTAGACAGTGGGAATGCAAAAATACAAGAATAAAACATGATTCTTGTCCTCAAGGTGCTTATAACCTAATAAAGGCCCTTGATGTATTTGAAATCAAACCAAGAGCATCATACTTAGTTCCTAGCTAGAAGTGTTCTCCACCTCTCCTGCTGTATTTCTTGGTCCTTGCCCTGGCGATTTGGGGGTGAAGATAGAGCCTATCTATCATGGGAAAAAATACCATGAGATACTTGGGTAAGAAGCTGAACAGTAAATGAGTGATGTATGCAGGGTGAAAATATCTGAGAGTGATTTCGGAAGTAGCTGGATCCTTGATCAGAACCCAAGGAAGACAGTAAGTGATGATAGCACCTTTTTTGCATTGAGAATAAAGCTTGTCTTTGATGTTTCTGGATCAATCAGATCATAGCAAGTAATGGGATTGGAAGATGAAGTCCCCAGAAATTGGGGATTGAGGAGTCCCCAATCATGAATGATGTTATTTAATGTACCATTTGGTTTTTGGCTTAACCTTTTGATTAATGCCATGTGGTCACGGGGAACCAACCATTGCAATTGAGAATATTTTTTCTTTACCCCAACCATACATTGACCTCTGTTGATCTCAGACAAAGTAAACTTTAGAAGAGAAGATTTACTTGTTTTTTCTCCTAATATGTTGATGACACTGACCTGTTTCACAAAAGATATAATCCAGCAGTACATCACATTAATCCAGGCCTGTTAGAAGTGATGGTGAGCAAACAGTGGAACCTCAGAACTTCTCCTGCCTGTCTTCATCATAAAGTAAGTTTTGGATTCTATTGGGGGAAAAAAAGAACTGCCTGCTTTCAGATGGAAAAGGAACAATAGAATCCTCTCAGAAGTGCACTTTTCGTCAACCGAACACTCTTTGCTACAAATACATTATATATATATATATACATATATATATATATGTATATATATACATGTATATGTAAATTAAGTTCACTTTTTGGAGTTAGTATTTTGCATTTGTTTAGTTTAATTTTATGCGAAATGGAAACTTAAGAAACAACTTGCAAGGCAAAACTGAAAATTGGTTCCCTCAAAGTCCTGCTTAAGAAACCCTAAAATGTGGACGCTAATAAAATGGCTATTTTAAGTGCCACTATTGGAATAGAGCAGGTAATAAATCTGAGTTAGACTTCTCTTTTAAAAACTAGCAGAAACATTCTTTTATTAAGGACTACATTGGGACCATAGAATCACAGAATCATAGATTAAGAGCCATAAGGGACCTTGAGGCCATCAAATACAACCCTTTTTCTTTTACAGATGAGGAGACCGAAGGTTAGTGAGTGACTTGCCTGGGGTTATACAACTTGTAAGTGGCCAAGATGGGATTTGAACCCAGCTCTTCCTAACTCAATGTCCAGTGCCCCATCCACTGTTACATGTCATCTCCTGGACTGGTTATTACAAAATCTGTTGCTCTAGAAAGAAACATGGATCTTTGAGGACAGCAGCTGTCTCTTCTGTATTATGTAGTCATTAATTCAGTACCATGAAGGTAACAGCTCTCAGTAGCTGTTGTTGATGAAAAACCATATTGGCAACCATTCAGCTAAGGGAGCAGTAGCTTGGTTTGTTTCCTTGTGTGTTGTATTCTGGGTCACTGTGTTGGTAAACAAAATGGGCTCTTAGCACTCAGTTTAACCAAGTGACCTTGAAGAGTTTGGCCTTTGTTTCCTTGATTTTAGATTGAGAGTCCTTGGTGACGTCCTTGCCTCAGGGGAGGACCTAGTTTACACATGAGTTTGAGTGACATGTTTGGGACATCAGAGGCTTTTAGACCACGTGGGTTTAAGTGGCCTCTTTGTGTCGATTTTAGGTCATGGGTGAGTCGCATGTGTGATTCACCCTTGACCCTGAAAAGATATAAAACCAGGGGTTGGCTTTCTCTTTTTCGGAGCTCTTACCCACAGCCATGGTGGCGCGAGTGACTCTGGGCCAGCCCTTGTTATGAGTACCTGGGCTGAACTCAGATGTTGGTAACTATGAATTGTATTTGGTCTGTCTGTGGATGTTTGTAATTTGTTTTTATTTTGCTCTGAAGTTCAGGGTGCTGGCTTTTTCCCCTGAACTAAGTGAATGGTATTTGTATGCTGAATTAAAGTAAGCTTGTTAGCCCCTTAACGTTGCTTTCTTTAGTAAAGCAGATCAAAAGAACTCTGGGCTTTTGCAGCATGCTGGTAGTGTGCTTGTTGTTGGGCTTGCGTTGGTCTTTCACCCCTACAGCAGCTGCTAGCCAGGTTGTTGAAACAGTCACAGTAAAAGCAACATACTTGATAAAAGGCATTTCTACGTTTTCTAAAAGAAGATAGGAATGGCAAGTCACCCCAGTATATAAACCGAGGATTTTTCTACATCCTTTGTGACTGGCCAAAGGAGTTGTCTGCATGTGCCAGAGGCAGTAGATGTCCAAATCTTGCCCTCTTTAGAGACTAGCCATCAGCTTTCATTTCTGAAGTGAATGTTAGGAGCCCTAAGCAGAGTTCATAGAATATTAACATTCTGAGACCGTTGTTCCAGAACATAAACTCACCAGTTGTCTGAAAACACAGGAACACAAATGGAAAAATCCACCAAACCTGCTTCACTGACGAGCTTATAATTCCACCAGCATGCCAGATGCAGGCAGCTTTGCCAGCTGTACTGCATCTGTAAGCATTTGTGCTGCAGAAATCATTTTAGTAGCAGATGTTGGAAAAAGCAAACCGAACGGAAGTCTCCTTGTGAGAACCAGGCCTATCTCCTGCCTTCTCACTGCCCCCTAACCCTATTCACCAGGGTCTCATTCCTCAAATACCATCTTGTCTCTTTTCTTTTTCTTGTAAGATGACTTTCTTAAAGGTTCAAAAGTGCTTGAAAGGGCCTAGAATCCTCAGCACAGTTTCAGTTGGATTCTTGTGATGTTGTCGTGTGAGTCAACAATTCATGTGAAAGTCTTTTAATATGTGGTTACAGTAAATTTGTGCAAATCAGAATCTACTCTGACCTTTAGATATCTAGACCACACTGGAATGATAGCTGTCCAGAGGAAACTGTGTTCTTATATTCTGTTTTGAGATAAAGGTAGCCAGTAATGAGTGTAGGCTTTTAAGAGAAAACAATGTTATGTTTGTTTAAAGAAAGAAAAATATCATTGTTTTGTCTAAAAGTTCCTTGGGTTTTTTTTTCTTACAGGAGCCTCAAGTGGACAATGATGACATGGAGGGCCCTACTAAAATGGGCTGATTTTTTTTTTATTTACGCCATCACAAGTACTAGATTTCTTGCATTTTGATATCTTAATTCTTCCAGTGAACTAACAGAGGTTCATGTCCTGATATTTGTCCAATCTGGCAAATGCTCCTTTCTCCTTCATTTGTAGCCCATTTCCCTAGATCTCAGGGTCATACTTGAAGATCTTATCTGGGACTCACTCTCCACCAAAGAAGGTTAGACAGCTTTGGGGGATCTAATGGACCTGTAGTTGCTACATTCACATGCAAGAGGGTGGCCTGGCTGGTAGACAAAGCGCAGGCAACCAATGTAGGCAGCAAACCAAGAAGGTGGCTCTGAAGGCAGAATTGTGTGCCCCAGGCAGAATCCGAAGCTCTAAGGAAACAAGGCAGGGAGCAATGCATCTGGGAGCTGAGGTTCAACAGTCTATTTTGACAGGGTCAAGGCCTTTACCATCAAAAAACCTAAAGGTTCTTGAGAGGGTGGTTTGGCCACGACTGGGCCCTTAGAGGAAGAGTCGAGAGGCCTGGTTTAGTTGTAGTATTAATTAGAAGAGAGATATTGATCATGCCAGCCTACTATGCTCTGTCTCTCACTAGACTGGGGGAAAAGTCTGAGGATTTTTTTAATTGTAACATCTGTTCCCAAGTGATCTGCCTTTGGAGTATTACATTCTTTAAAACTAAATAGCAACGGCACTGAAAAACAGAGAATACTTGTAGCTCAGGGGCCAGTAACTCAAATTCTATGTTATATGTTTATTGTCATTTAGCAATTCAAAGTTCTTCAACATTCAAGCGCATTTTTTTCTTCTTGGCTTAAGTGGATGTGCATCATAACTAATGTTCTTAATTTATATTAATCCTTGGCATTTAACCAGTGGATCAGTCAAGATCTGTTTGGTTTGCCCTTAAATCTTTGACCTAGGGATTCAGTGTCCCCTTTGATAATTTTTCTTTCTTCATCTTTTCCATGTGATCTTTCCATCTTTTAGAATTTTATCAGTCTCTAATTTCTGATTTCACATTTATTCTTTTAAAAATACAGTCGATATACTTGCTACAGGTCTAAATGATCTTGTTGGTGCAATTTACTCTCTCTTTGTCCTTCTTGTCCTAGATCCAAAAAATAACCATAATTATCTGAATATGAGTGAAGGTGAAGAGCGTGATGGGATTTATTAGGACCAGTGCTCCCTGTCTCTCTTTTGGGTGTGTTCTTCAGGCCCTAGACTTTTATGTCTCAAGCTGAGTCTGGCCTTCCTTAAAGGGCATGATAGATGGGAGTTCATGTAATGACTCACCCATCATGAAGAAGATGGAATCTTAACAACTAATGCTCTCTCCCCCACCCCCTTCACTGTTCTCTAACCTGAGGTTGTTCTGGAAGCCAGACTACTAGGACCGCCTCATTTCCAGGTCAAGTTTTTATACTGTAGGTTTCCTCTTTCTTCTACAAGCTCCGTTGTTAAAACAATAATAAACATGGTTATCTCTCTGCCCAGTAACATTAATTTAATTGTGGCACTGCGTCCATCCAGATTTTTAGGCATAATTTCATGTTCCTTTCTATTGTGGATTTAATATTTTAGTATTTAAAGGTTCAATTTTCTTTTTGTCTCTGAGTTGAATTTGTGCTATAAAAAAAAGCTTATCTATTATTTCCACTTGGCTGTAGGGAAAAAAAAAACCTGTTTTCTCATTACCTACTTATGGAAATCACTGGCACTTATACAGAGACTAAGACCTAGTAAGCAACTGACTTGATGCTAGCCGATCTTATTCTTTTGTTCTGATCTTACTGCAGCACTAATCATTTCTCAGCCTTTTGGCTAAGATCAAGTGCATATTCATCAATACTGAAGAAGATGTTTTACAGATGACGTTTTCTTTATTGCAGAAACCTTTTTTGGACAAAAGTTTAGGATATCAGAAAAGACTTATAGAAATGGCAGATTTGATGGGCTTTTTTCTGTATGAGTCTATGTGAGATTGGACAACTTAACTTCTCTAACCTTAGCTTCCTCATCTATAAAATGTTGGTTTTGTATTAGATGGTCGCTGAGGCATCCTCCAGCTCTAATATTCTGTGGTTCTATAATGTGCTTTTTCTAGAAATGCTGCTATAATGATGCCTTGTTCATCCATTCTCATCAAGAAATGTGATATTCCACACAATGAACTTTGTAAGTAACTGAGGCTTGTCCCTTTAAGTGCTAAATCTTACCAAATGTCACTTCTCAAACAGAGGGTATGAAACATAACTGAGCTTGTTTTTGATGACTTGGGATCCTCCGTTATGATCAGTAGTCACTATCTTTATGGGGTTTGTTCTGTCCTACCTTCTTGCAATAATCTCATTTCTGCTTGCTACAAAACAACCGTTTGGGTATCTTGCTGTATCCATTCTTTGCCCATGCTCAGTGCAATGTAGGTGTGTTGTGATGAGCATCACTTTAGTGCTGATAGGGTGGCTTCATTGAGCCAGGTGTGTGCAAAGAACAGACAAAACAGGGTGCCCAAATACCTGTTTTGTGGCAATCACAGATGAGATCTTTGTAGGTAGGTGCAACAAAATGAACCTTGTAAAGATTTGCTGAAAACATTCTCTCCAATGATGATGCCACATAGCTGTGGATGGCTGAGGAACCTGCTGAGCTGCAGTCACAGGTGAGGCTTCTTCATGTTGCCTGGTAGTATTACAGAAGCAGTCTCAGATGGCAATGGACATTTCAGATGGGAGCTACAGTTACCAATAAAAAGACTCTAGAAGACTCTCAGTCCATTCTCAGCTCTACTCCAAACATCCAAGTGGCAATTTATAACCAAATGGCATTATTTTTTTCAAGGAAGGACAGCAGCAACTACTACCGTTAAATCAGAAGGTATTTATTAAGCTCCTACCCAGGTAAGGTGCTGGGGATACAAGTCCAAAGAGTAAATTCCTACTTGAAAGAAGTCTACATCCTAGTGACAGAGACAAGTATATGTGCATACATCTGTCTGTCAAGTAGCTAGGTCACACAGCGGATGGAGCACCAGGCCTGGAGTCAGGAAGACTCATCTTGGCCTCAGACACTGACTAGTTGTGTGACCCAGGCAAGTCACCTAACCCTATTTGCCTTAGTTCCCTCATCTATGAAATGAGCTGGAGAAGGAAATGGCAAACCCCTCCAGTATCTTTGCCAGGAAAACCCCAAATGGGGTCACAAAGAGTTGGACATGACTGAAATGGCTGAGCAACAACAATGTGTGTACATATATGTCTGTGTGTATGTGTACATATACAGAGACATATATATATATAGTGAATAAATACAAGTATATATAAAATAGTTAAAGTCAAGGTAGCTTAGGAGGGAGTGCTAGCAGTCTGAGTGAGATCTAAGAAGGCTTCTATCAGAAAATGGTACCTAAGCAGTATTTAAGGAAGAGAGGGGCTCTATAGGAGAATGGAGGTGGGAGACGTAGTGGTGTGTGTGAAGAACAGGAGGCTAGTTAGGCCGGATCAAAAGTACAGGAGGTAAACTAATGTCCAGTGACACTGGAAAGATAGTTTGGTGCTACGTTGTACAGGAATTTAAAAGTCAATGGCCTTTGCTTGCAATTTGAGATAGGCCAATAGCTTTGCTTTGCTGTGGCCATGAACTATACAAATGACTAGTCATCTTGAAAATATGAAAGATTGGAGACAAGGTCAGAGTGTGTTTATGCATTGGCTCAAATCCAAACTACTCCTACTAGGAAAGCAACTTGAGCATGTTCCATATTGCTGGTGAGCTAGTCATTCAGAGGGTCTTTGTGTTCAGAGGATGGGACCAGAGCTTATGAAATTATGGGGCCACTTCATTTTGTACTTTTTACCCTGTGGGCATTATGGTGGGATCTAGCAAGCAGCTGACTGTCATCCAGTTTGACTTGATCAAATCCACAGAGAACTTTCTTGACTGGCAGACATCTCCAGGCTGTGAAATTGCGCTTGTCGTCTGGTTGAGCACAGGTAACAAGGTGCTTAACATTAACCGCATTTTGGCCTTTGAAAAATCTTTAGTTAATCATAAACTTGTTCCTGAAGTGGGCTTGATTAGAAGAAATGATGCAGGGTTTGAAACATTTTATTGTTTTTGTTGTCTGATGTTTTTCTAACTCATTTGCCACATGGCAATGCCTTATAAATAAATAGATTCCATGCATATATTGTGAAAAATACAGAGGCCATTATCAACAGGTAACATAAGGGTCAGATTTTTTTCTAACTCTTAGAAACCGTATAGAACAGATATAGAAGCTAAATGCAATCCAGTAAACCTTTATTAAGCAGTTACTATGTGCCACAGATACAAAGACAAAGTGAAAACTAGCTCTCTTCCCTCAAGGTGTTTATTATATGTTACTGGAGGGGAACAATATATAAACGACTAGGTATAGGCATGATATTTTGAGAAAAGAGAGTGTTTCAACAACTAAGGGGAGTGGGAAAAGGCTTACTGCTTAGCTGAACTTTTAAGAAATAGAGATGAGAAGGCTTATGGGAGACAATCTGTACAAAGTCATGCAGGCAGGCCAGCAAAGTCCCTGGTGACAACAGCTGCACCTTCTGAAGTTTGTTGGAACCATTTCATAAGACAACTTCTCCCTTGTGTGTGTTAGGCAACAATGCAGTATTTATGACTATTCAAAACTGTAGTACATGAGTTCTTATGCCATACTTCACATACTTAGATTATCACACTTTGTTGGCATAATGGCTGCTTAAAAGTATTACATTCTGTAATTTATGTTTCAGAAATATTCTCTTCTGTAACTCTTATTATCACAACCCTGATTTACTTGGCTACTTGGCTAACATTCTTAGCCGATATTCTCTCTACATCTCACCCCCATCAGTGCCATTTAAAAGGATGTTTCAAGGAGGTCTGTGATGGTCTTTCTGTGACTTAAAAAAAAAGACTCCTAAGTGCCTCCTAGTCAGTGAAAAGTTATCTTTCCCTTTTTGGTTGAAGTTTCATTGCAGCCTTTTGGATTAAATGACTTTTTTTCATTTTTGTTGCCTAGGCAGTGTTCTGGATAGAGTTTAGAAATCATTACCATTATTGCATTACCATTCTTGACTACAGTCCTGTTACAGTTAACATTTGATATTGAAGAGAGAAGCTGGCTGTTACACAGGGCCATGGTACCTTGGTTTGGCCACAGTAGGTCAAGGCTTTGGACCTAAGTCTTGCTAGTTTAGAAATTTCCAGAAAATAGTCATAGTAACTGAAGTCACCAAAAAAGAAAAAAATCTGATCAGAAGATATTTTGTTAATTTATAAGGGGAAATACAACTGGGAGAAGAGCCTTTATGGATTGTTTGCCCAGGACACTTGCTACCATCGTGTTAGTCCAAAGAAATGATATTCTGTGAAAAACAGAGTGGCATGTTCTGGAGAATTTCCATTAAGCTAGTGGATTTTAAACCTCTTCTGAAGATGGAAATGTTCCTGAAGGACTATGATTAGTATCCGGAGTCAGAGCCCTCTACCCCCGGACAGCAATGTTGATCGAGCATGCTGACAGATTCTTCCTTCTGGTTCTCTTTTTATGGAGGCTCTTTGCAGACTTCTTTCATGAAAACATTGCCTTGGGCAGGTTATAAAACAGTTGATTCAATTTGAGCTTTCTTTCATTGGTCAGATTTTAGGTTTGTGTCTCCTTGATTTTCTAAAGGTTGTTGATTAGAATAGGGTGCTTTTCAAATTCATATATCTCTTATAATGGATTCCTTCTGTGGAGGCATCTAATTTCCTCCATTTAATGTTGATTCTTAGTAGTTTCCTTTCCAGAGGGTATGACATTGGTTTTGCCCTCTAAAGGTGGAGCTATGTCCCCACAGTTGGAGATTCGAAGCTCCTAGAGTGTCTAGGCTGTGTCTCCATTTAGAGGGAAAATGGTATGGTGGAAGGAGAGCTGGATGCGGAGGTAGAAGATCTGAATTCTAGTGTGCCTGTAAGGCCATTGGACACATCGCTTCTCCTTGGGCCTAGTTTCTTTTTCTGTTAGACTTCCAGCTCTGAAATCCTGTAACTGCTATGATTTTAAGTAAAGTGGCTATCTCTTTGATTCAGATGAACTCTTTCAGTAGTGTAAAAGTAATGAAGCTTTTTTTTTTTTACCTCTATAAAGGAACATACAGATGAGGAAGGAATGTATTCAAGCATGGGGGACAGAGGGGAGATGAAATGTCCTGTGTGAAGAGCGGCAAGAAGGCCAGTGGGAGGAAGAGTAGTGTCTAAAAAGACTGGAAAAAAGTCGATTGAGGCCAGTTTCCAAAGTGTCTTAAATGCCAGACAAAGGAATTCATCTTTGATTTTGGTGTAAGAGAGAACTGCTGGACTTCATTGAATAGAGAGTGAATGGTCAGACCAACACTTTAGGAAGATTGAGAATGAATTACAATGGAGAGAGACTTGAGGCCAGGAGATGAGAGGTGATGAGGAACCAGAGTGCTCACTGTATGAGCAGAGAGAAGGGAACATGTTAGAGATGTTGCAGAGCTATAAATGGTAAGATTTGGCAGCTAATTGGATATGTGTAGTGAATGAGAATGAGGAGTTGAAGATGACTAAGGGGAACCTGGGTACATGAAAGGTGGCATGGTGCTTTTGTCAGAAATGAGGAGGTTTGGATGAGGCACAGGTTTAGAGGGGTCGAGATGCTTATGGACATCAAGTTTGAAATATCCTCTGGGTAGCTAGTGAAGCAGGCCTAGCACATAGGAGAGAAACTAGGGTTAGATCTGTAGACCTGGAAGTTATTTGCATAAAGATGGTAATTATATCCATGGGAGCTGATAAAGTCACTAAATGAGAGAGGGTTTACTAAGTTTATATTGCACATGAATTAGTCTCAATATCTAAACAAAATCTTTGAAGCTGAGAATAGTTTTTGTTTTGTAATGTCCTAGGTCGTAAGGTTGGGGCAGGTAGATGGCACAGTGGATAGAGTGCCAGGCCTGGAGTCAGGAAGACTCATTTTCCTGAGTTCAAATCTGGCCTCAGACACTTACTAGCTGTGTGACTCTTGGAAGTCATATTAAGTGCAAATTTAGTTTAGTTAAGTATGCATGACTATTTGCCTCAATTTCTTTATCTGTCAAATGAGCCAGAGAAGGAAATGGCAAACCACTCCAGTATCTTTGCCAAGAAGATCCCAAATGGGGTCACAGAGAGTCAGACATGGCTGAAAATGACTGAACAACTGCAAGAAGATCTTAAAGGAAAACACAGAGAAATCAAGTACAGTAGCAAAGCTAATGCTGTATTAGTAAAACTTATGGTGCTGAGAGACTTGGTAAAGTGTAAGCTCCTGAACCATATGTCCCAAATTTTCCAAGATAATCCTGCTTTCAAATCTTCTGATCCATTCACAAATCAACAGAAAATCTTCTGAAGTCAGACCGTGTATGTATTCTGAATTTTGCTTCAGAAAATATGGTCACAATAGATATATAGAGCTGCACTTTTATCATTGAAAATCAGTGTTTCTGGGTAATTGGGAAGTAGTTTGTGAAATTTCTCCATTATTGTTCAATCATTCATTTGTATCTGACTCTTCATGATCCCATGGACCAAAGTATTCCAGGCCCTTCTGTCCTCCACTATCTCAGTCTGTTCAAGCTCATGTTTATGTATACTACCTATCCATCTCATCCTCTGCCATCCCCTTTTCCTTGTGCCTTCAATCTTTCCCAACATCATAGTCTTTTCCAATAAGTCCTCTCTTCTCATGATATAGACAAAGTATTTAAGCTTCAGCTTCTGTATTTGACTTTCCGGTGAATAGCCTGAATTAATTTATTTTTTACTGATTTAATCTCCTTGATATCCAAGGGACTCTCAAAAGTCTTCTCCAGCAACACAATTCAAAAGCCTTGATTTTGCAGCACTCAACTTTCCTTATAGTCCAACTCGCAGCCATACATTACTACTTGGAAGAACCATAGCCTTGACTATGTAGACCATTGTTGGCAAGGTGATGTCTTTGCTTTTTAGTATTCTGTCCACATTTGCCATAGTTTTCCTTCCAAGGATCAAGCATCTTTTAATTTCATGGCTGCAGTCACTATCTACAATGATCTTTGATTCTCAGAATATAAAATCTGACACTGCTTCCATGTCTTCTCCTTTTATTTGCCAGGAAGTGATGGAACCAGTTGCCAAGATCTTAGTTGGGTTGGGGGCCTGGGTGGTTTATGTTAAACTGCAAGCTGATTTTTACGCTCTCCTCCTTCACCCTTATCAATAGGCTTCTTAATTCCTCTTCACTCTCTGCCATCAAAGTTGTATAGTTTGCATATTTGATATTGTTGATATTTCCCCCAGCCACCTTAATCCCAGCTGTTGATTTACCCAGCCTGGCATTTAACATAACATACTCTGCATATAAATAAAATTAATAAGGTGACAGTGTACAGCTTTGTTTTATACCTTTTCCAATCTTAAACCAATCAATTGTTCCATCTTCAGTTCTGTTGCTTCTTGGCCCTAATATAAGAGTCCACACACCTTCCTCAGGAGACAAATAAGATGATCTGGTACTCCCATCTCTTTGAGGACTTGCCACATTTTGTTGTGATCCACACAGTTAAAGGCTTTAGGGTAGTCAATGAGGCAGAAGCAGATGTTTTTCTGGAGCTCTTTTGCTTTCTCCATTATCCAGTGAATATTGGCAGTGTGGTCTGTAGTTCCTCTGCCTCTTCAAAAACCAGGCTGCTCTTCTAGCAATTCTCGGTTCATACATTGTTGAAGCCCAGCTTGCAGAATCATAAGCCTAATCCGGCTGGTGTGTGAAATTATCACAATTATTTGATCATTTGAACATTCCTTGGTGCTGTCCTTCTTTAGAATTGGGATGTAAACTGATTTTTTCTCATCCAGTGATCACTGTTGTGTTTGTGGCACTTTAACAGCATCATCTTTTAGGAATTAAAATAGCTCAGCTGGAATTCTATCACCTCCACTGGCCTCGTTGTTAACAATGCTTCCTAAGGCCCATTTGACTTCATTCCCCGGGGATGTCTGGCTCTAGATTAGTAACCACACCGTCATGGTTATCAGTGATGTTAAGATCCTTTTTGTATAGTTTTCTTTTTGTGTATCTTCTTACCTCTTCTTAATTTCTTCTGCTTCCGTTAAATCCCTACCATTTTTTGTCTTTTATCATGCCCATTTTTGGGCACTCTCCCTTGATATCTATTAATGTTCTTGAAGAGATCTCTTGTCTTTCCCGTTCTGTTGTTTTCTTTTTTTTTTTTTGTATTGCTCATTTAAGAAAACTCTCCTATCTCTTCTTGCTATTCTTTGTCATGACAGCCATTTTACTTTCTTACTCTTCTTTTTCTTTGGAATGTTTTTTGTTGCTACCTCCTGTATAATACTGTAAACCTCTGTCCACAGTTCTTCAGGGACTCTTATCTACCAGATCTGATCCCTTAAATCTATTCATCACCTCTACCTCATATTCAGAAGGAATGTTATTTAGGCCATTCCTGTATGGTCTGATTGATGGTTTTCCCTTTCTTCAGTTTAAGCCTGAATATTGCAATAAAAAGGTCATGATCTGAACCACAGTCAGCTCCAGGTCTTCTTTTAACTGACTGTATAGAGCTTCCCCACCTTTGGCTGTAAAGCATATAATCAATCAGATTTCTGTATTGATCATCTGGTGAGGTTCATGTGTACAGTTGCCTTTCGAGTTGTTGAAAAAGAGCAGTTATTATGACCAGCGAATTATCTTGACAAAACTTTATTAGTCTCTGCCCTGCTTCATTTCATACTTCAAGGCCAAACTTGCCTATTACTCCAGTTATCTTTTGATTTCCTGCTTTACCATTCCACTCCCCTGTGATGAATGTGACATCTTTTTTTGGTGTTATTTCTAGAAGATGTAGGTCTTCATAGAACTGATCAGCTTTGGTCTTGTTGGCATCAGTGCTTGGAGCAATATTGATCTTTATAGCCTCAGACTTTCCTTTCATCACCAGATGCATCCGCAGCTGAGCTTCTTTAGGCTTTGGCCCAGTTGCTTCATTAATACCAGTGCTACTTGTAATTGTCCTCCACTCTCCCCCAGTAGT
The DNA here is from genome assembly GCA_028646595.1 of Phalanger gymnotis. Taxonomy (NCBI): domain Eukaryota; kingdom Metazoa; phylum Chordata; class Mammalia; order Diprotodontia; family Phalangeridae; genus Phalanger; species Phalanger gymnotis. The sequence goes on from CM053627.1 coordinate 31,252,354, forward strand.
GTGTTAGATACCTTCCAAGCTGAGGGACTCATCTTCTGCTGTCATATCTTCTGTCATTTTAATACTGTTCATGGGGTTTTCTTTGTAAAGGTGCTGGAGTGGTTTGCCATTCCCTTCTCCAGTAAATCACCTTTTTTTCAGAACTCTCCACTGTAACCTGTCCATGTTGGGTAACCCTGCATGGCATAGCTTGTAGTCTTATTGAGCTACACAAGCCTCTGTGCCACAGCAAGGCCATGATCCAGTGAGGAGGAAGTTTCTCCAATCATTTGTGTACAGACAAAATTTCTGGCTTGTACAGTGCATGCAGTGTTAGCATGTTGTGTTTGTGAGTCAGATTGCGAAGCACTGTGCATGTCTGAGGCACTTAGTGAAGGTGCGTGTATGCCTGCTTCCAGGATCTCTTTGTCATTGCTGCCTAATAGTGTTTGGTGAGCACATTTATGGGAAAAGCACAGGTTATAGAATTCCTCTATTTAGTTTTCCTGTCTATAAAGTGAGTTTTGTGCTTATCTTAATGTTCAGAGTACAAACTTAAATGCTTTGTAAAAGCCTCTTGTAACGTTTCTCTTTTAACAGGCATTGTTGCTCCTGTTACATCTGGTTTTTGGTGATCTTTCTAGATAGGACTTGCCTTTAGATGAACTGTACCAGTGATTTTTATTGGATTTTCCTAGGGGGTCACATGCAGGTGTAAAAAATGAAAGGGACCCTCTTAGGTTTCCGAAGGTCCTTCACACATTTATGTATGGTTTGCATTTGTCTTTATAGATCAGCATTCTGAGATGATTTTTAAGAGAAAATGCCATTTAAAGGTTGTGACTTCTTAAGCTCTCCTTGCCTAACTACCGTTTGTTATCAGATGAGATTTTGCGTACCATCAATGTACAGAGGGAAAAATAAGGTTGCATAGCAGCAAGGGAAGAGATGGGGAGGGACGTTGGGGGTCACCAGATCTCTTTACCGGGCCTCTGATCTCTGCTGGGCCACAGCAGAGAAAATGGAAAATGATTTCTGTCATGTAGCATTCTTAGAGTTAGTGCCGTGTAAGTATACCTTGGTTACGAGCAAATATTTATTTGATGAGTCAAATCTTATTAGATGTTAGCAGCACATATAAATTAGATACTGTGTCCTTGATAAATTGTTTCATTTAATAAGTATATAGCACAGTTGTAATATAATTTGAGGAATTTAAGTATAGGTTATAAGACCTCTTAAAAGGTCCTTCAAAAGGTATGGTGTAAACATGCTGAATATTATGAATATTTATTCATAAGAGTGAAGCTTCTCAAAGTTAATGTGGAAGTCTGTATTGATTAACTTGTCATATTGTTTGCAAAGACTCTTTTCTTATTTCGCTTTGTATAAACTATGACAAACCACCAGTAAGCTTACAGTGATATGAGCGATATTTATTAACTTTGGAAGAGTTAATTGTTAACCCTGGCTTGCTACCTTATCTTTTGTAAGGTATATTGTGTTTCAAATTAAAATCTTGTTCTAATTTACACTGACCATAATTAAACTAAAATACAGCCTTGCACAAAGGATAGATCACTGAATTTGAAGTCAAAAAGACCTGGGTTTGAATGTAACTACTTGTATAGCCATGGGCAAGTAAATGACAATTCTGAGCCTTCACTTTCCTCATTTGTAAAATGAGATGGGTATTACCTGTAGTACCTACCTCGTCGACTGTTGTGAGGGTGAAATAAGATGATATATTTAAAGCATCTTAAAACTTTAGAAGTAGTATATGAATATGACTTATTACTTAAAGCGAAATATTTGGTCTTTTCACCCTTCCCAGTTTTAACCTCTCCACTCCTCCACCTCCAAATGCAAGAGGGAGGGAGAAAATTTTACACATACATTTTTATGGAGTAAGGATTTTAAAAGTTTTGCTGTTTTGTTTACTTTCTAATAGAGGTAGAAGAAGGGGTTATGGAAGAAAATAGTTGAATGGAAAGATGGAAAGAAAGGAAGCTATAAGTAGCCAAAGGGAGAAAAAGGTAGACAGTAGATAGAGGGAGAAAAGTTAGAACTGGACAGTTACTGAAATAGTAATTCTTAATTTCACTTTCCTTCAAATAAGTTTATTTACATTCAAAAAGTCAATCTCTCTGGCTCTTTTACAAGTTGAAACAGACTCTCAGCTTTGAGAGATCAAAGGTATGAGTCAATGGGGGTAGTTTCAGAGTCATTATGTGATGACAGAAATCCAGACATTAGTAGTTAGAAGATTACCATGACATAAATGTACACACCATTCTGTCTGGGGATAATTCTGTTTCCGGCAGCTGGCATCCAAATAGCATACTTCTGACTGGGCTTTAACGGAGCTGTTTGATTCTTTCTTTTTGGTGTGACTTTGCTAGTCATAAGGTTACACATGCTCTATTGGTTTCAGCTAAAATTGTGTGACTCATATGTTTTATTTTCCTTTTTCTTTGCTTTAAAGAGGTTTAAAGTGGTGGGGGGTGGTGGGAGAGAAAAGGTCGAATTTTTTTCTTGTGATAGGTTTGGAGGACTTTGAAAGAATGAGTTTACTTTGATTCTTCTCACCCTTCAAGACATCTTTCTGCACACTGATAGCTACTACCTCTGTCTTGTTGATTTAAAACATGGCCTTAATGAAGCAGTAGCAATGAGTTCTATCATCAGTGGGCATTTAGCTGCACCTTCTGTTCAAAAGCTTCTTATTGAACAGCCACCTCACAAATACTTGCTGCTAGTCCCAAGAACAACCTGTAAGAGAGTACGCGGAAAGCTAAGAGCAAACCCATGCTGACTCTCGTGAAAGTGCCGTCATGCATGCTGGTCAACGTTATCTTCTTTAGAGAGAGGACAATTCACTCTCGTTTAATGAAATCCAAAGAAGATGTTTCAGCTAGTCATTTTTTCCCAACTTGACTTTTTTAATCACTTAACCAGTCACCTTACCAATCCTATGCTCACCAGGCTTTCCATCACTAATCAAGATCTCAGCATGCTTCTCACCCACAATCCTATTCTGATTTAGTGACTTCTTCTGGCTTTCCTTCATTTTCTCGTGGCCTTATTTGGATCACTGAAATGATCTTGTTTGCATTGCAGAGCTCTCATTTGGAAGAAAGTGAATCAGCGATACTTTGCTGTGAATGTGAAGAATCAGAAATCTTTACTGATTTCAATGTACGTAGGTATATATTTTTATGACCTCTGACTATTAAAAGAAGGGCTTATTGGATGGCCTTGGCACATCAGTTGACTGGGATAGTACCTAAGGTGGTATTCCCTTGGGCTTTAGCTTGCCCTGAAAAATACACCCACTCTTGGCCCATTGAATGATGTTGAGAATCACAACTACCGGTTAAAATGGATTTCCTCAAAACAAGATTCACAATGTTGAATAAAGGGTTTGATGATGGGTTTTTAAAAGAATGACCCTTTCTGACTAATATGAAAGTACTAGGTACTAGAAAAAGTAGCAATTGAATGATTATGTAGACTGAATTCCTACCAGCTTTTTTCACCTTAAGATCATTAACACATCAAAATTAAGATAAATAACTTCAAAAATTATATTGAATCTATACAGGTCCTATTAAACTTAGTAACAAATTGTTACTTATTTAGTTAGTCTGTAAACATTTGTTAAGTGCCTATCATGTGCAAGGCACTACATAATAAGTACCTTAATAGGACAAATATCGCCAAGTTGATTGAACTATTGAAACTTACTTGGTTTTTTTTCAGATGATAAGCCAACCATGTTTTCCACTTAGGGAGAATCTGGTTTAGTAATACAGCATTATTGGGATTAGAGTTGACTGAGAATATTATTTAAAAACCATTGTTTTAAAATGATTTTCTTCATGCCATACAAAGTTTTGTTTATTTGTTTCGGGATGGGAACTGGGGAGAAGGAGACAGGAAGAACACAGAAATGCCTTTGAATATATTATCTGTCATGGTATAGTTTTACAGCATTGATAATGGAGATGCAGAGAAGAGCTCTTATGATTTTCTACTATAGGATAGGATGGGGCCATCTCAAGTTGTCCTGGTCTATATCTTTCCACTAGACCCAGATGGCTCTGGAGGAGAGAGTGAGGCTGGTGACTTTGAGCAGCCCTGCCTCCCTTAAATCCATTTCACTCACATGTCACGACATCACCTTCCTGATGTCACGGTCCTCTTTGAGAATGGAAGGACAAACAACAACCTGTGAGTAGTAGTAGCTGACCCACTGGGGACCCAGCTGGCCGGTTCTAGTTGAGCAGCACAGCTCCTTCCTTTCAACTTTCCCTCCTTTCCTCCCTCCTCTCCCTCCTTTTTCTCTGTCCCCATTGAAAATCATACCCTTACCTGCAGGTGCTCTGCCCAAAGGAATATAAATTTTGATTGCTGAAACCTAGCAAGTTATCTTGGATTTTTCAGGCTAGATTTCTTTTTATGGACCCTGCCTTAAACCTAAATCAATCACTCTGGCTCTCATTGATTGGCCAACAGTGGGTCTGAGCCCAACCCTCACTTGGCTATTGTTTGGGTTCTGCTGGCTCAGAGCAAGTGTAAATAGCTGTTGTTTCTGTTTTGCCCAGAAATCCTGAAGATCTTCCCTCTCAGATTGATTTTTTTTTATGACTATGTAAAAGAGGCCATTCTTTGCCTCATTTTTTTTAACCTAGGCTTAATCACTGAATGGGTGTTGCCTCAAATAAGCTGAGACCTGGGAAAGACCTTAGCTTTAAAAGGCCGAGGTCTCCCACTGCATCTGGTGTCTTCTCCAGTTGTCCTGATCTTATCTTGCCACTAGACCCACGTTGCTCCAGAGGAGGAAGTAAGGCTGGTGACTTTGCCCAGCCTTCCCTCACTTAAATACAATTCACTTGCAAGTAATGACATCACCTTCCTGAGAATGGACAAACAATGACATTAGGATAGGATCAATCTCCTTGAAGTATACATTTAGTACTACTGTGTTTTCCCTCATTTTTTTACCCCATCATTGCATTTAGTTCAGAGGGCGGTAGAGAAAGTTTCTATATTTCCCACATCATTTGGTTTTTTTTTATTCACTGATTTAAGAATTCAGTTCTATAAAAGCCCAGTTGGCATTGAAATATTTCATTGCAGGAAGGTCAAAGAGACAGTTCAACATGCCGAAAGAATAAGTTAATTTGACTAAGCATTTATTGCGGAATAAATACAAATGTGGACAGCACATGTGTAATGTTTTACTTTCGAAGTATATCTGCCAAAGTAAAAAACATAATGTAGAATAATGAATAAATGGATCTATTTTTTCCTCTATATACAAAACTTCATTTGTATTAGTTACCAGGTAATGTTGAGGTGCTCTTGTTTCCCTGTGACTACTTAATGGTGTTAATACCTCTCCTGAACCTTCACGAAGCCCAAAGAACAGACTTAAAGTTTCATGACTGTTGAGAATGTTGATTCAAGTAAGATGAAAATCAGATTTCTGAGTTCATTTTATCTTCTTAAATATAGAATATAAATTTTTGTGATTTTCTTTCTTGAGATGGGGTCAGAGAAGGGTGCCCATCAGAAATTTTCCATGCCTTCTGCTTCTCCAGCTTCTAACTGCCTGATTAACTTTTGGCCAATTTACTTCCTGTTGACCTACCGGTAAGGAATATTATGTGATTATGGTCTGGGTTTTGTTTAGATCTTTCCTGGAGGAAAACCCAAAAGACTTAACAGTTTTGGAATGGCCTTGTGAAGTCTAGCCTTACTTAGGGTCACTTTTAGATGGGAGACCCCTTCCTTCAGCTCCCTTCTCTGTGAAATGAGGTGTTTAGACTGGATTATGTCTAAGTTGTCTTCTACCTCTAAATCCATGACGCACCCATCAAACTGGCTGCCTTGCTTAGTCATTTCCACTTCACAGTAGGTCCAGGGCAGTCCTGATGTCGGGAACTTAAGCTGATTCCTTTGGTTTCTGTCATCTCTCAAGGCAGACTCTAGTTTGAACCAAAAAAGTTTTTAAGGATTGAGTCAGTAAATGTTCATACACTTGTCAGTGTTAGGAAAAATGTTTACTCAAGTTGCAGAAGGAGGGAGATGAAACAAAAGCTGTTATTTTTAGAATTTTTGTGATATGGTTAGATTTATTTGTACATAGTGTGTTATTGGACTTTCTGTACTTTCTTCTCTCTGTGCTGCCTTCCTACTATGAATAAGGATCACATAGTGAATATAATGACAGCATGCACTTCTGTGTTGCAACACACACACACACACACACACTCTGCTTTATATGTATTATATCATCTAACCCTCCCAATACCCTCAGAGGATCTATGATAGGGATTGTTATCTTCAGAGAAGCTATGATTTGCCTAAACTCCCACAACTAGTAAGTTGTGGAGCCACAATTCTAAACCTGGGCACCAATGTTCTTTCCACTGTTCTGCCTTGCTCAGTACATAGATCTGACATAGATGAAAGCTCTTTGAAAAGTAAAGTGCTGTACAAATGTAAGATATTACTGTTGTTATCATTTAATATTTCTTCAAAAAAGCTGTCATTTCATTCCTGATGCCAAATCTCAAGAAGTGATTTTGAGTTCCTGTGATCAAAACAAAATGGCATCCTTTGGTGGCCAATGTTCTGTCAATGACTCTCCAGATGTAAAACAGAAAAAGAATCTGTCCTCAGGCCTTGCCAGTTTAGATGGACCTACCAGACCTCATCTGCCTCTGCCTTAGCCTTTTAAGAACCCATTATAGCCATAGTGAAGCATTGGGTAGTACTTTAGTGGAGGAATTATCTAAGGGCAAGGTTTGTTTCCATAATGTATTTTTGCCCCTGGAACGTGGAAGAGATGTATTGCGTGACTCTGGATGCATCCAGTCAAGTATTTCTTCTGGAGTTGACCATTTGCCACAGACTGCTATGTCCACCACCACCACTGCCACCCCCGTCCATTTGCAGAATAAAAAGTTTTCCTCATATGTAGAGATATCAAAGGGCAGAAATCAATGCAGCTCCACAGGCCTTTATTGAGCACTTGGTTGTGTACAAAATACTCTGCTGGATGCTAGGGGAGGTACAAAGTTCAAATAAGGTGTTGTCCCTGGACTTTTGGAATTTATAATTTACTAGGAAGATACAATACGTAAGCAAACAATTATAATACAGAAGAAAACATGATAAATGGCCAAGAAAAGTGTTTAGGATCCATTTTGAAAAATATAAGATTTGGAGCAAGGTGGGTTTTCAGTGAGAGCTTCATGGGTCTTAAAGGATACATAGGAGTTCAACAGGAGGAGTAAAGTAGGCTAGATTGCTTTTGAAAATCTGCAAAGCTCTTTTAATGACACCCAGATCCTCCCGGAAACAAATTTTCATCTGCTTAATACTACCATCTTTCCATTGTTAGGTCACTTTGAATCATGGAAACTATACTATCGCTCAGAGAGGAATGGAGAGGTTCATGGTGGATATGAGCAGACTGTAACACAACAAATTAAGACCCATAAAGAATTTACATTAAAGGGGCAGGTGGTGGCGCAGTGAGTAGACCACCAGTCTTGAAGTCAGGAGGACCTGAATTCAAATTTGGCCTCAGACACTTGACATATCTACTAACTGTGTGACCTTGGGCAAGTCACTTAATCCCAATTGCCCTGCCAAAAAACAATAAAAAAAACCAACAACAACAACAAAAGAATTTACATTAAAAAGAAGATGAGCTGGTTCTAAGGTTAGAGTACAGAATCACAACTGTGTGTCTTAGATGTCAGGAGAAATTGAAAACGACTCCAGCACCTTGGAGAGAGCCTCTGTGCCTATGGGGAATTTCTGGGAGCATGTAGACAAGAATCTCACAAGATGGGTAGGCATAGATTGGGTTGTAATCTATATCATGCAAGAGAATAGCCATTTTTATGAGGCTACAGATTCCTTTGAATATTTGAGTTGAGAATTTCAAAACATAGGGATGAGAAGAAGCCTTTTTTGACATAGTGAATAGATATGCAAACAAGTGATGGTGGGACAATGTAGGATACATAGGGGTGACCAAAAAATATCCTAGTTGGCTGAAGCACAGAGTATGTGGAAACAAAATTTACAGGACCTTGGTGACTTACTAGAAGTCAGAGGCAAAAATCAAAGATAACACCCTAGGTTTCAGTGATATTGATGAACTAGATCCATCCCAGTGAGGTGAGCACCTTCAAAAGCTTTGACAATAGTCAGATCCTACAAAGAAATCCTGACCATGAAAACTGCGAATTTCAAGAAATTATTTACAGATAAAAAAAACCTATTGGATTTTTCTTTTAGGTATATTATAATTACAACTGAGGCAGCTAGGTGGTACAGTGGATAGAGTGCTGGGCCTGGAATCTTCCTGAGTTCAAATCTGGCCTCAGATGCTTACTAGTTGTGTGACCCTGGGCAAGTCACTTAACCCTGTTTGCCTCAGTTTCCTCCTCTGTAAAATGAGCCGGAGAAGGAAATGACAAACCACTCCAATATCTTTGCCAAGAAAACCTCTAATTGGGTCATGGAGAGTCAGACATGACTGAAAACAACTGAACAACAAAGCAATATGATTGCATAGCCTACTTGTAAGCCATCTTCAAGTAGTGATCATGAAGGTGATCTCCAATTTAATGACCTCATTCACTTATTAGAGTAACTTATCTGGCTGTTCCTCATTCAGTGTTGATGAGGAAGCTGAAATAGCATGAATTTAGCTGGTGAGTCATTAATAGCTTAAATACTTTACATTTTCCTAGGGTTTGCAAACATTGACTGATGAATTCACATAACATCTTTGCATTATCAGTATTTTCTAGATGACAGAACCAAGGAGGAAAGGTTGTATGCCTTGCCCAGAGATTTACAATAAGGTAGCAACAAGGCTGAGGTCAGATCCCAGCTGACCACTAGCCCTGAGCAGACAGCACTACCATTAATGTCCGTAGTTACATGTACCAGCCCTTTGTGAGACCTATTGCTCAGACTGTAGTAGGGCACGAAGAATTTCTAGCACTTTGTTTTTCAGCTACTCTTGCCTTATTCTTGAGACTCTAGTGTGTGGGAATCAGAATGAAGAACACTTTATGCCATTAAACATACATAGAAGAGACATGAATAGCTTTCATTTTTTTCTGATCCCAGGAACAATTAGGGTTTTTTTTTAATTGCCTTAAACTGCATTTATTGAACATCTGTTTCCTAATTGTCTTTTAAAAATTTATTGTCATACTTTTTGTTTTTCCATCATATTTTCTTCCAAATATGCACTTCTTCCTCCCTTGGAGGGGGATGGCTTTAACAGCAATTTACAAAAGAAAGGGGTGGGGGAAAGCTCAAAAAATGATCTGTATCTGCTAGTGTATGCAGTATTCCATACCTTCTAGTCACCATCTCTGCAATAAAGGGAGGTAGGTTCGTTTTCTCAGGTCTTCTCTAGGACCAGGCTTGATCATCATAATTATATAGCATTCAAGCTTTACTTTACTCTTAATTCATTTTCATGAGTTAAGAGTAAGTTTGGTTCATTTTTTAAAAAAGGTGTTGTCAAGACCTGTTCAGGGAACATTTGCACTTCTCTTTCCCCTTATACACAGACACATGCCCATAATCTCTAAGGAGAGCTGTTATCCTTCAACTTCCTTCCTGATTTCCAAGGTTTACCCAAGTACACAATGTTAGGTGTTATTTAAGAGAGAAGTGAAGTCTTTTCTTTAGAACCGTCTTAGATGTAGCGGACTTGATGGTGTCGAAGGCTAGGCTGTAAGGATCAAGTCAGACCAACAAAGCCACTTCCAGAATTCCCAATGCCTTATTATGCCTGAGAATGCCCATTTTCAAGCTGGGTGTAGTGATAATGTTAGCAGATCACATGAAGTATCTAAGGAAGACTATCCTCACAGTAATACTAATCTTTTGTAAGAATAAACTCTCTCTTCTGCTTGTCCCTTCCCCTCTAAAAAAGAAGCCAAATCAGTAGTTACATATTTTGTTTTATTCCTTTTCCTCAGCTTTGATAGAGAAATGCATTTTCCTTTTGTGTAAACTAAAAAGGTTTTGGGTTTAAATAGGAAATACTCTCTTTTATGGCTTAAAAAACCCACTTCTACACCATTTCCTAAAAGTACCTAACTCTAGGGGTAAGGGAAAAATACAAAAATTTGGTTTCTATTATATTTCTCTTCTGGCTTGTGAGTTTAACCTCTCCCACAAGATAGGGCAGGGACTCCCGCATACTGCAATAATATCTTCTTTAGGTGGTAGCTTCTGGAGGTATGCATTTTGAGAAGTCGTTTTCTCAGGTAGGAGGGGAGGACCAGGAAAGAGAAAATGTAGAGATTTAAACATTTTTAAAGGCATTATAGAAGCCCTTGAACGGAAGCCTAGGTGGAGGAACTGATCTCTGTGTCAGAAACAGAAGCTGCTTTACTTTCAAAACTCTTCTCAAGCATTATCTTCTTTTCCTTGTACTTCTTGGAACTGTGGGATGAATTGAATATCATGGAATGATTAAAAACAATAAATATTAGTTAGTTAGATCTTGGAAAAAAGTAAATGCAAGAAAGACAAATCTACTGTTCAAAACTGCGTTTATAAATCCCAGGACTGTGAGCTCAAACAAGATACTGACATGGATAAAATGATAGTAATGGTCTGTTTGTACAGAAGTATACTTGGTGATTTATAGAGATCTAGCATGAACATCAGGTTTCAATGGGCTGAACTTTCTTCTTTCCTGCTGTCCTCACTGAGTATTTTCTACTCATGTCCTCTTGCTCATCTTGCAGAAGAAAATCAAATCTGATTGACAAGTTAATTTAGCAGAAGTAAGAGAAAGAAGTGGGGATAAGAGAAAAATCTGTTGCTAAGGCAATTGAGTTTCTGTATGAGTTTTCGATGGCCAGCCTGCCAACAGAAAACAGTTGGCCCTGAGCAGTTGAGCGTATATAAACCACTGTTGCATCACCACCGCAGCAGTCACAAAGATCAGTGGATGAAAGGAGGCGGGGAGAGATTTGAGAGGGCAAATAAATGTTTCTGGGTGGTATGAATAGTGCTAAAACCACTAGCAGCCTGACAGAAAAAGCTCTTTTTCCTTTGATGGCAGACAAATTCAAGTAGTGAATATAGTTACCAAAAAGACTAACCTCCAAGATGTGAATTGTTCTTCCTTTTGTCCTAAGGAAGAAGGGAAACCACTCACTTGGATCACTTCATCCTTTGATGATGGCAAATGACAAATTGGCTCAAAGTGTTTCTAGCTAGGACAGACCTTGCAAAGCATGTACCCTCACTACCTCATTTTGCAGATGAAGATACTGAGGTACAGAGAAATGATCTCTCCAAGGTCACATTGGTGACTACTTGTATTGAACCCAAATCTTTGAATTCCATACCCATTGTTCTTTCCACTACATCATCATTTTTAGCCTTAAAAAACCCCGAATTTATCTTCCTTGAGTGACTGTATTTGTACAGAGGTAAAGTTAGTTGTTGGTATCTTTGGAGACAAATTTTTTAATTAATTTTATCCAGCTCTGCCTCTGGCACTTTTTGAACCCACATGTCACAAAGGCATGTCATCAAATGCTACAAGGGGCAGAGTGAATCTTTTCAAATAGTTTAATATATTTGGGCCATAAAAGGTGATGGGGTGCGTTTGATTTACTCAGTTACAACCCAGATTAATTGCCCTCAGCTAGCTTTTCGAGGTAGGCCAGATGTAGGTGAGATTGAAATGAGATCTGTGGCTGAGGAATGACAAAACAATTCCACGAGACTAAGGACCTTCTGTTCCCTAGATCAGTGATGCTGAGAAACTGTAGTTCTATAGAAGAAAAAGTTCAGAGAGCAATTTAAAATTCCTGAAATCCAGGGCATTCGTTTCATATCTATCCGGAACACAAGTGTAAGTACTGTTGATGGAAGCAGCTCATCGATGATCACAGGAGTCTTACAAAGGGAAGAGAAATTATTGGATTGTAGACAGACTGTACCTTTTGATGGACTCTCCTTTGACCTGCAGAATGTGTAACTAGTTGTCTGCTGAGAGAAGAGTTCGAGCCTATGGTGGGATTCCCCGGCAGCCTGTCAGCATCTCTCCCCTGCCCCAGGTTTCCACTCACCACAGTAATTCCCTGATTTATTATCATGGAAGTTCATGAAGCCCTTCCATAGGAGATATGAGAGATGAGGAAAAATGGAGATCCTGACTCTTCTTTCCCTTCCTTCTTGACCTCCTGATTGGTGCATGGCCACCAAGAATTGTCCTCTAAAGGGGGTCCAGTTATTCCTATAAAGCATGGACATATATTTCCGATGTGGTTGCCCGTTTAGCCACAAGGGCCAGTCTGTAGCCGATTTTCAAGAGCAAAACATAACACAGTGTCCTTCCTAACTCCTGAAGGGCAGAGATTGTGTCATCCCAGTTGGATGACTTAGCTCATTTGAATGTATAAAGGTGATTTTACTCGCACATCATCGCTAGGAGATGTGCTTCTACCGGCAGTGATGGATTTGTTTTGATCCATCCACATATTTTTCACTGATCATAATTATGAACAGTGGCAAACATTTCCCAAGAGCTGGCCAAAGTCAGGGAGTCCATCTGATTAGATCATCATGAATTTGAAACTGTAGAGGGTACATTAGAGCTTGCATTATCCAGTTCCCTCATTTTACATTTAAGGAAACTGAATTCTGGAGAGGAGAAGCCACTTGTGTATGCCATCCAGGTAGTAAATGGGATTCAAACTCAGGTCCTTTGACTTCAAGTTCAGTCTTCTTTCCACTGTAGTGCCCTATTTTCAAGGAACTGAACAAAACTATCCACCTCCCAACAAACCAGAAACTATGAATTTGGCTGAATAAAAACCAGAATGTTGGAGCTGTAAGGGACCCTGGCTATCATTTAATTTGGTCCCTCATTTTACAGAAAAGGCCTAAGAAAGAACTTGACTACCATCACAGCTACTGAGTCATGGAGCCTGAGCTCAAACTTAGGTTTTCTACCTCCAATTCTTAGGTCATTCCATTGTGCCAAGAGCCTACAGATCCCAGTTCTCAGCAGAATGCTTAGGGCTCCATCTTTTCAATGAGCTGAGATATATTTGCTACTGTGCAGCCTAAGATGAGTATTGTTGTCATCGCCCCTGCTGAGAAACCACATCCAGGAAAATTTTGAGGACATAGAGAGGGTGTCCATCCATGGTGCATGGAAAGGCAGTTAGTGAAGGAGATCATGCAGATATAGCATGAAAATCAAGGCAGGGCAAGAAGCTGTAGGTGGTGGGGACTGATGGCTTCATAGGCAGACCTGTTTACCTGTTCACATTTGAACTGAGGTGTCATGCCTCTCTCCACTCCAGTGATTTTCCTAAAGTTCAGCTTTGGTCATGTCACCCCCTTCTCCCTACCACACTCAGTAAACTCCAATGGCTCCCTGTTTCCTCAGAGATCAAATATAAACTCCTCTATTTAATGCCTAAAGCTCTTATAACCTGGTCCCTACCTACCTTTCCAGTCTCCTTAGATTTTGCTCCCCTCCTCACATTTTGCATTTTAGCCATGCTGGAGTCTGGTGCTGTAATCCAGTCTGGCCTCACCTTTGCTTCTTAGATTTACCTTCAAGGTTAAGCTGATTTCTGAAGCTGCTAGGACATGCTCTTCCCAAACTACATGGTATTCATTTAGCATATATCCTTGAGTAAAGGGGCCCTCCCTTGATTAACTTCTTAAAGAGGTCTATTTGCTGAATGGGCATTACATCACGCAAAGTGAAAACTTGAAAAGACTTTATCCTGAAAGGGTCAGCATCTCCCAATGCATCCTGAGCCATCTCCAGTCATCCTGGTAAATATCAGGCCACTGGACCCAGACAGCTCTAGAACAGGAAGTTAGGCTGGTGACCTTGCGCAGCCCTTCCTCACTCAAATTAAAGTCAACTGCAAGTCATGTCATCATTTCCCTGAAGTCATGATCCTCTTCAAGAACAAAGGACAAAGATAACAACAACAATCCAGCATCTCCTTGTGTGTACAAGACGTCCAGGAGAATGTACCCTTTGGGGCCACGAACTGTTTCCCTTTTGTATTTATGTCTCCAAGACGTCCCAGAGCCTCTTGCTCGTGGGAATTATTTAATAATGTTTGTTAAGTTCATGATAATATAAAGGAGTTTTTCTTTTAAGTCAAGTTAGGGAAAAACTAGGAGACACCTGTCTGTCCCCTCTCATGTTAACATCAGAAATCTTGATAAGCAGGGATTGCCAAATTAGGTCTAGGCAGTTCTAATACCTTCTAGTTAAGTCTGATATCCTCTAGGCTAAGCGTGCCGACCCCTTGGCAACTTCACTGAAGTCGTTGTACAGAGGTAAAGTTAGTTGTTGGTATCTTTGGAGACCAGGATCCTACATGTGTTCCGGGCCATTTTTTAGATACTGAGCAATTCATTCCAACAGATATTAACAAAGCAATATCACATCCTTTTTACTTTCATTTCAATGAGAGGTGAGCTTGGGTCTTTAGAACCTGCTGATCTTAATTTAATTCAGAAAACAATATCGAGTACTGCAGAGACACAGGATTGAAGAATTAAATATGATGGTGTAATTAAGGATCCAGTCTTTCCTTTCCTGTGATGATTTTCAGGCAACTCTTTGGAAGGAAGTAAGCAGAAAAAGCAGGTGAGATTTGTATTTGCACAGAAGCAGCTGATCTGGCACCCAGGAAATGGTTTCATGTAAAAAACACACCCATTTAAATAACATTGCTAACTGGGCTTAGATCTAAAGAGCTAGCCTGCCACCATAATTTAGATTAGGGACTACTCCCATTTGCTCACTTGAATGTAGTTTGGGAGAGCAAGGTGAATCGGATGTATCTGGGCTTGTGACTTTTAAAAATTAATCAAACACTATTAGTTTTTATTGGATCACAACAGCTAGATGGTACAGTGCAGAGCGCTAGGCCTGGAATCACCAAGAACTGAGTTGAAATCTGGCCTTAAACATGTGACCCCTGGCAAGTCACTCTGTTTGCATCGGTTTCCTCCCTGTAAAATGGTGATAATGATACCATTATTATATATTAATAATGACACCTACCTCCTAGGACTGTTGTGAGCATCAAATGAGAGAATAGTTGTTGAGTGCCTGGGACAGAGCCTGGCACATAGTTAAGTGCTATGTAAATGTTAGCTGTTATTATTATTATTATTATTGAAATATTTGCCATAGGCCATGTGTGTTGGGGGTGGAGAGGGAGACAACGTAGAGGGGTGTAATCTGAGTAAAGTCCAGATTCTCCAGCTTGGCATTCTAGGCCCTCTGCAGTTTGACTTCTGCCTGTCTTTTCAGTCATCTCTCCCACTATCCCCCTTCAGGCATCCTGCACTATAGCCAATCTGAACCACTTATCATTTCTCAAACGTACCATGAGTTGACTCCCCCAACCCCACCTCTTTGTTTACATAGTCCCATCTGCCTGGTAGGACCCTTCTCCTCTCTGACACCCCTGCCCAATCCCTCTATGTCTTTGCAGAGCAGGGGCAAACTCTTCCATGTAGCCTTCTTTGGTTGTTCCGCTCTGAGGTAATCTTGCCTTGTTAGAATCTCCCAAAGCTCTTATACCTTCTTACTATACTTGCATATTCTATACTATATCAAAATGCTGTCTATGTGTCCTTATTTCTTCTTGTAACCTGTAAATGCCCTAAGGGCAGGGACCAGTCTTCTTTGTATCTGTTGAGGTGCCTAGCAATGTGGCTTGTCTATAACAGTTGTGTAATAAGTGTAGCCCTCCCCAACACCAAGGCATGTGGAGCTGTTCTTCCAACACCACTGGGTCCTGAAGGGCCACTTGGGAGCATCACCTCCTTTCCTTTACCTTCCTTGAACCTGAAGATCCTGGAGGAGCTGATCCAGGAACAGACTAGTTTTAGATCACAGAGACAGTTTCAGGGTGCTTGGAAAACTTATGGTGGAAAGACAGACTTAGAGATGGGCTAACTTCCCTCCTTTGGAAAAGAGGAGAGAAAGGAACAGTGGTGGAAAGAGAAAGGAGGCTTGCAATTCACTTGGTTCCTAGGGGGCACTGAGGCATTTCAATCAGTCAACCGGCAGAAGAAGGAGAGGGAAGAGGCAGGGTCTAAAAGTGAGAAAATTAGTGGGGGGAAAGTAGAGAGAGTGTGTTGCTGATAAAAGAAAGCCATTCGCCTAAAAGAAGAGGGATGGGTGACCCATCGAAGGCATTAGAGAGTGGTAAAAGTGATGTCAGGGCAAAGTACTCAGGTTCTTTGGCCAAAATGTTTTTATTACATTCTTATTTACGAAAGAGACCCCCGAGATTCCACCCTGGGCCATTTGGAACGATCATCATTGAGGTCTCTAGAGAACAAGGTTTTTTTTTGTTGTTTTTTTTTTTGTTTTTGTTTTTTTATCCTTGAATGCTTCTTTGGTCAAATCTCTGAAGTCTCCTTAGGCTAAGAAGGATTGATGTTCTTTACTTGTCTTTCCTTTGATAGCCATAGCAGCAGTGGTGAGGTCTCTATAATTCTTGGGATCCTATGATTTAGAGCTGGAAAAGACCTTAGAGTCACCTGGTGGCACAGTGGAGAGAGCAGTGGGCCTGCGGTGAAGAAGACCTGAGTTCAGATGTGACCTCAGAAACTTACTAGCTGTGTGTTCCTGGGCAAGTCATTTCATCTCCATTTCTCTCAGTTTCCTCAACTGTAAAATAGGGATAATAAAAGTACTGCCTCCTAGGGTTGTTGTGAGCATCAAATGAGATCGTATTTGTAAAGAGTGCTTAGCACAGTGCCTGGCACACAGGTGCCATATAAATGCTTATTCCCTTCCCTCTCTCCTATTGTTTCCAACCCTTTCATTTACACACGAGAGGTGAAGTGAACAGGCCTGATAGAAGTCCTATAACTCTTCATCGTGTTGGTGAGTTCCGCTTCAGAAGATGATGTGTGTCGCTTTATTGGAGGAGAGTTAGCAGTAGTTGAGATTTTCTACCTGAAGTAACAGAAGGTTGCAGTCTAGGGCCATTCAGGGTATCTGCTCTAGAACCTTTCTCAGGACGTTCATTTAAGAAGAGGCTGGGACGTGAGCCCTTCTCAGCTACCACGGGAGTCCGAGGGATCGCCTCCATGGGTTTCTTTGTGCTCTCATCTGTGCCCTGAGCCTCCTCTGTAGAGATGCTATTGGTGATGCTCCTTGCCTCCTTCAAGGGGCTGTACCATGCTTCCAACCTTACTAATGCCGTTTTGGGGTGAGTGGAAGGGCACCTAGTAAGTGATTTTGGAGTCTAAGGCACTTGTTAATTTGGGAGTTCTTTTTACATTCCCAGGGAATAGTAAGTACAACATCCGTTAAAAAACTATAGCTTACTAGTCAGATGTAAAACATTACCATGTGAAATGCATCCCGGTGGGCCACAAACTCTGCCTGCCAAACCAGAAAGGGCTTAGAAAGCACACTAGGGCTTGGATTGGATGTCTGTTTTCCAAGGACCAGCCAGGTTAAGTGTAAAGAGGTTTGTCACCAAGATGGTCTCAGAGTGATCTATGTGGGGAAGCACTGATTGCTGCCATTCACCAACAGGTGAAGTCATGGAGGAACTGCCGTCTGCCCCTGTGGAGGGAGTACCTGCACCAGGAGAAGCACAGACCCTAGGAGTAATCTTGTCATGTACATTCTAATGGAAACTCTGCCTCAAGCAATGATGCCGGGTGTAGGGGTCAGGGAGCTGTCGGCCTGAGGTCAGCCTGAAAGCCTTGCTTCTTCTGCCAGACTCTTAGGGCTAGAATTAGAAGAGACATTAGCGTCTAGCCAATCCAACCCCTTCATTTTCAGATAAATTAACTGAGGCCCGAAGAGATTAAATAACTTGCCCAAGGTCACAGAGACAGTAAGCAGCAGAGCTGGGATTACAGCTAAGGGCCCTGGACTCCTACTGCACCACCGTTCTCATTCTTCTAGTGCTTAACAGCAGCTGTTTCTAAAGCTAACAGTGTAATTAGACTGGAGCAAACAGGACAGCTGCCCCAGACCCAAACAGAAAAAAAGCAAGAGCTGCCTTCACTGTTGTTCTCATCCTTTGTTTATTATTTTTTAAAAGTGATTTATTTTACAGTCATTTATCATTTCTTCCACTGCTGTCTACCCCTCCACCTCACTGAATAACAAACAAAAAAAAAGATTAGAAACCTTATAACAAATATGCATAGTCCAACAAGACAAATTCCCAAATTAGCCATGTCCAGAAATGTCTCTCATTCTGCATTTTAGGGCCATCAGCTCTCTGTCAGGGAGTGCTGTGTTTCATCTTTAGTCTTCTGGACTCATGGTTTATTTATTGCATTGATGGATGTCCTAAAGTCTTTCAAAGTTGTTTTTTCTCCATAATGTTGTTGTCACTGTATAAAATGCTCTCCTTGTTCTGCTCACTTCATTCTTCCTACTGGAAGGCCTCCAAATCTCCATCTCATCATTTCTTATGGCACAGTAATTTTGCATTACATTAATATAATACACTTTATTTAGCTGTTCTCCAAGGAGTAGGATACCCCTTACTTAGTTCACACTCTCTTGTTTAGAATCATTACAGTCATTCAGCTCCTCAGGTATGCCATTGTCACCTCCATATCTGTCTCCATATCCCTCTGAATCACCTGGTATCATGCTGTGCACGTATGTGGTGACCTCATTGGATGTTTGGGCATTTCTTTAGTCTTGGGGAGTGAGGAAGTCATTGTCCTGTAATTCATTTTGGCAAATTTGGGCAGGGTATGGCAGGAGCAGTGGGAGGGGGAGAACCACAGCTCTTCAAACTCACACCAAGCACAGAAATTCCTAGTCACTCCTCATGGTAGCTCATCCATTGGTGATGCAAGTGACATCACACCCTTTATCACTCGAAGACCTGTCCAAGAGCCATGCCAGGGCTGCTGGAGACAGCCTGGTGAGCTTGCAGAGAAACCTACCAAACCAAGTAAGATTTCCATATACATTGCAGGGGCAACAATGGAAGAGAAAGACAGGAGAGTTCCTGCCTTTAACCCTGGCTATAGTTTTGCTCCAGAAGGCTTGCTTTGCACAAATACCAATGAAGGGGCTCTCTCACTCAAAAACAGCTTAACAGAATATAGTTGCCTGGTTACATCCTTGACTCTTTGTTTCCTACAAATGCTGGGGAACTGTATAATGCTTTGTAATTATGCTGCTCAGGGGAGCTTCAGGTTGATCAAGGTTAATTATTGACAGCCTTTGAAATGCTAATAATGTCTCCCCCAAAATTGCTTTTCCAAAATAGAATGTTACAACTTAAGGAAAGATTTGAACACTGCTGATTTCTTGAATCAGTGAGCTATGTAATTCTTGCTTTGGAAATGGTGGTCATCTGATTTTAGTATTTTCCAGGGAATAGCCTACAGTGCTCAGAAAATGTTTTCCCTTTTCCATTCTAGTTTTTAACAGCAGAGGATGCACCATGCAATGTTCAATTGTCTGACTGTAGCTCCAGTGGATTAGTCAGTACTAGGAAGTACCTGCACTTCCACCTTTGACCTATTTTGTTAAACTGAGCTGGATTGGAGCATATCCACAGTATCGGTGCCAGAGGCCTGGGGAGTCTGGGTGGAAGAGACTCTAGCTACACCCATGGATTCAGACCCTGCCCAGCAAAACTTTGTCTTACATATAAATCTAGCATGTAGCTTGGGAGCAGGAGGTGGTGGGTTTTCAAGGGGACCTTGCAATAAAAGGGAGAGAAAATGGACATTTCTGATTTTGGCCTGTGAGGGCTCATCATGGTCAAGTTTGTTCACTTGCCCTTGTCAGCTATTCCTGTGGAGAAAAGGTTCGCACTGACGGTCCGATTCTCAATTTAAAATAATAATGATGCTGAGACTGAAGCTCTCTGTCTCTCCTGCTCCTAGCTAGCTGCCTTCTTTCTCACTCAGTGCATGAGTGAAAGGTAGAGAATGGGAGCTATGTTTGTCTGCAGTGGAAAGCAGAGGGAGAAGGGAGAGATGTGTGTTCGGTTTGAGCAAAAATAAGGCATTGCTCAGCTGCTGCGAGAGGATTAACGGAGGCTTTTTTCTTGCTCTTATTTGCTTCCCAAACCCAGCTTTCAATTTTATTTTTTATTAGTTTATTTTTAGTTTTCAACATTCACTTCCATAAGTTTTAAATTTTCTCTCCCCCCTCCTTCCCCAAGACAGCCTGCGATGCAATATAGGCTCTACATATACATTCTTATTAAACATTTTCACATTAGTAATGTTGCATAGGAGAATTATAACAAATGGGAGAAAGCACGAGAAAGAAAAACAAAACAAAACAAAAAAAGAAAATAGTCTGCTTCACTCTGCATTCAGATTCCATAGTTCTTTCTCTGGATGTGGATGGCATTTTCCATCATGAGTCTTGTGGAGTTGTTTTATGTCCTTGTATTGCTGAGAAGGGCTAATCTATCAAAGTCAGTCATTGCACGCTGTGGCTGTTACTATGTACAATGTTCTCCTGGTTCTGCTCACTTCACTCAGCATCAGTTCATATGAGTTTTTGAGGTCAAACCCAGCTTTTTAAAGGGGAATGGTGATCCCAGAAAAGTTTGATGTATGTGTCTCCACTCTGATCTATTGACCTTACTGGTCTTTTGCAATTTGTCACCTACAAAGGGTATTATATAACAGCAGCTCGACTATAAGCTAAAACAATATATGTACCTATTGACATACGTATAATATATGCAGTTACAAAATATACACAGAAAAATATGCACACACACATGAGTAATTAGTTCTGTAACTGTTGGCTTCTAATTCTACAATTGTTAATTCCTGAACAGTTTTGCCTGTCCCTTTTTTTTTTTAATAGTCTAATGAGGAAAACACTGGCCTTGGGTTCAAAAAATGGCTTCACTATTTCTTTACTCTGTTTACCTTCAAGTCACAACCTCACTACACTTCAGTTTCCTCATCTCCAAAATGAATGTTAGCTCAGGTGACCTCTGAGGTCTGGTACAGTTTTAAATTCTTTAGAAGCCCTAGGTTCAAGTCTTAATTCTGCCCATACCATCTATGTAACCATGGGTTAGTCACTTAACTTGTTTGAATCTCAATTTCCTCATCTTTAAAATGGAATAAAATTACTTGTGCTGTAGTAAAGAAAATGCTTTGAAATGGTAATGCATAATTGTGCATTATTACGGCTCTTTCCTGTCAGTGTCCTAACTCAAGAAGTATGTACGTGATCCAGGCCTTTCTTCATGGTGAACGTTTTGGGACTGTTGAAACTTCCTTATCAGGTTTTTGGAAAGGAACCAAAGGAGAAAAGCAGGTTTATTTCAGTGAGAGAATAGTATTTAAGTTGGGAAAAGAAATTTAATCTATGGGCCTCTTATTTGCAGGCAGCTTAAGAACTGGACTGTGATATTAACATTGAAATGGACAGCTGACAACCATTCTTTTACATTCGATCTACTGTTGTGGGCAGTAGGGAATTTCCTTTTTAAATTTCTTGGATTTTCATCCACAACAGCCATGTGCAAAACAACTTGAGGAAATCTTGTCCTGAGATTCACCCATATGTGTTCCCAAGTATTTTTTTTTTGACTTGATTTGGCCACTTTTTGACATCAGCAGCAATTTGTGGATGAAAGTCAGGGCCACAGAGGGGTAATGTTTAAAAGAGGATGTTTTTCCTTCATACAGTTCACATAAAGTTGAGGGCAAAGTGGCATTTTTGTTAGGGCTATAGAGGAATTGATAACTGTATGAAGAATAAACTAGCTTTCATCAATTAGAAAACATAATATAAATCCATGTACTGAATTCCTAAAAACTGGTTTAAAGTAGAAACATTGAGGAACATAGGATTGGACTTTAAAGTACCACTTTGGCATAACATCAAGATGCAGACCAGAGTTCTTAATGCTATTTAATTTAGCCCATGGCTAGGAGAGCCGAATCTCTTTTCAGGTCTCTAACCTGTGGCCACATAAAAGTAGCCTTAGTTGCCATGACATGATGAGATAAAGCCAGTGTTGCCGAGCCTTTGAAAACCTGGAATGTGCTGTAAACCCTGAAGCCATGCTAATGATCCCACAGTGACACATCTCTTCCCAAATCTTTTCTCTCTGATCATAGCCATCGGGTATTGGGAAATGCTTTAGGGAGAAGCTGCCATGTCATGTCAACAGCGAAACCTTGTGAAACAACAGAACAGCTGGGAAGTGGCTATGGAAAAAGATGCTTCATCTGGGTCAGGTGTCTGCTGACCAGGAGAACAATTGTGCTCCCAGGCATGAGGCCTGGAGGCTTCAGCGCCAGGCTAAGAGATCGATAATGCCACTGGCTCACATCACAGGAATTACTCTGTGTCTTTGTGCTTTCTGTGCCTCACCAGGAAGTCTAGAGATTCTGTACTGAGACTCTAGAAAATACTGTGCTGCTGAAGAACATTGCATCAGGTGGGGCTTTTATATTGGCCTCTCATTTGTTTTAGGTGAGAGATGCATAGTCTAGTGGGCCCAGGATCCTGAAGGACTAAGGGTCAGGGCTCCGCTTAGACAGAATGTCTAAGTATCTTGGGAAAGTCATTCAGCCTCTCTTGGCCTCTGGGACTTCATTTGTAAAATGAGAGTATTCGTTTTTGTGCCCCTTCTACCTCTCTCGGTAATTTTGAAAGTGGATGAGATATTTACCAAAAACTTTTAAAGCTTTTTGGGAAAGAGGCATTATTTGTATTCAGAATTGTAGGCAGTATTATTTGGGTAGCAAAACAAAGTGTGGCACATGAATGTAATGAAATATTCCTGTGCTAGAAGAAATTATGGATATAAAGATTACAGGGAACCATGGGAAGAATTATATAAAACTGATACAAAAGGAAGTATGTGATCAATCAATCAAGAAATTTATTAAGCACTTAGTATGCGTCAGGCACTGTACTAAGCCCTGAAACTACAAAGAAGCAGGAAAATAGTCCCTGTCCTGAAGGAGCCTGCATTCTGAGGAGGGAGGCAACATGTATATCCATGGGGATATAAGGTAGACATACAAAATACGACTCTGGCCACAAAGGCACTAGCAGAGCCTTGGAGTAGAACCAGAAAAGCCACATATACAACATTAACAGTGTAAAAATGAAATGGAAAGGGAAGAAAATGAAATTGGATTCTGTACAATTTATAATGACCAAAGTTAGTCCCAAAGAAGAGATGAAAACAATCTTCCTCCTCCGCATCCTCCGCATGATACTCCAGCTCCCCTTTCTGTGCCTTTGTGCTAGCAGTCCTTGAGCCTCCCTCCTTCCTTACACCTCTTAGGATCCCTGATTTCCTTCAGCACTCAGCTCAAAGGCCACCTTCTACAAGGAGGCCTTTTTCCCTCTTGATTTACCTTCCATCAGTTCTGCATGTCTTGTATGTGCCTACTTAGGTCCATGTGTTCTCTCCTATTAGAATGTAAGTCCTTGAAGGCAGACTTTTTTGACTTTTTATTTGAACTCTCAGCTCTTAGCACAAAAGCCTACACATAGTAAACACTTAACAAATGCTTAGCAATTGGTTCTTTGCAGAGTTGGGAGCATCATGGATGTGGGACCTTGCATGTATCATCAGACTTCATTGATATGTTGGTTTGTTTTACAGAAGTGTTTTTCCTCCTCTTTTTTATTCTTTGTTACAATGAATAGCCCTCTGGTGAGAGTCATATTTGGAAACGAAAGTGATGCCAAACAAAGGATGCCAAATGAAAAAAGAAATTCAATAGTCATCATTAGTGTCTAGTGGAAGAAGCCCTGAAATCAAAGTCAGAAGCCTTGGGTTTCATTTCTGCTCCTCGCTTACTGTACTTGTTGTATGGTCTTGGGCTAACCTCTGTGGGCATCAGTTGCTCCAGATAACCTCTGACCTGACAGTGGTAATCTGACTAGATTGGGAACCCCTGGAGGGTGTGGGCTTTTGTTCCAAAGCCTGGGCTTTGACCTTGATCCCAATGCAATGAGTTTTACCGAACTGTTTAACCAAATGTGCTTGCTTGGGTGCACTGTATTCCTTTGTTTCCGATAAACACCAAGTAATTAGGTAACATGAGTAATCACTGTTGCTTTTAATTTTCTTGGAGGGAAAACCCAGTAACACTCATCTTGGTGCCTTGCGCATAGGTGCTCATGAAATATGAGGAGAATATGTGTTATTAACCTCTCTATGGAAGCTTGTTAGCATATGTGCCCAAAGCCTAGCTAAAGTCTAGAAGGTACTTTATTTCTGTGTATGCGTGTTCCACTGTTTAAACTGTCAGAAAATTAACATTCGCAATGCAGATCCCTTCTTAAGTGTGAAAATGTATTTATTTAAATATATTTATGGCTCAGGAAATTCCCCAAAGGCAAGCTTGTCTAATCAAAGCAACTTCTGGCCTCCTCAAAGAAAAGCATCTTCTATAATATGGAAATTGACGATAATCTGTGTTGCTTTCCATCTCTTCATTTGGCGTTCAGAAGATGACTCTGTATTTTTAATTTGGGTTTTCAATGTTATGAAATCTAGGCATTTAATTTTCTAAGGGTTCTGAGGGTTTTCTGATTTTTGTAGTTTCAAGAGAAGCATGGTAGAAATTAGGCTTGATATGGGCTTTTGAAAAAAAGATCAAACTCACTAGTGTCTGTTTTTTCTCCTTCCTCTTTCATTTTGAGAACAAAAATTCAGCTCATAATAATACTTTTAGCTCAGTTCATGTTATAGCAAAGTAGTATGTTATATTAATTCTGCAAACAGAATTCAGTACTCAAGATGAGGAAACTGAGGTACCAAGAGGAAATGTGTGGCCTTATATCCTAGCAGAACTAGGAACACAGATGAGTTCTTCTGAGGCCTGGACCTTTGTACCATCCATTCAATGTACTTTGTGAAAATGGGAATCAGATAGGGGGAAAAACTGAGACTGAAAGAAATACAGAGAAGAAGAATGGCTCTTAGGGACTTTGGGGCCAAGGCTTACTGCATCCAACAATGGTGGGTGCTTGTCAAGGAACATCCAACATTGCTCTCCTAAGGTCCATTTCATAGCTGATTCTGCTCCAAAGACAAGCCTGAAAACAAGGCCTGGAAACTGCAGCTCAAACTGGTGTTTTCAGTGTGACTAGACTGAGACGGTAGGTCCCACTCCTCTAGATGCCAGCGACGGTGCCATTGGCCCTTTTGTTCTCAGACTCGGCAGCGTCGTCAGGGACATATACAGCACCCACATAGGAGAGCTACCTTTAGGATCCAAAGGCCTGGGATGGCACCCCTTGGGCCCCTTGGGCAAGCGCCTTAGGCCCTATGTTGCTCTGTGAAGTGAGGATAAGAGCTGGCGGTTCTCACAGGTGCAGGACCAGTGTCAGGATCAGATGTGACCAAATAAGCAAATGGCTTTGTAAGTAGCAGGGTGCTCCTGTTGCTGTTTTCTTTGGGTACAAAGATTGACATGGGAGATAAGCATATGCAGATGAGGGAAGACTGTTGATTCTTGTTCTGTCTAAGTGATCATCTGTGGCTGTGAAACAAGATGTGCCCTGATTCTTTTTATCTGAGTAGGCACCAGACTGGGAGTTAGGAAAGGGGCGTTCTAGGCCCAGTTCTGCCATTAACTCCTCATGCTAATGGTGTGCTATCTGTACAGTCGTCCTGCCCCTTCTTCCATCACCCATAGCCAGCCAGGTGCCAAGTCTTACCACTTCTGCTTTGACAATCTCTCCATCCAGCCCTTCCTTTTTACTTCCATTGCTGTCATTCTATATCAAGGCCTTCATCTTTCCTTCCTCTGCTGTTTTAATAGTGACTGTTTCCTAATTTTTCAGAATGAATGAATAAATACAAATGAGCAAATGAATAAGAGGACAAGCATTTCTTAAGCACTTGCTTGCATTGTGCTAAGCCCTGGAGATAGAAACACAAAAGAGGCAGTCTCTGCCCTCACAGAGTGTCCTTTCTACTTGGACACCACAACATGAATACCAGTAAGGCGACACAAGATAACTTAAGGAGGAAGAGAATACTGAGAACAAGGGAAATCCTGGAAGGCTTCCCCCATGAGATGGCACCTGAAGACTCTGAGAAGCAGGAAGATGACAAGGGAGGACATTTCAGTCTGGGGAACAGTTTCAGAACTGGAACAGAACTTGGTGACAAGAGGTGGACTGTTGAGATAAAGGAACAGCTGGTAGGGTACAGTTTGGACGAAAGCAACCTTGTGAAGGGGAACAATGGGAAGTTAAGTCTAGAAGGGTCAGTTGGGTGAGCTTTAAATCCTAGGGTGAGGAGTTCGTATTCTACCCTAAGAGCCATAGGAATCACCTAAAGACTTTTGAGAGAAAAGTAATATTGGCCAGATTTGTACCTTAGGAAAAAGTATTTTGTCAGCTCTATGGAGCAGGGATTGGAAATGAGAGATACTGGGAAGAGGAAGACCATGAAAGAGGCTATTACAGTAGCCCAGAGGAGAGGGGATGATAACCTAACTAAAGTAGCAGCTGCGGGAGAAAAGGAGATGGATGGGAGAGAGAAGATGCTGTGGAGGTAGAATTGGCAAGACATAGTAACTGATTGGATATGACTAATAACGAATTATTGGACTTGCAAGTCTAGGTGACTGGAAAGATATTCATACCCTCAGCAGAAATAGAAGAAGTTTGGAAGAGGGAGTGGGATCTGGGACAAAGGTCATTACTTCTGTTTTAAATATCTTGAGGTTGAGATGCCTGGGGACTGGTTCAGGATGAGGCAGAGAAATTTAGGAATTCACTGAGTAGAAACATTGGATATTGTGACAATTCTCTTACAAGCTGGGAGGGCCCTTTGAGATCAGTCCACCCATGGGATGGAATGACCTAAGGCACCCAGCTATCCTTACAAATAGCACAACGATGGGGAAAAAAAGCAGGAAGCCAAACTTTTCGTAAAATTGGGTTGAGAGGAAGAATCATTTCTTAC
Organism: Phalanger gymnotis; assembly: GCA_028646595.1. Lineage (NCBI taxonomy): Eukaryota > Metazoa > Chordata > Mammalia > Diprotodontia > Phalangeridae > Phalanger > Phalanger gymnotis. The sequence goes on from CM053627.1 coordinate 31,279,338, forward strand.
TAGAATCTTTTCCAGGAGTTTGGTCTATATGTATATAAAAAGGTAACAATAAATGGTTTGAAATTGTAAATTGGGGGGGCGGAGCCAAGATGGCGTCTGGAAAGCAGTGACTGGCGTGAGCTCCCCACCAAGTCCCTCTAAAAACCTATAAAAAAAATGGCTCTGAACCAATTCTAGAGCTGCAGAACCCACAAAGTGGCAGAGGGAAGCAGGGCTCCAGCCCAGGACAGCCTGGATGGTCTCTGGGTAAGGTCTGTCCCGCACGGAGCTCCCAGCTGAGGGGAGCGGAGCTGAGCCAAGCAGAGCCCAGCGCGCACAGTGCGGGCCAACAAGACCGCAGACCGATGAGACCAGGACCCAAGCGGAGAGTGCCCTAGCATCCTGAATTACTGAGCTGTGGCATGTACCAGACCTCACAACCCACAAACAGCAAGACAGCAGAGAACGTTAGTGGGAAAAGCTGCGGGACTGAGTTTGCGGTTCGGCCACCGCGGAGGTGGGGCAG
>CM053627.1:31280342-31324030 GCA_028646595.1 Phalanger gymnotis
AAAATATAGTTAGTCTTTCACAACATGAGTATTGTGGAAGGGTTATACATAATGATACGCATGTGGCCCATGTTGAATTGCTTGACTTCTTAGGGAGGTTGGATGGGAAGGGAAGAGGGGAGAGAATTTGGAACTCAGGGTTTTAAAAAAATAGATGTTCAAAAGTAAAAAAGTTTTTTTTGCACAGGCAATGGGGCATAGAGATTTATCTTGCCCTACAAGAAAGGAAGGGAAAGGGGGATGGGAGGGGAATGGGATGACGGAGGGGAGGGCAGACTGGGAAACAGGGCAACCAGAGTATACGCCATCTTGGAGTGGGGGGTGGAAATGGGGAGAAAATTTATAATTCAAACGCCTGTGAAAATCAATGCTGAAAACTAAACATATTAAAAATAAATAAAAAAAGAAATTGTAAATTGGATTCCCAGGTTCTTCAAAAAAAAAATGTGAGGCAAAGGATAGGGAAGTGTGTAGAGTACTGGGGGAGAAGGTAGTTCTTCAAATGAGCAGACACATAGCTGGGCAAAAGTCGAAGTGACCGTAGGCAAGTTCCTTGACCTTTCTGAGCTTCTGTTTCTTCCCTTTGTAAAATCAGGGGGTTGAACTAAGGGTTTCACAGGACCCTTTCAAGCTTTAGATCTAAGAGCATGGGAGATTCTAGAGTGTGAAGCTCAGTCAGATTTCACCAGCAAATGCAGAGAAACCTAATTCAAGGATGTACTTTCTCATTAAAAATTAGAGCTTTGCTGGATAGTTTTCCAATGCAGGGCTTTTTATGGTTTATATAATGGCCTTTTCTATAGAAACAGTCTACTAGGCAGATTTTTCATTGTTTAAAGTAACTAAATTGATTTTTGTCTTATGTAAACTGGTAATGAGGATTTTTTTTGTTTCCTTTGCAATATAATGTACTTTATTTTATTTTTTAATTTATTTAATATATTTAGTTTTCAGCATTGATTTTCACAAGAGTTTGAATGACAGATTTTCTCCCCATTTCTACCTTCCCCCCTGACTCCAACATGGCATAATATTCTGGTTGCCCTGTTCCCCAGTCAGTCCTCTCTTCTGCCACCTCATTCCCCTCCCATCCCCTTTTCCCTTCCTTTCTTGTAGGGCAAGATAAATTTCTACACCAATGGGGATTTTTTAAAGTGTATTTTTAAGTACCTCTTGCTTTTGACTGTTGTAGTTTTATGTCATATGAACAGTGTCAGAAGGAAATGGGAGGAACAGAAAGGTCCCTTATTGTTCCTCTCTGGTATTTCTGTCTCACAGACTCTTAATTGGAGGAGCGATCAGATCAAATCTGCTTGGTCTCAGGTTTAAGGCATGCAGATTACAGGGGCAACTGTGGGATCCAAGTTTACCTTTATAAGAAACTAAACTGCTTGAGGTCAGGGGCCGTTTCCCGTCTGTCTTTGATTTTCCAGTCCTAGATTTTATTGATCGATTAAAGTAAGGGAAAACTTCCAGCAATTAGAGCTGTCCACAAGTAGAATAAGTTCCTCATTAATGGAGGTCTTCGGGTAAAGGCTAGATGACAACATATTGAGTAAGTTGTAGAAAGGAATCTTATTCTACTTAGGGCTTGACTAAAGAGCCTCTGGCTGTTCAGTTGTTTTCAGTTTTGTCCGACTCTTCATGACCCCATTTGGGGTTTTCTTGGCAAAGATACTGAAGTGGTTTGCCATTTCCTTCTCCAGCCCATTTGACAGATGAGGAAACTGAGGCAAATGGGGTCACGTGACTTGCCCAAGATCACACTGCTAGTCAGAGTTCAAGGCTAGATTTGAATTCAGGAAAAGGAATCTTCCTGACTGCCCCACCTAGCTGACTAAAGAGCCTCTGAGGGCTTTCCAACTCTGAGAGTCTATGATTCTCTGCAAAGAGGTGCCTACCTTAGCCAAGGGTGCTATTTTCTTTAAAATTATGTTAATTTCATTCTAATGTACAAATGGGGAGAGAGGAAATGAGCTATTAGTTCATTGACTTGCTTTGTACATCCTCCCTTTTCCCCAGTTTTGTTCTAACCTGGAAAAATTCAGAGTTTATTTAGTTTATTTAAGATAAAATTTAGGAGGAAAACCTGGAGGCATTACCTTAGGCTAACTGTTCTGCTAGTCAAACTGGGCCTGATGGCCCTGTGGCCTTTTATACAAAGCATTATCCTGGAATCACTAAGTGTGGGAAAGCAGAAAACCCTCTTAGGCTGTCTCTTGGCCTGCTAATTATTCCTGCTGTTAGAGTTTATTTAATAAGAAAAAGGAGTAAAGAGCCTAAATATCTTGTAAAGAATTTGTGAATTGGAAAAGGAAAATAACCGAATTGCCATGAGAATATGAATGAAACATAGTGGAGAGTATAGGGTAGACAAGTGGGTGAGAGAGGGGACTAGGAGGAGACTAGGAGAAGTTGTGGGGTGAGAAAGGGAAACTAATGGGGAGGAAATGGAAGGCTGACTGAGCCGGGGAGAGAGAGAGAGGCTGGGTGTGTAGTCTCTGCTAGGTAACCATAAAACACTAGGGCAATATTCAGTAATTCTAATGGAGTGTGTGTGTGCACGCGATCAGATAGCCTTTTTGCTTGGGAAGAATTTATTTTTTTCTTTCCTGTTTCCTGTTTCCCTGGTGCCCATTATATAATACCTCCATGTGAGTGGGAGATGGTTTCTAATTACATGAGTTGGTAAATTGCCAAGGTTAATAGGGATTATTTTTTTCAATTAAAATCTTTCTGCATTGAAAATTGCAATTTCTTCTTCAGTAATCCTTCACCACTAATAAAAAAATAAAGATCATTTAAGATGGTAAAATCAACTAGTCAGCATTTACTAGGCACCAACTGTGTGCCAGGCATTGTGCCAACCACCCCACAGTGGTTATAAAGACAGAAATGAAATAGTCCCTGCATTCAAGGAGCTTGAATTGTATTGAAGAAAGCAACATGTAAATAGGTGCAATGTATATATAACCTACTGTATACATGCGTACACACAGTGAATGAAAGATGACTTTTATGAGGGGGGTAGGGTGGAGAGAAGCACCAGTTGCCAAGGAAGTTGGGAAAGGCTTCATGTAAGAGATATGAGGAAAGCTAAGGGTTTTGTAGATTCAGGAGCGAGGAGAGTGCTTTCTAGGTATGAAGGCATGAAGGCCTGGGGAAGAATAGTCTGTACTAGAAATAGCAAGTATGAAAGATTGGCCAGACCATAGAATTTGTAGAGTTGGAGTTTGTGAAGGGCAGAAAATGTCAAGCGGAAGCAGTAGGGAGCCATTGCAGCCTTTTGAGCAGGGGGATGGCTTGGTCAGACCTATTGTGCTTTAGGAATGTTATTTTGGAAACTCTGTGCCTGATGGATTAAAGCCAGTTAGGAGATTCTTTTTTTTCTTTTAATCAGCAATGAAAATTGTTTTTTTTCTTCTTTTATTTATTTTTAGCTTTCAATATTCACTTCCATAAGTTTTAAATTTTCTCCCTTTCCCTTCCCCCTTCCTCCCCAAGACCGCCTGTAATCTGATATAGGCTGTACATATACATTCCTATTAAACATTTTCACATTAGTCATGTTGTATAGAAGAATTAGAATGAATGGGAGAAACCATGAGAAAGAAAATAAAACTAAACAAACAAAAAAAGTAGTCTGCTTCCCTCTGCATTCAGACTCCATAGTTCTTTCCCTGGATGTCCTTTGGAATTGTTTTAAGTCCTTGCATTGCTGAGAAGGACTAAGTCTACCAAAATCAGTCATCACACATTGTGGCTGTTACTGGGTACAGTGTTCTCCTGGTTCTACTCGCTTCACTCAGCATCCGCTCATGTAAGTCTTTCCAGGTTTTTCTGAAGTCTACCTGTTCATCATTTCTCATAGCACAATAGTATTCCATTACATTCATGTACCACAACTCATTCAGCCGTTCCCCAATTGATGGGCATCCCCTTAATTTCCAATTCTGGGCCATCACAAAGAGAGCTGCTATAAATATTTTTGTACATGCGGGTTCTTTTCCCATTTTTATAATTTTTTTGAGACACAGCCCTAGAAGCGGTATTGCTGGGTCAAAGGGTATGCACATTTTTATAGCCTTTTGGGCATAGTTCCAAATTGCTCTTCAGAAGGGTTGGATCAGCTCACAGCTCCACCAACAATGAATAGTCTTCTAACTTTCCCACGTCTTCTCCAACATTTATCATTTTCCTGTTTTGTCGTGTTAGCCAATCTGATGGGTGTGATGTGGTACCTCAGAGTTCTTTTGATTATGCATCTGTCTAATCAATAGTTTCGCAGTAGTGCAGCAAAAAAAGAGATGAGGTTCTGAACTAGTGTGACAGCAGATGAATAGAGAAGGAGCTGATAGACCAGAATTGATAAGACTTAAGAAATTTCTTCAGTGCCTGAATATTTTAAGTGTAATTTACTAAATTAAGAATAGGATGATAATATGGTTGAAACTTTTTATTTCCCCTTTATTTTATTGTCTTGGTATTCCTGACTTCCACATTCTGAATGTTTTATAAGTGTTAGGTTTTTTTAAAACACCCACTGAAAACCCAACAAAAGACCGAATAAGCATAATCTTTTTTTTTTTTAATTATCAGCCTTGTTTACAAATAGTTCTGTTGAGGCCCTGTAAAGTGAATTGCCTTAGACAGGGCATCAGAGGCAAGATAAGGGATTGAGACTTGAAGTCTGGAAATCCATTCTTCTCTTCAGACTATCTTAGTACACTCCCAGTCTTTTCTTACACTGTTGCACCATTATTGCTCAAATGAAATGCAGGCTTAATTTTTAAATTATGTACTGCAGTCCCTTAGGGAAAGAGGGCTTGGAAGGGAGTGGAAGAGGTTACAGATTTGAGCTGTCTCCATGTGTTGCTGCAGCAGGATATTGTTAGGAGATGCTGTGCAGAGGAAGGAAAAGAAGGTTAAAGCAATCCTCTGTCAGCAGATTCTTTCAGTTGTTGATAATCTTCAGATTTATTATTTGCATCTCTTTTAAAACATTGGTCACGTGGCGAGTTTCCCTCTTCCATGTAGAGAAGTTTGACAAAAGAATGAGATTATGGGTAGTTTCGGCAACAGTTTCCTTTTGGGGTACTGGGCATGTGTCTTAAATTTTTAACTTATTCCTAGAACTAATAGCTATTTTCAACCCTTCTACCTCTCCCATCCCCACTTCTCAAAGATAAAGTAAATAGCTGATTTTGTTCAGATGCGGGTTTCCTTTCTTTTGAGAAATATCTGATGGTCAAGAGACTTAAAAATAATTTCAAATATAATTCATTGCAAACAAAGGCTGAAAGTACTAGCTCCTTAAATGATATTTACATGGCAAGGTGACACTCCATAGAGAACTAAGCTTTGAACTCTGGCTACAGCTGTTTGTTTCACCTTCCATTTTGTAGTATAACGAACGTAACAGTGCGTAGAGTTCATTCAAGACAATTCTTAGCATTTCTGTCTTGCTCGTTCACCTGCTTTTGATGGATGGGTTTTCTTAGATTATTGCATAAGTGATGTTTCATTGCAACAGTTATGAAGATAGGTGTCAAAGCATTGCCCCTTTCATCAGGGTTTAATCAGAATTCTGTTGAGCAACTTTAGAAAATGACTGCCTGTGGGAGAGTAAGAGGGTGTGGCTGTGTGTGGATTTATGAGTGTGCGGGAGTGTGTGTGTGTGTGTGTTTTGAGAGAGAATGGAGTTTGTATTTTCAGTAATCCACTCTAGCAGACTGTATGTAATCCATATGTAGAAAATAACTGAGACTAAGGCCTAAGTAGAAGATGATCAATTGTATCCAAAGGATCTTGGTCATGCCGCCTGCCTCCTTTTTGATTTGCAATTCAGATGCTTCACTTTCAAAATTAAACTCAGGCATTCTCCAGCCTAGACTGAAGTTCCATTTATAGGGAAGGAATCTTTAAACAACAACTGGCCTTTAGCATTTTTAGACATGCAAAGCATTTTACTTCCGTTATTCATTTAAGCCTCAGAACAGCCCTGTCAGGTATGGTTATTTACTCCACTTTATAGAAAAGATTGAAGTTCGGAGACATTAAGTGACTTGGACTTCATCACACAAGTGAAGGAAAGAAATCTACTAAATAGGAAGGATGCTTCTTTCCTCCTTTCCAAGGGCTCCCTTTTAATGATCAGAGATCAAAGGAGGTGGGGTGGATTATAGCATTTTGCATAATCTAGCCTCAGGCATAAAAGATCTGTTTTCATCCTTTTTCTTTAGGTCCTGGCATGCCTTCTTGTTGTGTCCAGTTTAGGGAGCCCTAGGGACTTCTCCCCATGGCATGTAATAACAGCTCATCAGCTGATTGTGGAAAATTCCATTTCTCTGTCCACACCTGGCCTGACTTCAGCTGTCAGAGATATGGTGGCAAGAATGTGGAGCCTCATTATGTCTTATGACATTGAACATCAGCCGGGTTTGCCCAGGGAAGAGACCTAGGTTGGAATGTGGTCTAGACGTCTTGCAAGTTGCTGGGCTTTGAGGACGGTAGATGCACGTGAGATGGGTAGAGAGCCCAGGCTGAAGTTTCCAGTAACAAGAGTTGTCATTGGCATTCTAGGCATGTGCACAGCATCACGCAGAATGCTTAAATGCTGGTAGCTTTCAGCTCAACAAGAGCCTCTCAGTCTACACAGTCAAATGGCGCCTTTTTTTTTTTTTTTTTTGCTTGCCCAATTAGGACAACAGAGGATTTTTATACTGAAACAGGTTTCTTTAGCTGACAGTTGAGGATTCTGACCTAGACCAAAAACAGCTGACACTGTCCTTAGAAAAACATTAGCTATTTAGAAAAATGTCTCGTGATGTCGGCATGATGGATAGATATAGCTTATGGTTCAGGTGAGCTGCTTCCTCCAATCAGGCATTTACTATGGAAGCTTTGACTCATCTGCCCTCTAGTGGAGCTCTCATCTTAAGACCTTTTAAATATCTTTTATACTTTTCTTACTTTTGAGAGCTGTGGGGTTCTGTTTTCCTTTGATGACTTTTCCACTATTGCTTATAAATGGTTCTTTTCTCTTTGTCTACAATGTTCCAGGTTTATGCCAAGCCTTGAATTACTCCAAAGTAGATTATATCCACTTCTGCCAGTGCCAGAAGGTGTTAGAGGGCAGAGAGCTGTGGATTGGGCTCAGTACATTTTTACATTAACTAATCTCTGTGGTGCTCTCACTGAAGAAAGGCAAGAAAGGTACTTCTTTCACTTTTCCCTAATTGGTTCTCTACCCCACACCCCATCTTAAACATCTTTCCTTGGCCTTCCCACAGCAACCCCTGAGGGGTACTCTCAGACAGATAACACACTGGAAGGTTGACAGATCTAGCTGTGATGGTAGCTCAGCCCTGGAGATCTGAATCCCCTCTGATTCCTAAAGAGCTATCTAGCTTTGTTACTTGGGTCAGTCAGAAACATTGCCTAGGCTTCCTGGAGAGAGAGTGAGAAAGAGACAGATCTCTATAAAAGTCTAATTTAAGCTTTTATCTTTTGAATTTTAACTTCCCAGGAACATCACACCGGCTCATGTATATTGAATTTTATGGTTTTCAAAATGCTTTCCTTACAACAATGCTGTGAGGTCAAGTAATGCAAGAATTATCATCATCTCCAGGATTAAACTAAGGAACCCGAGATTCCATGACATAGTGACAAAGCTAATGTGTTTGTTGTGAATTTGAATTCAGCACTTCGAATCCAGCACCTATCCACTAGCTTCTATTTATAACTTAGTTTTAATGCAATTGAGTGCCTTTGGCAATGTTGATTTACTAAAGACCAAATTTTCTCATGGGTAGACCATGGTAAAAGAATGACCAAATTCCCCTTAGCAGTACTGTCTGCCAGCAGACGCATGTCTTAAATATAATGACTTTGTTTTACCAAGGTGCCATCCAATCTCATTCCTTCCTAGTTTATAAATGATTTTATAAAGCTTAAGGAGATAGCAAGGTCAATTCAGGGTTACGCGGGACAGTTTGCAATTGTAAGTGATCACTGTATTTTGCCCATTTTCCGCATGTGTTCTTTGGTCTCAGTCTCCGAACATGTCTTTGGTTTAGGGCTTTGGTTGGCTGTGCCTTGTACAACTTAATTCTCTGGTGTTTTGTGGACTTAAAATACTGTATTTTAGTACTTAAGGTATTAGCATTCTAAGTATTAAAAGACTTTTGCTGGTGACCCAGGGGTAATGCATTGGATCAGGTCCAAACTCCTCCATATGTTGTTAGTGACCTTTATGGTTTGATTCCTTACTTCTGTGTAACCAAAATCATTGGAATAGTTGCTGTCAATGCCTTGTCATGTGGGACATCAAACCGAGACAGTTAAGGAGGGATTAGGACTAGAACAAGTAGACAGATTAGTTGGGCCGACAAGGTGTGATAGCTAGGCAACAGGCTGAAACTGGGTGATTCTCTGGCACAAGTGGCAGTTATTGAAGGCTGCTGAGGTGGAAGAGTGGCTTTGAGTTGGAAGAGAACAGAACTTCAGTCCCATCTCAAATATTAGCTGTGTGGCTCTGGGCAAGTACCTTAACCTCTCTGAGTCTCAGTTTTTTATCTACAAAATTGGCATCGTCATAATAATGTCTACCTCCAGTGTTGTTGTGAGGATAAAATGAGATGATTTCTGTAAGTGCAGTTTGTAGACTTTATGATGCTATATAAATGGCAGCGAGTACTGTAAGAAGAGAGGTTGTGGATACTCTGAATCCATAAGGAAGGTAGAAGTCAGAACTCAGGATTGTAAATCAGACTGGAGCAGGTGTGGGGAACTTGAGGACCTAGAGGGCCACATGTGACCTCGAGGCCATAGGTTCCCTACCCTTGGACTGGAGGAAACATGTTTTGGGAGATAGAAAAAAACAGTGGGACAATATCTGATCATCTCATCAATTATCATAGATGCATTGTTATTGTGTTTGTACTTTATCTCGAAGAGGACCAATGACATTAGCAGGGTGATACCTTGACTTGTGTGTGAAGCGGGTTTAAGGGAGATCGAGCCTAGCAAAGTCATCAACCTCACTCTCTCCTTCAGAGTCATCAGAGTCCAGTGGCAAGACATAACTCCTGACGACTGGTGATGGCCCAGGATGCAGTAGGTGACTTTGGCCTTTCAGTTAGCATGCCTGTGAAGCATTGTTTAAACTTTAGAGTGATCATTATTATACCTTCACCTCTTAGTAGATTAATGAATAACATATATACATTGATAGACACATTCAGAATGTGAAAGAGATATGCAAATATCTTTGTGTCTGCGTTGACCAAGTTGCTAATAGCAGGTGTGACCAGAGTTCACATTTTCTTCTGTGCCCAATACCTACTGTGCTGTCATTTGGATAAATTATGTCTAAAATGCTTTGGGTTCTTTGAGGACAAGGCTGTTTAAATTCTCCTCAAGCTAGTTGGCCATTCTCTGAGGGAGTAGATCATTGACCATTCCATTTGTCTACATTCATTTTACATCTTTTCAAAGAAAGCCAATTTTTTTTCAAAGTGATCACAATGGCATTGTTCCCAAAATAAATGCTTCGCCACGTTTTCCAGAACTTTCTAATGGTGACTTCCCCACCTCCCCAGTTCCCTTCAAAACATAGGCAAAAGCACTGATTTATGGTATTGAGAGCCTCTCTTTCCTCAGGCAGATCCAAAGCCTGAAACAACTGTCCTTTTTCATGTGAGTTTCGCTCAATGCTCCAAAGATCACATCTGATCTTAGGTTTTACTTCCAGGGATATTGTCCTAAAGTTCTGGGGCCAGGTTAAGTTTTGCTTGTTGCTTTATCTTCCTGATCAAAATGAATCCTTCTCTGAGCCTATTTTTCTCCCTGAACTCTCACAAATTTCTCCAGAAATGCAAATGTATTAGTACCTAAATCCTTGGCTTAAATCTGCCTCAGAGAATCCACGTAACACATTGAGCTAAATCCTATGTGTGGGCCATGTGTGCATCTTACAGGGTTTCCCAACAAGTACAAAGATGGTAAGCTCTAGTGGACCCTTTGACCATCCTCATGCCTGTATTGGAAATGGAAAATGTCTAAAAGCTCTCAACCAAACTTCACAAAGTAAAGCTTTCCTTCATTCCTTACATCAGCTCTTTACTTGCTAGTCTGAAGGGTTGATAATACTTGAGTAAGTAGATTGTGCCACTTGAATCCTAATTATCTAGAAGTTAGTCTGAAACAGAGTTGTCTTTGGGAATCCAGAAAGTGACCACAAGTTAGACAACCTACAAAATGTATGAGATTTTCATAAATACTTGTGCATAAGTATTTGAGCTTGTTAGAAAATTCATTCATATCAGAAGGTTACCTACCATTCTCTTTATTTGGGTGAGGAAAAGCACAAAAAGATTTTCTATTCCAAATGCTTGATCCTTGGCCATGAAATATTTCCACAGTAAATTTAAACTTTCGTTTTCAAACACGTTCAGTAACTTGGTTAAACACTTGTCCCTCAGTAATACAGATGGAGGCGTTATGTACTTGAGCATTTTTCAAGGTAGCTAATGAAAAATGTGACTTCCTAGTCAGCAGAACCTAACAAGAGTCTATAGAAAACTCAGATGAATTATCGGCCTACTTCACTTGCTTCCCTAATCACTTGTGTTAATGGTTTCATGGGATGCCCCCAAATAGGGACTGTTTGGCCACAGCCACAGAATCTTTAACCATTGCTATTCATTCAAAGGCTGAGAAGCTCCTGCTTCCGTGGTCTTCATTTTCAATCTTTCCTTAGCTAGCAACTACTTCTGAGTTACAGAAGCTGCGATTCTAGAATTAGCAATGGCCCTGGGCCCCAGTTAGGTGAGAAGATAGAACTAGGTCCAAGCACCAAGACCTCTTTTTAAGACCCTTTTTGGTGGCAGTCCAGTTGTTTGATTGAAAGTTGCTTTAGTTGGCACTATTATAGTTATTTAATCCACAGAGTTTTTTTCAGCATCTACTGTGGGTCCTGAGCCAAACTGTATATACATGGATGGATGGATGGATGGATGGATGGATGGATAAGACAATTTCTATCTTCAAAGAATTAATGGTCTGGGTGGAGAGATTTGACTTTTACACAGGTATCTCTAAAAGAAGTCAGCATGGGAAAAGCACAGCATGTGAAAAAGATCAGGAAGTTTGGACTGCATATGTCAGCAGTATACTGTGGCCTTTCAAAAAGCTAATTCAACCCTTAGGCTGTACATAACTTAGAAGAGGAACCTAGAACAAAGGGAACCTAGAAGCCAGGATCCCTACTTGGGCAGAGATTTGTGTTTTACTTGCCTTCCGAGCATCAGCCTCACCTGTTTTGTCCCTTCCACTTCCTCTTTGCTTTTTTTCTATCCTAGTCATTTTTAACGTTTGGTATTTGCTACTCAATGGGTAGAAACGGTGTTTGGCAGTTGGCCTTCCAGTTTGTATTTCAACAGAGCAATCCATCACAAAACATTTCCTCGACGGGTCTTTAGGATTTTGAGTGTTTAGGCCATGTTGTCTGTTTTTCTTTAGTCATTGCACACAAACACACAGTTACCTGACAAGGTGGGTGGTTACAGCAGATGTCTGCACTTGTCAGGTGTGGTTGGTATGTGAAATTGGCAGCTGGAGGCCAAATGCCTTGAGCTACTACTACCTTGGAAATCCTGAGAGATGCACCAACCTAATTTCCACCCTCATTGGGTAAGCATTGTTGCTTCTCAGAGATTTGTCAGTGAATTGTGGCAAGACAAACCTAACTGGCCATTTTTTTTTCCGTTCCATTTAGGTCCTTCCCTACTCAAGACCAGTTCTTTTGTATCCTTCAGCATTCTGTATCCAAAATAAATTGGCTCTGAAGGGACTTAATCCATTTCCTTGGCTGGACATTCTAACACCTCGTCTGAGAATAGATTTTTTGGGATCTTGTGTAGGAAAAACTTTACTGACAATTTCTTTGCCTTTCTTTGTATCAGAGAAAGTTTTCTTTCCCATGAAACTACTAAAACATATGAGGCGAAAGAAAATGAATGAAAGAGAAAAAATCCTTTGACTCTCAGTGGGGAGGGATCAGAGGTGATAAATGTCAGGTTCTTGGTTCAAAGGTGCCGAAGCAAGGTTATTTATGCCACTCAGTGCATCCTTCCATCGATGCTTTCTACTCCACACATTCTAAAAACCACAATTCTGTTTTCAGGGTACATTCATCCAAGAATTCCAAATAAAATCACTTAATATTCTTTTGGCTAACTTATCTTAGGAGTGGGTGGGTGGAGTATGAAGTGGAAAGGGTGAGAGACCTTCAGAATTTGAGACCTTAACTACTTAAAGCCCATATTGCAACACTGTTATGGGCAATTCCAGGAAATAGTTTTTGGTTATTATAGTTCCCTTGGACAGAAAAATCTGACATTTCTGTTGATTCTGAACTTTTTATTTCCTTTCTTGTAAACTCTCTAAGTTCTGGTTAGTGGCTCTAGAATTATTTTCCATTTAATAGTTCCCTTTTCAGCTCCTATAAATACTGATTTTGGTATGAAAAACCTTCATCGTGGACCAAAGGACTAGTTACCAAAGAAGTGCCTCTCTCTCTGCCTGGTCTTCATTGCTCTTTGAGAGTGGTATCTTTTTGGTATCTTCCTTTCTATGGGAGGAGACAGACAAGATCATTCCTGTTCAGGTATTGCCTGCAGACAATAGTGAAAATAGCGTGGGAATGAATGTAATGGAACTGGCCCCCGAGATCCAGGGGAGGGGGCGGAAGGATAGAAAGTTGCTCTGGCATGCTTCCAGAAATTAAGACATGCCCATGGTTCATTGGTAGACAGCAACACAGGATGTTTTAAGTTCTTTTTTCCTGTTCCTTTCATCTGTCTATACTTAGCCTCCCTGCCCCCCCCACCCCAGCATGATGGGAACGTATTAAACAGGAGGAATCATGCATGTTACTGTCAAGTTGACAGTCTGTATCTCTTAGGCCTTTTCCAATGTTTCCTCAATTTTTCTGTAAGGATCCTCTATAGGATTTTAACGTACAGTTACCTCAGCTTGACCTGGGAGATGTGGGTGGAGGGAGATGGAATGCTTCTGCCTTCTCCTAGCATCCCTACCATGATGTTTGACCATATGCCTTTAAGTGTGTTATAAAGAAGCAAGAAGTGCTCACGAAGAGGTAGCCCTGCTGAAATTCCACCTTGTCTGTGATCGTGCATGTCCGTTTTCTGCTTGGTACCTGTGGCTTTTAGCCTTCAGCTTCTTTGTCTTGTGACAGTCAAACTCATTTGTGTCTTGTTGATGCAGTTTTCCTTCCAAAATCAGTCCAAGTGCTAGGGTTCCCCCTCTGGGCTGGTTAAAGTCAGTCTTCCTGGAGCCGGGGTGCTGCTGGGAGGTGAGCGTATAGATTCTATCCTAATGCCAAGTGTCTGTTAGCAAATGAAAGAATCTCCTATTGCAAAGCCACAATGCTTGCATCATAGAGAGTTTGTGATAGAGATTTTTGGATTTGTAATTGTTTTTCTCTTTCCTGTCCATACAGGAAGCAGACAGTGGGGAGGAGGAATGCCGGTCCCAGCCCAGGAGGTGAGTGTGCTCACTCCATTTTCTAACATAACGAAGAATGAGTTTCCATAGAAACAATTTTCTCCTTCCTTCTCACCCACCTTTCTAGTTCTCCTTTAGCCTTACTGGCTTAGGTTAGCTTGGCTTTACAAAAGAGGAATATCTATAATCACTGCTTGAGTGGACTTTGTAAAATGGAATTCTTTAAAAGGCTGATGACCAAGCCCGGCAAGGAAGAATGGCAGGTGTTGCTGAGACAGGTGTAGAAAGTTTACACGCATTAGAGGAAAGCCACAAACAACGCAGGGAAATGTTTGCCTCTTTGCCATCTCGGGGTCCAAAGGCAGTTTGTTAGGTTCTAGAGTATAAATAAATTTCCCCAAATGTCTAGAAATCCCAGGGAGGTTTGCATTTGGAGCCCTTTGGATAGGAATTTTGCTCAAAGTAACTGGGTACCTAACAATGATCGTCACAAATGTGAACAGAGTATCATCATCAGTTCTATTATTAACATCATTATTAGTTCTCAGTAATTAAAAAAAAAGAAAATCCTGTGTACTTCTCTCTAGAGGTCATTGGTAGGGGCTGTGGAATGAGCCCAGGAAGTTGTATGATCAACTCCCTTGGAAGGTGGGATGATGGGTCCCATCCAGGGGTGTGCTCAAGAGAGCAGATTGTTCATTGTTTAGGGTGAGCACTTACATCTTAGAAATCAGCAAATGACACAAATTAGGGCTTGATTTATTGCTTCGTTGATTTTGGAGACTTAAGAAAGTCATGAGAAACTGTTACTAATGAAGATTAAACTGAAAAATGTGTCCTGCCTACATTTTTTCTTCAAAGAGCTGGTTGTTAAACATTTACCATGATACCACATCCCCCTCTTCTTCCTTCCCCCAACTAATTATGGGCATGGCTTGTTCAGTACAACTACCCCACCCTTTTATAATCCCCCTACTCTTTCCTTTCCTACAACTGATTTCCTCTATGGCTGCCCCAGTCATGGGCCCCTGGGGAGCTTATAATGAAGCTCCTCTCCGTCCTATGTCCACATGACCTTATCAAGCCTTGTTGGGTCTCTGCAGCAAGGAAGCACCCTCCTCCTTCACTTTTCCTATTTTCAGTGAGAGAGAGTGGCACGGGATCAGCAGGCATGGGTGGGTTGCTATTACATTATCTCTTTCCTCTGGTTCCACCCCTCTTCTGAACTTTCCTCTTTCTGTTGAAGGTATGCTACCTTTCTTCCAAACACTCAGGTATGCAACCTAGGCCTTCCTTAACTTTTCATTCTCCCTCATCGTACATAGCCAAAACGTGTTGTTTCCACCTCCACAACATCTCTGCCATCCAACTCCTTCTCTTTACTCACATAGCCATCATCCCAGGGTAAGCCCACCTGGACTATTGCAAGAGCCCCTTCAGTGGGCTCCCTCTCTCAAATCTCTTCCCCATTCCAATCCATCCACTCAGTTGCCAAAGTGATTTTCCTGAAGTACACACAGGTCTGACTGTCAGGCCCCTCCAATAGCATGCCTTTGACTCTAGGATCAAATATTACTTCATTTTGATCTCATCCTTTTCAAATTTCTGTTTTTTACAGTAGTACATGTACACAACATAAATAAGTAAATGGACACATTAGAGGTACATACTCAGTATGGTGACATGCTATCACACCACTACTCTGCATACATTCTTTGCCTCTCCTTCACTTCTCCAAGGCAGACTAACTTGTCACTCAGCTTGACATCTTTTGGCAGCTCTTACACACTGGTTAATACATCACTTCCCAAATGTGCAGTTTGCTCTTTGGACTAAAGGAACCCGATTAGCTCATCTGTATAACATGTAGCCCATCCAAGTTTTAAAAATATATTGAATTCCCACCCCTATTTAATGTGAGTAGCATGTTCTTACAAGGACACTAATCACTTACGATGTTTTTTTGTTTTTTAAAAAAGCAATAAGAGAAGCCAGGGAAGTGTAATAACATTTCCACTATCTCATTATTGTCCAAGATGACTCTTCCCTCCTTTGAGCACCAGCCTCATCACATTGATTTGGGAACTCATCATATTGATCAGAAAATCCCCTGATCAACTCCCATTGTACTTCTAATCTAACTGAATAACTGAAGGCAAAGAAACTTCTTTGCTGCCAGCCAGATACCCCTTGTAGTCATATAGTATGCTAGACATTCATTCTTTGGCTTTGGCTGCTTCAGAGAGTGAGTGCTAGCTTTCTCCAGGGCTTACATAGGATCCTAGTAAACCAAAAGTGAAGTAACAACATTTGACTGGGTGTGTTTAAACTCATCTTGCCAGCATTCAGACATAGGGGTTTCAGTGGCAAGCCGTGTATCAATACATCAGGAAGTCAATTTTAGGTAATAAAGAAGACATTCTATTAACAATCTCCTGTTTTAACAAAGTACCACTACTTTCTTAAAAGTCTGAAGAAGAACTTTCTGAGTTCAGGTAGTTACTATCTTTATCCATGGTGGATATGTTTAAAGTTTGTTCATTTCATGCAGTCTGACCCCTTTGTGCTGTTCAAAGCCTGACAGTATTTGATGTTTCTCAGAGCATAGCAGTCAAATAGGACCTAGGGACTGAATTTCAAAGCAAGTGATGGATAAATGGCTGAAAACCCTGCTAGTCATTTGCATCTTTCCTGTTTTTCATTTAGTAGCCCATATCCTAACCTGGGACATCTAAGCAATATCACTGAAAGAAGATAGGATAGGGGTCGTGCTGTCTAACCCAAAGACACTAAATTTTTTTATATAAAGATGAATTATAGCCGGAGACAAAGGCACTGAATTTAGATGATAAACATTTTCATCATAACAGAATTTTCCCCCTACTATATAGTCTAAACTTCAGTTTGAGAATTGGATTGAGTATTTGGAAAAGGAGTAGGCTTTTAAAGTTCTTCAGTTCAATTATTTATTAGATCATAGAATTCTAAAGAGACCTTAAAAGAGCTTTTTATTTCACCTTCGCATTTTAGGCAGAATGTCTAAACCTACCTGGAAGAGATTTTATAGGGGAAAAGTTCAGCATCTTAGGGAATAGAGATTATACAATCCTTTCTGTCCCCTATGTCATTAAGGATTTTTGTTTTTGAAATGATAGTTCATATATATGACCTTAAGCGTTTTTAAAAAAATTCAAATCTAAATTCTCTCTCTGCATCCCCTCTTCCCCAGATTTAGAGAGCAGGAAAAACAAAGCCCTCATTACAAACATGTTTAGTCAGGCAAAACAAATTAGCACATTGGCCACATTAAAAAATATGTATCACTGTGTACTCTGAGTTCACTGTCAGAAGGTGGGAAGCGGCATGTTTCAGCTTGAGTTGTCTGGAACCGTGGCTGGTCATTGAGTTGATCAGTTATATCAGGTCATATAGGTCTTCCAAGGTTTTTCTGAAAACATCCTCTTCATCATTTCTTGTAATACAATAATATTCCATCACATTCATAGGCCACTGCTTATTTAGCCATTCTCCAGTTGATAGGCATCCCCTCAACTTCCAGTTCTTTGCCACCACAAAAAGAGCTACTATAAATATTTTTGTACATATGAATTCTGCCCTTCAGGGTTTCCCAGTGCTTCCCTGTAACCCTATGAGATAAGTCGTGTAAATATTATTATACCTGTTTTACAGATGAAGATAATAAAGTTGAGAGACGGTAAGTGACTTGTTCATTGTCCCACAGCTGGCAGAGCCAAGAGCCAGACTTTGAACTCAGGTCTTCATGCTCTAGGAGGTCATTCTTTCCAGCATCCCACACTGCTGTTGTTTTAAAATCACCCTAAAGGGCTAGTAGTTCTTTTTCATACCCAACCAACTTCTCTGCTGCTTTCATTTAAACCATCTTCTTTGGTCCTTCATAGTCATAGAAAGTAACTGTTCTGTTTTCTTGTAAAGCCTATCCATGTATTGGAAAACACTAATCATCAGCTCTTCTCCTGGCAGAGTTCTGTTAGCTTTTCTTGATAGAACATATTTTTCATCCATTTAAGTTTTTTAATATTTTTTCTGGACCCTTTCTGGTCTCCCTGTCTTTTTAAAACACATTGACAACCCTGGCCATGGTGCTCTAATAAGGATAGAGAGAATCAGTGGTAGATTACTGCTGTCAGTAAAACAAGGGCATTGTGAAATGACAGGGCCCCGAGATATTTGGAGAGAGTGAGTCATCAGTGGCATGAGAAGAAAAACTGACCAAAAGGTGCATTGTGGCCGGATCAGCCTTAGTCACCCTCATCTATAAGGTCTCGCTCCTTGACAAGGCACCATGAAAGTGAAGAGAAGCAGTGTCTAAGTGTATAGCGCTGCCTTGTGGTGATCTCTCATCAGAATGCTTCTCCACAACCAAATAAAAAAGCCAGAAGCTTGTGGTCATTCAATTCAGTAAACATTTAGTCATTACCTGCTGTGCGCAAGGCATTGTCCATGATGCATGAAACGTTGCCAAAGCAAGACATGGCAAATAAGGAACTCCCCAGAATGTCAAAGGTGACCATGTGTGGAAGCAGTGGAGCATGGGGGAAAGGCACAGACAGGTCATGGGGGAAAGGCAGGGATGGACCAGAGATGGACTATCCAGCTTCTGGACCTGACTGCACAAGATGGCAAGCAGCAAACCTGGAGACTGAAAAAGGCATAGTGTGATTTGCTGTCCCTGTCCAGAGTAGCAGAGCTGCTGCCTCCTCTGGGACCTGCCAGGTGTGACCATTAGGGGGCGCACAGAACTATCCTCCCCACCCAGCTCAATGTATTTTCTGGACATTGCTTTCCAGGCATCTCTTTGACATGCACAGAGCCCCCATTTTAGGCTATTGTTGCTAACACCCCCCCCCACTGTAGCCTTCTAATTTCAGTGAAGTATTCTTTATCTCTGAAGAATGCATTCCCAAACCCTCTTATTTCTTTCATATTTTTTCATATTTTTGGTTTGTAGTCTCTCTCCTTTTTCCCAAGATTTTCATTAGGACACAAAAGACATAAATCTCCAGCCTGATTTGAAAGAAGACTCCAAGTAATGTAGAAGCTGTCAGGAAATGAGGTGCCTTTTTTTAGAGAGTAAGTAAATAATTTGGTTTCTTTTTAAGATGCCGCTCTTTGGGACATCCCCACACTACTTGGCTTTGCAAAACCACCTTCTGGAAAAGCTCATTCCTTTATTGTGCAAACTAAAAGGCTGATTAAGCCTCAAATGCCGGGCACTGCTAAGAATTAGCCTTGGCTACATGACTTATGAATGGCAGCCACCCCTATAAATACCTTCCCTAGAACTGAGAAACTGCCCTTGTGGTTCTTCCTTTTTTTGTCCTTAATTCCTTTTCCAGAACCAGGGCTGATGTTGAGCAAAAATCTCACATTCCTGAATGAAACGTACAAATGAAAAATGCCCTCAGCTAAAGTGGAAGTGTGGTCCTCGCTCTCTGCTCAGCATGTTTTTGTTACTATTTCCCGTAGTTCAGTTGTGTACTTATTAGGGAACTGGAAGTGGTTAAGACAGATAAACCCTTCTGCTTACAGCGCTATCGCTCTTCTTGAGACACAAAAACTCAGAGGGATGTCAGGGATCTCAGGTATTACTGCCAGGGATGTGAATTGCAACTGATCTCTGCCAGCCAGTCTAAGTGACTCTTTCTTTTGTCCTCTCCTAGGTTAACCAGAGGGCGTCCATCCATGGAACTGGGGCCCTTCTTTGCTTTCTTTTGGCATTTAGAGGAATCCATTTTGAGCTAATCCTTTACCACTTCCTCCCACCATGTAAACAGTTCATCTCCGTTTCTTCTCATACACTTTTGGATGACATTCTCTATTTTGGTGACATCATATTCTACCTTGTACTTCCTTGGCTGTAACTTACTGCAGTCTGCTTGCACTCAACCATATACTTGTCTATGCCTTATGTTTAATTTCATTTTTTTTTTCAAAAAATATAGTACTCTTTGACTTACAACCATTGGCTGGTGGTTGTCTTTAGTTCTCAAAGAAGATCAAAATGACATCACTATGTTGGGGTCAAGGTACAGTGTGTCCAACTGTGGCTGATCAGAAGGCTCTACCACAGTTCAGGCACAAATAGTCCACATGAACATTTGGAGTAGAGATTGCCCTAAATTTGTGCATTGCATGTTTCTTTGGAGCTACTGCAATTTGCTTTGCTTATAGAGCACAGCATCTTTTTTAATGTAGACATACCATGTGGGCAGTCCTGTGCTAGTGTCTCCCTTGTCCAGAGAGGCTTTGAAAGTATTCTTGTTTCACTTCTTCTGACCTCCATGTGAGCACCTGCCTTATGTGAGTTCTCCGTAAAATAGTCTTTTAGGCAAATGTATGTTTAGCATCTGTCATCTTTAAATGCCAAACGGTGGACTTCATCTTTGATCCTGGAGATGGACGGAACCACTAGAGTTTATTGAGTGGGGGAGCAATATTGTCAGATTGTTGCTTTAGGAAAATCACTTTGGCATCTGCTTAGAGGATGGGCTGGGGTAGGAAGAGACTTAAAGCAGGGAGTAATTATAAATCTCACTTAAGAAGCTTTGCATTGTTCTGGGGCTTAACTTAATTAGCACAACAGCTTCACCAAAAAGGAGTATCTAAAGAGGATATTTGTAAAGAATTTTTCCTTGGCTTGGAGTCTACACTGCACATCCTCTGCGACAGTGGTGAACACCTTTGGCAAATACCCCCTTGTTTTGTGTCTAGCTTTATACTAATCTATCAACCAAAATTCATTCAATGCCTACTATGTGCCAGGCATTATTCTAGGTTCTAGGAATTCAGAAGCACAAATGAAATAGTCCTTGCCCTCAAGGAATTTATTTTCTATCAAGAGAAACAATATATTCAAGGTAATTTGGGGGTGGGATGGACGGAGGTACTAGAGAGATGTTATCTCTTAAGACATCTTGTATAATTTTGACATAGGTACTGGAAACAGGTTTCCATAGGACACCCTTCAAGGTGGTCTTTTGTTCCCATGAATCAAATACAAGTTTTTGTAGTCAATATATATGATGAGCATTGTGATAAATGATGAGATATTTTATTCTGTAATCAAATGCTACTTGCAACACCTTTCATGTACCTTTCTAATATCCTCATGAAGAATGCCCTTGAAGTACATCTAGATAATTCACAGAAGAATTTTAGATAGATGAGCTAAACTGTACATATGCGTGAATAGTTATTGATGTTTACTTGGTCACCTTTTGGGGGTAATGATAAGGTCTGAGTTTTTTTCTGTGTCACTATCTTCCCCTCCTCTCTTGATCGCTGATAATTCTAGCAACTATATGAATCCAATTATAAAACACTTAGCAGAAATAAAGACGGACCTAAATAATTAGAGAAATGTTAATTACTCATAGGTTGGTCAAGCCAATATGATAAAAATGACAACACAACCTTAATTTACTTCTTAGTGCTGTGCCAAACTCCAAAAGAAATATTTTATAAAGCTAGAAAAAATGGTAACAAAATTTATCTGAAGGAACAGAAGATCAAGAATCTCAGGGGTAATAATGAAAAGAAGCGAGAAGGAAAGGCACCTGTCAATACTACATCTCAAACTGTACTGCAAAAGAAGTAATCATTAAAACATTCAAATTTGGCATTGGTTTGACAAGGGGGAAAGTTTCAATCAGTGAAATGGATTAGGTATACAACATACAGAAGCAAATACGCAGTAGCATAGTGTTTGATAAACCTAAAGACCCAGTTACTGGGGGAAGAATTCACCATTTGACAAAAGTTGCTGATAAAACTGGACTCCAAATGGATGCTTGAATTCTAGATGTAAAAGGTTGTGTCATAAATGATATAAAGAAGCAAGGAATGAATTACCTTTTAAATGTATAGACAGGGTAAGAGTTAATTATCAAACAAGAGACAAGAGAGGATCGCACAAGATAAAATGGACAGTTTTGGTGATACAAAATTAAAACTTTTTGCACAAATAAATCCAATTTAGCTAAATTTAGAAGGGAAGCAGATAACCAGGAGAAAAATCTTCGGCATCAAGTTTCTCTGCTAAAAGGCTCATATCCCAGATATATAAGTTATTGTTTCAAATTTATAAGACTGAGAGCTGTTTCCCAATAGATAAATGGGCAAAGGATATAAATGAGAAGTTTTCAAAGAAAGAAATCCAAGCTATCAGTAACCATATGAAAAAAATATTCCAAACCACTAATAACTAGAGAAATGCATATTAAAGCCACTTTGACTTTCCATCTTATACCCATCAGATTGCAAAGATGATGAAAGAGGAAAATGACAAATGTTGGAGGGTTTGTATAGTAGGGCACTGCTGGTGGAGCTGTGAATTGGTACAGCCATTCTGGAAAGCAATTTGGAACTATGCTTCAAAAGTCACTAAACTGTGCATACCCTTTGACCCAGCTCTACTGCTATTAGACGTATATCCCAAGGAAATCAGGGATAGAGGAAAAGGACCTATGTATACAAATCCTTTTATAACAAGCTCTTTTTGTGGTAGCCAAAAATTAGAACCTAAGGAGGATTATTTTCCTATCGAGCAATGGCTAAACAAGTTGTAGTATTGCAATGTAATAGAGTATTGTGCAATGAGAAATAAAAACATGGACAGCTTCAGAGAAAACTGAGAAGATCTTTCAACTGATGCAGAATAAAGAGAGCACAGCTAGGTGAACAATTTATACAGTGATAAAAGCGACACTCTTCTCTTTTCAGAGAAGGGATGAATTTAAAATGCAGTAAGAAACATAGAGTTTCTAACATAGCCAAATTTGTTTTGCTGTACTATGCTTTATTTTTCAGATTTTTAAAAAAAAATTAGTTCTGTGTGTGTGTGTGTGTGTGTGTGTGTGTGTGTGTGTGTGTGTGTGTGTCTCAGGGGCAGGAAGGGTGTGGGAGGAGGGAGATTGGTGTCTTAGTGTCTTTGAACATGTGTAGCCTCCTTCACTCACTCTTCCTTTGCATATACTGGTCTTATCTAGCCCCCGTTTCCCTTATTTGTCTTCCTCAGTGTCACTTCCATTTGTTCTCTAAGCACATCTGAGAATATAATGTTAGAATCCTTGGGGGAGGTTTCTGTCATCCTTGATGATAAAAATAATTTGTTATAAAAAAAATTTTTGAAGACACTTTCTAACATTATCTGTTTGGTCCTCCTTCCCATTTCATCTTTATATTGCCCTCTGGATGTCTTTCTTAATTGGGTCTCTTGCCAAGCTTTCCTTAAAGTGTTTTTTTCCTTCTCTTTGTTTTATGAGGTGATACTTCTTATAACCTTCCTATATCCTTCTCCATAACATTTTATAAATGAGATTGTGTTATAAACCATTGTTGCCTTTGGCTGCCATATTTTTTCTTTCAGCAAGTTAAGTCAGCTGCTTGCTGACTAAGGTGCTTTTTAAAAGGCATTATGGCAAGCCACTTACATTGGTTTAATTTCAATGTGGAATTTTTCATTATTGGTATAATCCATAACCTTTCCTCCATCCATTTCCTATTTTTCAGCATCAGTAACTGGTCAGTTAAAGTTGTTTTAATTGCATTTAATTATCTTTTTTTTGTTGTTTTCTGTCTCCATATGGTAGCTAAAGAACAAATCAATCCTTAAAAAAAGCTTGCAATCAGAACTGTTGAATTTAATACAAAATCTCTGGGTCTTTTCCAACTTCTTTTTTGATGCCTTTTTACTTATGGGTATAGGTAGTAGATGCTTGCAGGAATTATTCCCTTGCATCTTTTTTTTCCCTCATACATCTAAAGCATTTTTGAAAGGGAATAATGACTACCGAGAGATTCCCAATATAATTAGAAAAAAGTGTTCCCAGATTACTGGTCTCTTCACTGTCAGCATCGATAATTGAGTCTCTTAAAAATGATGAAGAAACCATCTGGTAGGGAAATAAATAAAATCAAATTAATAGCATTTTCTAAAATTGACAAGTTGATTATGATTATTATTTTTAGTGAAGGTCCTTAGGAAGATTTCATTTGAAATATTTACCACCCTGCTATCAGGTACCTAGTGTACAAAGGAACTAAAGAATAAGTGATTTTCTACTTTAAAAGGGCATTATTTATCTCAGCACAGCTATCCTTCACCATGTGATAGTTTTTTTTTTTAAATGAGCCTTTCAGTTGCAGACTTTTATACAAATCTATCACTATCTGCTCTGTCGATTGAATCAGATCAATTCAGCCTCACCGTGATGTGATTTTTATGGAAAATTCTGTGCTACATTGTTAGCCTTCCAGTGTTAGGCCCCAAGTCTACATAGTTGATATGCTCTTATATAGATAATTTATTGACAACAGGAGGCATCAGATAAAATCTGAACATCCAGGGCCCCAAGGTTATAAAAAGAGCGTAGGACTAGACGTCAGATAATTTGACTTTTGTGCTTGTTCTCCCACTTACTACCTTTGTGACCTTGGACAAATCATTTAACTTTCATGGACTTCAGTTTCTTCAGTTGTCAGATGGAGATACTAACACTCATTCTGCCTCCTTCATTGGACGTCAAAGAGTTTTAGAATTGAAAGAGACCCCAGCAGCCATCTGTTCCAACTAGTACTTGAACAGCACACACAGCAAATGACCTCAGAGTGAAGACCTTTATTCAGAGGGAGGCTACTTCCATATGTCCCTCTACCTTACTCCTTCTAGACCTTATTCTTCATCTTCACCATGACCTTTAGCTCCTCTGTTACGCCATGCTCTCCCAGGCCATCATCCCTGTTCTGGCTTTACATTCCTCCCTTCCCAATTTTGCCCTATGATTAACTAATTTATTTATAATTATATTGCCATTTATTCTGGAATCTCTTTTCCCCTTGTTCTGTTACCACTTATGCCTTATTAAACCCCAAAACTTAATTACCTCCCCCTCTCCCAACATATGCCTTCTTTACTCTTACTTAACTGCTGCTGAATGGTGCCAGACTATGTCAACTACAAATATATGTTATCTAATCTCACCTGGACCTCTTGGTAGCAAGGTAATCCTTCTACTCCTCCCTAATTGATTCTCTATCCCATTTCCCACCACAATTGTCCTCAACTTCTTTTGTTCTTAAGCTACCCCAATTACCCACTGGACATTCTTTCTCCTATGGTTTTCATGACGCTGCTCTCCCTGGTTCTCTTTTTACCTGTCTGGTGACTCCTTAATTTTTACATTCTGCACCCTGTGTGTGTGGGTCTACCTCAGAGCTCTGTCAGACCCTCTTTTTCATTCCAAACTTTCCTGGTGATTAAATCAAGGATCATCACTATGCAAATCAGATCGTTCTCAAGTTGTTCTCATGCCTGGTTATCCGGCTCTGTTGTCTCTCTAGCTCAGGCCTTGTTGTCACCAGCCACCTATTGGTCATTTTAAACTGGTCCCCTAAGTATCTCAACTCAGAACTGAAACCTTCTCCCCCAATCCCCACACCTTTCTCACTGTCCTATTTCTGATAAAGACAAAACAGTGCTTTTCGTCACTGGAGTTTGCCTCCTCAGAGTCATTCCCTCTCCCTCTGCTCTCATGCATTTGTCGCCAAGTCTGGTAGATTCTCCCCTCCACAACAATCTCTTGAATCTGGACCCTCCTCACATGGCCACCACCATGGTCCAGGTACCCCATCATCTCTCACCAGGACTGTCGAAGTGGCCTCCTATTTGGTCTTCCTTTCTCTGATCTGACCTCCATAAGTGATCTTCTTAAATTACAGCTCTAAAAGAGTCACTCCTCTACTCAAGAAATCCAGTGGCTCCCTATTCCTTGTATGATCAAACATAAATCCCTTTACAACCTGGCCTAGCCGACCTTTCCAGCCTTGTTACGCTTTATTCCACTTTATACACTCTATAGCCCTGGCACCTTGCTTTCTTCATGTTCTTCACATGTGACCTCAGTTTCCCAGCTCCATGACTGGAATACGCTCCTTCCTCACCTATTCTAAGAGGCAGCTTTATTTGCTTTGAAACTGTCTCCATGAACCCTTTCCTGACCCCCTGCAGTGCATGTAATGCACTAATGCTATCTATGTATTACTCCCACAACTACCTCAAATCCTCAAAGTTATTTTGTATCTGTGTGGTATATGCTTATTTATTTACATGTTGTCTCCCCTGATAGAAGGTGAGCTCCATAAAGTCAGGGCCTGCCACAGAGTAGGCACCTAATAAATGTTCGTTGGTTGTTCGCTAGCTTGATTAATTGATCAAATGCTTTACTACCAATCTAGGTAATACATACCAACACATACCAATTTAGAATCTCTGTCGAAGAAAGGCAGTGAGCTTAGTCTGGCATGACTTGTTTTGGGTTGAAGTCATCCTGGTTCTTCGTGACCACCACTTCATTTTCTAGGTAGTCCCTGCCATCTCTGTAATATTCATTCCATTCTAGAATCTTGCCAGGATTCACCACCAAGCTCATTGACCTCTACCAGTTCCAGATTCTCTTCTTTAGTAGTCAGAAGGGAGTGGGGAAGTACTTTCAAAACAATCAAGCATGAGACAAAAATAGAGTAGTGTCTTGACAATCATCATGCTTGCTCTGATTGCTTCATGGCAAGGAGTGATCATGGTTTCTTAAAGTCTGTGCCAGCAAACCCCAATTTCTGGTAATCTGTACCAAGCTTGGTGGCCTCAATTATAAGCAATGCACTGTACATCTCACTAGATAAATTCAGAGAGTTTTATCACCAGAGTATGAATTTTTATTCTTTTCACAGTAATATAGACTAATAATAATACACTACAGCATGGAGAAATCACAAATCCTTGAAGTATTGTTATCCCTCTAAACTCCTTGCCTTTGTTTTTGCAGCCTCAGAACTCAGTCTTCTCTGTATTTACACAGTGAATCTGTTTGTCCCCAGGACCTCCCTTCTTGTTTTCAAAGGCTTAATAGCTCTTTTTTAATGTTTGAAAATAAACCCACAGTTTAATGGGCAGCTAGAAATTCATAGTAGTTACTGTGGGCATCCAGGAAGAGGAAACGGTTATTAGGCTCCAATCAAGTTTCTTCTTTTATTATAGATCTGGTATCAATTTATATCTGGAAGTTTCTCATTTCCATGAACAGATCTCATCTGACTCAATTTGATTTCTCATCAGTGGTCACTGCCATTTAATGGCAATTAAGAAAGTCTTATCTAAAAGGTGAGGATTACCATGGTTCATTCATTTAGTAAATTCTTACTGAGCATCTACTCAGTCTACCTGTTCCGCCAGGGGCAGGATAAGTAATTTTTGTAACTAACCCTGAAGGATTTTACCCTTTATAATCTCTTCAGCTGAGAGGCTGTACTTTAGGCATAAATTGGCAGGGACAAAACTGAACGAACTTTGGTGGACTCATCTAGGAACTAAGTAGAGCTAATTTAGGCTCTCTGGTATTGCATGTACTGTTCAGTAGCAAATGGATTGTATTAGTAAATGCTGTTCCCGGACTACATCGGGTTGTTAATTATTAACTGGGAATTTCCCTCAAGCTGAGCAGTAGTATGAATAGCAAGGGAGAGGTGTGCCTATTATTTAATGCAGCCCCAAACTGGCCGTTGGGTTGAAATATCAGAGCATAAAGATTCAGGAGCTTTTAAAAAGGCATAATTATTGATGGTTGGATTTTTGCCTGTAAACAATATCAACACTTAAGCAGATAAAAATTTGTGGTTTTTTGTGTGTAATTGTTCACCTTTTTGGTATTAGAAACAAAGGAGTTCTTCTAAAACTAGGTTTATGAGGCAGATTTCTGCATGTGGCCTACAAGTAAATCCTATGAGGGTCTCAGATGCTTAATCAGAAGCCCTCAAAGGAGCTGCCTTTAGGTGGCACCTACATCACAAAACAAGTCAATGTTAGAGGAAGGGCAGTTAAAACTGCGCTAGAAAAGAACTGAGCAAATAACCTGTCTTCCCACCCCATGTTTTTAAAATGAGAAGGATAGCACATTCTTTGACATGCAGTTGGAATCAATTACCCTCACCTTAGGTGAATGGCTTAGCAATAACTAAAGTACTCCTAGGTGATCCTCATAATCCTAAGGAAACATAACTTTGGGCCTCTCATTAAAAGGGTGGTGGTCTGTATTTCTATGACATAAAACATCTGTTCTGGCATCCCCTGGGACAGGAACAGATGTTGGCTTCAGCTTTATAGACTATATGGAAGTACAGGAAAGGAGTGCTAGGGGGGATTGCAAATCATTTCAAATGATAAAGACTCTGGAATATTTTGGTTCATGTGTAGTGTTGATTTAAGCTGAAGACTTGATTTGTAGTTTAAATGAGGAAATGTTGGGGAAGGGGAAGGGTGTAGATCATTGCCTAGAAACTTGCATATGGAATTCCAAGTTCTTCATAATGCCTCAGTCTATTATTTCTGGTCTGCAAGAGCCACAGGATAGATATAATAAAATGGCATTGAGCTGGAATGTCAGCTTCCACTATATGAAGCTTCTAAGGTGGCTTTTTTTTTTTCATACTGTATTAAAAAAAAAATGTTGAATGATTCCAAAAAGTAAAATCTCTGCCCAATCCTGGCTTTTTCATGTGAAAAAGGATGTGCACAGTTAAGTTTGACTCACCAGAAAACTCTTCCATTTTAGTTTGAGGAATCCACATCTAACCTGTTTTTAAAATGCAGTTGCAGATCTGTTATCTTTCTCTCAACCTTTCTCCTCTTAAACCACCAATTCCATGTCTAGCTGGATCTGGCCAGGCCCATCATTCACATTCTCATTGTCTCAACAAATTCAGCTCATATTGCTCACTGCTCTGAGGCAAGAATGACTCTACAAGGTCTTTTCAAATTCATATAGCCACTAAGAGGTCAGATGATTTGATTCTTTGAAAAAAAAAAGTGACCTCTGCCCTGGTTTGCCTTCCCATCTCTCTGGATTGTTTACTCGTGGGCCTGAGGTGATGATTAAAAGAGGGAGAGACTGGCAGAGTGGTTTCTGATAACCCTGGCATACATGCCAGAGGGTGATTGCCTCTCTCTAGTCATGGGGGTCTTGGTAAACTATTGCTTGCAACAGGGAGAAGTACCATAATAGAAGAAAGGAGGATTAAATCTTTACACGGTGGTATCTGGGGTTGTATTCCTCTTTTCCTTCCTCTGATCTTGAATTCAGATGCCCTGGCTGACATGAGAATGACAGAGGCAAGTGGTGGGTGACTTGAAAATACATGGTGAAATGTAGAAGCCATGACCAGCGTTGCCCTAAAGGCAAGATGCCCAGAGAGGAAAACCAGAAACCAGTGCTGGGAGAAGTGATGAGTCCAGAACTGAGAAGATGGGAGGTATTGAAGAGAGACCACCTGGAATTGTGGAGGCTGCTAGTTATTGTAAATCCCATTAGACTGGTGAACTTGAGGAGAAGATTGATTTCCCTTGCTGTCTTCCTCAGTTTCCCTGATTTTCTAGTTGACTGTTCTGAAGTAGGTTGTGGGAAACCTCTCCCTTTATGCCTTTCCACTGCCACACCCCAAGATCTAGGTGGTTTAGGAATGGATAGAGATGGCTTTCTCACTGTAGGAGTACTTGGTCTATTTCTTTTCTGTCTTATTCCCTGTATAATCAGCTATGTGACCATGTCGCATTAAATGTCTGACTCTTATGAATGCAGAGAGGAAAGTCCGGACAGGGCGAGAGCTCATGATCTAATTATGTTTGGTAGATTTCATATTTCATTATTTTGAACAATATTCCATTTCGTTCCTTCTGCCAATTTCAGACCTGGGCAGTCAATATGCCTTTCTTAAATAACATCAGGTAGCAGTAACCTCTGACTGTAAACTAAATTGAACAATATATAGCCAAGTGACCCAGAATGCTTAATGCACCGCTTACAAAGCATGTCCTTGTAGTGCAGGGAGCAGCCTAGGTGTTTTCCAGCTTGTCACTGTTTCATGGAGAAGCCTTTTAGGAAGGCTATCTTATTGATGAGTCAGAGAAACTGACAAGCCAGTAGTCTAGTGACTCAAGTAGAAGGCTGCTTGGTAGACAACTCAGATACAACGCTCATTCATCAGATAATTGATAAGATGATTTTCTGCATGTGTAAGGAAGGTAGCATTACCCAAGAACCCTAGGTGAAAGTCCCCAAAGGAGCATAAGTGTTTCTCATATACTTCTCTCTGGCAACCTGGGACACAGCCCTGAGGGGGTCAGGTTTTCATCAGTTGTGAACATGACAACATGCTGATGGAGTAAATGAACAGTTGCTTTTAGTAGAAACACTTTCTGGAGTTTAGGCTCTTAGGGAATCAGTTCTTTATACTGGGTTTAAATGTCTGCTGTCCAAGATGAATTCTTTTGAAAATCTATTATAATTCATGATTTTGTCATTGGGTTTAAAGGAATTTTCTTTGTAGAAATATCTGAATATAATTGCTGTAACTTAAGACTCCAGGAAGTATGTTTCATACTCAGCATGAGTTAAAAGTAGAATGGTCATCTACATTTAACTTCAAATGTGGATTTCACAGTTATTCCTGTAGAAGACAGATTTAATAGGTTGTATTTATCAGTATGAAAGAGTGCTAGATGCTGTTAGTAAGAATAGTTTAATGGAAATCTCCAAACTTGAATTTCATTTTCTGCTCAGTATCATGCCACTTTTGCTGACTTTTTTGGTGTGTCTCAGTTCACTTATCTATAAAGTATGAAAAGCAATAAAAGCAACAGCATCAAGCAGCAAATCTGAATAAATGATTGGAAAGTGTTGTGATAACCTTGATCAGTATGAAAAAACAGCTTCACTGGTGCTTCTGTTGCCTGCCACAGCCAGAGCCCTATTGGTGGGGCTCTGACCTCGGGCCTCCAGGGGAGTCAATTTGAATAATGCAAACTTACAGGAAGTGAGAATTGTCTATGTCGTATTCCAATTCTTGGTCTTCATTTTTTTTTATTGCTTTTCAGATTTTCTTCTCCTACAGTGGACAGATTTAGACTGAACTTTGATGGAATGCATTACCCCATTTTGAAAGGGTGGATCCCAATCCTTTTGCTGTCAATATTGTGACCTGGTAAAAGGTGGTATGGTATATTGAGTAGTGTGCTCTTAGAATCAGGAAGACCTATAATCCTGGCCACCAGGGAGATAAAAGCTGACAGATCTCTTTAGCTCAGGAGTTGTGAGCTATAGCAGGCTGTGCCAGTTGGTTGTCCACTCTAAATTCATTAATTGGAATCTGAATGTAGATCAAAACATACTATATTCACTCTATTTTTTTCATGGTTTTTTCTTTTCACAAACTGTGTTTTGTTTTTACAAATTGTTTCTTCTTTCATAACATAACTAACGTGGAAATAGGTTTTACATGATTGCACGTATATAGCCTGTACTGCTTACCTTCTGAGGGAGGGGGGAGAGAAGGGAAGTAGGGAAAAAATTCAAACTCAAAATTTTATAAAAAATGAAGGTTAAAATTGTCTTACATGTAATTGAAAAAATAAAGTACTGTTTTAAAAAGAAATTCATCATCCATACAGCAAACCCCTCTGGAGGAGGTGGAGTGGGAACCAGGTTGCTTGAGGAGGGACTGAACTAACCCAGTTTGGAAATGGAGTAGGTCAGATTTCCTATGCCAGTCAGTAGTAAGATGAGACCCAAAGGAGGCCCTATACTTCCAGCTGGGGCAATATAATGACACCCAGTCTTTCAAAGTTAATTTATTGGCAAACTGTTTGCTCTCCTTTTTTTTTCTTTTGTTTTTTTCCTGTCTTTTTTTTGGGGGGGTTTTGTTTCTTCTTTCTCAAGATTCATTCCATTGGTAATAACTCTTCTTTACAACTTGACTATTGTGTAAATAAGTTCAAGGTGAAGTTACATGTAGAAGATATATTGGATTCCATACCATCGGGGGGGTGGAGGGGAATCTGGAACTCAGGATCGTGCAGAGCTAAGTGTTGTAAGCTAAAAATAAAAAATATTAATTTAAAAAAGTTAATTTATTGATTGAGTGACCTAGATTAAAATCCTACCTCTGACATAGCTGTATGATCCTGGGCAAGTCACTTAAATTATGTGTGCTTCAGGCAGTTGAGAAAATCACAAATCCTTCTCATGTTCAAGTACTGACATTACTGCATGAAGATAACTCTTAGATAGAAAGGCTTTGTGGTGGGGAGTAGAACCATCAGCATCTGTTCTTCATGGTTTTTTATGCTGGACAAAAACTGAACTTGCTTATAAATATAAATTTAATGAATGAAGCCAAAGCACCATGCTGTTTGATTTTGGATGACTTCCATTAAGGCAGCGTCTACCAATCCTAATCCAAAATGAGCTCTACTGTCCAATTCTAACACCCCCACCCCCTTTTAAAGAAGAGGAGAGGGAGGTACGATATTGGTTTGAAGACAGGGTAAGAAGATGGCAAGGCTTGCCATTCCCAGAGTAAGAGAGCTATAGGTAATCCTAACACCAATCTTTGGACAACACAAGATGCTTTTAAACAACTTTCATGCTGAACCAGCGCAAGGCCTGAGCATCAGAAAGCCTATGTGCCAAAGTCCAGAATCGGGCTGTGCCCTTGTGTTCTGAGTGGTTGTAAAAACTTGTCTTACGCAACATGATCCCAGGTGGTCAGAGTTTTGTTTTATTTAATGAGGGAAGTAATTTTTAAAATGATATCTTTTCTTAAACATCTTTTTAATATGTCACTTTGAATTACAAATAGAATAGTTTGTAACTATAAAGAGCTTTAGAATGGTGGTAAAATAGAGCTGTTAGTGCTAATAACTTAATATAATATTTAATCGTACTCTTCTGTTCTAGCTGTACTTAGAGTGATTACCCATAGTAATAATATAAGGGAAATTATATTCCCTAGTTATAATTCATTCATTGTGAACTAAATCTTTCTTTGCCATTTCAGTCTCCCATCCAAAGCCCAGAATTCATCTTCTAAGTGTAAGAACTGATGCTAGCTTTAGAGTAATCTTCTGTTGCTCTGATACATTTCTTCAGTGACTCTTATTTTGTCCTATTTAGATTGTTTTGAGTTTTACTTAGCACTTCATGATTATTCTAGCCTTAATGGATTAATATTTTCTTCTTTTTTAAAAAAAGTAGAAAGAAATAGAAGAAACTACTATTCTGTTAAGCCAGATTTGTATACCTGATCAAGAACTATTGAATTTCTAATGGCAATGACGCATTTGCATAGCTCTTAAAGAGCTTTCCTTATAGAAATCCCCTAAGATCCAAGTAGTAGTAATATGACATTTTTATAGATGAAGAAAGTAGGGTCCAGAAAGCAAAGTGATTTGCGCATGACCTCATACCTGACAAGTTTAGATCCGAGATTGCCTATTCATATTCCTTGACCATTTATCAATTGGGGAATGGCTCTTATTCATGTAAATTTCACTCAGTTCTCTATGTATTTTAGAAAGGAGACCTTTATCAGGTCTGTGAACAGTTTTCCCCTCAGTTTCCTGCTTCCCTTCTAATTTTGGCTGCATTGGTTTTGTTTGCGTAAAACTTTTGATTTGCGGGCAGCTAAGTGGCACAGTGAGTAGAGCACTGGCCCTGGAGTCAGGAGAACCTGAGTTCAAATCTGGCCTCAGACACTTGTCACACTTACTAGCTGTGTGACCTTGGGCAAGTCTCTTAACCCCAATTGCCCTGCTTTCTCCCCTCCAAAAAAAAACCCTCTTAATTTTATATAATCAAAATTATCCATTTTACCTCCTGTGGACATCTCTATTTCTTGTTAGGTCATGAACTCTTCCCCTATTCATAGATTTGACAGGCAGTTTCTTTCATGTTCCATTAATTTACTTTTGATGTCACCTTTTATATCTAAAGCATGTATCCATTTTGAGCTTATCTTGGTATCTGTTGTGAGATGTTGATCTATACGTAGTTTCTGCCAGACTACTTTCTAGTTTTGCCAACAGTTTTTGCTGAATATTGGAACACATTATCTTTTCTCTCAAATTCTCTCCCCTACTGAATTTCCCTATTGTTGTCTAGGGCACAACAGTTCTCCCAGTTACCCAGACTTGAAACATAGGTATCATCCCTGACTCCT
Organism: Phalanger gymnotis; assembly: GCA_028646595.1. Taxonomy (NCBI): domain Eukaryota; kingdom Metazoa; phylum Chordata; class Mammalia; order Diprotodontia; family Phalangeridae; genus Phalanger; species Phalanger gymnotis. The sequence continues at coordinate 31,313,961 of CM053627.1, forward strand.
CACTCCCACCCTCCCAGCCCCTTTCCTAATGTGTTGCTAAGGCCTTTTGAATTTCCTTTCCTAACATCTTTCCTACCTACGCCCTCTCTACTGACACTGGTACAGGTCCTTATCACCTTCCACTTGTACTGTTACAATAGACTCCCTGCCACAAATCTCTCCACTCCAGTCTGTTGCCAAAGTAAATCCCCTTATATTCCAGATATTCCTTTTCTCATGGAGATGTGAAACATTAAGATAAAGTACCTAATAAACATGAAAGAGAAATCATGAGGGACTCATTAAGGTTAAGCTGTTTACATTTCTATATGGGAAAATGATACATGTAACTCCTAAGAACTTTATCATTATTCAGGGAATTCGGAGGCTGCATAGACAGAGGGTGTGGATGTGAGTCAATTATGTTGGGATGATCTCAAAAAAATAAAACTAAAGGGTGAGAAAGAGGGATACTCTGGACAAAGAGGGAAGGAAGAGGTAGAATGGAGAAAATTATCTCAGATAAAAGTTCACAAGGAAGAGCTTTCACAGGGGAGGGGAAAGTGGGAGATAGGGTGGTCAGTGCTTGAACCTTACTCTCATTTGAACTGGTTCAAAGAGGGAAGAATATATGAATGCATGCGCACGCATACACACACACACACACACACACACACACACACACACACTCAGTTGGGTATAAAAATCTATCTTACCCAGCAGGAAAGTAGAAGAAGGGAAAAAGATAAGGAGAATAACAAAAGAGAGAATGGATTAGGGGAGGTACTGGTCAGAAGCAAAACAGACTTTAGAGGAGGGACAGGATAAAAAGAGAGAGAGAGAAAGAAACAGAGGAAAATTGGATGGCAGGAAATACACAGTGAATAATCATAACTGTAAATATGAATGGGATGAACTAACCCATAAAAAGGAACTGGATGACAGAATGGATTAGAAACCAGGGCCTAACAATATGTTGTTTATGAGAAACATACTTGAAACGGAAATATACACACGGAGTTAAAATAAGGGGCTGGAGCAGAATCTATTATTCTTCAGTTGAAGTTAAAAATAACAAACAAACAAACAGAAGGCAGGAGTAGCAGCTAAGTGACACAGTGGATAGAGTACCTGGCCAGGAATCAGGAAGACCTGAGTTCAAATTCCACCTCAGACACTAATTGTGTGACCTTGAGCAAGTCACTTAACCCTGTTTGCCTTAGTTTCCTCATCTATCAAATGAGCTAGAGAAGGAAATGGGAAACCACTCCATTATCTTTGCCAAGAAAACCCCAAATGGGGTCACAGAGTTAAACGCAACTGAAACAACTCAATAACAAAGCAGTCATTGTCTCTGACAAAGGCAAAGCAAAAATAGACCTAATTAACAGAGATAATCAGGGAAACAATATTTTGCTTAAAAGGCACCGTAGACAATCAAATAATATCAAAAAAATTTTACAGGAAGTTTCTCTGATAAAGGCCTCACTTCTCAAATATATAGGGAACTGAGCCAAATTTATGAAAATAAGAGCCATTGCCCAATTGATAAATGATGAAAGGATATAAAGGCAGCTAGGTGGCGCAGTGAGTAGAGCACCAGCCCTGGAGTCTGGAGGACCAGAGTTCAAATGTGGCCTCAGACACTTGACACATGTACTAGCTGTGTGACCTTGGGCAAGTCACTTAACCCCAATTACTCTGCCAAAAAGAAAAAAAAAGATGAAAGGATAAAAAAAAAGAAAGGATGAAAGGATATAGGCAGTTTTCAGAAGAAGTAAACAGTCATTAGTCATATGAAAAAGTGCTCTAAATAGCTATTGATTTATTGATTAGAAATTTTGCAAATTGATTAGAATTATCTAATTGATTAGAAAAATGCAAATTAAAACAACTTTGATGTACCACTCCATATCATCAGATTGGCTACATGGCAGAAAAGGAAAATGATAGATGTCAGAGGAGATGTAGAAATATAGGGGCACTAAGGAACTGTTGGTGGAGTTATGAACTGATCCAGCCATTATGGAGAACAATTGGGAACTATGCCTGAAGGGCTAGAAAACTGTGCATGCCCTTTGACCCAGCAATAGCACTACTAGGTTTGTATCCCAACAAGATCAAAGAAAAGGAGAAAGGACTTATTTTTTCAAAAATATTTGCTACCTCTTTTTGTGGTTGCAAAGAATTGGACATTGAGGGAATGCTTGTCAATTGGGGAATGGCTGAACAAGTTGTGGTATACAATTGTAATGGCATACTATTGTACTAAAAGAAATGATAAGGGGAATGGTTTCAGAAAAACCTTGGAAGACCTGTATGAACTGATGCAAAGTGAAGTGAGCAGAACCAGGAGACCATTGTACACAGTAACAGCAGTATTGTACAATAATCAACTTGAAATACTTGGCTACTCTAAGACAGTGATCTAAGACAATTAGAAAAGGACTAATGAAAAAAATTGCTCTCCATCTCCAGAGAAAGAGCTAATGGAGTCTGAATGCAGATCAAAGCATACTGTTTTCACTTCCTTGTTTTTCCTTTTTTTTTTTTTTGGCAACATGGCTAATATGGAAATATGGTTTGTGTGACTTCACATGTGTAATGGGCATTGTATTGCTTGCCTTGTCTATGGGTGGGGAAGGAGCCAGAGAGAGGGAGAGAATTTGGAACTGAAATTTTTTTTGAGATAGAATATTAAAAAATAAAGATTTTTTTTTAAATAAAAAAGATAGAAAACAGAAAAGTACCTGAGTGAGAGACAGTATGGCTTAGTGGATAGAAAGCTGCCCTTGGAGTCAAGAAGAACTGAGTTCAAGACCTGCCCACTGCATAATGACTGAATGACCTGAACAAGTCACTTAACTGTTCTAACAAATTCTCTTATACTTTAAGTTGCAGAGCATTTGTTAATCTGTTTTAGCACAGTAGAGTTTCCTTGTGGAAAGTTTCCCATACCTAGCTAGGTGGTACAGTGGATAGAGCATTGGGCTTGGATTGGGGTCAGGAAGACCTACGTTCAAATCTCTCTACAGATGCTTAGGAGCTGTGAGATCCCTGAGCGAGTCAATCAGCTCTGTTTACCTCCATTCTCTTGTATGTAAAATAAAGATAACAATAACACGTATCTCTCAGGGTGGTTGTAACAAACAAATGTGATATTTGTATAGTGCTTAACACAGGGCCTAGCACGTGATAAACATAGGGAACTGAGTCACATGTTAAAAATGTCAGTTGTTAAATCACAGGTTTGGTTTCCCCACCCCACCCCACCCCCCTTTCAAAGAAAATACAAAAGTACCTGAGTGCGTGTATTAGGACCTGAAAAGGAGAAAGGAAACTTGCCATGGATGGAGGTTAGCTCCTTGGCCATTCTTCTGATCTGCTCATCAAGCTGCAGTTCTCCTACAATGATCCTTTCCTTTTCCTTACATCAGACTTCCCAACTGCCCTTGCCAGGAAATCCCACTAGAACTGCCCAACCACCTAGCAGGATAAACAACACACAGAAGAGATCCTGCTGAGGAGGAGGAGAGGATGGGAAGTGGTGTGTGCAGGACCCCGCTACCCTCTTGCTGCCCTTCTGATTTCAGTACCGTGATTTCTGACAATGTTGTTACAATAAACTAATCTATTACCTTGGATTCATTGTAATGGAATTAGACCAGTACAAAATTTTCTTTTGAATCTCTCTCATGTTCATCTGGTAGCAAAATATTCTTACAAAATAAGACAGTGGGCATAGTGGAAAAATCATGGGACTTAGAATCAAAAAAAAATAATAACAGCTAAATTTTACATTTGCAAAGTGCTTCGAAATATATTATCTCATTCTATCCTCACAACAGGTCTAGGAAACAGGTTAAGTGACTTGTTGAGGATTGCTTGGTTTGTCTGATTCTGGGTCCGGCCCTGTAGCCACTGTGCCACCTAGGCCCAAGTTTGGTCTCTGCCACTTACTGTAATTTTCAGTTTCCTCACCTATAAAATTGGAATGCTTTCTCTTACCTCTTAACTTTGTATCAAGGACCAAATGAGGTAATTTTTGTGAAAGCACTAAATGAACTATGAAGTGTTCTATGAAAGTAGGATGGTAGCATCGTTATTATAAAGTAATAGAAGTGTGTCAGTTCTGTAGGCATCAGCTAGTTAATGGGATAGCTAGAGAAAGAGACCAGTTGCTCCCTTTCTACTAGGGTCGAGGAATTCCTACTTTTGAAAATTATTTATTCCGTAGTCCAAAAAGAAAAAACCTCCTGTAATCATGAATTGAGATTTCTTGCCCATTACTTGGTTGTTAGACATTAACGTCCTATCTGTGGTTTATGTGCACTAATCCTGGCTCTTCCAGTGTTGGAAGGAAAGATATAAAAGTGAAATATATCTGCGGAAGTTGATACACTGAAAGTTGGAGAAATAAAGGCATCATGGCCCATGGGGCTCAGCCAGGACCTGGAAACTTGACCATTTTGGACAAATGCATGGAACTAAGTTTCTTTAGAAAGGGCTGAATCAATCCTGCCACAATTTGAACTTTTGGTTCCAGAGAGTCTAGGGCAGACTTAGGAAAGGGGGGGAGGGTTAAAGGGGTGGAGAGACAGCCTTACCATCTGGACCATGTTCCAGTCTTGCTACCGTATCCTCTGCTAGGGACAGTGTTGAGCAGGAGAGCTGATTTGGAAGAGCTAGGAGATACACGTGGTTTTCATTTTGCCAGGCTCCCAGAGTAGTTGGCCATCTCAGACTTATAAAGCATAGGATATGAGCAAAGAAAAACATCCTCTGGAACAGTGTCACCTGAAAGCCTTGTCACCATTCAGTCATTTGTTCATTGAACAAATAGTGCTGGAGGTGCTGCGTTAGAACCTGCCCACAGCAGACCTGTATTATTTAGCCAGGTAAAAGAGAGCAGGGGGAGGTAAAGGCATCAAAGCTTCCAGCGATCAGCCAGGACGAGTAGGGGAACAGCAAAGGACCAAGAGTTAGCGTCACAAAGCCAGCATTCATGCCCTAATCAGCTGCCATCCATACATGTCCATTCTACCTCGATAGTGTATTTTTTATCAGTCAATCCACAGGCATTTATTAAGCTCCTACTATGTAACACAAAGACCAAAGCAAGACAGTGCCTGCCCTCAATAGACTTACATTCTAATGGGAAGACAACATGCATATGCTTGTGCACACACACATATGCAAAATACATACAAAGCAGGTACTGGATAGCTCAATGGGAAGGCGTCATGCAAAAGCAGGACCTCAAGCCAAGTCTGGAAGGAAGCACAGATTCTCTGAAGCCCAAGTGAGAAGGGAGTGCATTTTTGCTTTTGGTATCTCTGGAACTTAACATGGCGATTTGCACATAGTAACTGTTCATTCATTCATATGGGTATGAGGAGCATCAAGAAGGCCAGTTTGGATGTCTGCTCTACCTTTGAGATTAAATGGAGGGCATAAAGTGTAAAAAGGAAGAAAGGTAAGATGGCTGCAGACTGAAAAGCTTTAGCTGCCAAACAGAGGAGTTTCTGTTGGATATTAGGGTAACAGGGAGTGCTGGGGTAAGGTTCAGAGTCCAGGGATGGGGAACCTGCGGCCTCAAGGCTACAAGTAGGGCCCTTTGACTGAATCCAAACTTCATAGATCAAATCCCCTTAATAAAAAGATTTGTTCTGTAAAACTTGGACTCAGTCAAAAGGCCACATCCAGGACTTAGAATGCCACAGGTTCCCCACCCCTGGTTTAGACCTTTGCTTTAGGAAAAACACTTCAGTGCCTTCATAGGCAATCTGTCCCCTCCTTTCTCCTTCCACTACAGCCACCTTGGTTCATAGCCCAATCCTTTCTTAGACTCCTAACATCTTTATGCCTTGTCTGTTTTCTCTCTAATCCGTCCTTTAGTATATAGCACTTTCTGTTCATGTTACTCTCATTTCTCAAAACCCTTTATTCTTGTCAGGAGGACCTGAGTTCAAATCCAGCCTCAGACACTTACTGGCTGTGTGCCCTGGGCAAGTTACTTAACCCTGTTTGCCTCCCCTTCCCCCCCCAAAAAAATCTTTTATTCCCCCTCTATTAACTTCTAAATAAAACATAATTCTTTTACCTGAAATTCAAGGTCCTCCACTCCCTTATGCCATACAATCTTATCTCCTCCCTTTTCTTTCTCTCCCTATATTGGAATCCCAACTCAGCTACTTATCACCTTTGTGACCTTGGGCAAGTCATTTAACTTGTCTAGGCCTCAGTTTCTTTATCTGGTCCCTTTCAGTTCTGGATCTGTGGCCTAGGGGTGTACATTCACTTCAAACTGAAGTAGCCATTTAGCCACCCAGGTCCTCAGTCTCTTTATCTGTAAAATGAATGGATTATACTAGAGAACCTTGGGGGTCCCCTCTCCTGCGTGTGGGCCTATACTCCAGGTCTGGCAGATACTTTTATGCTTTTCTCCACTTAAAGATCTAATTTAGATTCCACACCTTCTATGAAACCTTTCCTAGTCACTCCGGTTGAAAGTGATCTCTCCCAACTCAGATTTCTCATAGTACTTTGGACCTCTCCTTTGTAGAGGCTTTCTTGTTTCACTGTTGTCTTTGTACCCCAGCTGTTTAGCACAGGACCATAAATAGAGTGAGCTTTTAATAAATGCTGATTGATTGTAGCAAGTCAACAAGCATGGTTAAGCCCCTAATTTGTACAAGTGCATAGTTTTTGTGTTTGTGTCTTTCCCTGCAGAGAGTTGGAGAGATGAGAGGTTAATGTAAAGCCGGGTCATGACAGATCCCAGCTGGGCCACAGCAGATGAGTCTAACCAGGGAGAAGGGCATTCCCACACAGGTGTAGAGAAGCAGAGTGTGCAGGCAGGGCAGGCTGGGTGTGGGCCTGACCAGGGCAGAATTGGGTTCAGTTCAACAAGCTTTTACTCAGCATCTCCTGGTCCTAGGTATTGGGGATAAGAACGCCAAACAAGTCCCTGCCTTCTGGAGTTGGATTCCCATTGTAGTGGAAAGTCAAAAGATCTTGGCTCCCCTTCTGGCTGTCACCTCTGTGATCTTAGGCAGATGCCTTCCTCACCTCTCTAGGCCTCAGCTTCACCATCCATTTTACCAAAAGGTGGGGGCAGTTAAGGTTTGAATTAGACTACCACCAAGGGCCCTTCCACCCCTAAAACTGTGATGTGATCCTGCTGTAGAGATGACATATAAACAGAGAAGTAAACAGAAAATATTTTGAAGACGGAGAGATCTGTGTTGAAAACTTGATACGAGAGTATTTTAAATAAATTAATTATTTAAATAAATTAATTTGTTTTAAATAAACAAAGATTTACAAAAGTAGAAAGAATTGCAGTATCTGTCAGTCAACAAGCATTTATTAAGCTCTTACTATGTGCCAGGCACTGTGCTAATTAATCACTGAGAATACAAAGAAAGGCAAAAGGAAATCCTTGTTCTCTACAGGCTCCAGGTTTGCTGGGTGAGACAACAGGCATATGACTGTGTCCAAACAAGCCATAGACAGGATAAATTGGAAATAACCAATAAAATATGGATAATTATGAAAAATAGTAGATTATGAAAAAATGTTAGGTTTAGTTCACTTTGGAGATATAGCAATCTTCGGCCCCCATGCTTTGGGGTGACCTGCATGGCAGTCATAATGGCTTAGTCTCTTGACTCAATTATTTATCATATCAGAACCCGAGCCCTGAGCACCCTCTGGTCCCCATTCTATTCCTGTCTCCATAGGGCTGATTGGGTATCAGGCTCTAGCCAGGCCTAGCCCTCTGACAAAAGGGCCTAGAAAAGAGAGACATGCCCTGTTCCTGTTTTAGCCCCTGTAGAAGTCCCCTGTATTGCCAAATCTTTGGTGCCACTGTCCTGTTTGCCTGGCAGTTCCTATTTTTCCAGGTTCTTTTACAAGAACTGTTTCTGTTTATGAGTATGCATTGAATAAAATGTATTTGCTTTATCCCATCTCCTTGGTTCCTAAGTATCTCTTGGGAATTCCCCTTGGTTGCCCAACCTAGCACTGTATTAGGATGCCATAAGCTTATAAACCCTAGACAAGAGGTCTAAAACTCCCAGCAGCCTTTCCTACCTTCCAGGATTCATCAGTGTGTGTAGAAAACAAAGGTTAGGAGTATGAACGCTCCCTTGTCCCTGTATTTTCCAAATTAACATTCCAGCTGGGATTAGGGGCTTGCCCTGAACCTCCTAGTGTGGGGCACTAGATCCCATTTTAGAGCATGTGGTAGGCAGTAGTAAGCATTGGGGTACAGCAGGAAGGGGGTGAGGGCTGCTGCCTTTGAAGTTCCATGGCCTGGTTTGAGTGCTGACTTGACCACTTGCTACTGGCATGACTTTGGGCAGAGCACCTCTGTGAGCCTCTTGTCATGATGGAATTGGACTAGCTGGCCGTTAAAGCCCTCTCCAGTTGTAAATGAATAACCCTAAAATTGGGCATGAGTGACTCCAAAAACAAGAATTCAGGAAACTGAAAGCACTGAGTAGCCAGGGAATGGCGGCAGGGGAGACAGGAAGACTCCCTAGAGAGATAAAAGTACTAAATTCTTCATCATGTCCTGGGGATTAAATGGTTCATGTTTTGTAAGGTGTGTTGAGTGTGAAAAGTGATCTATAAATGCCTATTATTTTTGCTAAACAATAGAGTGCAAGGCTTTTGTAACATGAAGAAAGCAGTTTTTCAGTGTCTTCCTACAGTACTTTTAGGAAGAAACATATGGTGGTAAGACCAGTAGATGAATGCTTAGGAGATCACTTATCATGATGATAATATTCAGATCTGCTCAATATTCCTTATTACTTTTGTGATGTAAAGAGCTCTCCAAGACCTCTCCCCTACATTATTAGGGTAGAATATTGAAAAGTACTGTCAGGTTTGTTGTTTTTTTTTTCAGGATTAATTCCTTTGGAAAACTGTTGACTACATGGTGATTGTAAAGCTTGATTGCTTTAAGGGCCATTGTTTGTAATGAATCACTACATTTGGTTTGGTTGCATTGTATGAAAAGTGCCTTTGTGATATTGATGGAGGGTAGTTAGTTACCTCAGAACAGCAGCTTTTCAGATAATTCACTTAAGGGGGGGAGAGCCGAGATGGCGGCTGGAAAGCAGGGACTGGCTGTGAGCTCCCCGCCAAGTCCCTCCAAAAACTTATAAGAAAAGTGGCTCTGAACCAGTTCTAGAGCTGCAGGACACACAGAGTAGCAGAGGGAAGCAGGGCTGTAGCCCAGGACAGCCTGGATGGTCTCTGGGTAAGGTCTATCCTGCATGGAGCTGGAAGTGGAGCAGAGTGGAGCAGAGCCCAGCGTGGGTGGCACAGACCAACCAGACCAGGAGCCGGGTGGAACAAGCCCTAGCACCCTGAATCAGTGAGCTGCAGCAGTTAGGAGACTTCTCAACCCACAAACACTAAAGACAACAGAGAAGGTTAGTGGGAAAAGCTGCTGGGGACAAGGAGTTTGCGGTTTGGCTACCGCCCCTGGGGCAGTGGAGGTGGGGCATCTACAGAACTACAGCTGCAGTTGCTTCTGGCCCCAGGCCCACCTGGTGGGAGGAATTAAGTGGTGGATCAGAGCAGGAATGCAGAGCCTACTGAAGATCCAAGTCCAGTCCAGGTTGGGGGTTCTTGGGGAAGAAAGAGTGCTGGTATGGCAGTGCATCCGCCCAAGTGTGGAACATGGAACTCTCTACAAGCAGTCATACCTTGCTGAAAAACTCAAGGGTCAAGTAAGTTGGCTGGGAACATGGCCAAGCAGCAAAAATGCACCCAGATTCAGTCTCAGGCTTTGGAATCTTTCTTTGGTGACAAAGAAGACCAAAACATACAGCCAGAAGACGTCAAAGAGCCTACAACAAAAGCCTCCAAGAAAAACATGAACTGGTCTCAGGCTATGGAAGAACTCAAAAAGGATTTGGAAAAGCAAGTTAGAGAAGTAGAGGAAAAATTGGGAAGAGAAATGAGAAGGATGAGAAAAAACCATGAAAAACAAGTCAATGACTTGCTAAAGGAGACCCAAAAAATACTGAAAAAAATACCGAAGAAAACAACACCTTAAAAAATAGACTAAC
>CM053627.1:31324530-31387517 GCA_028646595.1 Phalanger gymnotis
GAGGGGAGTGGGGTGACAGAAGAGAGGGCTGACTGGGGAACAGGACAACCAGAATATATGCCATCTTGGAGTGGGAGGGAGGGTAGAAATGGGGAGAAAAGTTGTAATTCAAACTCCTGTGAAAATCAATGCTGAAAACTAAATATATTTTAAAAATTCCATGAAAAAAAAGGTGATTCACTTAAGGTTCAAGTTTTATCTTTGTGTTTCATAGATTAACAGGAGACAGAATGTTGCTTCATTCTTTGAATCTCTGTTGGCATATAGCTCTCTCAGTTGCCTTTCTCCTTTAGAATCATTCATCATAAAATACAAGCCAAAAGTCACCTTAAAAGATTATCTGATTCAGTCGAATCCCTCACTTTACAGATGAATCCCAGAGAGGCACCATGGTCTGCCTAAAGTCATATACCATAACTAATAGAAACAGAGCCAGCCTGCATCTAGTACAACAAATGCCAGCTTGTCTTTGGACTCTGAAAATTCAGAAAGATTAATTTACGCATCATTTCTCTGGTTCTGCATCTCAGAGCGAGAGAAGTCAAGTCAAGAAGAACGAAACAAGTTCTCTCTGACTGGACTAGCTCGTTCCCTTGTCTTTTTAAAAAAAAAAAAACATGGGAAAAAACCAACATCCTCACAGTACCTGACTACAGCAGTGCCGTTGTTATTTAAAATGCTTTCAATATTTAGTAGAGGCTGTAGATTGTGGCATGCAGGAGCAGTGGTCAGCAAAGGTGAGCCACCGAGTTTCTCTTTATGCTTTTCGTTGTCACAGATCAGAAATCAATAGGAGAATGATGCCTATGTGAAGCCCCATTTGGGTGAGATGGCAGTGCATGTGATGAATTATGTGTTTCTATGGCAGCTGTAACTTTTTCAAGTTTTCAGAAGGGATGTAAAACAGTTATAATCAGTCCTTGATTATTTAGCAGTTTAATGTCTTCTTTGTGAGTAATTCAGCCACCTAGCTGATATGCCCCCCTGCTTCCTACCTTTTGGGCATTTTTTTACTGATTCACACCTTCTCCAGATTCATGGGAAAGGGCAAGGAGTAGAGGATAAGTAATTCAGTCAGTCTTGCTCCCTCTTAACAGCAGTAATAAAAGCTTCAGAGAAAAAAAGATTTAAAACAAATAGCCCAAAAAAAGTCCAGAATTATCTGGGCTTATTATTCAGTTATCTGTGCAATCCTGCTTCTTCACTACTACTGATAATGAAAAATTATTTCATGTTTAGATTCCTGCTATCCTTGTACCCTTTCAAGTAGACATTATTCCCTGTTGCTAAACTTTTAAAATTGCATTCAAGCTACAAACTGCCATTTTTCTTTATCACTGACACATATGCAGGACTCATAGATTTATAGAATGTTTGAATTGAGAAGGATTTTTAAAAATAATCTTGTAAAACTTCCTCATTTTATGGATGAAGAAACAGACCCACGCTGGGGAAGCCAGTCATTCATTCAGTAAACATTTATTGTTGTTGTTCAGTTGTGTCCAATGCTTCATGACCCCATTTGGAGTTTTCTTGGCAAAGATACTGGAATGGTTTGCCATTTCCTTCTCCAGCTTATTTTACTGATGAGGAAACCCGAGGTAAACAGGGTCAATTGACTTCCCCTGGGTCACACTAAGTATCTGAGGCCAGATTTGAACTCAGGTCTTCCTGACTCTATCCACTGCACCACCTAGCTGCCTGAAAACATTTATTAAATGACTACTATGTGCCTGACACTGCTAATCAATAAAGATTAAAAAAAAATTGAAGGCAAAAGACAGCCCCTACTCTCAAGACACTCGAATAAATAGAAAATAATCAACTAGCATTAAAAGGAGAATTGGAAAAAACCTTCCTATAGAAGGTGGGATTTTAACTGGGACTTGAAGGAAGCTGGGAGGCAGAGATAAGAAAAGAGGTCATTTCAGTCATGGGGGGCAGCCTTTGAAAATGCCCAGAGTCATTGTTCCAAAATGGCAAGGAGGCCAGTGTTACTGGTCCAGAGTGCATGGTGAGGTGTGTGGGAGGGGGAGGCATGATCATGAAGGGTTTGAAATTCACATTATTTTATACCTGATCCTGGAGGCAAGAGGGAGCCGCTGGAGTTGAATGAGTTGGGAGTGGGGTTGACATGGTAAGACCTGCACTTTGGGAAGATCACATCCCTGAATGAGGGATGGACTGGAGGGGGAAAAGACTTGAGGCAAGAAGATTCATCATCAGGCTATTGTGTGAAGTGATGAGGGCCTGGGGGCAATGTCAGAGGAGAGAACGGGGAGTATATAATAAATCTGACAGGACAAAATCAATAGACCTTGGCAAAATCCAGATGTTGGGCTTGGTAAGGAGAGGATGACACCTAGGTTTCAAGCCTACATGATTCAACAATAAGAAGGACATTAGGCAGAGAGGAAAGATAGTGAGTTCTGTTTTCAGCATGTTGAATATAAGATGTCCACAGGACATCCAGTTCTGGATGTCCAATAGGCAGTTGAAGGTGCTAATGCTGAAGATTAGGGATAGATATGTAGATATGAAAATCATCAACATAGAGATGATAATTGAATCCATGGGAGCTGATGAGATCTCCTAGTAAAATAGTATAGACGGAGGAGAAAAGAGGACCCAGGGTCATAAAACAAATTATATTCACAAAATAACTTATTTTTAGCTTACTGGCCAAGAAAAGGCATTCAGAGTAAAGGTTATCCATCTCCTTGGCTTCAGTTTTTCATAGTAACAAAGTTAACATCTTGATCTGCCTCCAGATCCTTATTCTCCTTTAATCATTACAGTACTCTCCCAAGCAAGAATAAAGATTGAGTCCATCAGAGTTTAGATTGAGTATTGGAAGGAGTCACAGGGTCTGAAAAAAAATGCCTCGACTTACATGGATAAGATATTGGATTGAGCGTCATAGGAACTGATTTCTAGTCTCAGCTTTGCCATGAATTTGGCTGTGTGGTTTGAGCCAATCCTTGAACTTTTTTGTACCACAGCTGTGAAATGAGAGAGTTGGCTGAGTTTATCTGAGCCCCTTTTCAGCTCTAGAATCCTGTGACTTAGGTGGAATCCAGCAACATTTACTACTTAAAAAAAGAATACTAAAGCCTGGTTACATATGATGCTGTTGGAAATATTGGAGTAATAATGTGCCCATCTGGGCATTTATCATTGCTGATATTGCTTCCACCCCCTACAGTTCTGGGATGTGCTCCTTAGTTAAAAAAAAAAGCATCATCCACACCTAGGTCTGGGTTCCACCATGAATAGCTAGCCCCATTTACAACTGAGTCTCATCCTTTGAGGAGATCATTAACACTTCCTGGAAAAAAATCGCATTCCTGACACTTGAAGTGATGGGAAAATGATAAAGCTGAACTTATATCAAATCTTCTAGCTTAGTTGAAGAAAAATGTACAGATTCAGTTTGGCAAGACCATTTATGGCTCCATGTGGAGTGGAAAACGGGCTTAGTTCACTTCGTGCTGCTCAATCTAATTTGAAGTAATTCAGGAATTCCTAGGTTCTTGGGGACACAAGCTTGCCTCCTTAGAGCCTTGTTTCCTGGCAGTTAAGAGTAAAGGATTAAATTGAGCTGAAACCTAATTGATTGACATTTTGACACCCAGCAAATTGTAAAAAGAAAGGGGATTTTGTTCAGTTTTTTAAGTGGATAATAGTAGAAAAAAAAACTTTCCTAAAGGTATCCAAGTTTGCAAAGAGGACTTAACATCTTCTTATTTAAAGAGGGGGGAAAAAAAGACCCAAAGCCTGGAGATGTGCACTAACACTTTCACAATCTCACAGAAAGAGTTTTAACTTCCAGAAGCATTTGAAAAGACCTGGATAGGAGCATTAAAGTTGGCTGGCTCTACTAGATTGGCACTGCCAGAGATCTTTCAAGGGGAAACAAAGAGCCAGGAACTTCTGAGTGTCATTTTAGGAATCTCTGTGTAAAAGACAAATAGACAAATTTATGAAATTAGAGCAGTGTCATTTTAAGATGCAAAAGGTCTTAATTCTGTGCAGTATTGAGTAGTGCATGAAGTCTGAAGGCTTCCTTTCAGATAGATAGAGATGATTACTCTGCCAACATCTACCCTGAATAGTGTAGTTTCATGTTGACTTCAATAAACTCCCATTTCTGCACAAAAGGAGCTGTACTCACCTGAACAACACCATTTTAAATAAGCATTGTGCTTCTTTTGAATGCTGTGGGAGATTGTAATAAATTGCAACTTGGAAGAGCTTTCAAACTGGCAAGTTGGGCAGATATTTTAAGCAATTGATTTCAGGGTGTATCAGCAGATTTTTTTTCCTTCCATTGCCATTTGGGTGCCTGCTGACACAGCCTGAATAAATATTACAAGTGGCCACACTTCCTAGAGATGAACAAATAATGGAGAGTCTGTTTTAAGATTGGACACCTTTGGTTGATTCTTGCCCATATGATTAACCCCTAAAAGAGAGCCTCCAGATAACACAGAAATCTTTTCGAAAGGACAGTATTGCATATTCAGTAACCTTCAGATGCTGCTGCTAGTTGTGAGTTTTATGAGATCAGCTAATTGGGGATTGACTAAATCAAATGAATCACTGCTTTTTGAGTTTCTTCATCATCCCCATTGGCGTTGCTTTATTTGTAACTTTAGAAGGAAGTGGATCCAACAAATAAATCAGCCAGAGAATAGGTTCCTCTCTGAACGCTGGCACATGCTATTTCAAACGACAGCAAAGTCTTTAAAGTGATTTTTATTTCTGGAACAATTTTAGGGTGTTTTTTTCCCCCGTCATTCTGATGACTACGTCTATGGCCGGTGTTTTTGAAGTTAATGTGTCTTGGTGTGTTTATTTAAACTTGTTTTCTGATTCTGAAATTCCTGTGGCAGCCTTAACGTTTCTGTGTTTTTTAAGTCAAATCAACACCCATCGGGGCTAAACACTTGCCTAAAAATTAGATTATCTGTTGATTAAGAAGAAAGAAGGAGAGTTATTAACTGGTTAGATTAGAGAGGCAAGCGATGCATGGTATCACCTTCTTGATGTCATGGTCCTCTTCAAGAACGAAGGACAAACAACAACCACAAGATTAGAGGGAACCCAAATCGCCCGTACTTGGTAGTTCCGAAGGAAAATAAAGACCGAATGACATGAAGCCATTTAATGTCGATTTTAAGCCCAAATAATGGAATCTCAAAAACAGTGGCTTTGAATCTTTTAGGCGATTGAGAAAATGAGATTTGGTGTTGCATTACTGTAGAAGAAACATATTTAAGTGATTGGAAGAGGTGCAACCCTTTTCATAAAATATTCATTTCAGTAAAATGCGCTCTCCCCGGTTGGGCGCACGCACCCATTCACTTCGGAGCCCGACCGATCTCCTCCTGGGCTTGAGAAGCCCAGTGGCCCTCGCTGCCCGTCTAGGGGTCCTGTGCCAGGGATGGGCCGGTGCAAGCAGGGGACGACCCAACCATCCTAAGGGGGCCTGGTGCCCCTGGGCAGGCTAGCTGCCAGCGGCTCAGTTTTGGCCTCTGAGGCCCGCCCCCCGCCCGGATTCCCGCTGCCAGGGCGGGGCCCCAGGGTGGGCCGTCCCTACTTTGTCCCCGGGCCGCCCCTGCGCACTGCGTCCCGCCCCGGACAGACAGGCTGCCGGCCCGCCCGCTGGAGGGGGAGCTCCAGAGCTGAGCCTGGCCCCAGCCAACCTCCGGGACCCAAGCAAACCAAAGCAAAGCAAACTGCTCGGCAGCGAGAGCCCCTCCCCTGGGGCCCCAAGCCCCGGCCAAGTTGCCGCTCTCTGCACATCTGGCATCACTGGAACTCTGCCGCTACTAGCTGCGGGCTAGGCTGAGCTGGGCTGGGCTGAACCGACGCAAGGACCCACTACTCCTCGCTACCCGCCTCGCGTGCCCCCCGGCCGGGCTCCGTTCTAGGAGCCCACCCCATGACTGAACACGGGAGCGGGAGAAAGGAAGGCGGCCCCCCCACCCCACCTGCAGCCTTGGTGTACCCGTCATGATCCCCTACTTCTCCGCCAACGCGGTCATCTCCCAGAACGCCATCAATCAGCTGTGAGTATGAGCCCTCGCCTCGGGCTGGCTCTCCAACTTGGCTCTTCCTGTAGGCTTGCGGAGCCCAGTTAGAGCCCCTGATTTGCCAGGTGGAGGAGGCTCCAGGGGCATCTGTAGCCGCCTATATTTTATGCGGGGATGTGGGGAGGGTGCAGTGAGAGGAACGGACGAGAAAGAGGAGAACAAATAACCTTGATTTGAGCACATTAAGAATCCCAGGTGTGCCCTGAAAGATATGGAAAAGGGTGGAGTAGAGGGGGTAATTTACAGTAGCAAAAGGTACGTGTAAGCGCTCGAAAAACACCTCATTTGTGAGAATCTCAAGTTAACTCTTTGGAAAGAGGAAGAAACTTTAAAACTCGGAGCTTGTTTTCTGGGATGAGAGCTTGGGCAGTGCCTTGTGTGTCTAAAGGCAAATCAAAGGAGATGACGTTTATAAAGTGCTCAGCACAATACCAGGCACATAGTAGGCGCTTAATAAATCCAAGAATTCCTTTCATCTTCCTTCCCCCCAAATGGAGATCTGGGTGAAGGGCAGTCACCTAAATATCAGGATTTCCAGCCCGGAAAAGTGTTGTGGAAATCCTGCTGTTGACTCAACACTTCATCTTGTAAAGTTTGGGCTCTCTCACATGCTCCTAGTGGAATCTCCAGAAGAGGGTTAGGAGTTTGGGTCTGGAGTTATTTCTGGGAACTAGACTTAAGTAGTCTGACTGAGTTTATTTGGTTTATCACTAGTAGCAGAGAGTGAGCTCCTGACAACCCAGAACCAGTGGTTTTCAACACAGCCTAGAGCCTCCTGTGAAGGCAGCAATTTAGACAGTGAAATGAAGAAGTTATGCCTGAACTCAGCAAAAATAAGCACATGTTAAAGCTCTTGTCACTTGAATGCTTCTCTGGAGTTTGTCCTAACCCTCCATCGTGACTCAACTCTATCTGAGCACTGTGTGAGATAGAAACCATCGTCTTACCTGGGCTAGTTGGAAAGATCTATGTTGTGAAATCTTCCCTATTGAAGCTGGATCCTAAAATAAGTGAAATGGGCTGGTGGGGTTTACTCGAGCTAGGAGCAATTGAGCCTGCTTTGTGTGTTTTAGAGGGGTAGACATGGAATCATGCTAAAATTACCATAGAATACTTAACTTGATTATGAAAAACTACTTTCTGACTGGTCAACTCTGCATCTGCTTAATTCTGATAGAACTAAACTTCACAGTTCTGTATTCTATCTATCTACACACATATACATATATAGACACACATATATATGTAGATGTTATGAAGGAAATTGTCTCTAAAATAAATCTTAGATAATCTCTAAACTAAATTTATTTTAGCCAACAGACTCACCTTCCCCTTCCGCCACATCTCTGACTAACTTTGGGGACAAGTAGACTCATGTGACTGACCACTGCCTCCCCTGGAGAAAGTGTTAATGAAATAACCAAAAGGTGACCCAAGATAGTAGATAATGCATGGATAATCCATAAGCTCCCAAATGGCAAAGCTGCCTGGACTTTGCTTTTTTTTTTTTTAAAGAGGAAGTTTGAGTTTGTTTGAGAGAAGTAAAACTTTTGCATTTACACTTTCTAGCCTCCTCACACATGTGCAACATAATGTCCTGAGTAGCCTGCAAGGTCACTTTGGCAATTTGGCAGTTATAGGAATAATCTTTAACTGCTGACATACTACTTGCTACTGAAAAACATTAGTCACTTTGCTAAGAAAGACTTGTCTTACTTCTAAAATGACTAAGCCTCAAAAAATATAGACAATTCAGAAATTCTAAGAGAAGCTTCGTAGGAACGTATGTATCTGTCCCCTTCTGTTTCGGACTTTTCTCTTGGCATTTATTTTTCATTGAAACTGCCCTCAGATTTCCTACTGCTCCTCTGGAGTCATCATGTGTGTACCCACAATGTTTTGCCCAGCAACTAGAAGGATATTGAGTGTTTATAAACCCCTTAAAAATGTTTTTTGTTTTAAGTTTGAACAAATCATCTCAAGGGTCACCTTCATAGTTCTTCCCACAGGACCTAATCCACTAAATCTCAACAGGAATGAAGATTCCTCAATATAAATTGGCTGCTTCTAGAGACAGCGTTGAATGAGTGACTCCTGTGGGCTGGGGAAAGACACGTCCTGTGAACCTTGTCTGTGAGAGATTTAGTGACTTAAGCCACTCACTGGCTTCTCGGTTCTAGAGAACCTGGTAGGGAAAGGTGGGACTTTGTCGCTTGAGATGTCGAGTCTATTAAGGGAAGTGTGAAGGTATTCTTGAGATTTAGAGGCAAAAAGCACCCATCCCCATCTTAGGGATGAAGAAACTGAGATCAAAAGAAAGTTATAGAATCATAAGGGACCTTAGATTTCAAAACCCCCATTTTACAGGTGTAGAAACTGAGACCCAGGAGAGGTTAAATGACTTGCTCCAGACTACACAGGGTCCTAAGCATAAGCCAAAGAGTGAGCTCGGGGGTCTCTGAATCCAAATTCAAGATTTCAGTGCTTGAATTTTCCCTTCAAAAAGAGACTAGTGTCTAACCAGAACCCTCACAGCATGAATTGGTTTTAATAGTAGAGTTTTCTGGATAGCTGAAGGTTCATTGTCGCAAATGTCAAAACTTTTTTTAAAAAACTTAGCCATTTTGTTTAGAAACATTTTTGAAACACATTACATGTTTCCTTTTTAAAAAAAAAACATATGATCTCAAATTCAGCCTCTTGATTAAGGTCAAACAATTAAGAATACTATGGCCACAGGGCCACACCTCTTCATAGATGATTCACTCTTACACAATACATGCTGTCCACCTTGACTTTTTTGTTCTCTCTACCCACTTTCAATTTTCTGCTTCTCACCTGCCATGGGCTTGTAAACTAGATAACCAAGAATGTTAGGACTGTGTGTAAAAGAAGAGTAAATGGGTTCTCTGTGGGATTCTTTGATGAGTGAGTGCTCGAGCTTTATTAATAGACATTGCTCTCTATTTCTGCTCTTTTCCTCCTCCCAATACTACCTTGCAGTTCATTTTGTATTATTCTCTATATCCTCATTTATGGACATGTTTTCTCCTCCATTAGAGTATTAATTCCTCAGGGACAGGGACAGTTTCTATTTTGCTTTGTATCCCCAGTGCTTAATACAATCTTCTCACCGAGTCTGAGTGCTCGTTGGTTGATTCTGCTGTTCAGGAGCCTTGTCTGCTCACTTCTTCCTTCACTTCTATGATTGAGGTAAATGAAACATGACACAGTGAGGCACTTACTGAATTTGGAGTCAGAAGACTTGGATTCAAATCTTAGCTGTGTGCTCTGGGGTAAGGTTACTTAACCTCCTTGGTTGTGAGATCTTGTGATATCTGTGGGCCAGCGGAAGCAGGCAAGTGGCTCAGTGGATAGAGTGCAGGGCCTGGAATTAGGAAGACCTGAGTTCAGATTCAGAGACATTCACTAGCTGTGTGACCCTGGGCCAGTCATTGAACTTTAATCCACTGAAGAAGGAAATAGCAAATTACTCTAGTATCTATGCCAAGAAAGCCCCATGGACAGTATTGACGTGCTACGGTTCCCAGGGTCACAAAGAGTTGGACGCTACTGAATGACAATGTAAACAAGGGGGTTGGGCTTAGTGTCCTTCTTCTAAGGTGCTTTCCAGCTCTAAGTCTATGAGCAGATGATTTTAAGGCGTCGAGTGGCTGAATCCTGGAGATGAGAAGTTTTTTCAACCATTTCCTCCTGGGGGAAAAAAAAACCCAGTTATTCTCAATTCTTTTTTTTTTTTAATTCAGAGACTACAAATGTCACCGTCACTGTGTAAAACATCAATGTTAATAAAAAGCATGGAGCTGATTTAGACACCAGTGAGGGGCACTGGAAGTAAGTTAATTTGTGCTGAGACTCAAAGAAAGTTTCAACACTATTAATATAGGCTTAGATACAATAAGAAAGAAGCCCATTTGTGCTCAGATCTAATTTTAAGAATCTGGAGTCAGCCTGCAGAAAGAGAGGAAGGTGGAAAGTCCCCAAGACCTTTAACAATATGCTAAGTCTGCATCCTATTGGCTGTCCATACTTTTGAATATAATAATCTTAATTTCCCAATAAATTGAAATTGCTTTGTTATATAATGAGCAGACATACAGTCCCTGAGGTCATGAAGCAGGGACCTGGTTGCCCTTACTCTCCGCCAGACATGGCCTGTCTAGAAATAAGTTGCTGTTTTTATGGTCTGGAAAGTTCAAGGATCATGAATAATTAGATAAAATGCTGGCATGAGCTATAATTGAAACAATGTTCCTATTATGAAGAACTCACAGCAGAACTCTTGGAATTTCTGCACTCTAGACATCACTTGATTTGTTAATGAGGTTCCTTTAAGCCTTTTTATCCTTGACCTGAAATATTTGTCCATAGTTATTTGGGTTCATTTATAAATGTGTTTGATGACTTAGCAGCTGTACATCAGGAGTTTAGAAAGCCTGGAGCATAACAACAGATGAGCTTGTCAGGATGAGTCTCTAAATTGTTCCTTTTCAAGAAAGTTGAGACCTGGCAACCTTTTCATTCTCGTATTAATAATAATCAAGATGCTGCATTCATACAATGCTCTTTATTTTTCAAGGTTAACTCACATTATTTCTTTGGATTTAGTTCACAGAGAGATTTGCAGATGAGGAAACAGGCCCAGAGCCATTGCATGGATTGTAAGAGATTTCAGTTTTGTAAGCTCTGCTTGGACATGGCTAGCTCTCAGGCCAGCTGCTGGAGGACTCCTCCTTTAGAAAGCCCTTTTGTCTATAACAACATCATGCCTGAATGTATTGATGGCCTTAGCTTTCCATCTCCAAAATGGCGTGTGGGTTGGTACTTATACCAAGTAGCAGTTGCAGAGTAAAAGAATATCTGCTGTAATTATGTTGCACAGTTGTCTAATTGGTTCATCTGAGAGACCGACCAAAGAAAAACAATGTGGTTGTATAGAGAAAAGGAAGGTGTTAGGGCTTGTCAAAAAGACACAAGTAGCCACAGATGAGGCTTGCCTGCTTCCCAGTTTAGGAGAAGGGCAAGCCTGCAGAGTGGCATTTATGGACAGCTATGGTGGGCCTACTTCTGCTAAGGGAACCACCTTGACATAAATATTGTAGCAGTTTGTAAAGGGCCCCAAGAAGAACCGTTTGATCTCTGAGTATGCCTGGAGGACTCAGGAGATCCCTAATTAGATAGATAACCTGTTGCAGAGAGTTTTCATTTTCCACCCCGCCGGGCCATGGATGGGGCTTTGACTTGGGATATGCATGGATGCATTCTTCCCAGCTGAGGAAATACTCAGTCCAGGTCAGCAGCGTTGGCAGGAGCGTGAGAGATGAGGAAGTTAGGGTCAGCGCAGAGGCTGACTCTAAGACTAGCTCACCGTATACCCCTGCTGCCTTCTGTCTCTCATCTGCAGCACTGTGTACCTATTTAAAACTTTGGACTTAAAATTCTCACAGAAGTGGAAATGGTGTCTGCCCTACTTTTGGATTACGCCTCCTTTATCCACTAGAGAATTTGTCTTTCGTCTCTACTCCCCTCCCACCTCCCCCCCAAAAAAGACTTCAAAAAAAATAAAGTAAAATTCTAAAGGGCAGGAAAAAATGGTTATTGATAGATGTAGATCGGCTAGGTATGAATCACTTAGGTAATAATCATTTTGGTAATATAGTGCTTGATGATTACAAATCACTTTAATAGGCATAACACTTTGAAAGAAGTAGGTTATGTATTATTCCCATTCCACAGATGGCTAACTGAGGCCCAAAGAAATTAAATGATTTGCCCAAAGTCACACAGATAATCACACAACTAGATTAGAGCCCAGAGCTGCTGACTTCTAGTGCTTTTTATACTGTCTACACTCATGCCTTTTATACTAAGAATAAATGAGGAGGGGGGAGTGTGGATTTGTATTATTATTAATCAAGCCTTTCCCCTATGTTCCCTCCTGAAATTCCAGAAAACTCTTCTGACTTTCAACACTAACCAAAGCCAGACCACTAGAAAGAGAAATTTCAATATCTCTTAAGACTTTGGACCTATTGAATGAATGATAGGTTCATCCTTCTGGGGATCGCTCTACTCTGAATTCTCCCTTAGAACTTTTAGGTAAATGTAATTCTTGTTCTTAGTGACAAGACAGTAAACTGAATTGAAAATTGAGCTGACCAGCACTAATACATGCACACACAGATTTTCTCAAAAGCAGAGAGCTATGTCCTCTTCTAGATTGCATACAATCAAGGGTTAAGTTAGCCAGGAAAAGGCTTTCGTTTGCATAGTTAGGTGATGCAGGATGTTGCTACCCCAGTGTAATTAGTTTTAACTTGAAGAAATGTGCAAAGAACATCAAAGCTTCCTTAGGCGTGCCTATTCAGAAAGGATATAGCCAACTGTTTATAAATAGGCTGCAGGTTTTAAACAACAAAAGGTGAATTTGGACTCTTTTTTTCCCTTACACGTTGCTCGGGGAAAGACCCACGACCTACAGCCTGTATCAGTTTGTGTTGAGAAGGGTGTGACTCTCCTGTATTTATGGCCTCACTGGAGATTTAGAGTATACTTTGTCTGCTAGAGAAATTACTTCTCCTTTCACCCTAATAAGAGCAAGCTTTGGGCTGCCTGTTTTCTAGTGAGGATTAACCATTTCTATGCCAGTTACTGTCATGTCACAATTTTGATTTTCAGAGATCAAAATCAACATAATTATACATATATGAGTTTCCTTGAGAAATAACTAATGCTGCTGTCTGGCAGTTAAAGCTGTCCAGAACTGAAATTGGCTGTTTTTAGGTGGTAAGCTCCCCATGACTGGAAGTATTCAAATGGAAACTGCAATCATTTATCAGGTAGTTGGAGTCATTCCTGTCTAAGGTAGGAGGCAGAACTAGATCATCTCCATTTCTAAGATACTGAGAGTTAAATGGTTCAATTGGTATTTCTCATTGGGGCAACTATTTTTCCTGTGTACTGGATTATTAGGAGTTAAATGCAAAAGTAGCCTTTTTCCCTCTCTGCAAAGCAGGAAACTTCTCCTGCAGTATTAGTCACCACAGGTGACCAGCAAGAAGTAGTTGACCAGGTCTGGGAGCCCAGCATCTTGTCCTCACTGTGACTCTTTGTACATTGTGTTGCAACAGCAGCTGGTGTCGATAAGGCCTGAGCAGAGTGAGGTCTCTTCCTGTTTTTCTCCTTTTGCTTTACTGATTCTGCAGATGGCTCTTCTGGACCACCGAAGAACACTCACGAGAGAAATGTCATTTTCAGGGCCTCTGGAAAGCTTTCATAGATTTGTTGGACAGACAGCTGACAGGCCAAAGCCCCTTCTCATCTAGCCACTCTGGTTTCATGTCGTTGTTGTTGCTGCTGCTGTTTTAATGAACCTTTTGGTTTTGTGGGGAGCTTCAGTTGCACAAGTTGTGTGTGTTTGGGGATGACACTCAGAGGATTTGTGTTCCTAGGACAACTAAAACAACAGATTTAAACAATGAGTGAACAGACTGGACCCCTCCAGGGCCCCTTGGACCCGGCTTGGAATGAGCCAGGCTTCCACCCCCTCCTCTTTTTGACCCACGACCAACTCTCACATGATTGGAGCTCTCCTTTACAAGCCCTAGCTCTGTCTAATCTTGATTCATGGCGTAAGCTCAGCTCTAGGCGATTCATAGAAGGGTCCAGATTCTGGGGTGAAGAATGGCTTTCTTTTATGTACACAGTTCACCTGAGGGTATCACGGTCCTCCTAAAAGTATGTAGAACACTGGTATCTGATAGGGAAAGCAGCATTATTATAAACGTGTTACCAATAGTTCCTGCCCTTCATCCGTTGGGAAGGAAGGTGGTATCCCTGAACAGCTGTTGTGTAGATGTGTAGTGGTCACTAAGATAGTGCCCTAGTTGGGTCCAGGTGTGTCTGTCATCTACGCCAAGTTTTTATTACTTCTCCACTAGGTATATAGCACAGTCACCCCACTTTGCAGATATTACACACTCAGAAAGCTGGTGGAGGATGGTTGCCAGTTTTATGACTGTTACTATTGAATCAATGATAGCCCTGGTCTGAAAATACATGAAAAAGAGTAGGAGGAGCCCTCATTTGGCCTCTGCTAGCAACATCATCATCCAAAGCAGTGCATGGCCCCCTGCGGAAAGCCAACTGCCCCTACCCCCATGTTTGGGCTGAGAGTGTGTTAGCATCATGTGGCAGGTGAAGCTGTTCTCTCCCCAGAGGACTGGTAATATTTATGGTGGTGTGAGCTGGGAAAGGGGGAGAGAGAGCCAAGAACACTCAGTGGTCAAGCTTTTTATGGCTCAGTTTCCATTTTAATGGCGCAGTTTAGTTGAGGATTGTTCCAAAAGCTCTGGGAAGCTCCTTAGTTTATAAACTAAACTTTTTGTGAAAACAATTCGCCTGCTAATTGAAGGTGGCTGATAGTTCACCTGTTCATTGAAGGTGTCTGGAACATGGAGATCTTTTGCAAGATCGAGAAAGATCCCAGGCAACCTCTGCAGTTATTCTCCAAATCATAAAGATTATGAGCATTCCAATACTAAGCCAGGGTAAGAGCTTAGTAATCTACTAAGACAGAAATAATCCCTGAAGCAACTTATGTCTCTGAGGAAATAGAAATCGCAAAGTAAGATTTCATTTTATTTGGATTTAGGTTTTATTTTTAAGCAAGATATAACCTTTTTTTTTCACTCATTGGAAGTATGTCTGGATGACTGGAGAATTCTGACGGGCTTCCTTTCCCTTGCCTGTCCTCCTCCCTCTCGGCCGGAAAAGATCTCCTTGTGTAAAACTCTCATAATATTTACATTTATGTTCTATTTTGATTTTAGGTACTTATGTACAAGCCTTAGCATTCCTATTAGGGTATATGTCGCTTGAGGGAACTGGACAGTCTCTTAGTCATCATTGTTATCCCTCCAGAGTCTACTACAGCACTTTGCGCATACTAGGTACTCAATGTGGAACTTACTCATCTCACTTCTCTCACCCCAGAGTGGAAAGGTTTTTTTATTTGTTTGTTTTTGTCTTGCCTATGTATTGCATATATACCCTTTAAAGAACTTGGGTGCTCCCTCTAAAGGTTGCATCCTCTTCTGACTTCATCACCATGACTCAGGTGCCTTCTCACTCCTGGGGCCTACCTCCCCTGCAACCTCCCTCCAGCGTGCCAGCCCCCTCCTCCCGCCACTGTGGTCTTTCTGGGGACGTCCATTTGGGGGATGACCCAGGCCAAGCATGCTCTATTCCCCTCCTGGCTGTGCCTCTGTGTCTCTAGCCTTGGGCACCATGCTCCCCCCAGGTGACCCTTCTCCTCTCACTTCTCTGTTATGTTACCTTCCTCTGTTATTACTAAGGTCCTGGAGGACAGGAACTGTCTTTTCTTTTTGCTTGCATTTGTATCCCCAATCTTAGCACAGTGCCTGGCGCAAAGTAAACACTTAATACATGTTACCTGCCATCCAAATATACTGAAATATTTATAGCAATGCTTTTTATAGTAGCAAGAAACTGAAAACAAAGTAGACAGCTATCATTTGGACAAACAAGTTGTACATAAAAGTAATGTCATATGCGTTGTAATGCACTGTAAGAAATAGGAGTATGGTGAATACCAAAAAACGTAGGAAGACATGTACAGATGCAATGTAAAGCAATCAGAACAGGAAAACAAAATATACAGAGACTACCACAATGTAACCAGAAAGAGCAGAGCACTAGAGATTTGAACACAAAGGTGGTGAACTTTTGAGGACAGAAGACTATATAACGTCAGGCTTATTTAGTGTGTTGGCTAGTTTTGCTGAACCGATTTTATTTTTCCCCATCTAAAAAGTCTGTTATAAAAGATGAAGAACTTGAGCCATTGGGAAGTGCAGGTGATATAAAAACCAAAGATATCAGCTTATTAAATTTTTAAAAATATTAAGTCCTTGGGTCTGTGTACAGCAGCTAGTTTGTAATCACTATTCCTATATTCAGGCTCGTCCATTCTTTTGTGCCTTACACACATTAGGCATTTGACAAATGTTTGTTGAAATGTTGTCAGCCTTAGTTCTCATGTTAGCCTTTGGTCCCCAAACTATTAGCCTCGTCATTTTATGGAAATCTTAGCATGTGTATACTTAAATTTTATCTGGAAATGATTATAAGATAACATGGAAATTTGTTTTCCTGTTTGCTGTTACATGTGGTTTATTCTTAGGTTGTAATCATTTAAGTAAAATATAAACCAGTAACAATTTTCTAACTTATGTATGGTTCAAGCAACAAACAAATATGCTATCTGCAGACCAGCCTAGGGAGTACAGAGAGGCTCATCCCCAGATAACTGGACACTTGGTGATAAATTCTTTGGCCCTGGCAACCCATGAAACAAAGACAAATCCAGGTGGGCCTTTTTTTGTGCCACCCTCTTCTACTTCTGCAGAGATTGTGACAGAGGAAAATGAGGCAAAAGATACTAAGACTCATGTAGTTTATAGACCATTTTATAAACTGCAGCTTGGCCATTGGGACTCTGAACGTGAGATCTTTGTCCTGTTTTCATTGGGTGGAATACTGCAGAAAGAATTGAATCATATCAATCTTGTAATTCTCACTATAAACGAAACCAGAAGACAAAAGCAAGTTTTGGCTAAATAGAATTAGGGCTCTCAGGTTTTCCTTGGAAAAGCAAATAAAGAAATTGGCAGATTTGGTTTTATCATGTGCCTCAGAGTAACCAGAATCATCATTTCATGGGACATTGGGTCATCTTGCATTACAAGACTCATGACAAGTATTTGCAAAAGACTAGGAAAATAATTTTAGTTTCTGTTGCAGAGGGTGAAAAAGTAAAGAAATTCTACAGAGAATTTATTAAGACCCTCCAAATGAAATCAACATATATTTTTATATTGAGTGACTTTAGCACAAAAGTGAGAATAGGAAAGATTGGCAAGAAATAGATTAAAAAGCATAGGTCAGGAATAAGGAATGTGAGTGGCCCCAAACTCATGGATTACACAAAAACCTCATGCCTGTACATTATTAATACTTTGAAGAAAGAATTGGTTGCCACTGGACATGGTAAGCACCAAGTAACATTAAAAAAAGGAAATTATGTATTTTTTCACAGTTAGGATGTAACTTGTTACTCAGGTGAGAGTCATTGCTAAATGAGCTATCTGTGTGCAGCTGGACCACCAACTTCTTAATGGAAAAACCAACATGGGTACAAAGCTAGAAGAAAGAATAAAAATGAGAAAAAGATATGGTATACAATTGAAACAACTCATTTCTAGCCTATTCAAACAAGTTATTGATAATGAAAAATGGTAGTTGATGAAAGAAGGAAATCAATCTTAAATAGAGGCTGTGAATCAACTGCCATCATAAAGAGACCAAAAGAGCTTAAAAACAACCTTAGTCAATGAACTCTTGACTGACTTACCAGATGGAGAGAGATGGCAGCCAAAGGCAACCCCAAGCTAGAATATAAGCTGGCTTATAAAACCTCATGGAAAAGGACAAGTGAAGATTGTGAGTAGTATTGCTTCATGAAGCAGAGAGAAAAGCAGCACAAAATAAAAACAATTTATAAAATGTTTAATGAGAAGGCTGCAGCTAGGGAGTGCCAAAGGGCACAAGGGTTGAAGACCTGAGTTCAAATCCATGAAAAATGTCAACACTTTATGAAAATCCCATTACATACATTGAGGGCATCCTTGGGTCTCAAGTCAGAAACAGACAAGCTTTTCAAGTAAGATTCCATAATGGACCACACCTTTACCATCACACAGTCACAATTGATTAAACAATTCAAAGAATACCAGTTTCCCACTTTGCTTATCATTTGTTGATGATGTTTTTAAAAATTGTCTTAGTCTAGAACAAAATACCACCTTAAAGGCTCTCTTCCAAATGAGGTATCTCCCATCCACATCAAAATCCATCGTGGTTTGTTTGTTTGTTTTTTTAATATAATAACAAATGGCCAATGACCTTTTGATTATGAACATCAAGGAGGCATGAAAAAAGAAGACTTATTTTCCACAAAGGTGTTTGCCACTGTAATGGAGAAAGGAGAAGGAGAGAGGGAAGAAAGAAAGAAAGGATGGAGGGAAGAAGGAAGGGAAAGGAAGGAAGCAAAAGATTAGACAACTAATACGTGCTAGGCACTGTACTGAGGCCTTGACAGACATCTCATTTTATCCTCAAAGCAACCCTCAGAAAGGTAGGTGCTTTTATTATGATCACCCCCATTCTACAGTTGAGGAAACTCAGGCAGACAGAGGATATACAGCTAGCAAGTGTCTGAGGCCAAATTTGAACTCACTTTTTCCTGACTCCAAGCCTAGCACTGCACTGTCCTGAACTCCTAGAGACCTCATGGAAGACATCCAGCACAGAGGCCAAGTTGAAGAAGGATTTCCTCTAAATGGGGAGGACTTCCAGAAGCTTCTGTTGGGAGATGATACCATGCTGGTTGCATCAAGCCCAAGAACATTTTGGAGCTTCCTAGAAAAGATCCTTAATCTTAACTCAGAAGAGTTTGGCCTAAATATCCTCATAAGAAAACAAAAGTGAATGAAGAATGTTTGTTGCCCAGTTGTATGGCATGCAGTTGTATGGACAACAGTTTGTCTCTCCAGCCCTTAGCACAGTGCTTCGAACATAGTAGGTGCTTAATAAATGCTTTATTCATTCATTCATTTATCCAATTGAGTCCAGAATTAAACAGGAAGGGCAGAGTGGGTGAGGTTACTTTCAGCACATCACAAAGCTCCTTTAATGATCCCAAACACTGATCAGAGACAAAGGTGGATCTTCATGCCATTAGTTTATTGGTTTTATTATAAGGCTGTGAGATATGGAGAGGAAGAATTGAAAATTGTCATCACCAAGGGCAATAGAGAGGCACCTGGTCAATGGGGGCCAACTGCAATAGATAAGGAGCTTCTGAAAAGACTTAAACTGTCAGGAAAACAAGTGATTGAAGAAGAGGCACTCGTGAGGTTTAAGAATAAGGGATAACAAGTGAGTGGCCTGGGTATACCATCCAATTTCCTTCCATGTCAGGGAGAAAGTGAA
This sequence comes from Phalanger gymnotis, assembly GCA_028646595.1. NCBI lineage: Eukaryota > Metazoa > Chordata > Mammalia > Diprotodontia > Phalangeridae > Phalanger > Phalanger gymnotis. The sequence goes on from CM053627.1 coordinate 31,343,724, forward strand.
AAAGGCCCCCCAGCCCTTCAGGTGGGCCAAGGACCAAACAAGAGATGCTGAGGTAGGGTGGGTCCAGACGAGTCACCATCCTCATTGTTGGAAGGAACGTCCAAATGGACGCGATCACAGAACTTTATTAATACCTAAACCTGCCACCTTGTAAATGAGCAGAGGAAAAAGTGAACCTGCCTTCCTTTTACCTCCTCCATTTTTGTGGCAGCCCCTCCTGTATTATAGATTTTCTTCTTGAGTACTTCAACTGTCTGTCATTATGTTGGTGTATATATCCCCTACACCCACTCTGACAGAGTATAGTTCTTCTATAACTTGGTTTTCAACTGATACTGGGCCTGGAAAATTGTGAGCCTGCATCCGTCCTGGTGATAAGCCTCCAATTCTCATGCAGCAGGCATGCAATCTGCGCTGGGCCTGTACTCCCAAACCCTTTTTTAGCTTGATAGGCCCTGCCAGAATATGTACTCTCCTCCAACATACATAGCCTTTGAGGACCAAAGGTCACTCCCATGCTGTGGTAAAACATCAGAGGAGCATTTTAGTGGGAAGCCTTATGTAAAGGTGGTAAAAGTACTCATCTTGGGTGAATTATTGTTCACAAAGCTGGTTTTATTGGCATTTAAAATCAACATAGTAAAATGTATACTTCAAAGTATATAATTCTCTATTTTTAAATGACAGTAATCTCAAAATTCTAAGAAGCAAAAAGGTAAGTGCAGGTTAATACATTCACTTTTGAACTCAGCACCCTCACCCCCCTCCCCCCATAGCTGCTTTGATCCTTGGGCAGGCTGGTCCTCCCTCCTCATAGTACTGGGCCTCCTTTCTGCTCACCTTCTGTTGGTCAGGTCAAAGTGCAGAAAAAGTTGTATGGGGTAGAATGCCCCATTTCTGAGCGTACAGCTTGGCTTGTTGCTTTGGGTTGATGCCCTACAGTCAGATTTTCCTTTAGAATCATCACCAGTCTGAGCCATGCATAGTCAGAGCTAGGGGGGTCTTGGGGGTCATCTAGGCCTAAGCTTTTTCCGCAAGTAGGAAACCAAGGCCCAGAAGTAAGAAGTGACCAGCTCAGGAGCAACAGCTTGTTTAGCCATCAGTGCTTACTGTTTTGTACAGTCTTTCACTTTAAGGACCATTTTTTAATATCATTTTTTTCCAATTACATGTAAAAACAACTGTTAATCTTTGCTTGTATAATTTTGAGTTTCAAATCCTCTCTTTCCCTCTCTCCCCTTCCCCCTTCTTGAGAAGGTAAGCTGTTATACATGTGCAGTCATGCAAAACATTTTTGAAGGACCCATTTCTTAAATGTGTAGTATTAGTAGGAAGATCATTGATCTGGGAGTCAGGAGACCAAGATTCTAATTCTAATTCTGCCACCTCCTAATTGTATTACTCTGGACAAGTAAGTCACAGTCCCTCTGGACCTCAGTTTCCTTTTCTGTAAAATGAGGGGCTAGAGGAGATTAGGTTCCCTCCAGCTCTGATAAGCTGTGATCTAAGGGGAAGAAGGAGGTACATGACACTGATTTTTTGGTTACAAATAGTGGTACATATTGTCAAGTTTTCTTCTTACCCTGTCTCTCTAAGAATTTTAGGGTAGAAATAATTGTGTTTGTTTCTTAGTTACTACACATTTCTTAGAGACTCTGGTGGAAAGCTATAAGTTTTTTAAACCCAGAGTCTTTTTATGAAAATCTTTTAGTCATACTGCCCAAAAGGAGAAAAGAGCATGAATTTCTCTGAGCCAGGGGTCAGCAGTTGCTTTAGCTCTTGGTGCCACCAGTGGGGCTAGACAAGAAACACTTTGCACTGGTAATAGACATTAGAAAAAAGTTAAGAGGAGGAGGCAGGAAAAGAGTGCTGTGGCTAGCCTTGTGCCCATAAAGTGGTATTTATTCTGTTGGCTGCCCACCTGACGTATGAAGTAAGTCAGCTGTTTCTCAAACTAGGAAGGCACGTATTTATAAGGAATGGTCAGTGAAAGTGCTTTTGGGTGAAGTGTCATTTTTTGTAATGACAATAGTCCTGAACATGCTGCTAGAGAACTAAAGAGATGCCTGCAACCAAGGTTGAGTTCAGAACCTTCCTTCCCTTCTGATGGTGTCTCAAGCCTCTCTTCACCTCCTTTCCATAATGAGCCTTTGTTCACTGAAGGGTTGACATCAGTAGTCAGCCTGTGTAGATGTCTGTTGGAGACTAAGTGGAAATGATAAGGTGTCCTAAGGTCAGAGGGGACCAATGTGGGGTCAGCATGGCTTTGAGAAGGGGGAGAAGTAACCCTTGGAGCCTGCAGGCGTCGACACTGAATTGCAGCCTGGGAAATGTTCAGTTCATCAGCCATCTTTGAACTACATTCAAAGAAGAACCAGTGACAACTTTAACAGTCAGCAGGCATAGAAAGGAAGCAAAGCTTTCTTTAAATGGGGTGAACTAATTGAATCTGGTAGTAGGGTGGTATTCACTCCAGAGATGGTTCTTGCAGAAATGCTGCCCTCTTTACTTTGAGATTGCAGAAAGCAAGTTAGAAGACCAAAATGAACCATGACTACTGGGTCCTTTTGTGAGTGTCAATGTGGAAAGCCAATTAGGCGAGATCTTATTAAGCCATTTGGCTAGCTTCAGGATGGGAGAAGGAAAGGATAAAAAGAATGTTAATTGTAAGGATGCAAATAACAGCTGTATTTCTAAATATCTATATAACTAAACTGGCTTTTACTCATTTCAAAAATTCTCTTGCTATAAAAATATTTTTATGTGTACAAATGAGTATGAATCAAATCTCTATATTAGGGAATGTCCTTTGTGTTGCTTTTGGATCTTTCATTCAGAGTCATTAATGTACAGTACATTATTATCCTTTTTCTTTTGTTGTGTTGGATTCAGTTGGGCTTCACACTCTACCATTCTGGTAAATGATTGGAGGTTGGGTGAAAGACCCACTTTGCCTCTGGTATACTTTTAAGTAGCAATGGCCAAAGTATTAGGGAAGAAAAGAAACTAGTAAACTTTTATTTGCCTCTTGTGTTTTTTGATGAGCTTAAAATTAAATCTGATGCCTTTATGCCATCAATGATTCTCTTTAAAGTCAAGCTGATGTGTAATTATAATGATCAAGCTTGGCCTAGAAAAAGAGAGGAGAAAATGTGCTCCCCCTCTCCAACTTTTCCTTCTTTGCTGAGGTAGAAGTCTATGGGCATTGCGAATTTCATGTATGGTCAGCCTTATATGTATTATTCAGTTTTTCTGAATTGTTTTTTTCTCTCTCATTTGGGTCTTTGTTATAGTTAATCAAATCACTCTGTCTGGAGGGAGGAGAAAGGTTAGGGAGCTATTTAGAAATGGTGATACAAAAACAAAAGTATTAATAAAAATTTTAAATAAAGTCAATTTGATATCCACTAACGTGAATTTGTCAATGAATTTTCTTGGAGTGTTTAGTTACAGCCACTCATCTCTCCTTTTTGAGGCTCACGAGATTTCTCTAGACTGTGTTTAGAGTTTTGCTAGAAACCAGAAAACTTTGTGTTTGTTCTTCAGGCTCCCTGAGCTTGCCAGTAAGACTTCTTGATCCATTTTAAACATATTTATCATGCCTTAAACATAGCACCCTCTCTCAAATACTGGATGCATTTAAGCAAACATTTTCTCTCTCTCTCTAATGGGGAGAACTCCCTAGCCTTTTGACTCCCTTTCCCTTGTAATCTTGAAAGAAGCATTCCAAGAATGGCAGTTGCTTAAATGAGACTTGAAATATTCCACTGAAGCCAAGATGCTTCTGTGTGCTTGGGCTTCTGTTCACAAGCTGTGTGGTAGAAGATAAACAGAAACAGTATTGGGGGTGAAGGACTTCTGGTACATTGAACCATATCCAGGGAGGCAGAAATAATTAAAGTTACAAATGATCTTCCCAGAAAAAAAAGTTGCCATGTTATGCTTCAGAGGAGGCAATGCTGATTGCATTTAAAACAGGTGCTTATGGAACTGCTGACTTCTTTGTGAAGCTTATTGGGAGGTTAGGGAGTCCTGGCTCATTTCACCCATTCTAGGCTTTTTGAGGAGTAGACAGACTGGAGGTTTTGGCTTGTTGGGGGGCATGAGGCTCTTTGCTGCCACCTCTGATTTCCACAGTCCACTAAATACAGGTGTGAATTTTCAGCAGCCTATGTGTGAGGTTCCATCTTCTGCACCAGTTCTCTTATCCTGCCATCTCACAGTTATTTATTTAGGCCTTAATCCAGTGCCTATTTGGTCTTGGCCAAAATTTGCAGGCTCTTGCATAAAACCTTGAGAAAACTCAGTTTGGTTTATCGCGGGGGGAGATTAGTCACCCAATAAAAAGATACACTTATTTATTTAACCTTGAAGGGTTTTCTCCTGAGGAGAATATTTCATTTTCTCAGGGCAATGAGAATTTTTAGTGAAAGATATTCTACACTGAGCCTCTAATCCAATGAAAGCTAAAGAGGATTGAAATGTCTTAAAAAATCTCCACATCTTATTTTACTATTAATTTGGACATCGATGTTGGAGAAAGAATACATACAAAAGGAAAGAGTCCAGGGTATCTAACTATTTTTGGTAGCCCCCAGGACTATGTTGTTGAAATAACTCTATTCTAGAGGATATAAAACCCACCGGGGGGAGAGGATCATCCCTCCAAGTGCTGCTGTCTCAGTATTAACAGTAAAACTGTAGCTGAAATGTAAGGCAGATTCCCTTGGCCTCTTCGGGGATGCTAGAAAAGCTTTGGGAAAACATCCAACATCTGCTTATCTTTCCTGCAGTGGAAATGTTCATAATTGCAACGTTCAGTTTCCTTTGACTGAAGATAAACAGATTTCTGCTTGTTATAACTAAGAAGTATGTTTACTGCATTCTTTAGATGTATTCCATTTTTTTTTGACAGTTGGGGAGGGGGATCTCTGTAGGTATCTTGTGGTTACTGGGATTTTCTTATCTCTGTCTCTTTGTCTCTGTTTCAGTCTCAAAGACAGCTGTATTTTTTCTCATGTTCTGTCTGTTCCTATTTTTTTGCAATTCCAATTTCTGAGATTCCAACCATATTAAGATTCCCCCTGCCTAGAACTCCATTTACCTGTTCTGCCTTTGGGATCATCTCTTAAAAACTCCATATTTTCCAAGTCATAGCTATTACAAATATTTCCATCAGTTTTATTCCTACTTGGCACCTCCCTTTCTGGCTACAAAGCGAGAATGCAGATGGCAGTACCAGCCCAGCCAAATCCTGGTGTTTTCCATACAGTGGTGATTCCCGGGTTGAAAACCTGTTTGTTCCTGTTCCCTAAAGACCAGAAGATTGAACATTTCACCCTGGTGATGTAGACAGCCCTTTGTGTGTCTGCCCAGGGTGTGGCAGTCCTGGCATGATGTGCCCCTAGAAGACACTGCATTTCTTCAGGTGATTCTGCCCCCTCAGCAGAGAATGTAAACGTAGCTTCCAAACACCTTTTTTGTTGCTTACTACTTCTTCACGTGTAGCCAGTGGGCCTAGGGCTTGGTTCCCTTTCTCTATTCAAGGGAGTGTGCCTACCTTGTCTAAATATAGAGGTCTGTGCTTGACTAATTCGGGAAAGGAACAGTAGGGTAGCCTTAGCAGGTTTTGCTTCATTAGTTCTGATACAGTAATTCTTAAAGCCACAGTATCACTTTTTTTGTTGGTAGAGGTGTGTGCGTGACTTACTGTGCCTACTCTTAGGAATTTGGATTTTGTAGGCAACCCAGGGGTCTGAAGCCAGAAGCTGACTTCTTATTCCCAAAAATGAAGTAAGTCACTTTCAGAAAGAATCAGTATGTGTAGTGAAACATATGGGTATTAATAGAAGGTGGATGAGTTTCACATTTCAAGGACTTGAAATTAACATTGACAATGAAAAGTAAAAGAGACAGACTGTTTTCTATGCCTCAAAAAAAAATAATTTAAATACTGTTCAAGGGCACACCTTTATAGACATTCCTGCTCCTCGTTACTATGGTGTGAGTTAGGTGATGTTCAGTCATTTCAATCTGTTAATGTCAGTCTTCATGACCCTATTTGGGATTTTCTTGGCAAAGATACTGGAGTGGTTTGCCTTTTCCTTCTCCAGCTCATTTTATAGATAAGAAAACTGAGGCAAACAGAGTTAAGTGATTGCCCAGGGTCACACAGCTAGTAAGTATCTGAGGCTGGATTTGAACTCAAGTCTAACTGGTGCTCTGTCCACTGTGCCACCTAGCTGCCGTTGAGATAGGTAGGGATGATTTAACTAATTAGCCTAACCTTGTGGTCTCAATAACATTGTCCCCATTTTACAGATGAAGGCTCAGGTTCAGTGTCTTGCAGTAGATTATAGGAGTTTAACATCAGCTGGGCCTGGAACTTGGTTCTGGTGCCTTTTTTCCACACACATTCCAGCTACCAATTATTTCTGACCTCTCCTACCAATAGATATAGAACTGCCTGAAGGGTCTTTCCTTCTTTAGTAATTGAAAACCAAATAGAAGTTAATTCTGAACACCCAACCAGAAATCTGAAGATCCCTTATTTTTTGTTCATTGGAAAACAAACCTGTATGATTTGAACAGAGGCAGGGGTTTATAAAACAGTTGAGCCCGTTGTAAACTGACTAATTTTGGAATTTCTTAAGGGTTACTTAACTCTTTTACAAAGAATACCCCATTTGGTATTTTTAAAATTCAGTCTTGTAGTAACCATAATGATGTCATTTTGAACTGATGGGATGCTTTTAGGGAACTCAAAGCACTTTACATAAATGTTCTCCCAACAATAATGTCCTAAAATCCCTCATTTTATTGGTAAGAAAATGAAAGCCCCACAAAAACTGCTGGGAAAATTGGAGAACAGTATGGCAGAAACTGAGCATAGACCAATACCTTATACTATATACCAAAATAAAGTCAAAATGGGTTTATGATTTAGGAATAAAGGCTGATATAAGCAGTTTGGGAGAGCAAGGAATAGTTTACCTGTCAGATTTATGGGAAAGGTAAGAATTCTTGACCCAACAAGAAACAGAGAGTATTACAAAATGCAAAATGGCTAATTTTGATTATGTCAAACTGAAAAGGTTTTTATAGAAACAAAGCCAATGCAGCAAAGATTAGGAGGGAAGCAGAAAATTAGGAAAGAATCCTTACAACCACTGTTTCTAATAAAGGCCTCATATTTAAAATATACAGGGAACTGAGCCAAATGTATAGGAATACAAGTCATTCCCCAATTGAGAAATGGTCAAAGATATGAACAGGCAGTTTTCGAAGAAATTAAAGATATCTATAGTCATGTGAAAAAATGCTCTAAATCACTATTGATTAGAGAAATGCAAATCAAAGCAATTCTTAGGTATCACATCTCTCCTGTCAGATTGGCTAACATGACAAAGCAGGAAAATGATAAATGCTGGAGAGGCTGTGGGAAAATTGGAACATTGTTACATTGTTAGTGGAGTTGTGAACAAATCCAGCCATTCTGGAGAGCAATTTGGAACTATGCCCCAAAGGGCTATAAAAATGGGCATATCCTTTGACCCAGCAATACCACTTCTAGGGCTGTATTTCAAAGGGATCACACAAGTGGGAAACGGACCAGTACGTACAAAAATATTTATAGCAGCTCTTTTTGTGGTGGCAAAGAAGTGGAAATCAAGGGGATGCCCATCAATTGGGGAATGGCTAAACAAGTTGTGGTTATGATTGTAATGGAATACTATTGTGCTATAAGAAATGAGGAGCAGATGGACTTCCTTATAACCTGAAAAGACTTACATGATCTGATGCTGAGTGAGGGGAGCAGAACGGGAGATCATTATACACAATTACAGACACACGGTATCTGTAAGGACTAACTTTGATAGACTTGGCTCTTCTTATCAATGCAAGGTTCAAAGGCAGCTCCGAAAGACTCATGATGGAAAAAGCTATGCACATCCAGAGAAAGAATTATGGAGTCTGAATGCAGATGGAAGCAAACCATTTCTCTCTTTTTTTCCTTCTTTTTTGGTTTCGTTTCTTCTTTCTCATGATTCGTTCCATTGGTTATAATTCTTCTTTACAACTACACCATCATGTAAATAAGTTAATGTGAAGGTATATGTAGAACCTACACTGGATTACATGTCGTCTTGGTGGGGAGCGGGGAGGAGAGGGCAGGAGAAAATTCGGAACCCCCAAAATTATGGAACTCTGTTGTAAACTAAAAATAAAAAATAAATTTATAATTTAAAAAAAAGAAAGAAAATGAAAGCCCAGAGAGGTTGAGTGATCTGCCCAAGAATGTGCAATTAATTAGTGACAGGACTAGAACACAAGCAATCTCCATCCAGTGAGTGGCTCCCCCTCCACATTTTTGTCTCCTTTGTGCATATTCCGGCGAGGTGGATCAGTGATTTCATTTTCATCATTTGTGGGTACTTCCTTCCCCTGATGCTGATCACTGAGGCATCCCCTTTGTGGATGGCATGATAACTTACTGCAACCGCCTGATGCTTTCCTCTGATCAAGAGCCTCTTCAAGACTTTGAGACATTGCGAAGTCAAGGTTGGACATGATGGTGGTTTGTTGTGGCTGGTGAAGCTTCAGCTCTTTGCCCCAGAGAGTTGGCACTTGCCCGGCATTGAGGCCATCATTGCCTCCCCACCGTAGTGAGGCACTGGAGGAACAGTGTAGTGAATAATTACTATTAGTAGTCACATCTTCATTTTGCATGTGAAAAATGAGCCTGACACATAGTAAAGTCATTCATCAATATTTATCAAATTAAATTGTGACTTACCCAAGTGGTGAAGCAAGGATTAGAACTCAGCTCATCTATGTCCAAGTCCAGAACTCTGCTTCATAGTGGTTTTGGGGAACTAAGCCAGGTACCTTAGAATTACCACTGCTCCAATAGCTCTTTTCTTCAATACATGGCAAATCACCTTTAACCCATAAATGTGCTTTGTATCCCTGTGTACACTGAAGCTTTTCCTGTGTTATTTTAGAACCTGAAATAACTAGGTCTGGTCCTGATAACCACTCTTCTCAGAACTACATTTTTTTTCCATTGGTGATTAACTTAATTTAGCTCAGGGTCACATACATTTCTCATTCTTGAAACTTCCATGAGTCCCTCTCTCTACTCACCTCTTCTGCAGCTGAAGCTGTAAAATTCCGCTCCATATTCCACATACCCCCAACCCCCAACTGACCAGACTTCTGCTACTCCTGCAAACTGGGAACTAAGCTGGGTAGGGTTGGGTTTTTGGCATTTTCAGAGCTTGAGTGGATTTTTATTCATTTAACTTGAGTCCAAGCGAAACCATCAGTGCATGGAATATTTGTTGAAAAGGCAGTGAGAGGAAGGAGGGAAGTCCTTTGTGTAAAAGTATTTTCCTCAGCTGGTCCTCCTTGATGCTGAAAGTCTGGTGCCTGACAGGAAATGATACAGACATGTTTGATAACAGAGTGACAAGGGGAAGAATCAAATTGAAAGTCCCTGGCCTGGGGGAGAAGATTAGAGATCAGCTGGAAGCTCCCAGGGCAACCTGAGGATGAGAATATTATACTTAAGGAAACTGTGAGGTAGATTTGTAGGGCCTCTGTCAAGAACAATTAAAGCAGAAACAAGAATGGAGAGGGAGGAAATGAAGAGCCATGTAGTGGATATCTCTTTGACTCCCTTGGCAAGGAGTCTTTGAACTTGTGTTAAAGTTTTTGTTCAAGAGACTCCTTTAAAGAGAGGAACCTACAAAATGATAACTCTGGGAATGCTAGCAATTTGCATTTTAATTGAGTCGGAGTGGCCTCTTTCTCATTTTTCTTCTAGACAACATTTCTTCATCGAATAAATTCCCTGCCTGCTTCCTTAGCTTACCTGTGATGTGCTATAGGCGCTCCAGGTGGGCAAGGATGGTGTTTTGACCTTTCTTCATATCCCCAGAGTTTACTTCTTTGGCCTGGCCCTTGACAAGCGCTAATGTTGTTTGTGGGTCGGTTGATCGCTCAGTACTTCCTTCTGATGGTATACCCACTCGTGGTTGAAATCCTTATTTGGCAAACATCACTGATTTGTTAGCATACTGGGTTGTTTGCAGACTTGAGTGATATACAGAGATGTGACAGAAATCATTTAGAGTATATGCTCCTTGAGGGCAAGGACACTAGCACAATGCCCTACATATAGTAGGTGCATAGTAAATATTGGTTAGATTGGACTAGATTGGCAATGGTCTATTACTACTTAATTATATGTGTTGTGTATGCATTAGCAAGTATATTAGAATGTACAGTTAAATTTTTCTTGTTTTTTTACAACATGGCTAATATAGAAATATGTTTTGTATGACTTTGCATCTATAACGGGTATCATATTGCTTGTCTTCTCAATGGCAGGGAGGAGCTGGAGAGAGGGAATTTGGAACTCAGAAAAATGAATGTTAAAAAAATAAAAAAAACTTATAATCAACACTATTATCATTTTAGCTGTGTATGTCTCAGAATTTATCCACTGTGCCTGGTCAGCTTACCCAGATAGGAGTTAGCTGGTAACCGCTACAACATGCCAGCTTCTCAGGAAAGAGCCCCACCTCCTGTGCCCTGAGCCATGATAGAACAGCCCGATGTGGTGAGTTACAAGGACCATCAGGAGCTTGCTAGTGGCAAGCAGACTCACTGGCATCAGGCCTGGCAGAGGCAGTAAGCCCCAAACATCACGCTTTTCCTCTTGGAAGTTTTTCACTTGGAAGAGACAGGCCTCGTATCGCCCTCGCCACTTCCCCTCTCTCACTCAGGAAGGAGTCAATGGGGACCTCAGCGCTCTTGTTTTAGACTGCATGGAGGAGTCGTCATCATTCTTTCATACCTTAGGGATCAGTTTTCTCATGAGCAAGGCTCCGTTAGCCACCGTACAGAGAAGAGGAAACAGAGAGGATCCTTGCCCCTTCGAGGTTTTACACACTAAAGCACGGAGCCTTATCTGTAGAACAATCCACACAAAACGAAAATGACAGAAACCCCGCAGAAACAAAAGATTCTCTGGACGGGTTTACCTATCATCTTTGCCATTGCATGAACTGTACTGTATCATACAGATTGTTTTTTGGAATTGTATCAAGAAAATAGAAGTATGATTTTTACATCAGTCATTGCCCCCCTACTTCCCCTGCATTGAATTTTGTCTTGTAATGAAGAAAACTGACCAACAAAATAATAATAATGACAACAGCTGCCAGGTACTGTGCTTAGTGCTTTACAAATAATATCTCAATTGATCCTCACAGTAATCATGGGAGGTCAATACTATTACTATCCCCATTTTACAGATGAGGAAACTGAGGGAAACAGGGATGAAGTGACTTACCCAGAGTCACATCTAAGGCTGGGTTTGAACTCAGGTCTTCCTAAGTCCAGGCCAGCACTGTATCCACCTAGCTGCCTCCAAATTACCAAATCTGACAGTGTAGGCAACAGTCCCCATTCCCCTAACAAGAAGAGGGATGTGTGTTGTTCTCTAGAGCCCGGACTGGACCTTGCTGACCTGCATTTGGTTGCCTTTTAGTGGTGGTTTTATTTTCATCATTGTCGTCATCTTCAGTTGGCTCTTCTCTTGGTTCTGCTTTCTTTGTTCTTCCATCATTTCCTGTATACAATCTAGTATCCCCATTGCACCACACCCTGTTCTAGGTAGTAAGGGAACCAATACAAAGAATAAAACAATCCCTACTGGCAAGGAAAAGCAGTAAATCCACACAAAAGAGAAGCAATACAGTGAAATACTGAGGAGTGAAGCCCAGGGTAGTTTGGAGGAAGGGACCTGGCAGTTGTGGGGACCAAGAAAGGTCCACTGTAGGAGGTGATGTTTGTAGCAGTACAGGGATACTCAGAGGCAGAAGGGAGGAGGGCATGCATTGCAGGCAAGAGGGCTATCCAGTACAAAGGCACCAAGAAGGGTGATGAATTGTTGTGTGGAAGTAACTGAGAGAAGGACAGTTTGGTGGAATCGCAAAAAGCAGAGGAGAGTCGGGAAAGAGATTGGGGCCACTAAGGGAGAGAGCTGCTCTTTGGGGAGTGGACTGGACTGGGGAACCTGGAAGCAGGAAAGTGAAGAGACCACTACAGTGATCTAGGCTAGAGATGATGACAACCCAAACTAAGAAGGTAACAGAGAGGAGAGAGGGGGTCAGATAGGAGAGACATTGTAGAGGCAGAAACAAGATTTGACAGCTGAAATCAGTGAAGGAGAGTGAGGAGGTAAGGATAAGGCTGAAGTTGCCAGTACCTAGGTGGTCCTGTTAACAGCAGGGAGCCTCATAAAGGGCTTGAGCAGAGAAGCTATGTGAATTTTGCCCTGATGGTTTATGTTGGTGGGCTTCACCAGTGCCAAAGCGTTTTGGGAAGGGTACTTACAGGTGAGAAACTTAATCAGGGTTCACATGTTTCCTGGACCTGAGATTTCCTCTTGCTGGTTTCTTCACAATTCACTTTCTCTTGAGCTCTACCTCTGAAGGGAAAAAAAAAAACCCATTTGTTGACAAGAACTGCTCTTTTTTTCAAGTCTTGCACAAATGCAGTTGTCTCTGAAAATGCAGCTTACAGAAAACATCTGTGCTCTCGGCTCCGTTCCCACGGCATGTTTTCTTCCTGTGCCCTCTTTTTAAAGTTACAGATGTCTCAACTTCTCAACTTGCTTTGGTCCAAATACCACTTCCCTGTTTCCTGCTGCCTCGGGCATCATTGGTGGTGGTTGTTTGTAGCTTAGTTGCAATATCCTTTCAGTAACTCATTATCCTTTTGTCACTTGTTTTTATTTTTACTTGTTGGTGTCTAAATGTCCTGGTTATCTGAATGTGGGCACAAAACTGCCTGATGTAAAAAAGGTGAAATTTTCCCATTTTATTTTTAACGTCTTGTCAAGACAACTCCTTGCCTCTGCCACGATGACCACTAGGGTCAGGCATTTTTAATGCATTTCCCAAAAGACAGCTTTGGGGAAGGAGAAAGAAGATGTTTTAAACATTTTTACTGTCTTTGTGGTTTTTTTTTTGTTTTGTTTTTGCAAAGCCTTAACTGACTAGGGTCTGCACAGTCTAGTATGTGGCAGCCATCTGATTTGGGACTGATCAGCTTGCTCTCTCTAGCCAGACTCTCTGTCTAACGTCACGGCTCTTGCAGTACCCAAACCTCCTACACAGGGATGCCGAAAGAGCAAAAGGAATCAGCATCCTGGAAAGAGAGGTTGAAGTCTGTTTCCCCATCTCCCTTTAGATATCATGACCTGCTGCCTCATGCAGCCCTCAGAGATGAGCAATGGAAGCATCCATGAACATAGAAGGCCTTAGACCATTTGGGGAGGTTTCCTCCAATTCTGGACCTCCTGCTCTCTGTCAAGAGCAGGGTGGAGCTGAAAGACCCTCATGGGTCATTGCAACTTGTTTTCAAGCTTGGGAAGTGTATTTCACCTTTAGCAGGAGGGCTTCTGCTGCAAGGATTGGGGACTCTAGTGCAACTTGTTTAAAATTACTTCCTTTGGCTTTTCTTCGTTATTTTCTCTGAAATGGAACAGAAAGACATTCTGTGTTCCTCAGCCCATTGTTAGCAAAGGTTGTGGGAGCTGCCCCAGCCAAGGAACAAAAGCCATGGAAGCCCCAGGAGGAAGCAGAAACACTAAGGTGCATGTGCCCATTGTGGGTGACTGGGTGTTGGTTGGAGAAATGCCTCCTCCTTTTGGAACTTACCTAAAAATGTAGAATTAGTAAACTTGAGGAATAAGACATTAGTTAGTTGCCAGCTCTGACGAGAGTCAGATAAATCCAATCTGCAACCTCCTTGAGTGCATTTAGCATTTAGGTGAGAGCAAATCCAGAAAGGCAGCGTCACCAACTTCCCCAGTATCTCTGTGCTTATGTCCTCTCTTCCCCCTGCCCCCATCCCAGTACCACCTGTCAGCAGCCTGCATTACTGTCTTTCTCTAATCTATCCTCATCCTGATGCCTCATTAGTCTACCTTATGCATAATCTTAGTATATCATTCTTTTGTTGAAAACCCTGAAAGGTCTCCCCACTGCCAACTGGGTAGATTTCAGAGTCTATGAACTGACATTCAAGGCCCTCTTCATTCTGGTGCCAACTACAACTTTTCCAGCCTTCTCCTGCTGCTTCCTCCTTGAACTCCTTACTCTGGCCAACGTGGACTACTCACCATTCCCAGCACATCAACCACACACTCACCATCCCACACACCACACAATTTTTCCCTTATGTCCAAAGCCCCACCTCATCCTATAAAGCTCCTCTGAGACAAGAGGGGCCAGCTTTGACCCTCTCTTGCCTATATCCAGGCCTCCACAGCACTTCTCAGCCATGTCTACACAATGCCACTTAATATCTCTCCCCCTTCATTCCCTTCCCTCAAACTGTCTAACTCCCCTTTATGTATTGTCTTCCTTCATTAGCATATTAAGGTCCTTAAGAAGCAGAGATTTTCTTTCTTGTATTTGCATCCTGAGCACTTAGCATAGGACCTAGCATATAGTAAGCACTTAATAAATAATACTCCGACTGTCTATTTCTTCTGTCGGTCTACCTCTACCACAACTATTTCAAGTCGAATTGTCTGACTCAAGTCCATTGTTTTTTGTTACATAGCACTACCTTTCAGTAAATCTGGAAGCCCTAGGCTAGTAATAACATTACCAGGTTTATATATTAGCATTAGGCTAAAAGAACTATCTAACTTATGAAGATTGTTAGGACTGTTTCATTGTACTTGTGTGACAGCTTGTTGCTCCACATGAGACAACTGGGGCACTCCATTAGTGGCAATCCAAATTAGCTTGTGTATTGCCTCCTTTGAGCCTATCAAAAGGCAACATGTTACTGTATTAATTATCCAGCAATGGAGTGCAATTTCTGAGTTCCTCACCAGATGGTTCTCTTCTTGAGCCACAAGCCCAATAGCCATTTTGTTCCATTTTGGTGAATTTGTAGTACAGCCTTCCTAAAAAATCTTCAATATCTTACCACCAACAAAGATCACTCATCCTGCTAAACATCTAGGTCACTCCTTATCCTACCATTGTGGCTTCTAGCAGCAATACTGAGTACTTTAAACCTCAAGAGCCAAGTTTGGAATTTAGCTAAGGAATAATAGGGAATACCACTCAATGTATTTTAATCACTGGAACCTGTAGTTCTAAAGCCTTCACACTAGATCTGTCTTCTCCCTCTCTATGGCCTTGACCACACACGCACACTCACACGCAGGTTCTGCTTCAGATCAGGCAGCTTCCTGGTGTCTCACAAATTCTTTTTCCCTGTTTGGGAAATGACAGAAATAAAATGCCCCAACTAGACTCGATTGGTCTGCTGTGGCCCAGTACCTGCTGAGAGTGAACTAAGGAATAGTGCAGAGCGCTTCGCAGACCCCAGAGAGCTGCAGGGTCCTCTGCTTGAAGGCTCATCCTGGCAAGGTTAGTGTAAGTGAATAAGCTATAGAATCAGGGCAGGGTGACCTCTCCCTTCACCCCCTGGGGACAAGACAAAGAGACTGGAGTTCTGGAGAAGAATGCTCTAGATAGCAAAGATCTAGAAGCTAAGAGAATGGCCAGCAACTAAAGAATGACCGAATGAGTCACGCTTTATGAACATTCCTGTAAAAACCAGGTGGAGCAATGAATGAAGTGCTAGATTTAGAATCAGGAAGACCTGAGTTCGAGTGTGGCCTCCCTCACTAGCTCTGTGACCTCGGGCAAGTCACCGAACCCAATGGGGATAATAACAACATCTACCTCCCAGTGTTGTCCTAAGGATCACATGACATCATATTTGTAAAGCTCTGAGCTCAGTGGCTGGCACACAGTAGGTGCTTATTCCCCCCCCCCCCCCCGATGGAGCACTAGAGTGCTGTAAGAACTTAGCAAGTAGATTTCCAGAAGACTTCTCTGAGGCCTGTAGAACACGAGGTCCAAGGATTTCAGGCGAGTCATGCCATAGCTGCCTGACGCCCACAAGCCACGTGTTGTGCAGGCCTGCCGTCCGTGAACTGATAAAGAGTGAAGTAAGCACAAACAGAAGAATGATTTCTACTATAAAACTAATTTTATAAAAATTAACAATTTTGAGGATTTTTCTAAACTAAGGAATGAAGTGAGCAGAATCAAGAGAACAATATATGGAAAACAACACTGTAAAAACACACAACCTTGAAAGCTGTAAGGTGTGATCAACACAATTACCATTCATGATTTCAGGGGACCAGGGATTGGCTTTAGGGTACAGAATGAGACAAACATACTCAGACATGAATCTGTTTATGTATACAAATATACATAGAGGTATCTCAACAACCATTGGGGACGCTACTTTGCTCTGTATGTTTGTTGCAAGATATTTGCTTTTTTTTTTAATAGGGTAAGAAGTGTGAGTTAAAGAAAATAGATTTCTGTTCATTTAAAAGGGAAATGTTTCTGCTACAGATGTGAAATCTTGCATGTCATTCATTCTACTTTGCTGTTGTACTTTATTACAAAAGACCTTACAAAGTGGGAGTGAAATGTAATGTTAAAAACACATCAATAAAACGAGGAGGGGGCGCCGTAGGGAGCTCTAGGAAAGATAAATGTATTCCTGGGGGTGAATGACATAGAGATCCTGCTCCAAGTGATCTTTAGATGCAGAGAGATCTCTCTCTCCCACTTAGCACACCCAGCGCCCTGAGACTCTTGGTGCCCAGTGTGTGGGAATTAGACAGAAAACTAAAGATCATGAAAATGTGGTCACCGCTTAAGGCTTCCTGGTAGGGAAGGGGAAGAGAACAGAGTCAAGAAGGGACAGATCCCTAGAGGGAAGCTGACCAATTGCCAGGTGATGACATTGGAGAGTGGGCATGTTAGGCAAGTGGCATGTGGGAAACCCAAGTTGACTCCATTGGGGCTTGTGGGATACAGAGATTGTTGTTACCAGGAATATAAATGACCCTGAAGGGGGAGAAGCATCCTAGGATCTTTGAATCTTGGGATATCTCTATGTTGTATGAGACTTTTCTTCTTTCTTAAAGAAGCCTGCCTTTGATATATTGCCCAGAGTATTTGCTCACAAGTGGAAAAGTATTATCAGCTTTCTAGGCTACCCAGCTGAGAGATTTTCCCAGGTTTCTAGGGGTGTGTCTGGAGCAAATGAAATACACAGAAACACCCCCCCTCCCAATAGAATCTGAATACTTAGCACCATAGGTATCCTGGAGCAAAGGTTACAGATTCAACTCAGTTTGACACTTCTTGCTTATTCCATCCAAGGCAAGAGTCTGGGAGGGAGGAGGGGTCCTGTCCCTTCCTGTCTCTGAAGTCCTCAAGGAGCATACTTTCTACTGAGAAATAAACAGGTGCACAAGTAAACAAGGTAAAGTGAGGAGGGAGAGAGAAAGAGAGTACCTTACAGATATAGTAACTGATTCTTAATAAATGCTCATTGAATTGCACTCTGGGAATCCGGGAAGGTTTAACTTAGGAGGCTCCTTTGAAGAGGAGACTTTTGAGAGGCAGACATGAAAAGGAGAATTCATTCTAGGCATGGGGGGTTGGTCTTGTTCCTTAGCACAGAGCTAGGACATGGAGGGTCAAGTTTGGGGCCTAGTTTGGCTGAAACTTGAATGGGTAAAATGAAGTAATGTGAAATAAATCAGGAAAGGTAGATTAGAATCAGATTGTGAAGGGAGTTAGATGGCAGGCTGGGGAATGTGTTGTTTTTTACTGCAGAGGCAATACAGAGCCTGAAAGTTTTTGAGCAGGGAGTAACATGCTTAGACCTGTGCCTTAAGAGGATTACATTGGCCGTGGGTAAAGGGTAGATTGGAGAGTCTGAAGCCTTGAAGGTGGGAGACCAACGAGAAGGCTTTTACAATAGTCTGGGGGGGGAGGGGGAAGGGGAGGTGATAAGGGCTGGAGAAGGCATGGTGGCAGTGTTAGGGCAGAGAAGGTGGCTCGACAGCTGATTGGATGAGCCAGTAGAGGAGAATGTAAAGCTGGGGGATGAAGAGATGGAGGACTGTCAGCACATAGAGCAATGTATGGGAGAGATGGCTTTAGTAGGGAACTAGAAGGACTCTTTTGGATGTGTTGAATTTGAAATGCCAGTGAGACATCAATATGTCTGGGAGGCAACTGACAATATGAGATTAGAGTTCAGGAAAGAGATTTGAATTTGACATATAAGTTGAGGGGAAAGAGAGAGACAGAGGGAGAGAGAGAGAGTGTGTGTGTGTGTGTGTGTGTGTGTGAGAGAGAGAGAGAGAGAGAGAGAGAGAGAGAGAGAGAGAGAGAGAGAAGTAGACCCAGAACAGAGCCCTAGAGTACACACTATGTGGGCAGGAGATGGGTGATACAGATTTAAATAGACTGAGGCAAGAGTGGTCAGGGCAGCAGGAGAAACAAGAAAGCAGAGTCAAAGCCAAAAGTACAGAAATATCAAGGAGGAAGAGGAGGATGAGAAAGGCCATCCTATTTAGCGTTTAAGATCATTGGTAATCTAGGATTGGGAAATTTCAGCTGAGCACAAATCAGAAGTCTGGCATTTAGTAGATGGGCGGTAGTGACAGTGGAAATCACACCGTGTTTGTAGTTAGGTGACATGAATTCCTTTGACAAGTCCCTTAGCCCCTCTGGACTTCAGTTTACTCATCTGCAAAATGAGAGGGCTGGTCGAGCTGACCTGGTCCAATTCTTTTATTGACATGTAGGCAGATGGGTAAAGGATTCTTTCTTGTTCCCTAAGAATCCCTAGAGAGAGTTAGGACCCTTGGGTTATGAGAACAGACTTCACTCAGAGGTATGGCTGGTGAGTCCTGGGTGGGGTGGTGGCTTGGAGGGACCCTCAGTCACAGCTACAAACCCTCTGGGAGAAGGAAACAATTCCTTGTGAGCAGGGAGTTTTTCATTTTGTCTTTGTATCTCCATCTGTAGCACACAGTAGGCCCTTAATAAACCACATCTTGGTTGTGAAAGGGAGCAGGGCTCCACTTTCACACTTTCTGAAGGAAAAGTCAGATGAAGGGTTTTTAGGATGGAATTGTAGGCTGGGCTTGGAAGATGACATCAGATAGAGTGAAACTGAAGATGGGCATAGGACCAATCTTGGAGGATCTAGGCCTCGATGGGCCTGCAGGCCCAAGTCAGGGGGCTAGCCTTGGCAGAGAAGGCCCTAGCTCTTCTTCAGAGGCAAGAATAAAGGAAGAGGGCTGAGTGGAGATGAAGGGGGTGGTTGAAGTTATGGAGCCAGGGAGATGAATGGATGGACAAGCATTTAATAAGCAGCTACTTCATTAAGTCAGCTTCATTAAGCCATTTGCCAAGCCCTGGGGAGACAAATATAGAAAGGAAAATGCCTGTTGTCACAGAGCTTACCTTCCAACATGGTAGATAGCAAGTGAATATATAAAATACACAGAATAAATAGAAAGAATATAACCACAAGTGAATACAAGGCAGTTAAAGAAGAAGGTTAGAGAGCTCGTAATGGGAGGCTTTGAATTTCTCAGTACAGTAGATAAAAGCATCTGCCGAGGGGCTGCCATTGGAGGCTGTAGGAGAAAAGAGGTTTGGGACAGCCAGTGAGGGGAATGGGATGGAGAGTGAATCAAGGAAGAAAGATGTGAATTTTAGCTCTTCTGGCAGTACGAATTTAAGGCAGGATACAGGACTGAGGACTGCAGGGAAGTCGGGGTGGAAGACAGCTCATGATTGAATTGGCCAGCTAGGGGCTCGAGACTATTAAGGGAGTAAGAGAGGAGTGGGGTGCGGGGGCAATGAACTAGGACCACAGGGAAGGAGGGTGGGACTAGGTGAAACAGAAGAATAGGTTTAATAGGAGTGAGGCTGAGGGAGGAGGAGGTCCTCAGAGAGGAATTTCAGAATTCAAAATCATAGAGGTATAATACTTATGGCCAAGCTAAAGCATTACTGTTTCTGTGAGTGGCTGAATTAGAGTGAAGCTGTAGTTTGAGAAATCGTCGGTATGTATGATGAGTACCTACATGTGAGGGCAGGAGTGAGGATAGAGAAAATAAGAGGGAGCGCCCGGCAGACTAGGAGGTCCCAGCAACAGGGATCTAGCCTGGATGATGTAGACGGAGGAGAGATTGCTGAGTGATAGTGAGAGTTGTGATCTGGAAGGGGTGGTGGGGAGCAAAGTTCAGTGTGCCTCCCCACATTGGCCAGTGTCTCGGAGAAATATTTTCCAGAGAGAGCCTTATACTCATCAGCACAAGTAGATAGGAAGAAAGTGTGGAAAGAAGAGGTCTAGAAGGAAGGGAAGTTTCGTAAGAGGGTTGGAGAATTGCTGAAGGAGCTTAGGGCTTTCATCCTCCAGGGTGCTGTGATGGCAAGGTGTCAAAGGACAGTGTTTGTTGGGGGATGAACTGGAGGATGATGGGGCCAGGGGAGGTGTGAACCAAAAGTCTGGGCCCCTAGGGCCTAGCTGGAACTCACATGCTCCCAACTCAGAAGCTACATCCCAAGATACCAAAGGATGGGGCACACCCAGAAGATTTGGCTCTGTGTCAGCCCTGCTGTCCGTGGCTCTGGTCCTTTGGGTGTTTTCCCTTTTGCCTGAGGCCCTAGATGGGGTGGTACCCAGAATCTTCCTGAAGTCCTAGATGTGTTCATATAATAAAATAGCTTTAAAGGTTTAAAATGTCAGGCAGTGAACCTAAAGATCAGATGGCAGGCCCTGAGTTGTTTCATGTTCTGTTTTTACACGCTATTTCTTTCACACTCTGTTCCTCTTGCTGTAATTTCTGGGCCTTTGGAAGAGTGCTTGCTCAATACAAGTAAGCTACAGAAATAACACTGGACTTGCTTTCAGGATACCTGCATCTGCATCCTAGCTCGTACGCTAGCTAACCTGTCTGAGCCTCAGTGCCCTCATGGTTTTTTTTTTTAATTAAAATTAAATTTTATTTTTTAAAATCAGCAATACTCCTTTACCTTCCACCTTCCTCCACCCTACAATTGAAAAAGAAAATAAAACCCCTGGTGCAATAGTTGAGTAAAACAAATTCCTGCATTGGCCATGTCCCAAAAAAATAAGTATCAGTAGAATTCATTAGCCCTCTGTAATGGGGTGGGCAGAATGTTTTATAAGGAGCCCCTGGAATTGTAGTGATCATTATATTGACCACTGAGTCTTTCAGTGTTGTCGTTACAGTATTGTCATCGTACAAACTCATCCCGATTCTCCTCACCTTGCTCTGCATTAGTTCGAACAAATCTTCCCAGGTTTCTCTGAGACTGTCACCTCTATCATTTCTTAAAACACAAGAGCATTCAGTCACATTTGTATATGATCATTTGTTCAGCCGTTCCCCAATTGGTGAGGTCCCCCTCAATTTCCTCTTATTTGCCACCAAAAAAAAAAAGAGCTGCTATATCTTTATACATCCTTAGTTAGAGTTTTTTTTACTTAGGACTCATCTCTCCCTTAATCTACCCTCTCTCTCCCTTATCCTTGCCCCTTGTTTCCTGTTAAGTCGAATGTATTTCTGTACCCAATTGTGTGTGTGTGTGTGTGTGTGTGTGTGTGTGTGTGTGTATGTTTTCTTCCCTCCTTTGACCAGTTCAGATGAGAGTGGGGTTCAACACCTTGTGGGAATTTTTTTTTCTGGTGTGACTGTCCAAGTTTTGGTGATGACTGTGTTGCTGGGTTGGGGGATAAATTTCTGATTTAGTTCCTTCATAGCTCACACTAGATTGAAGCTCAAGCTATAGGCCAAGTTCTTTGGCCCACAGTTTAAAGTCTTACTTGAATTCCAGTGGAGGTCTGTTCTGAACACCTGGAAATGCTGCTGTTGGATCGAGTCAGCTAAATGGCTCTTGAAAGGCTGTGTGGCCTTTCTGGCTTGCTCTCCTTTCACTTTTCTCCCAGCGCCATGTGGGGCCAGGCCAATGTTTGGTTTCTTGGTAACCAGCATGCCCAGCCTTTTAAATATTGAAGGAGTGCTCTTGGGGTCATTTACATTTTGGTCCATACACCTTCTGAGCATTCTTTTTGGAAAGGAAAGCATTTAAATTTAGAGTGTGGTGCCATGGGACTGAGGAGATTTGTTAATTTAGCCTCTGAGAGAATTAGGCAGAAACGGACTTCGAGGGGCCTAAAAACAGAGCCCTGAGCTCTGTTTTCATAGGGGTTATTTGGGGGGGAAAGTTCATGGACTCAGAGAATCAGAGATTTAAAGTTGGCAAAGGGATCTCAGAGATAGCCTAGCCTAACCTCCTGTTATAGATGAGGAGAAAGTCGCAGATCTGAATTGCCTTGCCCAGGGTCACAGAGTTATTAAACAGAGCAGATCAGAGGTGAAGACTCAGGGCCTGGGCCCTGGATCCAGCATGCTTCCCACTTACCATACTATTCTGGCTCCAAGGCCAGCTCCTTTCTTGGAGACAAGAACTTTTGTTATTTTATGTTGAAGACAGACTGTTTTAAATTAACATTTAAAGGGAAAGGGCACAAAAAGCATCTTTGAGACTGGCATGAAATTGCTTATTAGATGAGGATAGGTCTGTCCCCAAGTCTTTCTACAAGGCCTGAACATTATCTTTAAAACAAATATCACCAAATACAAACTGGAACAAACATCACTCAAGTGTTGCTTTTGCTCCATAGATGGGTTATCCAGCTGTCTTACAGTAATGCAGACCCCCATACAGAGGTGTATGGGGTGCTCCCAGTGACTAGCACCTGTAGTGTGAGGGCTGCTCTTCCACCTCTGATGTCACCTTTTACCCAACTCTCAGCTGTGGCTCCAAGAAGCTGGAGCATGTGTGGTGCAGGAAAACTCTGGGCAGAGAAGCTAGAGCAAGTTGAGGGGCAAGCCATAGGCCTCAAACCATAGCTGAGTTAGGGGGATGTCTACCTCAAGCATGTGAAGACATCTCCCCTACAAAATGGGCACATGAGAACAATTTGTTCTAGAGCTTGATCAGAGATTAAAGATGCCAAGGTCATCCACTGAATCCCAGGCCATTGCCAGTTGTACTGACTTCCATCCTGCCACTGGACTTCGATGACTCTGGAAGAGAGTGAGACTGACAACTTTGCGCATTTCTGCCTCCCTTACATCCAATCCACTAGCAAGGCGATATCACTTATGATATCATTGATCCCCTTCAAAATGAGGGACAAACAGCAGCAGCCCAGCCCTCAGGATCAGAGAATAGGCCAAAAAGACCTGAGCAGAGGACAGAGATGTCATCTACAAAGGCTCTTGTCCTTCATGGAGATGTGCAGGTCAGAGGAGTAGTGCCCCTGCTCTCATCCTCTTACCAACAAACTTTTAGACCTACAGCAAGTTAAAGGCAGCAGGTATGAAGGAAAGTGAGGGAGAGGGTGGAGAATCTGCTTCAGATAGGCCAAATGACAATCAACTACGAAAGAGAAGACCCAGGCCCCTTGGTACAGCGGGAAAGAGCCTTATCCGCCCTAGTACCTGAGGGCATCATTATTTGACAGCATAGGGCAGGAACTGACATTTATTTTAATGATCCTGCATCTTAAAAAGGAGATCAGATTAGGTCCCCCGTGTGTGGCTTCAGTCCACAGTGGTAAAGATCTTAAAGCAGGCAGACTATCAGTCATCTGAAAAATGTGGCCAGAATGAACTTCATAGCCAGTTTTTACATTTCTTTGTATCCATAATGATTAGTGCAATATTAAGCACATAGTAAGTGCTTATGAAATGTTGCTGCTTGACTTTATTGAACATTTCTCTATAAAGATTGTGTTAGTAATGTGTCCCATTGTAGCATCAAGGGACCATTTAATTTGGGCCTGGACAGATTAAAAAATTTTTTTGCATATTTCTAGTCTCTCCCATCTCTGGACCTTTGTCTTTGCCTTTGTTCCTGACCCCTGGAATGCTCTTCTATCTTAACCTATTGAAATCCTACCTATCCTTCAAAGACTAGTCCAGATGTCACGACCTCTGTGAAGCCTTCCCTGATTAGAAGCAATCTTTCATTCCTGGGACCTTGCATATCCCTCTGTATCTCTCTTTTGTATTCACTTCTGAAATTACCTTATAAACGTGGTTTGTATTGTGTCTTCCTCCTCCTCCTCCACCTCCTCCTCCAGCCAATAGACTGTAAAATTCATGATTTCAAATCAAGTGAAATCAAGTGAACAAACTTCTATTAAACACCTACTATGTACCAGGCACTGTGATAAGTGGAAAAGATACAAAGAAAGGTAAAAACAGCCCCCACCCTCAAGGAGCTCACAGTCCAATGGAACTGTGGTCAGGACCTATGGATGGGTGGTCTCCCCCATGCAGGGCTGGGCCATAGTCACTGTTCAAAAAATGGTTATTGGATGTTGGAGAAGCAACACCTGATAGAGGCAAAAGATAGAACAGCTGGAAGATCTCGTGTCTTAATGTAGAATGTGGGCTCCCAGAGTCATGGGGAAAAGAAAGCTGGGGTCCAAGAGCAAGTGGCCTTAAGCCCCCTAGGTGTGGTGAGTCATGGTACTTACTATGTGGCAAAGTGATCTGGAGTAGGAAGTCAGGACCCAGGCTAGAGGCGGACTGGTTCTGTGATTAGTGCCCATTTCCTGACCATCTGATGTGCTCTGGGCGTAGTGCTGTCCCTTCAGAGTATCTACTGGGGATCCCAGGTATCACTTAGATAACTAGGTATAACTAGGTATAATTGTTAAGTACCTCCTAGCTTAGAGCACTGTGCTGGATACTGAGAGAGAGAACTTAAATAAAACACCATGTCCTTCTCATGGAGTTCACAGCCCAGTGGACTGTAATAACTTCTCAAGCTGATGTCCCTGGATGTATGGCAAAGCGGTTTAGTTTGAGGTCAAAAAAACACAAGTCTTATTACCAGGAGTGGGATGATGTTTGGGTTTGACTTACCCTGGTGGTAATCTGAACTCCTGTAGGGATTGCTAAAGTTTTGCTCATAGCCTGGAGGTGTAATTGACAACCAGAGCCTGGTTTCATACATCAAGCCCCCATTGACTCTTCCTCTCCATTTTTGGTTTGATTTGGTTTTTGGACTGATTTGTCTATCTTTTGCAGTAGGTCTTGGTACAGCATTGGTTGCCAGCTTTGTATTTATTTGTGCTGTTAAAAGGACACATTTCTGTGAAAGGAAGACCAGTGGTTCTTTGGCCTGTAGAAATTCCTTTGTTATCCAAACCCTTTTTCTATGATTGGATCACATTTACTTGAGAAGCTAATTCTCTTTATACTTAGTGGAATTTGTTGACAGAGAACTGCCCTGGCAGGTTGTAGCTAAAGATAAAATATTAGAATGGGCAGAGAATGTTGTTTGTCTGTGGGTTTTTAGTTGTTTGTTTTGAATCTGACCTGAGATCTTATAATTTGCTTAAATTAACAGCTTCTAATGTCACCATCATGGAAGTTTGAAAGATGCTCTATTTTTTAAAAAAAAAATGACTTTTTTCAAAATAAGGAAAACCTTGAAAGGTACAAATATTGGAACCAATTTGAAAAAAATGATAATAGTGCTTACTTCTAAAGTTTCTTCCCAACTCCTCTGATTCCAAGGAGGCCATACAAAAATGTTATTTTCAAAATTTAGGCATAGGGAAGTTAAGTACTTTGCCCATTATCACATAGCTAGTAAATGTTGGGCCTTTACAGGAACTCAGCCCCAAGTCTTTCTGAATGCATCAGACTTCTTTCACTGCATAGAATTGGTTTAGTTGAGGGCAGAGGATACTTTTGAATGATGGACAGGTTGATGTTTGGATGTACTCTTAAACTAGGGTCTTGTGCCCCTTCTCCTGCAGTGATGTCTTAATTTTGTCTTGAATTCATGATGTCCTCAATTTTTTGTGACTACTGTAATGCAAGGGAAGCAGCTGGGATTTAAAGGAGTCTTTGTGTTGAGAGAAGAGTGAGCCCCGGCCCTGAGGCCAGGCAGGGCACCTGGCTGCAGGTCCAGCCTCAGACTCATTCACTGTGACCCTGCACAAGCCTCAGTGATGGAGTCTAGAGATAGAGCTTGAAGGTCCAGTGGTGACCATCTGATCTAAGCCCCTTGTGTTACAGGGGGAGAAACTGAGGCCCAGAAAGGGGAAAGGCTTTGCCCCAGTAGTACCAGACTGGCATTTGAACCTATACCTTCCAGACAAGCACTTTTTCCATGAGCTGCAAGGTGGGTGGGTGTTTCCTTTGTTCTGGAAGAGGACCAAAATGACACCACTATGTTTGAGTCAAGTTACAGTATGTCTGACTGTGACTGATCAGACCCCGTAAGAGCTCAAAGGTTCTACCACAGGTTGGGCATAAATAAGTCCATGTGAATATTTGAGGATTCTCTAAATTTGGGCATCTCCCGTTTGTGTTGAGCTACTTCAGTTCTGTTTTTCTGATAGAGCACAGTGCCTTCTCTTAATGAGAGTACACTATGCTGGGTGGTCTTGTGCCAGTGTCTCCCATGTCTTGCAATCAGTTCCACAGTTCTTAAGAGAGCCCTTGAGAGTGTCCTCGTATCACTTTTTCTGACCACCATATGAACGCTTGCCTTGTGTGAGTTCTCCATAAAATAGTCTTTTAGGCAAGCATATGTTTGGCATTAGAACAATGTGGGCAGCCTATCAGAGTTGCGCTCTCTACCATAGAGTTTAAGTGCTTGGCAATTTAGTTTGAGAAGGGACCTCAGTATTTGGTCCTTATCCTGCCAAGTGATCCTCAGAATATTCCTAAGAGAATTCGAATAGAAGCAATTCAGTTTCCTGGCATGGCACTGGTATTTTGTCCGGGTTTCACAGGCATGCAACAATGACAATACAACGGTTCTTGTAGACCTTCAGTTTGGTAGTCAGTCTAATACCTCTTCTTTCCCACACTTTCCTTCAGAGCCTCCCAAACACTGAACTGTAAGATGAGTTATTATTAGGGTGTGTATCTGATCATTTTCTCTGGGTAAATGAACAAGACTTGAGAAGGATCTTCATGTCGGGGAATCTGGTGTGTGCATGGAAAAATGACTTTGAATGCTCCCCTTCAAGAATATTCTCCTTTAAAACTAAAATATTGGGGCAGTTAGGTGGTGCAGTGAGTAAAGCACAGGCCTTGGAGTCAGGAGGACCTGAGGTCAAATCCGGCCTCAGACATTTGACAAATTTACTAGCTGTTTGATCTTGGGCAAGTCACTTAACCCCAATTGCCCTGCCTTCCCCCCTGCAAAAAAAAAATGTAAAACTAAAATATAACAGCTGAACTAATGCAGAAATCAAATTCTAAATAAACAGCCACCTCACTTTATGCAGTGAGACATTCTTTCCAACAACTTGCTTGTAGGAGATATTGTGCAAATTGTGGCTTCAGGCAGAAAATCAAATCACTCTGTCTCAGAGTTTAGCATTGCTGGTTTCAAAATCCCCTGGTTCTCCTTTTCTGTCTGGATAAAGGCCCAGCAGAAACTAGAGTCAATGCCCCTTCCAAACTTGTCCACCTGCTGGTCATGAAGGATCACTCTCCACATTCCTCCAGCTTCATTTTCACCCCAGCAACAGTTAAGAAAAAGAGTCATGACTGACAGTGCTTTTCTAGGTATCACCAAATACACTTCAAAGATGCCAAATCTTGGCATGGCTATAACATGAGCTTTATCAGTGGAATAAAGTTGTAGCCACATGTGCAGGTCATGTCTTTTATAAGCCATTATTTCCCCCTGTTGTAGATTAAGAACCACTACTGCACTACCCAGTAACTCATTTAGTCTTTCACTCCTCCTCAAATACTGATCCAACTCTCAAGAAACCAAATGGGTAAAGAAGAACAGGGCTCTGAGATCTGCCCAGCTGTCCTTACTGCCCAAACCCTCAGCCCCTACCACCAATCCATCATCCTACAGTGACCACGTTTTCCAAACCTGTACATGGTCTGAAGAATTAATGAATGAAAAACCATTGGTTAAGCACTTTCTCTGAGTCAAGCAGTGTACTAAGCCCTGGGGATACAAATAGCTAGACAGCCCTGCTCTCAAGGAACTCCCTTTCTAATAGGAGCGATGGCGGCACATAGAGGAAATTACAGCTGCTAGTTAGATAGGAAAGCCTGATGATCCTTAGTGTGCAACAGCAAAGCAGGTGGTGTTGCATCGTCTTAGAGAGAGAGAGAGAGTTATGTAAGAGGATAGTCCTTTTGCAAAGCCCTATTAAAATGATGCATGTCTTGAATCAGAACTGTCCTAGAAAAGAAACGGAATTTGTTATAGTCACCATCCCCTTTCCTCAGCTCCCTCCCTACATTCAATCTTTTCTGTCTCTGGTCCTGACTTAAAAAGAGGAATGTGAAAAGTTGAGGGTGGGATGAGTTTGGACCCTCTTGATCCATAACCTAGGCTACCCACCCCCATTCCCTTGTTTTCTCTGATGGAGATTATTGAATATCACTGTGCTTTTGTCTCTTAGGACAGCAATGTCTCCAATGTATTTTCCCATAACTCTAGTCTGTACCAATTTTCCACACAGCCAGTATCTAATAAGTACATCCCATAGATAGGAATAGATCTTTTTCAATCACACTAAGATTAAAAGCTCTGTAGTATTTCACTGCTCCTCCAAATTGGAAAGATAATACTGTAAATGTCTTGCATATCATTTTCTCATCATGTCTACTCTTTCCCAAGAGAAAGCAGGTATTTTAAAATGGTGCAAGATTTTTTTTTAATGAAGTAACAATTCTCAGTCCTTTAGATACTCTTACATTCATCCTTTTCTTAACCTGCAAGTTATGGGTCTTAAGTCCTCTGGTGTTTATGTTTACTGTCTTTGACATGTGGGGGCCATTTAGAAATGATAGCATCATCTGAGCCAGGCTCTGTGGGGTAAACTGGAGAAGACTTTCCATATTCGTGAACTAGGCCTAAAGGAAACCCAAAAAATTGAAAATTTGAGGACCCTGGATACCTGCTTTTTTAAGGGATTGACATAAATAAATTATGTCCTTGTCAGTTGACTTTCTCCAGAGGCAGCTGTTGAGGAAGACTGGCATTTTCACAAATGCAGCCAGGACTGTTAAGGCAAGAAACATGATGAGTTTTCTCCCACTAAAATGTGTGATTGTTCATTATTCCTTCGTTTCTGTTGTGTCCAACTCTTCATGACCCCACTTGGGGTTTTTTTGGCAGAGATACTGGAGTGGTTTGCCATTTCCTTCTCTGACTCATTTGACAGAGGGGGAAACCGAGGCAAGCAGGGTGACGTGACTTGCCCAGGGTCACACAGCTAATAAGTGTCTGAGGCCATATATGAACTCAGGTCTTCCCGACTTCAGGCCCAGTATTCTATCTACTGTACCACCTGTCTGCCTTAAAATGTGTGATATATTCTCATAATTTATCTCCCTATACAAACAGAGCATTTTAGGGTCAGGTTGCTTACTAGACCATAAACTTCTTGAGGGAGAGGTCCTCTTCACCTTGATTAACCTAAAAAGTTAAATAGAGGAGGCTTTTAAAGAAATTTTTGGCCCTCAGGAAGCTCAGGGCTGAGTGTTCTCTGAATGGAAAAGCAATCTCTACTATGTGTGTCGGAAAGGATTCTACTCACCCACCATTCAAAATTCAACCAACATTTTATTAAACACCCACCATCTGCAAAGTTCCAGAGAGAAAGCGGTAGAAGGGGGAAGGGTCATGGGCGCAGGCAATGAATTGGATGAATACTTGGAAGTGTTCATGGGAGTGGTGATTGGCTGTGGTGGTTAGGCATTCTCCAACCTGATCCCCTCCTTAGCCAAAAGCCTGCATTGCTGGGTTGACTGGTCAGGGTTAGGCAGAGATGTGGCGTGTTTTCCCCCTCCTGAAAAATAGCAGTGTGAAATCCTAGCACCTTTTTTTGGAGAAGAGTATTTGGTGAAGCCCAATATTGTATACACAGAGAAATCTGCTACTTTTTTATAAAACTTAAAGCATAACATATATATTGGATTCTTTTAAAGTACAGCATATTTTATTATCACAAAATGTCAAAGGCCAGAAACTTGGGCCTCAATTGACCTTTGGCCTGAGGATTAGTAGCAAGGAGAGGCAGCTGATGATAACAATGGATAGAGAAGTCCATTGGACCTGAGTTCAAATCTGGCCTCAGATACGTACTAGCTGCAGAAACCTAGGCAAGTCACTTAATCTTTGTCTGCCTCAGTTTCCTCAACTATAAAATGAAGATAATAATTGTACCCAACTCTCAGGGTTATTGTAAGGATCAAATGAGATCACATTTATACAGCACTTAACACAGGCCCTGGCACGTGTGTCTGTCCTTCCTTTCTGTCTGCTCAGGACAATTGATTCGTGTCCAGTGCCCCTTTGTAGAAATAAAGAGCGATTGGATTTACTGGAATCCCAAGTTCCCAAAGCTGTTACTCTGCTGGGGATTAAGTTGAACATTTCACTTTTTTCGACATTATTTTCATTTTATAAAGCAAAATAGTTGTCTTGGTGGAAATGTACATTTCGTTTCCTGTCTGTGGTGTGCTGGCTACATCCTGTCACACAGACATTTTGTTTTGAGTCGTTCCCATAATGTAAGTGAAACACAGTGACCCACACACCAGGATGACGTGTGTACCCGCAGATGTAACAAGAGACACACTTTGTGCAACAGACCACAAAAGCTCAAGGCTTTATTTAAAAATGAAAACAAAACAAACCGAGACTTCTCTGGAGCTTGCTTGCCAATTCAGGGAGTGGTATTGTCTGTGAATCTGGAGATGGGCTTCAATTTCTCTACGTGGGGATTATCTCACAGAGTTATTTTCACTCCTCTGTTTGATAAAAAGGCAAAATTCAGCCAATAAGGGGCATCTCATAATAACCATGTGAGAAAGGGAACGTAAGGTCAGAAGACTCGGACAGATGCCTTGGCCTCTCTGCCTCACAAGCTCCTAGTCCAGAAAGGAAGGTTCATGATGCCCCCTCCCAGAATTGTTATGAGGAAGGGTCTTTGTAAATGCTCGCTCACCTTAAAGAGGAGCTGCCCCCTTGGCTCAGATGTTCATTTCCCTTACTTGCTTTCCCAAGCTGGTTCACCAGAGAGTCATGTTTTCTGGCCCTTTCATCTGAGGATGAATGTGGACATGTGGCTGCAACCCTTGTGCCTGGGATTTCAGTCTCACTAAAGATTAAGATAATGCAGCCCTTTCACATTGCTTTTAAAAAAGTTTTTGCTAGCTTTTTCTTTTCACCTTTATTTCTGAATAAATCTCTTTTCCCTTTTCTTCCCAAGAAAACCAACATTTATAACAAAGAATAAGAGTGAAAAAACGTGAGCAGCTCAACAGAACACAACATCTCTCCCACCTCTCTACATTGTTTTTGGTTTTTTTTTTTTTCATGTTTTGAAAGCCGAAGCCTTCTTAAACTGGCAAACAAGTGTCTACAGGTCATGGCCTGCCTATAAATGCCTTCTGTGAATAGTGCCCCGGCCTGGGGATCAGGGAAGCCCCAAACTTGTCTCCCCCTGCCATGAACTTGCTTTGTGATCTGGGCCCAGTCACTCTACCTCTCTAGACCTCAGTTTATTCATCTGCAGAATGGAGGCATTGGACTCTCAGAGATCAGCAAAATATGATGGGTCCTCCCACCTAATTTTGTAAGGCCCGTAAGCTAATTTTTTCTGTTCAAAAATTCAAAAATCATTCTTAGCCCATGGGCAGTGGGCCCACCAGATAGTTTGCTTACTCTTAAACTGGATGATCTCATAGACCCCTTCCAAAGCTCAAATATTATGATTTTATAAGTTAGTCACTAGGCCCGTAGAATTCTCAGAGGTGCTTGTTAGAACCTGGAGTCCAAAGAGGACTTTTCAAGATCTGTGCTTTCATTGTAGCTCATCAGATAGCTAAGGCAGCATCAGCCATGTGAAAGACAGCCCACAGCCCCTTTTAGTGCAAGTGACCGCCCAGATAGCCATAGCTTCCAAAGTCTGAAGGCTTGGTGTATGTCATTACCATGGGTTTTTCTAACCTGCCAACATTGTATTCACTGCTAAGCATATCTTGAGTAGATGTCATTTGGGTAGGATTAGGTTTGGATTGAAATCCTTATCTAGAAAGTAAGACTGCATGAAAAAGGCTTGTCCTGACCTTGGAGTCAGAAGACTCACATCCAAGGCCCATCTTTCAAAACTTAAAGCTGTGTGACCATGGGCAAGCCACTGCACATAGCAAAGCCTCAGCCTCCCCATCTGCAAAATGGTGATGATAATAATGATACTGCATCACTGGATTGTGAGAAAGCACTCCGTAAACCTTACAGCACTCAGTAGATGAGAGCTAGCATTACTGTTACTCTGTTGTTTGGTGCTGGGCGTGGCTGACTGTTGTGGAAAGTATGTCCCTAAAGCAAGCCTTGTTTTCTTTCTATTCTTTGGTTTCTTGCATCTAAATCTGCATTAATCCAATTTTTCTCTTGGTTTTTCCTTGTAGCATCAGCGAAAGTTTCCTCACTGTGAAAGGTGCAGCCCTTTTCCTACCACGGGGAAATGGGTCTTCCACACCGAGAATCAGTCACAGGCGCAACAAGCATGCAGGTAAAGCAGTCCCCTTTGGTCACCTGGCCCTTCCAGGTTTCTCTAGCTGTCCTACAATAGTGGCAGGAAATGTGGGAAGCAATCTAATGGGATGGAGCTTCTCTTTTGGAATCACAGGATCTGAGAGATGGAAGGGCCTCCCCTTCATTCTTGCCCTGGAGAGTTGACAAAATTGCCCTGATTGAGCTGAAATTGTCTTCCTGCCCCATGGGACCAAGCCGAAGAAATTTCAGGGGGACATGTTCCCTTAAGATTCTGAGGAAATCAAAGGCTTTTGAAACTCTTGACTTGAGCATATCATTTTTACCTCCTAACTAACCAAACGAAAGCCCTTAAGATCATTTCTGACTAGGGTGAGTGAGTGCAGACTGCCCTAGCCCACTAGATCTAGCTGGCCCTAGACCATGTGTCACATCCCAACCAAAGTCCACCAGGAAACCAGTTCCCTGTCCCGTGGCACCCCTGTTCCCCATCTGGTACAACCACACTCTGGACCTGACCTGGAGAGACTTCATATACCCTCAGCCACCAGTCAATCCACTCAACACTGGGACTTGGTTCTGGGGCTGGTGGAGAGATGAGGGATGACTCCTTAACCCTCTGTGTAGTTGGCCCCTTCATACCCCGTTCAGCATCCACCAGGAAAGTAGGCCCTCGTGGAGCACCCTGCTGTCTACTTTCCCTCCGGTCATTCCCCCTTTGGACTCTTAGAGCTCTGGAGCTGCCATTGTGGCTGGCAGAGTCCAGACAGTCCAACAACCGACTGCCCTGAAGCAGCCCCATGCAAATCTCTGTCGTGCCCCATACCATACTTCTCGGCTTGGTCATCTCTTAACTGCCCAAAGGTGGTGTGCCCCCGTATTAGAATATAATCTCCTGGAGGGCAGGAGCTGCCTCACTTGTCTGTTTTCTCAGCATCTAGTACAGTGCCTCTCACATTAATAGGTACTTAATAAATAAATGATTTTTCTTTCATTCATGTTTTCTAACGCTGGTACAGGGAGTATGATAAGATAAATTAAAAAGCAAGTACATTTAGGTTCCCTTGACATCAAGGCTTGTTCTAATACAGATTAAAATACAAGTTCTTTAAGATAATAGCAGCATTAAAACTCTTCCTGTAGTCCTAAATATGTACAGTCCAAAAAACGATTCATTCAACAAACATGACATGCCTACTATGGGCAAGGTACAAAGGAACACACAAGCTAAGATGTGTCTGCCTGCCCTCACAGAGCTGACAAGAGACAAGAGTCTCTAACGAAATGCAAAGAGACTGAATAGCTAACTTAAAGACAATTTATAAGGAACATTCATGTGTCCAAACTTGAATTTTGAGAGCGAACATGATAGAAACAGGATCCGAAGGTATAGATTTGAGTCTGGCTCTAGTCACTTACCAAATGTGAGCAATTTACTTTCATTCTGAGCTGGTCCATTAAATGGAGGTGATATCCTGCTGTCTATTTTGCAAGGTTATTAGGGGGAACGTCGTATATAACTCGGAGTCACGGGACCTGTGTTCGAATGCTGATTCTGTCATTTATTACTTGTGTGACCAAAAGGCAAGCCATTTAACTTTTCTGAGCTTCAGTTTCCTCATCAGTCAAGTGAGATTAGACTAGGTAGTCTCTGAGGTGCCTTCATCTCTCTATCATCCTCGAGCTATTTTTTTTTTCATATATTGGATTTGCTTCAAGTAAGGTACATCTGAAGTCATGTAATGGAGAGATGAGTTCCTATAAAGTGAGAAACTTTTTATGTGAATTCAGGAAAAATTTAGAGAAAAGAAGGTTGTTTGTGGGGGGCGGGTCAGGAAGCCAATCCACCTGTCATGCTCCCTTTCTAAAGATGTTTTGGAAAATGTCTGCTTGAGAACAGTGGTCAGAGAGGACGCCCCAAGCTGGTCTGCTGGAAAGAAATTGTTGCTCATTGTGACCATTGTGCTCATTTATGCATTTGTGCCCTCCAGGGATGGAAGAAGTAAGTGCCGGGAGGGGAGCAAACCACCTTAGAGCCCTCCAGTAGGTCAGAGGTCAGACTTAAAATACTGGCTCCCCTTGAAGCCATGAGCAGCTCTGGTCATAGCCCCATGATCTCAGGCATCTTAGGGGCAGTGGTGCCACCTTCCCGGGTCACTGTATCGAATTCTAATTGATTGTGTCGGTGGGGATGATGTCCATCCGCAGAAAATCCCAAGCCGCGGAAGCATTTCTAACATGGAAGTGTTAGGAGTCGGTGGCTGGGGGCGGCCTTCTTTATCCATCTGCCCTCAGATTTGAAAAACCCCAAAACTTTTCCTTGCTGCCCCTTACTTCCCCAAAGGCTTTTCACCCATGGAGGAACTAGCCCTAGCAAGGCTCTATATGTCAGGGTGTTGTTGGGCACCCATCTCGTATGGTACAAGGAAGAAAGAGACAAAGCATTGCTTTCAGTCCCGACTGTCTGAATGAGTAGTTCTGAGACTCAGTCTTTGGCATGTAACTGGGAGTGAGGCTCCTGGCCCTTGCTGGCCTTTTTTTCTTTTGCCTAAACTTCCTCAAACAACTTTAGTCCAGGTTTCCACTTGACTTTTAATAATTCAGCTTTTTCCTTTACTAAATAGGAAAGCAGGGGGTGAGGGAAGGAAGAGAGTGGGGAGAAAGGAAGGCAGAAGATATTTCATACCAGTGGAACGAGCTCGATTTATGATCTGGACCAGAACGGATCAGGCCCTGTCAGTACAAGTACAAGCTCCCGACGACCGAACCCAGGACTGCCACATTGCGGAGCGACCTAGCCCAGTTCACGTCATTACCTGGCTGACGATGCTGCAGAATCAAAGACAACCCTCATAACCTCGAGAGACCTGCAAATGTCTATTAGCATATTGAGAAGGCGCTTCTTGTGCCTGCTCCTTATAGGCAGAGGAGGAAATGTGTCGAATCTTTTCCTGTCTGCATTTGAATATTCAAATATTTCATCAAATAAATGATAAAAAGGATAGCGCCTATTAACATTGCAAAGGGAAAGCAGGCATGGTCAGGGTTGTAAAAATTGCCTGTCTGTTGAAATTTACCTACTGGTGACAGCAAATGGGATTTTAAAAGGGTAAGCAGGGCGTCCCAGCTGCCCTCAGAGTCACATCCTTTCTGGCCTGCCCCTCAGTCTCTGGCAGTGCAGGGAGGGAGGTAAATGCACAGAACATGGGCAGCTGTTTTCTAGGGGGTGCTTCCCTGTGCCCATTCCTTTAGGAAGCTTTTACTCTAGGGACTAGAGTATTTGTCTGTCTCCCTTCCATTCTTCATGTGATTTGGTTCTATCATTGTGCCAGAGGATGATTGAAATATGTGATAAAGCATTTATTGAACACCTACTGTGTACCAAGTGCTCTTCAAGGCCCTCTTCAAAACTGATTCCCCTCCTGGTAGTCCCTGTCCACTCTGGCTCTTGATGGAGCAGCTGCAGAGGCCTCCCTCAACAGGATACAGCATGGAATGTAGCAAGGAGAACTGCTGACTGTTCATGGGGTAACACTTGACCCTCTCCAGCCCATTTTCCACTAAGGAGACTTGAGGTTTATGGTGAAATCAAATGGAGCTGGACCACTCTACTCAGTCTCTCTGTGCTGCTTTGGAAACTTCAATTCCCAGACCAGTTGAGATTTTGTGTAGTTTTGCCGAAATTCTTTGTTGTTATTCTTTTTGTTGTGTTTTGGATTCTTTGTTATAAGAGATGGCTTGATGGACGGATACGTTCATAAGGGAAGGGAATATAAAAACGAAAGAGATTCTTTTTTTTTAAATTTTCAAAGAAAATTAAAAGAATGTACATTGTAGAGAGGGCTAGTGGCCATCACTGCAATGAAAGGAAAGAGAATAAAACGCTTACAGATAATCTCCTTTCCCCTCCCTGCCCCAAAAAAGCTCCCATCTAATTGACCCTTAAGAATCACCCAGAAAAAAAAATTAAAAATTAAAAAAAAAAAGAATCACCCAGAAAGAGAAATACGTTTGGCAGTGTGCCTTGCAGTCTCTCCTTTTCTCACCTTCCTTCCTTCTTCCCTCCTTCTCTCCCTCCCTTACAGTCTGCAACTCTCAGGGCAACTGACAGAATATGGTTTGTAGAGACAGTAGGAGCTTCCTCTGAGCCACACAACTCTCCAAAAAATGGTGTCTTTTCATACTGAAGCGCTGAGCTAGGCAGAATTAAATTTTTCTGCCCCCGGTTTGCCTTCTCTGTGAAAGTACTTCATCTCAATGTATGGTTTTCGTCAACTCCACCCACATGTTTCTCCCTGCCCCCAATCACAGTGCTGTGTCTCCTGTGCACTATTATCAATAGAAAAATCGGGGCTTCCTCCTATATGAATACTGCTCACTGATGGAGGGGTGACTGAAAATTCTGGTACTCTGGGCAGCATTCATAGAAGGAAGGCATCGACAATATTTCTGATTTTTGTGAATTGAACTATGTTAAATAGTTGGCTTCAGACCGGAGTCACCTAGGGGAAATGTTACGTCTGATACTTGTCCTGTACTCAAGAGGAACTGCGGTCTCGTAAAATTTCCCTTGGTGTGAAATGGATATTCAGTATTAACTGTGTACCAGTAGGTCTCATGGCCCTGTTTACACTGCCAAAGTGCACAACCAGGGTCTTTTACTGGTTGCTTTTCAAGGGCCATAAAGAAAGAAATTAATGTAGTAAAACAATAAATCTCAAAATGTAAGGAAACAGTCCACTTTCCAATCATCTTGAATATGTGGGAAATCCCTTGCCAGCATTAAGAGACCAGCTTAGTTGATGCCTTATCTTGGAGTCGATAGGTGAACCACAGCTTCACTTTTACAGAAGTCCTAAGAGAGTTTAGAGCCAGCCTCAACCTTTCTTTTGTGAACTTCTCCAGGTGATCTTCAGCAGCACCTGCAGGCCATGTTCATATTACTCCGCCCTGAAGACAACATTAGGCTGGTAAGTGTTTTTGATTAATGAGCCTTAGAGGCAAAACTCTGTTTTCCGAGGGAATGCCATGCCAAGACAGATGCTCATTCAATAGGTGCTTTTTCAGCGCTCTGGTTCTGCCCTTCACTCTAGCATCAGGCCTGTAGGGGAGACTAAGAGGATGATGGTCTTTCTCAGCAGATTCATGTGATTATTGGAACAAAGGCTGCAAGGCAGTATCTGGTTGTTAGTTAGTTGTTGTCCTTTGTTCTCAAAAAGGACCAAAATGACATTACTATGTTACAGTCAAGTTAAAATGCATCTGACTATGGCTGAGCAGACCAAGGTGAGCTTGCAATGTTCTAGAACATGTCGAGCAATGCAGTTTCTAATGAAATGCCAAAATATGTTACAGGTTGTAAGTGTGATTGGAATTCAGATGAGGATAAAAGATGGCAGACTACAGGGCTGGAATAGGCAAGGCCTGCCTTTCTTAAGGGAAGTGGGATCTCAGCTGGGTCTTGAAGAATGACTGTGGTTTAAATTATCTGAAGGAAAGAGAAAAAGCCGGGTGTCAGGTCAAGCCTGAGCAAAGGCCTGTGTATGCTGGAGAGGAGACCAGGCTGATGGGGTGGGGAGGGTTTATCCAGTTGCATAGGTAGCATGGAACCAGGTTGTTGAGAACCTTGAAAGGCTTGGCTGGCTTCTTGTCTACTACCAATGCCACCACTCCCAGTTTGATGAACTGGGTTAATTTCGTAGTTTCTCTTCTTGCCCTTTTTCAATTTCTTTCTGATATTCAGGTTGTACTTCCTGGGTATAAAAGTAATTTTGTACCCAAGAAGGATTTTCAAGGTACCTGCAGACCACACGTGG
Organism: Phalanger gymnotis; assembly: GCA_028646595.1. Taxonomy (NCBI): domain Eukaryota; kingdom Metazoa; phylum Chordata; class Mammalia; order Diprotodontia; family Phalangeridae; genus Phalanger; species Phalanger gymnotis. Next base: position 31,382,086 of record CM053627.1, read on the forward strand.
CCTTCTAGGTCCTTGGGTGTGCAGCCTTTTGACTAAATCCAAGTTTTATTGAACAAATCCTTTTATTAAGGGGATTTGTTCTGTGAAGTTTGGATTCAGTCAAAGGGCCACACTTGAGGACCTAGAGGGCCACAAGTGGCCTCAAGGCCACAGATTTCCCACCCCTAGATTAGATAAAGCAGTAGACAAACAGGAATTTGAAATGCCTATTAAGCACATACCCTGTAGAAGGCTCGTGCTTAGCCCTGGAGACATAAAGATTAGACTTGACTTCTGCTCTCAAGAAGGGTCATAGGAGGTCAAGAGCTGAAAGGAGCATTTTTGGTTCCTCATCCTCTTTCTGAGGCTTCGGTGTGGTGTGCCCCAAGGATCTGTCCTTGGCCCATTTCTCCCTCTGTTCTTCCTCCTTGCTCCTGCCTGCCTAGCGTCTCTCAGGTGTCAGTGCCAGTGATGCCAATCTCCGTGTCCAGACTTGACTTTCTTTCCAGGTTCCAAGTTCCAGACCTACGCATCCAGACATCTTTAGGTCCTCTCTGCCTAGATGTTCAATCCGCCCCTGACTCAACATGTCAAAACCTGAGCTTTTATTCTTTTCTCCCTTTACCTGCTCCTCCCTCTTAACATTTTTTGATTCTGTTAACTGGACCAGCACTCTCCTAGTTTCCCATTTGAAACCTGGTGTTACCTTTGCCTCTTCCCTTCCCCTCACCTTTTATGTCTAGTTGGTTACTGAATCCCTTCAATCCTACCTCCACGTGATCAGAGATTTAGAGCTGGAAGGGCCCTTGAGTCTAGTCCCTCATGATTTTACAGATGAAGAAACTGAGGCCTGTAGCAGAAAAATGACTTGCCCAAGTCACAGGTAATAAGTGCCAATGTCAACATTTGAACCCTGGCCTCCTAATTTCAAATCCAGTTCTCTGCCCACTGTGCTACGCTGCCTCTTAACATCTCTTGTATCCATCTTCTCCCACTGCTACCAGCTTCATACAAACTCTTATTACCACCCACTCAGACTATTGGCAATGGGGTTTTCTACCTCCATGCTTATCCTCTTCATACTCGTTAATCTTTATGGTTATTCTCTTGCTGAAAAACCTTGAATGGTTCCCTTTTGCCCCCATGTAAAGTTTGAACTCCTCAGCCTGTCTGTCAAGGACTTCCATGATCCAGATTCATCTCATCTCATTCTTCTGCACACATCATCTGCTTCAGGCATAATTCTGTCTCCTTAGTAGGCATTGCAGCATCCCACAGTTTCCTTCACCTGGCATGCCCACCCTCCCATGGTGATTGAATTTCTACCTGTCCTTGAGATCCAGCTCCAGGGCCACATGCTCCCTGAAGCCTTCTCTGGGCCTTTCTTTATCTTTCTACCCCTGTTGTACTTACCATGTCACACTACCAAAAATACTCGTCTCTCCTGGTGTCTTAGCCCCACCCCACCCTTGCTAGTCAGGCAAGATCCCTGAGGACAGGAAGGCTGTCTTATCTAAACATTGCGACAAGGTTCTATATGTAGTAGATGGTTAGACTGGATCGTTGGATTGTAGTCAAGCCTCCCAGTTTTACAGTTAAAGAAACCAAGGCCAACAAAGGGAAGACAATTCCCCCAGGGCCACCTATTGGTGGCAGAGCCAGAGCTACAGTTGACGGCTCAATCCTTACTTTTGTTAGTCGGCCTCCAAGGTCCCTTCAGGTTCTGAATCTATAATCCTACAATCCCTAGCGCTGAGCATGTGGTTTCAGCTGTTTGACATTTTTTAAAATGAATTGAGAAGATTTAAATGAAATTTCTGAACTAACTCGGAATTTGGGCATGACACAGTGTTTTACAGTTATATCAAATTGTTAAATATCCAGTCATTATGTTGCAGACCCTTAAGTGAGTCGTCTTCAAGCCAAATCACTGGCTACATTGTGTGACTTTTGACCAGTTAGTGTTTTTTGTGGCTAAAAGGAGCTTTTGTAGAGTCCAAGCAAAGCCCTTTGTTTTAAGTTAAATGTGGAATGTTAAAACTGTGATCTTGGGGCTTTGCATAAGGTTAAAATTTGGAGAGTCAGCTGGAAGTTCATTCTCTTATTTTCTGAATAACCCAACAGTAAATAGAGACACCACTCCCCTTTCTCTTCTTGCTTTTTGCTTTCTGAAAGTGAGATTAAAAAGATGACAAGTAACTGGACTGAAGCCAGTGTGAATTCTCATGAAGAATATGTGCTCTGGGTACTTCACTGTTGGGCCACGACTTTCAAGCATCGATACAAAAAGTAGAACTTTTAGATCAGGCTTAACAGGAATAAAGCAGAAGAAAGTTAAGACTCTTTAAGTAACCCTTGGACTAACCTGTGGCCTCAATACTGGGCTACCTTCTGTAAAGTCTTGTTCTTAGCCCTCAGCTGCAGCGTCACTGTGGTGCTGATAATGTCAAGAAGCAGTGCTTTTGGAAGCAGGTTTTTTCAAAAATGGTTGAGATTATTTTTAGGATTCATTGATTTTAGGTGCATCCAGGATCCTCCATGAAGGTCAAAAAGGATTGAAAACTGGTGCATCCCTTTAACCTTGATCATTTTTTTTCTGAAGAAAAGAATCTTCAAACTCTGTTTCATATCTGAAGTCTGTTTTAAATTGAGCTATAGATTTTGCTTTGTTGTTTGGCTGGCTGGAATTCAATATTTACCTGCTTTTGAACCTCTGACAGAGCAGGTGAGCCCCATGTCTAGACTTTGGACCTTCATAAAATAATTTTCCTGACAAGAGAGAAGTATTGTGTGCAAAGGCACAATATAAGCAAGGCTCTTTTTCTTAGCAGAAAGGGATTGCAATTAAGGCAGAGTCTTAGCAAGCTCTAATGGAATATTTCTGATGCTAAGGGGTGGTGGGGAGAAGAAGAGCTAATGAGAAGTTTGTCTTTTTATCAAGAAAATGTTTTGTTGTGAAGGCAAATACTTTTGGAGCACAGTAATTGGTATGTTTACCCAAAGTCAACATGCTAAGTGTAGTGTGGGAAAGGTTAGTATGCAGAGGGTAATAGCCAGGTGTTCTTCTTCTTCACCAAAACTGAACACAAAAAATATGGCATTAAGTTGCAGCATGAAGAATTTACCTAGGGACAGTGGTAAACCCCCAGGGGCTATGGGGTTATTGCCTGGGCTCTTCAAATCCCTGCATATAACATACATGGTTACCATCCTGATCCCTATCTAGAGTCAGAAAAAATATGCATTTTGATTTATGAGTGAAAGAGGATTTTCTGCATTTATTTTATTGAAGTTTAAGTGAAAAATGAAAGCAAGCCAGGCTAGAGAAGAAACCAGAGCTAAGGTTGAAAATAATTGCTTCAAATGGACTTCCAGGCTCTGAAAGATGCCAGGCACTACCAGACATCTCAAATGAACACTTGGAATACACAATCAATCATTCCTTCTGAAAAGTGAAAAGTTTCATGTGGGCTATTTCTCAGGTGCATTTGAAGGCTATTGTGATGAAAATAAATTCTTTCAAAGTTTTTCTGAATTCATTATAGCAGCTTTTCGATAAGGAATTTTTCTCAGTCAACAGATACCCAGAGAATAACTGCTCTTTGGTAAAGAAATCTGTTTGTGAAATTGGTTCATGTGAGAAAGGAGGCCCTCAGGCTTAAAGGCTTCTTGACGGGGAAAGCTATTGAATGTTGAAATGGTAATGGTATATCAAGGGAATTCAATTCATCAAGCACTGTGTGAGGCCCTGTCCTCACTGATGGGGACCCAGAGACAAAAATGGCAGCTTCTGCCCTCAAAGAATTTACCTTGACTGGGAGTGCTGTAACCTGGACACACATAAGTGAAATACACTATAATTTGTGGAGGGAAAGAGCCATGACCCACTGGAAGGATCAGGAATATGGTAACTTATCCTCGTACTGCAGCTTGAAAGAAGAAAAGAATTCTGAGGAGGGAATGTACCATGGGAAGGAAGGCAGAGAACAACTGTAGGCCAGCTGTACCAGGCATAGACCACAAGGCTCCCATGGTGGAGTCACAAGAAAACCTGTCTGCCCTTGGAGTCATTAAGTTGTGTTTGTGGGCCTGTTCTTAAACTCCCTAGCTAAGTGAGACCACGTGGACATTCAAGCATGGCCAAGTCTTCACTCTGTCACCTAGTAAAGGAGGATCACAATCCTGGCATTACAAATTTCATGTAGTAGCTCAGAGTCTGGAAATCTGAACTTGGGTCTTGGGAATATCAGTAGTTGAAAAGAGAAAATGCAAGCAGATCCATAATTTACTGAGACTCCAAGGAAAGAAGGTGCATATTGGAAGGCCCTGTCTGAGGGTCAGCTGTACATGCTGCCTGCCCTATCTATGGGCCACACCGAAGATTCTTCTCTTACCTGCTTCCAAATCAGGGCCTCTTCCATCTTATATTCCACATCATTTCCTGACCCCAAAGAAACTTGGAAGCTACTATGAATTCTAGGGAGTATTAGGCAAAGGATCCCTTTTAAAATTGCTTTTACTCAAATTGGCTTAGTGAAATAAATTAGATTATTTTAATCCTTTCTCAAGTGGGGGTTGCTGTAGAAGAATGCAGAAGAAAGCTGGAGCCAGGGCAAATTTTTTGTTGTTTGTATATATGCCTGTGCCTCTTGGGAGGCATTGAGATTCTCCTCTCACACCTCTTAGAGGATATCTAAATATAAAACATCATAGACTCCTCTTAGTAAAGGTTCAGACAATATTCTACATGCTGTCAATAGAGTTGTGATTAAATCCTAAGAATTGCAATACTTTCAGTCTTGAATCCAACTAAAAGGCCTAGAACAGAATGGTCCCAGAAGCTCATCCCAGCTCATGTTAACATATATACCTGTTATCTTACCCACTGGGACAGCTAAGTGGTACAATAGTTAGAGCACCAGGCCTGGAGTCAGGAAGACAGATCTTTCTGATGTCAAATCCACTCTCAGGCACTGTGTGTGACCCTGGACAAGTCACTTAACTTTGCCTCAGTTTCCTTTTTTACAAAAATGAACTGGAGGAGCAAATGGCAAATCACTGCAGTATCTTTGCCAAGACAAATCTAAATGGAGTCACAAAGAGTTGAACTCGCTTGAAAAAAAAAGACTGAACAATAAAAACCTTACCTGGTGTACCAGTGGGTCCTTTCCTCTAGGTTTAGTGAGCTTTCGTTTGAATAGAATATGACTTACCGTTTGATATATAATTAAGATATGCAAAGAGCCAAATACCTGAGGAACTTTTTTTAAAAGTTCTTAGCTCTCTAGGTAAGAAATGTCAAATGTCACCTACCCAGCAAAACTGAGTATCATGCTCCAAGGCAAAATATGGACTTTTAATAAAATAGAGGACTTTCAAGCTTTCTCAGTGAAAAGACCAGAGCTGAATAGAAAATTTGACTTTCAGACACAAGAATCAAGAGAAGCATGAAA
>CM053627.1:31388017-31418450 GCA_028646595.1 Phalanger gymnotis
AGGGCAACCAGAGTGTACGCCATCTTGGAGTGGGGGGGTGGAAATGGGGAGAAAATCTGTAATTCAAACTCCTGTGAAAATCAATGCTGAAAACTAAACATATTAAAAATAAAATAAAATAAAAAAAACTAGCAATTGACAATAAAAAAAAGAAGCATAAAAAAAAAAGAAATGTCAGATGTCACCATGAAACATCTCTCATAAAGAAGGCCTTCCACACTTAACTTAGTAGCTTGGGTTGCATCTAATTTTTTTCTAGCAATTTCTCCCCTTTATCAACTTTGATTCAGTCACTTAACTGCTACCACTTGGTGTAGGAGGAATGAGCAAGACGGTTACTCCTGTGCCAAATGTGTTTTAAGAGTCACAGCCAGAAACTCCCAGAGCTGGAGTGGAACGAAAAGGGACGCTGACATGTTCAGGAAGCCAACCTGTTGGGGACAGAAGCAGCATGGAGAGGGTTCTCTTTTATGTTAAATTAGAGCCAACCAAGGCAAGAAGAGTTCAAACATGTAACATCATTGGAATATCATTTATTACAGTGTTCCAGTTTACCCTAATTGGGTTTCATGATGAAAATGATTGTCACTGTCTTGGGAGCCGTTCCTAAAGCCCTAGAATACAAGAGGAACTATTAGCCAGGCCTCCTGGGACCAGGGTGCATTTCCATCTGTCCCAGCTTCTGGCTTGGTATTAGTTGTGCCTTCCTTTAATCTGACCTCGGCGTGCTAGAGCTGCCTTCCACTTTTTTTGTTTTTGTTTTTTTAATCTTAGTTCCTCTTGGCTTCTCTGAAATGTGTTTTGCTTGAATTACCATGATGTGGCTTTCTGGAACACACATTACAGTTCTCCATCTTGTAGACTTAGCAACACGATACCAGTATTACATTTTCGTCGGGTCAGCCCTTGTTAGAAACGTGTGTGTGTGTTGTGTGTGTGTGTGTGTGTGTGTGTGTGTGTGTGTGTGTGTATGTGCATGTGTATGTGTGTAGCTGCTATTTGTGTTTCCCAGGCTTTTCTTAGGATGATACAATGGAGAAAAGAATTCCACCATTTACTACTACAAATTCAATTGCTATACCTATGTTTCATTAGTCCCTATACCCAAGACATTTGGGCAGATGCTAGGCCTGCTATGTTTTGAAAGATCTATGATGAGTACTCTGCAGACTGCACCCTGCCTTCCACATCTTATCCCTTTCATGAGTTACCCTGGCCAAAGGAATTCATCCGATGGTGGCCAGTCTAGAGATTCTAGAGATACTTGCTTTGTCTGATCCTCAGTGATAGCTACACATTCCATCGCTGGGCTTGTGCCCACTCTTTCTGGCTTGGTAAGACCTACCAGACCTTGTGTTCTGCTGGCCTACCTTTTGAGAAACTGGAGTCACCTGTTAGCCCATAGTAAGGCATCACAGCAAAACTCCAGTAGAAATCGGGCAAGGGATGACCTAGTGGAAGATGCTTCTAAGAAATTCCAGTTGTAATTCCACTCTCCTGAGCACAATCAAGAGAGAGAATTATGGTAACTTGAAATACTTTACTCCTGAGATCTGAAAACAGGGTTGGGCAGGACTTCAGAGGGTCAGTAGATTATTGATTAAGTAAATTGAGTGTTGTTAAAAGTCAATATAAGAAACTTGTTAAGAAGTAATATTTCTGAAACCTGAATTTTTAGAAAGTCTTTAATGTTTATTGTCAGTAACAAACATTTATTAAGTGCCTACTATGTGCGACACAGTGCCTAACACTGTGCTAAGTTCTGGGGATACAAAGAAAGGCAAAGTTTCAGGAAGCTCACCATCTAATGGGCAGAAAACATGCAAAAACTTAGTACAAACAAGATGTGTACAGGATAAATTGGAGATCAACAGAAGAGCTCATAAAAGATTTTCTGTAGGAGATGAGATTTTAACTGGGATTTGAAGGAAGCCAAGAGGTAGTGATGAGGAGAGAACACTGCGTGCGTGAAGGCCAGCCTGTGAAGACGCCCCAAGCTAGAGAATAGAGTGCCTTGTTTGTGGAATAGCCAGGAGGCTGGGGCTGACTGGAGAGTACTGGCACAGAGTAAGATGGAAGAAAACTGACAAGGTAGGGGCAAGACGGGAAAGGCAGCTTAGGAAGGGCTTTGAATGCCAAAACAGAGGATCTTCTACTTGATACTGGAGGTGATAGGGAGCCACTCGAGTTTATTGAGGAGTGTCTGTGTGTGTGTGATATAGACAGACATGATCGGACCTGCATTTTAGGAAGATTCGGCAGCAGAATGGAAGATGGACTGGACTGGGGAGAGACCTGAGGCAGGTAGACCCCTCCTCCCAAGCAAATTGTTGCAATAGTCTAGGTGTGAAGTGACGAGGACCTCCACCATGGTGGAGGCAGTGTCAGAAGAGAAAGTGGGGTGTATTTGAGAGATGTTATGAAGTTAAACCTGACAGACCTTGGCGATGAGAGAGATTACGGAGTCGAGCAGGACTGTCCAAAATGCGGCCAACGGTGCGATTTATGCAGCCCTCCTATAAGCATAGCAATTTACATAAGTGCTTTAGTAACTGAAGCCAAGCTACCACAGAGCTCCCGCTAAAATAGCAAATCAAAATATATTGTCCATTGTTTCAATAAAAACCTAAGGTTGGACAGCCCTAGATCTAGAGCCTGGGAGAATGATGGTCCCCTCAGCAGTAACGGTGAAGGTAGGCAGGGTTTGGGAAGAAAGAGGAGTTCCATTTTAGACATGTGGAGTTTAAGAAGTCTACGGGATAGCCAGTTTAAGATGTCTAATAAGCACCTGGAGAGATGATACTAGAGTCAGAAGAGAGGCAAAGAACTGTCAGCACAAAGATGGGAGTTGATGAGATCACCAAGTGAAATAGTCCAGAGGAAAAGCCCAGGACTGAGCCCTGTGGGACACCCATGGTTAGTGAGCAAGACCTAGACAAATTCCATCAAAGGAGACTAAGGAGTAGTCAGAGAGGAGGAGAACCAGGACAGAGGCCTGTTCCAAACACCTAGAGAAGAGGGTGGCAAAGGAGGTCCAAAAGGATGAAGATCGAGAAAAAGCCATCGTTTGTGGATGGAGAGGTCGTTAGTAACTTTGGAGAGAACAGTTTTGATCAAATAATTAGGTCATTATTGGACAAGGACCTGATAGAAATGTAACCAGAAAACCTACTACAAATTCCTATTTAAACAGGAGTGAAGGTCCACAATATGACTACAGTTCTATCTCTCAAAGTTATTTTGGTTTCTGTTAACCTTACAGGCTGTGAGATTGGAAAGCACATACCAGAACCGCACGAGATATATGGTGGTGGTTTCAACTAATGGCAGACAAGATACTGAAGAGAGCATTGTCCTCGGGATGGATTTTTCCTCTAATGACAGGTATGGTGCTGAGCACAGAGAACCTCCTTTTTAAATAAGCTTTGCATTTTGTATTGAAATAGACATCCTCTTGCATAATTCAGTTCCATGAATGAAACTGGGATGGGGGAAGTATGGATCTTAGACACCAAGTATAGAGAGAAATGAGGCAGTGAAACCCTGAGCACTTTGAAAAACAACAACCCTGTTTTGTCTTCTGTGCCTCCCCTTCTCTCCCCCCTGCCCTCCTTCCCTCACTTTAAAAAACAACCATTAACCAGGTAGATCATGTTCCTAGGGAAAGTCAGTTTGTCAATTGTCTCCTTATCTCCATCTGTTAGAGTTTAGTTTGGTTGGGCAACCAAACTGCCCATCAGGCCTGACTCCTTGGTGTCTCCTAAGTGTAGTATGCAGACTCTCATCTGAAGTATTTACCTGTGGTCACAAGCTGTGGTGTTTCCAAGCCCTATATTCTTTGTCATCTTCCTCTGTATTTAAGAAAACTGTGGATCCCTGAGTCATATCTGCATTCAGTTCAGTTCAGAAAACATTTGCCAATAAAAGGCTTTTATGCGCATGCACCTTTGTTGGGCCTAAACAGGATGTTAAATCTTGTAACTGAAGCCATCACATATCTCTTTGGCCTTTGCTGCTTTTTGTTGGTAAGGTTTAGTGCTTTCCTTTTTTCCATTTCGTTTTCTGGAGAAGCCTTGGAAGGGCTGTGGAATGTGTCTGCTAAGCAAATCTTTGCTGTCCAGATAATAAGCTTCAGGAAATCCTGCCAGGTGTCTCAGCACACAGACTTCCTGGTTTGAAACGAGAGTGGAACTCAGGGCCTGCTGGGGGTGGGACCCAGACCCCTGGAGAGAACCGCCATCCAGTGAGATCAGCTAAGGCAGCTGGAAACCAACATCCCACTATTTCCCCAAAAGCATTGGTTTATAAACTTTTCATTCCAGAGTTAGTCCTGGAGCTTCCCAGTTATCCACAGCAGCATTGGCATGAATTTGGGAGTTGTTTGGGGGTGAGAGGTCATCATCAGAAACACACAGCTGTGACTGTTCCCTCGTTTATCATGCATTACCATGTGTTACCTTTCATTTTATGCTGTGATTATGAAGGGATTTTTAACCACCCATGGGCAGCTTTCTCCCATTCAGGTTTAAGAAGGGAGAAGTGTTTCCACTTTTTGTGTGTCTTGGGCATGTCAGCCAGCATTTGTCTTGTCAGACTCTCCCTTTCCTCAAACTTGCCTCCCTTTTCCACCATCCTAGAACTCTGTGATGAGGGTTTCACAACCCTCTTCATCACTCCAACTCTTGTCCCTTTGTTTAGGTTCCCCACCCTGACCTGGGGAGACATCTAGAAAGACCATCTCTGCTAAACTAAAAGCAGCTTCTTTCCCAAGTTGGTCTGCAGCTTCCTGTCACCAGAGTCAGAGGGGAGGTGCCAGCTCCTCCTGGCCAGAGAGAGAAAGCAGTCAAGGGTCAAACCTGATCTCTATGATGGTGTCCTGAGCTTCAGCACCACTCATCAGGAGGGCTCACTGACATGTGCTCAGGGCAGTACTTCTTTCCTCTGGCTGTAATGGTATTGCCAGAACCATACCTAAGAGCTGCCATCAACAAGTGGAAACTTCTCTGTTCTTTGGGAGCAGACAGGACACGAGAGGAAGCAGTTAGCTCAAGGAGCTGGGAATTGCTATGTTCTTTGTCCTTCTTGTAACTCAGGCACATCTAGGGCTCCCCGGCACCAGACACCCGAAGTCCTAGCCAGCAGAGGACCGAGACTAGGGCTGCAGATCAGCCCAGTTCCGTGTTCATCTCAACTCCTAGTGGAATACTCACATCATTGTGTGTACTATTGTGTGAAAGCTTGAAGCTTTAAGATACTTTTAAGCTGAAGTTAGAAGGCTGGTAGTCTAGGCCAGTGGTGTCAGATTCAAATGAAATAGATCCTGGCATATTAACTTGAAAAACCACAAATTAGCAGTATCTGTATTGGGTTGTATTTTTATTGATTTTGTTAAACATTTCCCAATTACATTTGAATCTGGTTCGAGCTGCATGGAGTTTGACCCCTTCTGTTTAGGATATGGCATCCCCAAGAATCTCTTTAGGGTTGCTCCAGCCAATTAATTTCACCTACATGCTACTTGAGAGTTATATTGAATTTTAGCCACTTAAAATTATTTTTAAAATGCAATATAGTCTTGGTTTCTAAATGGCACTGCTCCAAATAGGGCTTCAGGAGGACAAACCTGTAGAGTTTTAGGGTTGTTAGGTTGCCTTCTTATTAAGTAGGAAACATACCTATGAAAACAAAGGCCTGACTGAGCCATATGAGGAAAGCCCTCAAGGTAGGCTAGATCTTACCCTCTCAGCATATTTTAAATCAAGCTTCAGTTTCTTATAGGTGCCCCCTTCCCAGCATAAGAAACTCACTCACCTAAACTAAATTCTACTGAGAATTCACTCTGACATGTTCAGATGTCTCTCTCTCTGCCTCTCATATCCCTCTTGTCACACTCAGGCTCTGAGCCTCTGCATCTTCTGCCATAGCTCCTTAAGCTCTAGGGACCCCTAGTATTTATAGCACAAGTTATATGTGTTGCTAGGGACCCTGCTAAGTACTCACTAAAAAGACACACTAAAAATAATCCCCTTCTACCTTGGGAAGCCATTTTCAAAACATATTTTCCATGAGCTCATCCCATTTAGGCAACAGAAATAGTGAGGCGGCTATTTCTCTCCTGTAGTCTGGGATGGTAGCCATGCCTCTGTGTAGCAGATTCTAATGTGAGTAAGTTATTCCAATCTTGATTTGAATCTCATGAGCTCTGGAATCACTGGTGGTGGTGTTGAGTAACACCTGGGGCAGTGAGTGCAAGAGAAAACATTAGACGGAACACAGGCAGCCAGACATCATTCGTGAGCCACACAGCCGCAGGGACAGGTGTAAGGTTCCTCATTTTGCTTACCTTCTCTCTCTCTCTCTCTCTCTCTCTCTCTCTCTCTCTCTCTCTCTCTCTCTCACACACACACACACACACACACACACACACACACACACACACACACACCCTCTCTTACCTTTGTTTAGGATTTTTAATTTATTAAAGAATAAGTCCCCATCTCTTTTAGATAAATTATCCCTAAGCACCCACAGCAGAGCATAGAATTCTTCTTAAACCAGGGAGTATAGAGCGTTATGGAGAAACTAGCCCACCACAAGACAGGGTTTTGGATCTCACTCCCAAAGGCCTAGAGGCAAGCACAGTGGAACCATATTTGGTGGCTCACCCTTGTCTGGAGAACCTGTGTGGTTAATGGTCTGAGCACAGGCTGAGAGTTAGGATCTCTTAGCTGTTAGCCCCAGCCTGTTCATTAATGTAGTATTAGGTCCCTGAGGCCAGTTGCCTAATCTGTGTCTATTAAAATAGAGATGATGATACTTTACTGGAAGGTTGCCCAGATTCATTAGCCTTTAGACACCATACATGGGCTTTATTATTCATTGCTGACATTCTTACCAAGTTTCAATAGTGGTGGCAATTTCATGGCTTCTCACTATCCGCACTTGGCTTCCCAAATGTTCTAAAGTTGTTTTCTTTGTGTATATTTTGTTACTCCACTCCCATCCCTAGTAGCTACCCTACCCCTCCTTTACTTTTGTATTCCCTTCAGCTGCCATGCTCTGTATGCCTGCTGGTATTAGAAATCACAGACTCAAAGGCTTTCATTAAACACAAATGAAGACAACCGTCAGAGTTGACTGGGAATTGTGTAACCTAGTAGTTTCTCTTCCTTGTTGGATGAATTTTTCAAAATCGACTGTGCTTTGAAATAGCAGGAAATGACCGGGGCTTTTGTTCCCACAGTAGCACTTGTACCATGGGTCTGGTCCTGCCTCTCTGGAGTGACACCCTTATTCATTTGGATGGCGATGGGTAAGAGCTTCCCCTTTTCATTATGCCCATGGGTGGGGTTCCATCTTACTGCACATTCATTCAGCTGAATGGGAGGCCACTGTACTGTCAGGCCAAAAGCTCAATGAGTCCTTTTAAAATATGTTTTGTAAAATAGTGGGAAAAATATATAACTTTCCATTTTCTCAAATTCCTGGGCTTCTAGGCCAGAGATTAAGCATTGTATCTGTGTGGTCCTTGTAAGTCTCAAAGCAAGAAAAAGCCATTCAAATGGCCAGAAGTTAAGTCAGAGCTTGAGTGATTTGCAGTAGCCCACAGGATGATACATCCTGTTTCAATCAAGTGTGTTGCTTCTCTGCCAGCTGTTGCCCTACTGTGTAACATTCTTCCTGTGCCAGTCACAACATACTCAGCAGTGACCCCAGGGTTATAAGAGGCTGTCCTAATAACAGGAAGCAAGAGACTAAGCTGTTTGCAGCAGCTCCAGTTCATGCCAGAGTTCAGTTTCTGTATCTCAGAGGTCTTCCAAATTGTAATGCACACCAGGACAGTTTGTCCATCCCCTCCCACCCCCTACAGCTGGAAGTCTCTGTTGACTGAATGCTGTGCCCTGACTTGACTATGCAATTCCAGTTGTTTTTCACAACATATAAAAACCAGCCATAATCATTCCTATGATAAGCTTTTCACTCAAGTGCTAGACCATGGTGGGTTTCCATGCAAGTGCTGGCATCCCTTCTGCCACACCATCTGTGCCAGAGTGGGAAAGAGCCTTGAAAAACACCACGGGAATAACCCCCTCTGACTGGTGGCATTTGTTTTCTTCTCTTTTCTCCTTAGTGGGTTCAGCGTTTCAACGGATAACAGAGTTCACATATTCAAACCTGTGTCCGTGCAGGCAATGTGGTAAGATGTCTTTTTAAATATCTGTTCATGTGTTCTTGAGAGAGAAGCTGTGAGGAAGGGGCATTTGACATGGCTTATCTTCCAGTGCTGTTGTGTGTGATCTGCTGGTCTGGCTGGTATGCTGAATGGTGAGCCACCGACCATCACTGCAGTGTCAAAATCAGAGGCCCAGGTAGTGGTGAAGAATGAAAGGAAGTGGTGACCTGAGAATCGTAGGCTTACCGGGCGAGAAGAAACTGAAGCCCAAAGAGGTTTTGGCTTCCCTGGGGTAGCACAGTGACTCAGAAATAGAGCCCAGCTGGACCATAGGTCTTCCAGCCTCCTGGTCCAGTGCTTATGCCTTAGCACCACTCCTGCTAGCCAATTAGCCCTTGGGTTTCAGGGCAGAAAGGAGATCTAGCAGTGCATTTTCCTGAAGTATTTATCATAGATGAGGTAGGCCATCCAAGCACCCATTCACTGCACCTTTGAAGTCTTCTTCTTTGCCTGAGACGCAGCTGGTGGTGCAGTGGGTAGAGTGCCAGGCCTGGACTCAGGAAGATCTGAGTTCATATCTGGTCCATGTGACCCTGGACAAGTCACTTCACTCTGATTGGCCCAGTTTCTCTAGCTGTAAAATGAAGATAGTAATAGCCTCCTAGGGTTGTGGGGATTAAAAGAGTTAAGATTTGTAAAAAGCACTTGGCACAGTGCCTGGCACATAGTAGGCACTGTATAAATGTTTATTCTCTTTATTTCCCCTTCTAAACTATAACTATTTACTGACATAAACAAGTCTATATTTTTACAATTGGAAAACTATAGTTTTTGAAAATTAGACCATCCCTGACTAGTATCCTGAAGGAACTGCTTTCTTCTTGTTCCATGTTTTCACAAAAATAAGAGTGGTGGCTTGATTATGAGTTGGTTATGAGCCTCATGAGTTAATCCAAGTGGAAGGATGTGCTTTTCACTTCCTGTCCAGCTGCCTGCCTGCCCTCTGGTGGAAGCACTAATGACCAAGGGGCTGGGGGGAAGGCGAGCCAAGCCAGAAACAAGAGCCTCAGAAACAGACCCGGGAGAGATAATCTACATGGGTGCCCCAGTTGGCTGTTATCAGGTAATTAGGGGAAAGGCCTGATCTGAGCTATTCACAGTCTTATCACTTGATGAAGTAATTGAGGCACAGGACACAGTTTCAGGGCCTGTGTTTGTAGCTGATTCTCAGATTCAAAGGGATTCATGAGGATCCATCTCCTGGAGTACACATGACCCACTCTGCCCAGTGCTTAGTGGTTCCTGATCCACCCTTTGGTACCAGACGGAGCCAAATAACAGGAGTCTGCTGGAAGACCCGAGGAACAACTGCATTTTCAGCCTAATTGTTGGAGTGTACAGAGCTGTATTCTTTCTCAAAACCCTGTGGATTCAATTAGCAACCTTGGGGCAGGCTTTGATGTCCTGTAAGTAGATGGACTGGCCTGAGCCCTTTTGGCTTTTTGGAAAGAGGCCTTTCTTGGTTTGCTACATAAATTGATTTCCACATCAAAGTGTTATGTTTGCCAAGTGCTTCCTCTAATGGGAAGGTAGCTGTAGCAGCTTCTCAGAAGTCAGGTACATCCCAGCTGACGTGTACTTAAAGTAGCCAGCACCTGGAAGGACCTCAGAGGGGATATCGTACTAGAGTTAGTGTTTTAGGTTTTAAGTACATGCTGTGGGGTTCAAGAAACATGCCTTATGGAACCTGCAATTATCCTATTACAGTGAGCAAGAACTCTGCTGGGAGACAGGGCAACTGACATGGCTTTACTGAAATTCTCTGATACTTGAGCTTTGCATTTTGTAACTAAAATGGGCTTCCTAACTTAGTTTCTAAGTGGAAATCTGCTTCCTGTCTGAAAATGGATTGGCCAGTCTGAAATGGTTAGTGGTATTGTGCTCTCCCTCTTGGGAGAGAGACGTGGCTGTCTGACCAGGAAGGTGTTTCTGAGCTGTAGGGTCCCAGGGTTATCTTGTTAACTGACTGGAGTTCTCTCTCTGTCAGTTTTGACTTTCTGGGTCCTGAATCAGCAGGTTTAATGCCTATTCAGAAGAGCCAGAACTGTTCTTCAGAAGCATTTCGAATATGTGTAGGTAGTTTAAAGAAGGTAGCAGCAATGAGAGCCCTCTTAGAGGCCAATGCTTCCTCGTAATGCCCAGGGTGATCCTTATGACTTAAGGCCTTGCATGGGAACTCTTCGGGGCACAACGTATCAGTATTCCAGGAATCAAGGGGACACTATGTTGGGGCAAGATTCTGAGTCAATGGGAAATATCTATTGCCCCTTAGTCATTAAATCATCACGTATCTTTAGTTCGATGACGGCCCCACTGTGAAATTGGACCCCACAAAGATACCACATGCTTTGTGGGTCCTCAGGCCAGATTCATTAAGGATGAGTAATGCATCACTCCCTTCCACAAGAAAAATAAAACTGAAAAGATACGGCGTTGGGGTGGCTAAATTCAGATTGGAGGCTGTATAGTCAGAATCCAAAATATCCAGTAAACTTTGTAAGTAACGTTTTCTCCAAGGTTTAAAAATTGATATTGAAAGATATTGGGCAAATGATACAGAAATCATGCCTGCAAAAAATCAGCTGAAGGAACTGGGGTAGAGAAGCCTTAGGGTGAATGTGAGCTCTGTATTTAAATATTACTGCTGTTGTCTTGTCATATGGAAGTTGGATTAAGGCTTATGCTGCCTGGCTCCAGAGAGCAGAACTAAGCTCACTGGGTTGCAGTTATAGAGATACAGATGATTTGGGCTTAACATAAGGAATACCTTCCTTACTGTGAGAGCTGTCTCAAAAAAGAAAATGCTACTTGAGTAGGTAAGGAGTTCTCCATCACTGATGAACACTTGTCAGAAATGATGAAGAAGGAAAGGGGCATCCTTCAGATGGGGTTGGGTCGGCAATCACTGCAGGTTCTTCAGTTCTAGGATTTGTGAAGTAAAGTTAACTAGATTATGGTTTATGTGAATAATCTCTTCTTCCTTCAGTCTGCCTCAGGCCCACGAGTGCTCATGTTCCAATATGTCTTTCAGGTCTGCATTACAAAGTTTACATAAAGCATGCGAAGTGGCCAGAAGTCATAACTATTACCCAGGCAGCCTATTCCTAACCTGGGTGAGTTACTACGAGAGCCATATCAACTCTGACCAGTCATCAGTCAACGAGTGGAATGCCATGCGAGATGTGCAGTCCCACCGGCCAGATTCACCAGCTCTTTTTACAGACATGTGAGTACTCTTGTTGCTGTGTAGTGACTAAATACCCAGCTGCCGTATTCTCAGCCTCATTTGTATCTTGGACCTCTTGGGCATTTTGCTGAAACCTGTGGACCAACCCCTTCTCAAAACAATATATTTAAATGCATAAAATAAAATACACAGTGTTACAAATATTGAAATGCCATGATAAAAAAATATTTTAAAAAAAACACAAGGATCTCAGGTTAATAAACCAGTCAGTCTATGCTTTAGGAACATTGACAGTGTAAGGCAGAAGTCATTCATTAACACCTGCCCTGTATCTCTGTCACATAGAAAGATCCCACCTCAGGAGATTTAATGTTTTTCTCTCCCCTGCAGTAATACTAACAGGCTGTCTTATTGTGCAGCATAGAGTCTCAGCAACCTAGAAACTTAATCCATAAACTCAGTACCAAAAATCTTATTCCTTGATGTACTGCTAATATAGAGTTTGTGATTATTCAAAAAGGGATTAGGCTTAAATTTACTTGTATGGTTATATGTGCAGTAGGAGTTGATAACAATGATTGTAGAAAAATATTTGCCTTACTTGGTTTTCAAAGATTTAGAGACAAATTTACATAAAATAGTGTTATTTTCATTATAAAGCATTCTTTGCTCATTATTAGTAGGCCCCCTAAAGCCAACCCTTAACCTATGTTAAGCATTTGAAAAAAATAAATTTTCATTTAATTCTGTAATTTAAACTTCAGACTGGCCTTTTTCCCATTAAGTGCGAATCAGAAATTGCAATTGATTGTAGGAAGAGCGAGCTAGACATGTTAAAATGTCTCTCTGATGCACCCTGAGTTGGATCAAGGCCCATGGTGGAACTAATGTTTATTTCCTTTATAGGTCAGTGTGTTGAAGTTTTGTATTAATATTTTGGGAGCTTTTTCAGACTCAGTTCCAGATAAGAAAATTAATCAGGATGTTTATTTGCTCTTAATTGATCTTTGTGGGTTTGTTAAATGCTCTGTGGATGAGAGTTAGTGGCTCTTTGGCCTTGTGGCCAGGATTCACCCTTGAGTTCCTGTAATTATGCCAAAATAGCTCACCACTAGAGAAGACCTGATTAGAATAAAAACCTGTGCTTGATCTTCATAAGAAGAAAAACTGAAAACTAAGAATTCTAGAAAAGTAGTAAATGGATAAAATTATATGGAGGAGGCCTGTTATTGGTTGATGAGTTGGGGACCAGTAAGCAATTAGGGAGGGGAGTGTTTCTGAAAGTTACTGAAATTCTAGAGTAGTCTATGATCAACTACTGCCTAGAGGTAGTCACCAGGCAGTGTGCCCCTCCAGTGAGTACAGACTTGGAGTCAGAGACTGGGGAATCGGGAATACGGAGGCAGTCCTAGAGTCTCATCAATGATTGTCTTGTCGTGGCGTTTTTGTTCAGCAGAACTTAGAGCTGTCACTGAGGAAATCACTTAAAAAGCCAAATGGAATGTCAGTAATTCTCCAGCCTCAAGTTTAACAACTTCCACAATATGACTCCCACCTCCCTCTCCCGTCTTTTTTCCTATTAGTCCTATTACTCTCCATGACAGTCACATTGCCCCGTTTCCATACCTTTGTTCAGATGGTCCTCCTTGTCTGGAATACAACCTCTCCTCACCACTATTTCTTAGAATCCCTCCCTTCCTACAAAACGCAGCTCATGTGCCACCCACTGGAGACCTTTCTGCTTTCCTCCCCCCCTCCATCTCTCTCTCTCTCTCTCTCTCTCTCTCTCTCTCTCTCTCTCTCTCTCCCTCTCCCTCTCCCTCTCCCTCTCTCCCTCTTTCCCCCCCACCTCTCTCTTTCTCCCCCTTCCTCCCTCTCTCCCTCTCCCTCCTTCTCCTCCTCCTTCCCCTTCCCTCTACCACCCCACCCCATGTCTATCTGTCTCTTTCTCTCTCCTTCTGTTCCCCCCAACACACACGGAGTTATTAGTACTTTTTCCTTCTTGAAATTCCTTTGCCCTTACTTCACGTATAGGTTCTGTCCCATTGGTAAATAGCTCCTCAAAGATAGGGACTAGTTCATTTTGCATTTGTTTCCCCCATGCCCAACTCAAGGTCCCCACATGTAGTACTGTTGAGTTGAACCGAACTGGGATCCATCCCCTCAAGACCTCCCCTGTATGTAGTCTGTGTTTGACATCACCTTGGTGTCACAGTTCTCATTTAGGGTCTCCAAGGTCCATACCTGAATTGAGTTGCAGCTTGTATTTCCTTGCCAGTAAAAACATATTTTGAAAACTAAATTAACTCCCATTTGCCTTCCCTAAAACCCCAAATTAAATGGAAAAGCCTATCGCTAGAGTCACATTTTAGCTACCTCTGAACCCTGAACCTTCCTGGAAAAACATTCTGATGTGAGTACTTCAGTCACATACACCTGAGCTTGGTTCTTCCTCGGTAAAGGCCAAGAAGCATAAAGCAGGAGGTTACTGAGTCTGAACACCCAGCTAGCCCATTCACACCAAAACCCAGGACTTCAGTGAGAAAAAGAAATGGCTGGCTGGCATGTGCCGTTTTCTCCTGTTTGTCCTCATCGACTTTGTCTGGAGAAAAGTCAGAGAGGGAAGTTCAGAATTTTACTGATGAATTACTCCATAGAGACACTGAGGCTGAGTATCAGAGAAAGAGCCTGCGTGTGAGCCGTCAGCCTGCGGGTTCATGGGAAACTTAAGAGCTAGAGCAGGAGGAAGCCCGTAGTTGTGGGCTGAGAGTGTCCACCTTCAAAGATTACTAAAGCTATTTTTACAGCCAGTGATAAGGCTGTCAGCAGGAGGAGTGGGCAGCATGCCTAAGGACTTAGCCCTTTTCCATTTCCATGTAAGGACGAATCCAGCTGATACCTTTCTCGGGTAGGTGGAGAGGAAAGACAAAACAGAGCCGGCTACCATGTCTGGGTCCCTTCCGTGAAACACGGTATAAAAGAGCGTCGCTGTGTTATGGCTCAGGGCGCAGTTACCATGCAAGCAACTGGAGACCTACTTCCCTAGTCAGAGTTCCAAGAGTAATTTTACTTAATAATAATAATAATGATTTTCCCAAAATGCAGGCCTAATCTTGTCATTTCTCCCTTCTCAAGAAACTCCATTGACTCCTTGTTACCTCCAGGAGCAGATACAAGTTGCTCTATTGACATTCAAAGCCTTCGTAACATGCCCCTTCCTACCTTTCCAGTCTTATTATATCTTACTACCTGACACAGACTCTTCTCTTTAGTGACGCTGGCCTCTGACTCTTCCATGAACGAGACCCTCTTCTCTCGGCTCTAGGCATTTTCTCTGGCTGCCCCCCATTCCTGGAACACTCTCCCTCATCTCTGCCTGCTGCTTCCCTGGCTTCCTTTAAGTTCCAGCTAAAATCCCCTCTCCTACAGGAAGCCTTTCCCAACCCCTCTTAGTTCTAGCACCTTCTCTCTCTTATTTCCTGCTTATCCCGAATAAAGCTTGGTTGTGTATGCTTGTTTCCTTGTTGTCTCCCCATTAGACTGTGAACTTCTTGAAGGCAGGGACTGTCTTTTGCCTCTTTTTGTATCCTCGGTGCTTCACACAGTGCCTGTACATAGTGAACAATGAGTGTTTATTGACTTTTTAAGTGGGCAAGAAATCCAAAGGAAGCCCAACAATTTTGTTCAAATACAGGCTAAACTGGATTGAAAGCCAGCCATATTCTTCTGGGAGTTGATATTGGTGAGAGAAAACCTGGGATCAGGGCCCAATTCTTTTTTTACTATTTTTTAAAAAAATTTTTTTTTTTTGACGAGGCAGTTAGGGTTAAATGGCTTTATCAGAGTCACACAGCTAGTAAGTGTCACAGGTCGGAGACCACATTTGAACTCGTGACTCCAGGGCCAGGGTTCTATCCACTGCACCACCTAACCGTCAGGGCCCAATTCCGACATTCATTGGAAGTGGAGGGTGGGCAAGTCAGATAACCTCTCCGAGCTTCCGTGTCTTCATACGTAAGATGGAAAAAATAGTGTTTTTAGTCTCCGCCTCTAAGGTTTGTTGTCAGGAAAGAGCTTTGTGAAACATGAAGGGCTGAGCGGCACTTGTTATTGCACTTAGTCTCAAATTATTGTGTAAGTATCCAGGACACATCTTAATGACCTGGTTCCTGAATTTCATTCCTAGACAGAGAATGAATCCTAAAATCATAGATTTAGCATTGGAAGAAACCACAGAAATTACCTAGTCCAGATTATCTAATCTGCTTCCTCATCTGAAGAAATTAAGGCCAGAAAGGTAAAGCAGCTTCCCAAAGTCATACCAGCAGTGAATAGCAAAGGTAGAATCTGAACCTAGGAGGGGGTCGTGGTGTTTCTAACTGAGATGGGCAACATGGCCTTCCCATCTCCCGCAGAACACACCCACTGAGAGGTCTGTGCAAAAGCAATCTGAGATAGCAGAGAACACAAGACGTTACCCAGTGGGTCAGACTCGGGATCTCGCCACGAAAGATTTGGGGGGCAACCAAGAGCAATGGGAGCCCATGATCTCCTTACATATAATCCCCCAGTATCCAGAAGGCCTCTTCTCTCTTGCTTTTCCATGCCTCTACCCTCCCCTGGTTGTCCTCCTATCTGGCCACTGCTGAGTCTCCATTGCTGCAGTTTCATCCAGCATATTCTCCAGCTCTGGGGATGCTGAAGGCTCTGCCTTGAGCCGTCTTCTCTTTTCTTTCTATACTTGGTGATCTCATCTCTCTCGTGGTTCTATTATTATCTCCCTACAGATGACTCCCAGCTGAGTATCTCTCCTGCACTCTTAATTCCTCAACAACAAATGCCTGTTAGACATTTGGAATGGAGATCCCCTCAGTCTCTCCAGTTCAGCATGTCCAAAACAGAGCTCGTCCTCTTTCCTCCCAGGTTCACTCTTCTTCCAAACTTCCCTGTTGTTATTCTCCAACCTTTCTGTTTCTCAGTTTTGGTGTAACTTCGTTTCTTCACTCTCACTTACCCCATGTGTTAAGTCAGCTGCCAGAGCTTGTTATTTGTGTCTCCAGAACACATCTTGTCTACATTGCCTTCTCTGTTTACATAGTCCCTTGTGCCACCACTCCTCTCCTGCCTCACCTGGACTACTGAGTTTGTCTCCTAATTAGTCTTCCTGCCTGGTCCCTTCTCCCTCCCCACCACCCTCCTCAGTTACCAGAGTGATGGTGTAGATGGCATGCCCTACTCAGTAAACTCCAGTGCTTGCTATTGCCCCTAGGATCAAATAGCCATGTGCTGAAATCCTACCTTTCCTTCAAGGATTTACCTCCTTTATGAAGTCTTCCCTATTCTTACCTTGTCCTTCCTGCCTCCCAAGCATATGTTTTCTTTCTCTTCTCTGGAGCTCCCAGAGCACTTGGTGTGTACTTAGCTCCCTTGCCATATTATTCCTTATAGTATGGGCATGGTTACCCTTATACCATAGAATTTAGAGCTAAAAGAAACCTTGGAAGTAATTTAATCTCCTGATTTTGAGGAGGAGAAAATTGAGGCTTAAAGAGGGTATCGAATTTCCTAAGACCATACAGGTAGTAATAATCAGGCCAAGGATTCAAACTCAGATTCCTCCAATGCACTGTGCCCCCATCTCCTAGATCATAAATGCCAAGAGAAAAATATTCTTTAAAACATTAATTCCTTGAAGTGAGCTGGAGAACATTATACGTAGTAACAGCAATATTGTAGCCATGATCAGCTGTGAAAGACTTAGCTATTCTGATCATTAGGGTGATCCACACCAGTTCTAAAAGACCCAAGATGAAAATGCTCTCCACCTCCAGAGAGAGCGCTGATGAACTGTGAATAGAGATTGAAGCATATTTTCTTCACTTTTTAAATTTTTCTTGCCCTTTTTTTGGCAGTATGGCTAATATGGAAATATGTTTTGCAGGACTTCACATGTATAATGGGTATCATATTGCTTGCCTTCTCAGTGGGTGAGGTGGGGAGGGAATTTGGAACTCAAAATTTTTAAATTAATATTAAAAAAACAAAGAAAAAACATTTAATTTTTCACCTCCTTCCTCTGTAATGTAGTACACACCAACATCTTGTCAGTTTTGTAGTGTTCACCAACCCAGCCTATACCTCCTTTGTTGATCTCCATCTAAACGATCACCGTTTCTTCTCTTTTCAGCCCAACTGAACGAGAACGCACAGAAAGGTTAATCAAGACCAAACTAAGGGAAATTATGATGCAGAAGGATTTGGAAAACATCACGTCCAAAGAGGTGAGGGACTTTAGATCCATGTCGTTCCTAGGCTTGTGCTTAAAGGATAGAGTGATAACAAATTGGGGGAGGGGGGAATTGTGGTTGTAGGATGAATGATGTGGTTGAGAATAAATAAAGGGCTATACAGCATATATTAACACAATTCAATACTGTGTAGATATGGAATTTATATGTTTGGATCTCTGCCAGTTTTCGGGAAGAGCTGCAAAATAGTATTAATCAAAAATACAGAATACAAAATAAAATGTGCTAGGTATAGATTGCAAATCAGATGTCTCTAGCTTGTGCTTTTTTGTGAAGAGGCTAAATCCTATTCTATAATTTTGCAGTTGAGTTATTGTATTTTGCCCTGTTTGGTTTGCCGCTGGTTCTGGAATGATCGGAAAGTCCTAAGAGAGAAAACCTAAGCCTCTAAGAACCTACCTCCACAAGAATAGAGGTTCCATTCTCTTGAAGCATTTCCTTAACAAAGTTGGAGGCGGAGGGGAGTAGGAGTTAAATTGATTGTTTGAAATGTAATTACAACTGGAATATTATGAATGTGTAGGAGGCATAGAATCCTGATGGTTGGTGCTGTCCCTGGGGCTCATACCCCATCGCATGCTCCTCTGACTGAAGGAAGACGTACTAGTAGTAACTTGATGTTCGCCTTAACATATATGCCACCATTGTGTCTTTCCCTCTACCTATAGGACTTAGTGAACTCCAAAGCCAGTAGTCATTCATGCAACAACCATTTATTATATGCCTGCTGTATTCGGAGCACCACAGTATGTGCTTATGGGAATATAAAAACAAACTATGGGATAGCCTCTATTTCATGGAGCTCAGGTCTAGTGGGCTAAATTACCAATGGCATGTCCAGTCAGCCTATATAAACATGATCTAGTAAGCATATACAAATAACTGTCATTCAAATGTTGTGTAGACACTGATCACATCAGTATAAGAGTTAACAAGTTGAAAGAGAAAACAGAGTGATATATAAGTAAGTAATTAGTTTTGAGCTGCAATTTTAATTAAAAATATAAGAATCTGTGAACCCCATTTTTTTCTCAGATACGCACAGAGTTAGAAATGCAAATGGCCTGCAACCTTCGGGAGTTCAAAGAGTTCATAGATAATGAGATGATTGTCATCCTCGGACAGATGGACAGCCCTACCCAGATCTTTGAGCACGTGTTTCTGGTAAGTGCCGCTTTGCACTCCCTTGTGCTTGCAGTACTCTAACCCCACCACAGGTCTCAGGCATCGGGTTCAAGGAGGGGTTCTTCTGCATCTCTTTTCCACATCCTGGATATGCCTGGGGCTGGACCATGTGCATGGAAATCTCCCTGGAAGGTGAAGGTTGATGTGCTCTTTAAATCCCAGAAACCATGAAGTTCCTGGTATGATGCCTGAGCCCCCGGTCATGTGGGACCACATTATAGCCACCATTAAGACAAGCTGGGTACGTGCCCCAGCACATTCTTTTCCCAAACATTAAATATCTTCCACTGTGTTGTCCATGGCAAGAGGAGCCACATGATGGAAATCCATAGATGATCTAAAAATATTATTTGAGATTATGCCTCCTGCCACAAAATCTTCTACTAGAAATGCCAGCAGAGACCTAAATGGGCTGGTTTGGATTTTATTTCTTTTACAAGTATTGAAATAACTAAGAGATGAAGAATGATGGGATCATAGATCGAGACCTGGAAGAGAACACAGGCAACATCTGTTCTAATGGGCTCATTTTATATATGGAGACACTGAAGCCCAGAGACCTCCCAGTGACCACCTATGGCCACATCAGGAGGACTGCGAACTTGTGTCCTCTGACTGCACAGAGCTGGGGGCAGTAGAACAGAAGAGAGAGGGAAGAAGGATAGCTCTTACGTATTGTCCCCACCGTGAATAATTCCAGGGTGGTCCCATTCAGACTGGAGGATGTGGTGCCCTGAGTTAGGAGGCTGAGTCTCCTCTGAAGAGCAAGCGTCTGCCCCATTGAGTCAGCCCTGGAAGAGGGCGGGGGAGGGAGGGCCTCCACTCCTTCCTTTAATATTGTCCGATGTTTGTTGCCAACTGTGAATGCAGATCCCACTGCAAAACTTGCCATTGACCTTTCCATACATGAAGTGCCTGGCTTTGTTGGCTGCTGCGCCTACTTCCCTCAGGGGATCAAATTCCCTGCTCTTTTGAAAGGCCCCATACAGTTTGGAAAGAATCTGTGTGTTCTCTCTAGAAGGCTCTGAAAGGCCCTGCCCCCGCCCTCTGCACACAGCCCTGCTACAGCTTCCACAGTGGATGTCCCATCTTCCAGAGAGGCCTCTGGCTTCCCAAGGCCAACAGACTAGAAGTCATCCCCATCCAGAACTAGGATTGTGATGGCCTCACAGCCAACCTGGGAAAGAATGAATACCAGATATGGTTAGATCCTGATTCATAGCAACCACCCAGGATCCTCCAGGGCCACCTGCCACCCCTTTGTGCTTTAGGGGGACTGAAATCAAATCCTTAAGAGGATTCATCTGATGCAAAAACGAAGCTATTTCCAAGGCAGATACAAAAGACGCCTAATAAGAGTTCACATTTCCCCGCAACTGTCCAGATTATAGAACTCTTCCCTTATAATAGCCCTGGAGGTTAGGTAGTGCCAATTTTACAGCTTTATTTTCACTAACCTCTAATTCAAATTTAATGTTTCCCTCAATTATGAATGTTGTCAGCAGACCACAGTAGTGTCATCGGGTTGCTGCCCAAGAGATGCAGGACACAAACGAGGGAAGAACCCTTTTTTTCAGTCAAGAGGAGGTAGAACCAAAAAAATTCCATGTTACATAATATTTTCCTCCAGGGTAGAAAACTTGTAATATTTTGAATATACTCCTTTCTTGGGAAATAATACTGATGAATCTTGAAGCTTAACCGTTTCCAAAGCAGTAGTGTGATGAGACTGCCTTGTCTTCTGTGATGGGCTCGTTCATTTCTTCATCTCACAAACTTGTATTTGATCTCTGTTCCACGCACTGCAGGTTGGAGTATGGTAGAGGATCTGGCTGAGAGCCTATTTACTGTCTGCTAGTGGGCCTTGGGCAAGTCACTGATGCCCTCTGGGTCTTAGCTTCCTTCTCTCTAAAGTGAGGCTGCTGGCTTAGGTAACTATCAGACTCCCATAGAGCTCAAAATCCTCTTAATTCTATTTCAGCTGCTTTTTCCCAGCAGTTCCCTTCTTTTTGGTTCTGCCACGTCATCTGTCTCTCCTGGGTTTCCCAGGAATCCACAGGGAAAAGATGTCTTATTCCAGCTGCAAGTTGAGGTGTTAATTTTCTTTAAGGGCAACTCATCTTGTGCATAGCTGCCATTCAGGGAACAGGCCCAGCCTGGGACAAGTGAGGTGGCAGCATTTCTCCCTTCTGTTGGAAGTGTCTGTTCCTGTGGATTTGTGTGGAAAGGGTTTGACTGGTTGTAAGGTCAATAGTGAATAAGATCTTCCCCTGCCCATCGATAGGCCTCACGTGGAGGTCATTAAGGGAAGCTTGCTTGTAGGAAGGCTTACACACCTTTTGTTAATTTCTGATTAGGCACTGAGCCTATTAGCTGAAAGAGTATGCATTCTGAGAGGTGAGCTTTTGCTTTGGGGGCTTGATTATGGGGGAGATGTGATTCCCTAGTCGAGACTCTGAGTGGCCATGTGTTCCTCACTGGTAAAGGCTGGCTCCATTCAGTGGTGGATATAAAGCTTTGATGCAAGCAGTAGAGCCCTCTCTGTTGGTCTTTATTTCTCTTTGTATTTTTTCTTTGTAATTGAAGAAGGTCATTGATCCCTTTTAAGTTGCTTTCCTTAGTAAAGCAGATCTAAGACTGCACTAGCAGCCGTCCTGGGCATGCCAGTGTGGTTGCTGTTACACTGATATGAAGAGTGAACTTAAAGGAAATGTGTGGGTGGTTGAGATTAGGAGGAAGCCTGGTCATCTTCAGCAAGAGAAGCTTCTTCAGACTCTCTACTGAGACTCTCTGTGGAGCCGGAAGGCTCTGCCCAAACTCAGTCTCCTGGGACGTTGGACTTGGTAGCAAAGTGGAAGAGGAAGACATCCGCCAACAGCAAGTGGCTTCTGGGTGAGGTGGGCAAGGTCCAGGAATGTTGGATACAGTGAAAAAAGAGAGACAAAGTCCCTGAGGCAAAATACTGTGTGAAGGTCAACAAAGGCATCCTCATTGGAAGGCCCCTAAACGCTCTCACACCATGGGCCCCTTCACTGCAGAGAGAGCCCATGAGAGATGAGTTAGTAGATAGAAAGCTCATGAGATAAACACTGGAGTGAAATATGGCTCCTTTGCCCCTTACAAAGAGGCATACACCTCCCTCCAAGGGAGCAACCATTGGGCAGCAGTGGCTTGTGCCTCACTTCATGGCGCTTCCCATGCTGAGAGAAGGAAAAGGGTGAAGAAAGGGCTTTCCCCGGCCAGCTCCCTTACAACAACGCTGCTGTGGCCTTGGCGCAAGAGTTCTGAACCTGGTGTGTGTCCTGGGCAGCACCCTGGAGAAGCCCAGGGACCCCTTCTCAGAAGTGGGTAGTTGAATGCATAACCGGGTTACAGAGAAAACCGATTATATTGAATTACAGTCCATAGACAGGAAGACTGTGATTAAGTCCAGTATAGCAGGGGGGCTGATAACTACAGAAGTGGTGAATATAAATAGTAGCTTGAGATGTCTGCAATGACAGGTGTTTTATATGAAAATATCTATGATTTCTGTTGGAGACCCAAGTCATAGACTCTGCTAAAACTGCAGTAGTTTGTTGTCTCCATTTGTAATTGAAAGAAGCACTGTATTTCTGTTAGATAGTAAAACTAAAAAGGTCAGGTTTTGTTTTCTTTCCCATCCAAGCTCCCAAAACTCCTGAAACCTATCCATACATTTTTGGCAAGAGAGGGGGATGTGGTCTATAGACCCCAAGTCAAGAACCTTCATGGGTCTCCCAGTAATGATATATTTTGTATGGCTGATGCTCTCTGCCAAGCACTTCTGTGAGCAACAATTGGGACGTCCTTCTTGGGTTGGCTAAAAAGGTTGAGTTTCTGGAAAAGATGATTCCTATGACTGATGTCTTAAAAGAGTTTTCTCATTAAGGGATTTGGGCCAGGGCATGATGAAAGAAAAGGGAGAGAAAAGATGGAAATTGCACATTTTAAAATTGAAAGTATCCTGAGATTTTCTGCATGGCATGTTGTGAAGAAGATTTAAAAACTCCTTGGTCTCCTGAGAGTGATGCAAACCCCACAGCAGAAGTATGCCCACATATCAGGCTGGATCTGTGGGAGGGCCCTGGGGTTTGATATGCATGGTATTCGCTGGAGCTGACCCCAAGATAGCCCTGCACCCTGGGCAGCACGGCTTTGGCCTAGCTTCACTTGGTGATCAGCTCAGAACACTCTGGTGTCTTCTTATTTTCTATTCTATTTTGTTTTCCTGATGAACTCACAAGCCATTTCCAGTTAATTCTCTCAGGCAGCTGAAGTGTTGGCTTTCCCTATGATGAATTTCATCCTTTAGGAGTTTGGTTTCTGACCCTAGTGAGGACTGAGCTGTTGTATCTCCCTGCCCCCTATTTCCTGTGGCTTAGTTATTTTACTTCCTGGTGCCCTTTGCTGTCCTTGCTTCCATTGTAAGACTAAACACACAGCCATCAAGACTGTTTCCATCTTTCTCTGTACAAGTCAAGTGAACCTGAACCTGATAGGAAAGGTGGAGTTGTCCATCTCCCACTGGCCTCTTCCCAAAATGGAAACTTGAGTACAGAGCTTATGTTGTTTCCTAGCAAACCTCCCACCACCCCCTCGGCTAATCTAACTCCCTTCTAGGTTGCAGCACTTCTTATTGCAACACTTAGACCTGCGTCTGATTCAGTCTTGGTATTTCGAAATAGTTGCTGTTTCCTTTCACTTTTCCCATTGTAACTGTCCTTTCCTGTTTTCCGGAAGGATCATAGTAATTTCCCCTCTGTAGTGAGTGAGATTGCTTAAGCCTGGCCATGTCATCCACCATCTTTACTGTCAGGACACTAGTGCTGCAGTTTTGTTTCTTTGGGAGCTAACTTTACCTAATTTTGTCATTTTATTTGTGCAGGGCTCAGAATGGAATGCCTCCAATTTGGAAGACCTACAGAACCGAGGGTAAGCCCCCAATCAGATGCAGCCCTGTACAAACACTGGCACCCATCTGGCCCATCCCATCTACTGTTGCTCCAAGCTCACACTCAGCACAGCTGTCCGTGAAGCTTAACAAAGATAGGATACAAATCTTTGAGGTTACAAAAGAGAAAAATACATGGGATGAACTAAAATGATTTCAGAAAGTAAAATGCTTACCTCTTTGATGTCATTTAAAATTAACTCTCAGCATCAGATTCCTTCCTTATTTAGGATTATAAGAACAAATGTTTAGAAACTAGGTTATAATAAGCTTTGTTAATGACCAATAGATAAGCTTCTGAAATAAGGCACATACACCTACCCTGTGTGGACACATGTACTTCTAAGTAGTAACGAGATTTGTGTTTTGAAAAAAAAAAGAAAAAAGGCAAAAAATAAAATGGGGGGGACTAGAAGCAAATGGCTATCCATCTTCCCTTGTTATTTTTCTGGCTGGGGGCATTAGTGGAGGAATTGCGGGCTTCAGGATTGGATTTGGGATCACAGACCATCAGTGTCCCTTCCAATTCTAAAATCTTCTGATTTCTCCCTGACTTCCAGGATAGGGGTCAGATCAGTCCAGTCAAAGAGGAGAAAATAGTACAGAGCTCTTGAGGGCCGTCCTCCTAGACAAGCATGTGAGAGCTAGCTGGCTGGTGTCTCAAGAGGCTCCACTGTCACTACTGTCCTCATCATCAGGAAACCTGCATGAAAATGTTACCCCCCACTTTTTCCACCCAAGGAAAGATTTCCTAAGAGCTCAGGTGCACTGAGAGTTACTAGAGAACCATCCCACCAAGCAAAGAAATGTCAGGGAAACACCTGACTGAGCAAAGAGAGGTTTTGAAGGATTGATACAGACCACTAAGAGATCTTGGAGAAGTGCAGTAATGATCAGACATGATCTTGTGGCTTGACATGTGGCTTGCCTAGTGGCAGGTGGAAAGAATTTGGCAGCCCCTAAGAAGCTGGGAGGCATTGGGACGCTGAATGTCCATGACCTTGAGCAAGTCTCTGGCCTCAGTTTCTTTATCTGTAGAAGAGAAGACTAGGTTATCCCTAAGTTCCCTTCCAGTTAGACAGAATTTTCTTGATCCTGTGAACACTTATCCATAGATCAATCAGGTGACAGGCCTTTTTTACAAAGTGTCTGCTATGTCCTCTGGGAGACAAGGGCAGCCCAGGAAAGGAGGCAGGGAGGGTAGGAGCTTTTGGGAGGGATCAGGTCCTTTACCCTGTAGGGGAGAAATTCTAAATGTAGAGTTTGTTTTTGTAACAGATGAAAATAACAGAGAGCCTTCTTAACTTTCTCTCCATTTTAAAACTGTTTCTGGATTCTTCCAGACCCTCAATCAGTCCTAAAGCATTAGTTAGTACTGATGACCTGAAAAGAGGAATTGAGGTCAACAAAATTAGGGACAATTCTAAATTAGGCACAGTTGCTAATACCATTCAAAATTACCATGACCAATTAGATATAGTTCATCTTACCCAAACAGGATGCACTTCCGAGAAGACCATGGGGTACTCTGGAGGGAAAAAGAAGCAAAACAAACAAAAGCTCAGAAGAGGAAAAGCCTGGCTGGGCCCCGCACACACTGAGTGGGAGTCAGTAACAGTGTCACTGGGGAAAAAAATGGACAGGATACTTTTATGTATTAAAAACCATGACTTTGAAAGTTCAAGAACCGGTTTTTAAGCTGCACTGACATAGGCCCATTGCAGTGTTATAGATGGTCAGAGTCAGTTTGAATCTCAGCCTTGATGTTTCCAACTTCTGTGTCCTTAGGCAAATCAATCACTTACCTTTTCTGGACCCAAAGGCTCCTCTGTTTGAAAATGGCAGAGCTGGGCTTTTAGTTTTATGTGTAGAAGCTGAAGCAGGACTAAGCCGTGCTTCATGGGGTGAATAACAGCTGGTTATAGGAGAAGATAAAGGAGTTAGAATTATGAAGCCTAGAAAAGAGAAGACTAAATCAGGTGCTTAATTATTCTCCAAGTTTGTGAAAGGTTTAGACGAAGAGGATGTGGAGCAGTTGTTTTTTGTGTCCATAGAGGTGTGGGGGCGGGGGGAGGAAATAGGCTTATGTGAAAGCAGGAAAAATACTGTTTGCACAGCTGGACATTAAGAAAACAAGGTGATAAGATCCCGTAATGGATAATTGAGGTAGGTTGTGTGGTCTCTATTCCTGGAGATAACTCAGAAAGGAAGTAACTAGCCCTCCACATGGGATGCTTTTAGTCTTTCCTAAAGAACCTTCCTGAATCCCATGCCTTCTTGAGTCCCTGTTCAATAAGAAGCAGTATGGTGCTGTGGAGAGAACCTTGAGCTATGTTATAATCCTGGGGCTAACTACTGTGTGACCTTAGGAACCCAGCCAACCTCTGTGGACTTAGGATTTGTCATCTGTTACATAGAGGAGGATCGGAGCCTTCAGCTCCAACAGTGCATAGGTTCCATGATGCTCCGAAATAGCATCTTTGTTTTTAACCTCTGGAAGTGAAATCTGAGGTTTGGTGAAGCAAGCCTAGCCATCAGGTCTCCCTCGGGAGAAGAAAAATCCAAACCTCTGGCCTGGGGTACTTTGAGTTGAGTTGGTGGTGGCTTTTGTAAGAGAACTTTCTTTAAAGATCTTAGGAATTTTTATGAGCTTAAAAGCGCAGTAATGTGATGTGGCAACCAAGAAAAGGAGAGTGTGATCTTGGGCCATGTTGATAGAAGGATATTATCATAACAGGAGGGATGAGTAAAACTTACTTTAAAAACACTACGTATGTTGTCAAGAAGGATCTTCGTCATTTCTTTACTGCATACACCTCTCTGCATCATATTAGGAAAACTATTGAGAGATTGCATTGTATCTAGAGAAGGGAAGCCAAGGATGGTCAAGGGAGGAGCCATCGCAAGAACCAGGGATGTTGGAATGTTAACTACTAGGGGGTAGGGGCTGTTTCTCTTCTCTATTTATATCCTAAACATTTAGCTCAGTGCCTAGCACATATTAGCTGCTTAATTAATGCTTGTTTATTGGAAATGTTTAACCTTGAAAAGAAGAGACTTGGAGGAAGATGTGATCATTGTCTTCTGAAATTTGAAGGATTGTCATGTAAAAGAGTCGGTCAGCAGACATTTATTAAACATCCACCTATGTCCCAAGCCCTATACTAAACCCTGGGCATACAAAAAAAAAAAGAGAGAGATCCAAAGACAGTCCGCCCTCAGGGACCTTACAGTCTAATGGAGGAGACAGCAAGCAAACAAATACATACATACAACCAATATATGGGGGGAAATAGGAAGTAAATAGAATGCGGAAGACAGACAGGGGACTGAGAAGGAGCAGTCAGATATATAGGAGGAAAACCAGGAGAGAGAGAGAGTCATATCCTGAAAGCCTAGAGAGGAGAGAGAATCAAAGAGGAGAGTAATTGACCTTGTTGTACTGGCCACAGAGAATGTACCTTGGCCCGTCAGTGAACATTGCAGGGAGACTGAGTCTGGCTCGAGATAAGGAAAACACTCCTAACAATTTTAATAATATCTAGAACTGTCTTATGGTAGCATAGACTGCCACGTAAAGATGTTGATTGATTTAGTGGCATTTACTAAGTGCCAAGGAATCAAAGACAAAAAGGAAACATTCCCTGCTTTCACAGAACTTCTCTTCGAATGGGGAAGGTGCTATGTACCTGTCGAAACCTATTCAAAATGTGTGCCAAAGGAACACAAGTACTTTGGGGAGGGAGGGCTCTGGTGGCTGGGAGAGCTAGGAAAGACCTACCAGATATTGGGGAGAAGGGGAAGAGGGAGAGCAAAGTTCTAGAGAGACACATACTTCAACTAAGCATCACATGGTTAACCTCTGTGGTCTCTTCCAAATGTGAGATTCCAAGACAGGATCATGGGGAGGGGGCAGGAAGATGCAGGGATCAGGGGACCTTTGTTTCTAGTAATGGATCTGAGAGTTTCTGCCATGTGAAAATAAATGGAGCAGTCCAAAGTACAGATTTGGTGTGCTATAGCTGAATTATTGCTTTTAACTTTCTGAGGTCAACAATCTATAGAACTCCAGTGTTCTTCAAGCACCATACTCGCCATTGGAGAGATCAGACATTTAAATAAGATGGATTCCTTACCCCCGGGAGCTCACAGTGTAGTACAGAGATGACTTGAAGCAGTGACTTCAGATATAGGTATAGATATAGATGTAGATGTAGATATTGATATAGATATAGATAGCTGCTCTTCATTTTTCCTGCCTCACCAGGTAGGCCCTTTGACAAATGAAGCCCAGGATTTCATTGACATTTCCTGAGTGTGAAGTATCATCCCAGGGTGGATTTCTCTTCCTTCCCAACATTTTGTCCCAAGAATCCTCTTTTTTTAATAATATAAGAAGCCACTTTCTACAAGTAAGCCTCTCAGCTTGAGGGAGTACTTGGAACCCACCTAAGAATTGTTGCTTTGCCACGTGAAAAAACAGTATATTTAACTGAGATATGCTTTAGAACAGAGGGGTGGGGAGCAGAGGATCTGGTTTCTAGATCTCTCTTGAAAGGGGCAGATTTAGTTCCTCACAGGGTTACTTTTGGGGGGAAGGAGTGTCTGCTGGTCTGGTTTTATGCATGTGACTTAAAAAGGCAGATTATATTAGTCATAATTTTAATGAGAATGGCCATAAAGCAAATAAAGTAGGGAATTGCACTGTAGCCTCATGGCATTTTATCCTAGTTTGCAATGAAATACATAAAGCTTGTTCCCTAGAGACTGCCCAGGAAAGGTTTCTTAACCCTTCATAAAACGAAAGAGAACTGGGTGCTGGATTTGGCAAGCAGGCTCTCAGTAAGCAAGTTCACCTTTTAGACTGAATTCCCACTTCAAATATTCCCAGTTCCCTTTTCATACAAGCCTCTATGAATTAGATAGCTGAATCCTTTTATTGGATTCCTTCTCCTATGGGCAGCTCCTTGTTCATTTGAATTCAGCACTTGAGAAAAGGATCAGTTTTATCTAAGGAAAATGCGAAGTAGAAGATGCCTATTTCTGGGTTTGCATTTGGGTTTTTGTAGTCTCTCACAATAGCCATCAATCAGATCTCTCTTTGCTTTCTTCATAGGGTAAGGTACATCTTGAATGTTACTCGGGAAATAGATAACTTCTTCCCAGGAGTCTTTGAGTATCATAACATCCGCGTGTATGATGAGGAAGCCACAGACCTGCTGGCCTACTGGAATGACACTTACAAATTCATCTCCAAAGCCAAGTAAGCATGGCCCATGGAAATGTGTTTTCTTTTCTGTTATTTTTTCTTGCCCTCACTCACCTTGAGATAGGGCTTGGGACATGTGAATACCCTTGAGATAATCCAGAAAAAAGGTAAGAAAAATCGTTAAAGGAACTGAGATTATTGTGCCTAAAGAGTAACATTAATTTTCAGAAATACAAAGGCTTTCTAAGAATCAGATGTTAGCTGTCTCTGCTGTGCACAGAAATAGAGAAGACTGCCTTAAGCTGCAGCAGGAGGAATTTAGATTAGCCAGAAGGAAGAACTTCCAGGTGGCAGGGAGATTCTAGAGCCTCCCTCCTCAAAGAGCTCTCTCTATTCCCATTTCTAATAGATGACTTCCAGACAGTCCTCTCTGGATGGAAGTGTTGGATTAAACATTCTTTGGAAATCTTTCCCCACTCTTTTGTTTTCTTAAGATGACATTCTAAGTCAGGGGTCACCAAACCATAGCCTGCAAGCCAAATCTGGCCCACCATCTATATAAAACTACAGCCCATGAGCTAAGAACAGCTTTTACACTTTTTAATACAACTTTATTATCCTGTGCTCTAAATGGTATGATTTTTATCCTTTGGTCCTTTTTTAAAAAAAAATTTGTTCCTTAATTTAAGTAGCTTTTCTCTTGGTTGGTTATTGTCTTTCATTCTCAAAGAGGACCAAAACGATACCACTATGCTAGAGTCAAGTTTCAATGTGCGAGACTATGTCTGATCAGACCAATACGTATATCTTCTATGCCTGTAGATTTTCTTTCATTTTCTTTAGTAATATATAATAATAATCCATTTTCTTTAATCATAGAACTTATGTTGGAAAGGGCCTTTAAAACCAGTCTTCTCCGTAACCTACTACTCATCCCAACCTGACCCATACCGTCAGGCAAGATCACATTCAAATCATCCCTGGGAAATGAGAATCTTTTTTTTTTAATTTTAATTTTTTTTATTATTTAATATATTTAGTTTTCAGTGTTGATTTTCACAGGAGTTTGAATTACAAATTTTCTCCCCATTTCTACCCTCCCCCCCACTCCAAGATGGCGTATATTCTGGTTGTCCTGTTCCCCAGTCAGCCCTCCCTTCTGTCACCGCACTCCCCTCCGATCCCCTTTTCCCTTTCTTTCTTGTAGGGCAAGATAAATTTCTATGCTCCATTGCCAGTGTATCTTATTTTCTAGTTGCATGCAAAAACTTTTTTGTTTTTGTTTTTGAACATCTATTTTTTAAAACTTTGAGTTCCAAATTCTCTCTCCTCTTCCCTT
>CM053627.1:31418950-31601431 GCA_028646595.1 Phalanger gymnotis
TTCCAAGCCTGGGGGGATGCACCAGCTCTGCCACACCAGCACTCCTCCTTCCCCAAGAACCCCCAACCTGGACTGGACTTAGATCTTTAGCAGGCTCTTCACTCCTGCTCTGATCCAACACTTGATTCCTCCCACCAGGTAGGCCAGAAGCAACTGCAGCTGTAGTTCTGTAGCTGCCCCACCTCCGCTGCCCCCGGGGTTGTGGCCCAACCGCAAACTCTATCCCAGTCCCCAGCAGCTTCTCCCACTAACCTACTATGTTGTCCTTGGTGTTTGTGGGTTGAGAAGTCTGGTAACTACCGCAGCTCACTGATTCAGGGCACTAGGGCACGCTCTGCCTGGCTCCCAGTCTGGTCAGTCTGCACAGCTCACGCTGGGCTCTGCACTGCTCAGCTCTGCTCCCCTCTGCTCCCAGCTCTGTACGAGATAGACCTTACCCAGAGACTATCCAGGCTGTCCTGGGCTAGAGCCCTGCTTCCCTATGCTATTTTGTGGGTTCTACAGTTCTAGAATTAGTTCAGAGCCATTTTTTATAAGTTTTTGGAGGGACTTGGCGGGGAGCTCACGTTAGTCCCTGCTTTCCAGCCTCCATCTTGGCTCCGCCCCCCAAAATGAGAATCTTTTACTTTTAAAGCTCTCCAGCAGAGAATCTATGACTTCTCGATACCTCCTTGTTCAGGATATCTATTTTTTTAGCTATCCTGAATCCTTTTTACTCTAAGTCAGACCTGTCTAAGAAATTGACCCAGACTGGGGCCCCACTCAACTTCTTTCGAGATCAAAGTGCTTGGAAATGTGTCCCAGAAAAATATCCCTCTTCCCCTTGAGAGTCCTCCTTTTGTTATGTACCCTCTAAGCCCTGGCTCAGGGATCAGAGTCCCTAAACTTGGTAGACATTCTCTAGGTTCAGAGATCTACCATACCTAAATTTGTTGGGTTAATAATTCAGAGCTCACACTCAGCCAATCAGGCTAGGGCTGGATGGGGATGATTGGATGGTCTACTCCCACGTTGTCACTAATGACAGCCTTAAGTAGTTACAGCCTCTCCCTCTGCCACCAAGGAGAGCAAGACGAAAGGAAGACCTCACAAATTATGGCTTTTCCCAAGATCCAGAAAAAGAATGGTTTGCACCAACACTTCCAGAGTTCACAGAATTTACTCTTTTCTTCCGAATCTTTCAGAGGCTTAGAATGAGAGTCATAAGGTTCTAGAGCCAGAAGGGACCTCAGGGACGAGTCCGACATTCTCATTCTTTAAGTGTGGAATCGGAGGCAAGAGCAATTAAATGGCTTTCTCCGAGCTGCCCCAGCCAGCACTGCCAACACCCCATTGTTGAGAGGAGAGCCTCTTGGTCTGTGCTCCGGCCAAACAATAGCCATTCTTTTCATCTTTCCTTCTGGGTTTTGCTTTGCTTCCCTTGGTGATAGCAGAGGCTCCCACGTGTCACTCCATATTTGAGGCTACATTTGATGGTTCAGGAACCCAAGAATGTTCTCAGTATTGATTTTGAAGTGGGGGCCTGATAGGCTCCTTAAAAAGTTGAATGGGGCTGGGGGGGTGGAGCTGCTACACAAAGAAAAAACAACTTGATTAATTAATCAAGTTTCCTATCTATTCCTATCTATTCATGTGCTTCTCATCATGGGTCATTGGGAGAATTGCTTGTCCTTCATTGATGTGAGTTAGAAACCATCCACCAAGTAGTCTAGCTCAAGTGGTATCTAAGATACATTCCCTCCATTGTTTCCTCCATGGTAGCTTTTATAATTACATTTTGCTCGTGGTTTGTATAAAAGTTCATAGCTTCTCTGAGGTCTTCAGGCATAAAGTGGGAGCTTCACCCATGAAAGAAATCTGGGCTTGATGGGAGACAAATACAGATCAACATTTCCATCTAAGCTACTAACCAGAAATGAAAATCTCCTGGTGCTAGACATGAGGTGAATGTCATTCAGTGATTTGAGGGAAACCCTGTGGTGCCACTAGCTGGATTCAGTGCAACCAGCATTTGTTTAAGCCCTTGCCATATCCAGCAGTGGATGCCAAGCAAGGCAGAGATAAAGACGATCAAGTCCTTGCCTTCAGGAGCCTTACTGTCTCATTGGGGACCTAAGGCTGGTGCCTCACACAGATGAGAGGTGCCATCCCGTGTGGTTATCAAGCTATTGATCAAGTGAGGGCTTCATACCACCTCTCTCATCAGAGGCTCCAGATCTTCCAGCCAGCATTCTCTGAATTTCTAGAACATTTGCTTGTCTAGAACACTAACTTATTTTAGCAGATAATTAAATAATTGCCTTGTAGTGTTATTTCAGTATTTTATGTGTGTGCCCATTCTTACTGAATATGTGACTCCTTGTCTGACACCACACACACACACAGAGTGCATTTTTTGAGTTAGTAGAGTAGCCCTTTGGCTCAGCTTCTATCCAATGAAACAAAGATATGTGGGTCATAATTCATTTTTAAGTCCTTAAAATGCCACCTCTACCTGAACAGGATAGAATTGAGTGTAGTAGGTGTAACTCATGCACCAATAAGTTATAATAACCCAATGGCAGGTTGTCTCAGTCAGACTACTCTGCCATGGGATCATCAGGTGGTTCTGATTTTGTTTTTTTCCTCCTCCCCAAAACTAGATGGATGCGTCACAGCATTGTGAACAGTGATATCTAAGAACATGTTTAGATGAGGGAGAGGAATTAGTTTCATGTGGCTCATGTTTTCCTCCCAGAGACAAAACACCTGCTAGAACTTACCAAGAGACTATTCACAACATTTGTAGGTACAGTGAATCACTGTGGTTCTTAAGAAAATGATTGGCAGAGGTCAAAATATATCTCTGATGCCTTTGGGGGTGTTCACCTACACCACATCCAGGTGGAGCCAGCTTCTTTCTAAATGGATATTCCCTTCCAGTAGACATCAGGGTTCACCAGTCTTACCAGGAGGGGTTTCCCCAGGACTATTGGCCCTGCCCCCCAATGTGATTGAAGAGATATCTGTGTGTACATAGAAGTAGGTATTTGCAAGAAAGGTACAGCAGAGGTTTGAAATGCAGCTTTCAAAATACTTTCTTCCATCTCTTTCCCCCCAAAATCGTGACACCAGGAAACATGGCTCTAAATGCCTCGTGCACTGCAAGATGGGGGTGAGCCGGTCTGCCTCCACCGTGATTGCTTATGCTATGAAGGAGTACGGCTGGAACTTGGACCGTGCCTATGACTACGTGAAAGAAAGGCGTACCGTCACCAAGCCCAACCCCAGCTTCATGAGGCAACTAGAGGAGTACCAAGGAATCCTGCTGGCCAGGTGAGTCTGAAGTGACTTTGGAATGAAGATTGCCCCAGGCTTACCGAGGAGAACGTAGCTAGGGGCGCTGACAGTTTGTTTGGTTTGGTCCAAACCTATGGAAACTCCTTTACCTGGTGTAGCTCAGAAACTGCATTAGGTGCTCAGGCCCTAGGATGTCAAGTGAGTGGCCCATGACCATCAACCAGTCAGTCAACAAACATTCCAGTGTTTTCTCCATGCCCCACATGATGCTCACACAGTCAGCCTAAACCTCAGTCTTCCTAACTTCTTGCTGTTGCTAGTCCATATGCCACATTGCCTCTCCTTCCGCACATAGTAGTTGCTTTAAAACGTGTGTTGAATTGAGTGTAACATATTAACCTAATCAGAAAGTCATGTGTACATCTTTCAGTTGAAGTAGGAAAGGTCTTTCAGGAGAACCAACTGTTTCTGATGATAGTTTAGCAGCTGGTTACAAAACTTGAAGCAGAAAACTTGTTCAGTAATGAATTTCCCTTGCCTTGATGATCTTGATCCCTTTTGTGGTGACACCCGTCTCCTGCAATTCTCCCAAAAAAGATAAGGTGATTATAATAGATTTTTGACGTGGTCAACTAAGATCCTGGATGCTGCATCCTCTTATTTGCTGGGTTTTGTTTGGACTTTTCACTTAGGCATGGCCCTAGGTTGTTACTGGATGGTGTAAGCAAAACTGACTAAAAGTACCTGGGCCTGGAGCCAGGTTTTTACTCCACTGAGTCTCATGACCTGAAGTCTCTTCTCCAGATTCTGGGCAGTGTTTCCCCTGAGAAAAATAACTTAAACAGCTTTTCCAGACCTTCCCGGGCAAAGGGACCACCCTCTCACCCCCTACAGCATTGTGAAAACAAGGCCACAGCATAGCATCATGGTTTCCACTAAAAAAGGCCTTCGTATTTACTCAGTATTTGGCATGACTTCATCTAAGCTGTTCCATTAGGAGACTGGGAGGATACCCTGGGCTCCTTAGCTCAAAGTGAATGTGCAGGATTTTGTGGGCTTGGTGAC
This sequence comes from Phalanger gymnotis, assembly GCA_028646595.1. Taxonomy (NCBI): domain Eukaryota; kingdom Metazoa; phylum Chordata; class Mammalia; order Diprotodontia; family Phalangeridae; genus Phalanger; species Phalanger gymnotis. The sequence continues at coordinate 31,423,295 of CM053627.1, forward strand.
ATTTTTAAATTTAGCTTGGAAAGTAGCTCTCACATGTCCTTTTTTTTAAGTATCTGAGCATTTAAGAAGAGATACACACCTTATATATTCTTAGACACCCAAGAGAAGGATGTTAGGCAGTGTCCTCACCTGACCCTGGGAGAGGAAGGACACTCTGTGTGCTGCCAGCCACAGTGTTTGCTCTGCAAGCCTGCCTACTGCAAGTGGTTGAGACATACATGAAGGCATTTCAGAGTTGGGACATCGAGGTGATAGAAGACTGCCTTACTCCCTCCCCTGGAACTCCTGGCCCTTGTAGGACTGATATATGAGAGCCAGGAAGAGAGGCAGAGGGACACATACACACACACTCGCAAACATTCACACTCACACACATTCTCATACTCACACACATACATACAGTCATACACAAAAATTCTCACGCAAACACACGCATTCTCAAACACTCGCATTCTTACACTCATACACGTACACACACATTCTCACACAAACACATCCTGTCACATTATCACACACTCACACACGTATACACACACACTCATACATATATACATTCTCATACATACACTCATACATACACTCATACACAAAAATTTTCACACAAACACATTCTCACACACACACATTCTCACATACACACACTCTCACACATGTACACACACGCATTCACACACACTCACACTCCTGCCCCTCTGCTTCTTCAGTGCTATTTACCAGTCAGCAAGCATTTATTATTAAGCTTATAAGTTCATACTTTTAAAAAAACCAAACACTCCTTTTGGGGCCTACTTGTCATTTCACGGTTACCCAGGGAGCTCCCAGTAAATTGGCAGCTTCTCTACCACTTCTGGTCCGAGAGAAGGCTATAGAGGGTTTGGCCCGGGGCCACCCAGCCAGGACATTTGGGGAGCAGCGCTTGGGCCCAAGGCTTCCTAACACTGAGGCAATTCTCTTTTCTTGCACAGTGTTGCCTCCCTCTCCATAGAAAGTATATAAAAAAAATTAATACATTGAAGGCAATGTAATTTGAGGGGGAAGAAGTGATCAGGAAAGGTCTTGTGTAGAAGATGGTGCTTGAGCTGAGCTTCGAAGGAAACTAGGGCCTCTCTTGGAGTCTCTGAAGCTATTGGGAGGAGAAGAGCATTTCAGGCACCAGGGCAGCCAATGCAAAGACTAGAGATTGAATGTGTTGTGTGTGAGAAACAGTGAACAGGACAGCTTGCTGGAGCCAAAGACTGATTGAATAATAGGCCTGGAAAGGCAGATTGGGGCCAGCTGGTGAAGGGCTCTTCCTACCAAACAGCAAGATTTGCCCTTGTTTCTAGAGGCCACTGGACTTGATTGAGGTCTGGCTGCTGGGTGGAGACTGGATTGGAGAGGGGAGGGACTTGAAACGAGGTGACCAGTGAGCAGACTCTTGTGGACCTCCAGGTCATGGGTGAGAGACTGGGCTCAGGCAGCGGCTCTGGGAGTGAAGAGGCATTGGGACATCAGTGACGCCTGGTGGCTGATTGGCCCCTGGCACCCCACCACAGCCACTCTCTCTTTACCCCGCTGGGGATTCCACAGGTCCCTGAGTGGAAGAACCCAAATCTGGAGGCACTGTGTGGCTTCAGCTTGAAGACAGGGTAGCTAAGTTTAGATCAACCCCAGCAGAACAGACCAAGAGCCTGCCTCCATACCTGCCCATCCACCTGCCCGCCTGCCTTCAAGAGGAGAGAATGTGGATAGAGTGAGCAGCCAAGTGATGCCAGGCCAGCTCCTGCTTTAAACCACAGCAAGCTCTGTAACAAAAGCTTTGGAAGTAGTAAAGGAAATTCCTTAGAAATTCTCAAGTATTGCTGGAAAATAATAGTGTCAAAGAGTGTTTTTTTCACAGAAATTCCATTTGCTGCCTAATGCCTCCAATGTCTTTTTTCACTTCTGTCTTTCAAAATCCCAGGGGCTGACCCAGTGCTTTTACAGGACCATGGTCTTGGCCCACTTGTGGCTGTGGCTAGCCTGTGATGGGGATGCAGTGTCAGAACTGAGATCTTACCTGGCTTCCCAACCCCCACCCCTCCCCCCCGCCATTTTATGGAAGAGGCAGCCTGGGCCCATAGGAGAAGGGATTTGCGGAAAGACACCCAGCAAGCTTCTGGGCTTCCAGCCAGGTCTCCTAATGGTCAATTCAGAGCTGCTGGCTCCTCCTAGGCCTCAGCATCCTAACCCTTGATCAGTCAGTGCCCAAATAGTCTGCCTTTTCTATCACAGCTCCAACAACAGCCACCACTTGAAGACTTCCAGTGAAACCCATTAGCTCTTGAGGCAGCAACCTCCAGTCTGGATAATTCTGACCGTTAAGGAAGCTTTTCTGTCCATCTCTGCAATTTTTTGCTTCTGGTTCTGTCCTCAGGCCAAGCAGAACAAAGCCAATCCCTCCTTTGAGCTGACAGCCCTTCTCCATGAAGAAAGCCAGCACATGCCCCCTCAGTCTGTCTTCTCCCAGAGTCTAATCCTCAGCTCCTCAGTCCATTGGTGCAAGAAGCACTGAGCAAGTTCCTTCTCTGTCCAAAAAGACAGGAACTCCTCAGGGTGCTTATAATCTGCTGGGTGACAGCAGCAGCTGCCCAGATGGGGCATACCTGGAGGAATCAGAGGGGGCTTCTCAGAGGAGGGGACACTTGAGCAAGGGATTCTGAGGGCCAGGGCATGGAGGGCTGCCTGCACACAGACCTACAGGGATGAATGGAAGACTGCCAGAGAACAGCAGGTAGTCTACTTTGGAGGAAAGTCATTGGAACTCAGTCTGGAGAAGGTGGCCAGACCCCGGCAGTGAAGGGCTCTCTGAGCCAGAGCTGTTTGTATCTTACCTTAGAAGCAAGAGGGGCCCCTAGAAGTTCTTGAGTGAGACAGCAAGTGATGTGGCTAGACTTGGGATTTGAGGAGCCTCTCTCTGGCAGCTGAGTGAGGGTAGAATAGAGGACCAAGGTCTTATACAGCCTCTCAGCCTGGTTGGGCATGTCATAGTGTGAGCATACACCTTGTCAGGTGGGCATTGTGCTAGCTAGCTGCTGAGGTGCCTCCCACTTCTAAAAGGTGGTGACCTCATGCTGGTCTCCCTCCTCTGGTCATGCGTCAGAGAGCCAGTCTGTGTCAAAGCTAAGCTCAGTAGTCTCGATGTGGTCTCACCAAGAAAAGGCAGCCAGACAATGGCCTGCCTCCGGACGCTGGCCTCTTCCGATGCAGCCCACGTAGGGTTCACTTTGGGGCTGTCATGGGAGTGGCAGAGTAGGAGCTTCCTGAGCTCAGAGTCGTCAAGCTCTTTGTTTGGATTCTCTGAACTTAGCACAGTGCGTGGCACAAATTTAGGGCTTCACAAATGCCTCTCCATTCATTCATTCACCCCCTTCTCTCAGGTAACTAGTTTTGAGCCTGACACCCTCTAAAATTCCCATGCCCATGCCCAGCTACTCTTCCTCCCCCAAGACTGGTGAAACTGCTCTTTTGAGCCTAAGGGAAGGACTCTCTGCCTCTTTCCTATTGTACAGCTCTGTGTCCAGGAAATTGAACTGAGGCAACACCAGGCAGGCTCCCTGTTGTTCCTGGACCAATTTGTGACTGTCACTTCCCTGGAAGATGTGTGTGATTGTCAGGGTGGAGTCTAAGATACTGATGGCATCTCAGAAGCAGTAAGAATTGTGGATGCTTTTGTCATATGAACAAGAGCTTGAGGAAAGCAAATCTTCCTGTTCAGACCCCCAAAGGAGGGAACGTCTGAGAGCCATTGACGTCTCTGCCCTGCCCGTATCTGCCTGTTTTCACAGGTGTAAGGTTTGGTTTGAGCGTGCACGTGCACACTTACACTCACGCTCCAGGGCCCACTAAGGTCTGCTTTGTTGTACAACACTCTTTCAGGCTGCCAGCAGCCCTTTGTTGTTCTGCACACCAGCCAGGCAGGTACCCAGAAGATTTATATTCCACCCGACAGGCTCAGATGTCAGGCCGCCATTTGCAAACTGGACCATGTGTTCAGTGTATCAGGTTCTAGTGTGTGGGGGTGAGGAAGGGAAACTGCACCTCAGTCAGGGAGGTTTTCTCCACATGTCCTCAGAGAAGCACTCGGTAATTTTTTGGACTTCCCCTGTCTTCAGGAAGGCAGGAAGCAAAGACTCATTGCCCAGCCCACAAACTGGTACCTCCTTCTCCATCCCCCCCTCCCCTTTTGAGAGGCAGAGAGAGGTTTGCCTGGTACATGCTCAGACATGTGTTTCCTTAAAGCCTCGTTCAGACCAGGAACCCTTAAAGGGCACCCATGCCCTGTTGTGGGGAGCCCAGGCTTTTGTTAGGGACTAGATTGGATTTCTGAAATATGATCATAGCCACACTGGCTTCTAACACCTTTCTTTGAAAGAGCCTGAAGCAGTTGCCCTTCGGCAATCTGATCACATCCCTACAACTTAAAGTGGGACTGGGATTTGTTTTTAAATCCCCAATTTACTGCTGGGGTCAGTGAAGCCCTAAATGACTTTCTCCTGTGAATCTCCAGTGAATCAGTGGGTGGCCAATATAGGAGTAAGTGCTAAAAAGGGGAGAAGTCACCATTCATTTGACAGCTGAGCTCAACCGAGGTTTAAAGTTTTTATAGCTTTTCACAGGGTCTCCGCTGCCCTAGGAAGGGAAAAAACAGTTTTACTTTCCCTGTTTACAAGAGCCTAGATGTGAGACAGATTCTCCTCACCTCGGGGGCCCTTCTCTCCATTCCTGAACCCATGGCAGCTCCCCATACGGGCAGCATCAGAAAGAAGCTGGAGGAAGCAGTCTCTGTATATACCCCAACCGGGTGCTACGCTCATCCTGCACAGTCAAACTGAGTGAAGGGCCCACTGGTCACCCACAGTGGGGGGATGATTTACTATCAAGCTGTTGCATTCAATAAATGAGTACCTTCTGTGTACACAAACCTAGAGGAGGTGGGGCTTCTTCCAATTGGAGGTCAGATACCAACCGAGGCAGAAAAGAGCCCAGGGCTGCTGCTTCCAAACATCTGAGCTATGCTCCCCGCTCTTGGCAACTTGCTTCCTGTCACCTGCCAGACACAAGTGGGGGAGCCAGATGGAGTTAAAAATTAAACAGGTTAAAAGGTACATATGAGCAAATGTCTCACTTTCAGCAGGACCAACAGAAACACTTCAGAAATTCTCAGCATGTCTCTATGTACACACACAAACACACACGCGTGCACACATACACACATGCACACACACTCCACCACTGCAGGAAAGGTCAGGTCAGTGGGCCATTTGTATGGAAACTTGTGAGTCCTCCTGAGGGTCTCCATCACATGATGGGAAGCAAAACATCCCTAAACTTGTCCCTAAATTTGGGGCCATGCTTCCTGGAGTTGTGTAGCAGGTTTTTTCCTACATTGCCCCAGGAGAGGAGGGCAGCCCTACCGTGGGATCATTTGGTTTTCTGAAACCTCTGCTATCTGATTTGTCTTGGTAATGGACCTGCAGCCTCCATTTCATTAATACGGGCTTTAATTTATCAGAAATTTGCAGGAGGCTCCAAAATATCTTTAAGATAATCCACATAGAACAGAGAAATTTTGAAATCATTTTTCTTAAAGTGGGGGTCCCAGTGGGAGCTGGGTAGCCCTGCAGCCAGTTATTCATTCGCTCATGGCCTATGGAGTGACCTGAACTCTGACCCCTTTAGATGTAGTGAGGAGTTTGAGTGGCTCCTCATTCCTGAGAATTTTGCCAAAATGATCTAACAGAATCGGAATCTGCCAGGGGAGTCTAAAGACTGCCCCACCCTGGGGTTGGGGTCAATCTCTGCTTTTCTAGAAATCTTCCCAATCAGTGGGTGCTACAAGAATGATACAGGGAACTTAGAGAGGGAAGGAAGTAAGATTCGAGACTTAGAAGGTTACTCAGGAAACTGAGGACCAACCTGGGAAAACAGAATCCCTAGGCCAGGCCCAGTGGTCACTATCGCCCATGTGGCTTACGTGGCACATTGTCGCCACCTAGGGGTGCCTAGTGATCCTGCAGCTGAAATCTGGTGCATCTACAGCCCCTGAGCCCTGACTTGTCTGTCCTTTGTTCAGGTCAGGCCCACCCTCCATTGTGGGTCAGATGTCGCTACCCACCCAGTGGGTGAGCAGGGCAGGAGCCTGATAACAGTACTGCATGCTCATAGTACAGACACACGACTGGGCTGGAGACCCCCAGAAAGAACTCATCCTGAGATGGGATCTGCCCAGTGCCTCCTTCCTAAGGTAGCCATCCTTTGCTCAACTGCACTTGCTGGGGTCTCTCTCTCTGCTCTGGCTGGAGCTGCTGGTATTTCCCTCTCAGAGCACAGACCACCCTAGTAGAGGGGCCCACGTCAACCCATGTGGCCACTCAGCTCAGCTTTCCTGTGGCACGTCTCCACACTCCCTCTGGGTCCTAACTGCCCATTCTCCAAATCCATCTGTGCTTAATATGATGCTCAGTTGTTTTCATCCAGAAGCCTCTTTGAAAAAGGCCCATACTTGATGCATATGTTCCTCTAACCCGATAGCGTAGCCTCCCCTGTAGCGCTCGTGGCCTCCTTCTTGACCACCAGGTTCTGAAGCCTCCCCTACTCACCTTCAGCATGGCCTCCTCTCCTTCTAAGAGCCTTAGCAGCCCAGTCTGTGGCTCCACTAGGTCTAAGTGATAAGATTTTTTGGGTGGTCGGCTTGTGGCCAGCTGTTTTCGAGCACTAACCGGAGATGTTTCCCTGTTTACCTCAACAGCAAACAACGTCACAATAAGCTCTGGCGATCTCACTCGGATAGTGACCTCTCAGACCACCACGAGCCAATCTGCCAGTCAGGGATGGAGCTTAACAGGAAGGAGATTACCACTTCAGCAGACCAGATCACAGAGGCAAAGACCGCAGAGAGCCACCCCCCGATGCCACCTGTCTTTGTGGAGCACAGGCTCCCCCAAGATGTGAACACACATGAACTGTGCACTAAAGAGAGAACGATCTGCTTAGAGTTTACATCAAGAGAATTTCACACAGGACAAATTGAGGATGAATTGAATCTCAATAACATTAATGGGTGTTCAGCAGGGTGTTGCCTGAGTGAATCCAAATTTCCTCTTGACAATTGCCATGCGTCTGAAGCCTTAATCCAGCCTGAAAACTCCTTGGAGATATCCACACAGTTCCCAGACTTAACAGTGGAAGATCTGGAGACAGATGCACTAAAGACAGACATCAACGTCCACTTACTCCCCATGGAGGAACTGACATCTCGATTGAGAGACCTGCCAGTGTCTCCAGAGCCCGACTCACCTGGTCCCCAACCCAGCTCCCAGGCTGAGGCGTCAGACTTTAGTACCGACCGAATTGATTTTTTCAGTGCCCTAGAGAAATTTGTGGAGCTCTCCCAGGAGACTCGACCCCGCTCCTGCTCCCACTCCAGGACCGAGGAAGCAGGTGGGGGGAAGAACGGTGGAGTCCGACTGTCAGTGTTAGAAACAGCCCCTTCTGAGGTGGCCCCCGAGGGGCAGAGAAGCAGCTCCTCAAGCAATACTCCACATGTGTCAGGAGAGTCTTCCATGGATGAAGACCAGCCAAAGGTAAGCCTCTAGTGGCATGCTGGCTCCAGCTGTCACTGGCCTCTCACAGGGCCAAGGGCCTAAATACTCTAGGAGGTTCACTTTGACCTGGGCACTGATAGACAGCTGAGGGGCAGCTTGTCAGGAGCTGGCTAGAGCCCCAGAGCTGAAGCAGGAGGCCCAAGTATGTTATTGCTCTTTGGAGGGCTCTTCTCCTTAGGCCTTTGGGCCTGTCCAAAGCTTTTCAGGCCGGGGCAGGCAAGCACAGATGAGCGGAACTGGGAAGGAGGCCGACGGTAGAAATGCCTGCCTGCCTGTACAGGTCGGGGCACGTGTCTCTGCCATCTGAATATCGCTTTCAGATGCTCTCCCTCAGTTAAGTAAAGAATTTGCCCTTAATTGGGAAAATCCTCCCCAACTAAGAGCAAGCTTAGCGTCCAAAGTTATTGATGCGTGTGGGAAGTTGAGGCAGTGTCTGGTACCACATGCTGAAGTCCTCCTTTGGCTGAATTGGCCTCATTGCTGACTCTCAGAGGATGGGCAGGCAGTTGGCTTGGAGGAAATTTCTCAAAGAGCAGTCAGGAGTCCAGGACCACTGCTCAGTGCCCTCTGCAGCCAGTCTGGGATCCAGGAAGGGGAATGAGAGAAGAGAGGACGTAACTTATGGTGAGATCCCACTGCAGACCTTGTGGTCCTGGTAGCACTGGGTGGACAACAACACCCTCCCACTCCCCTGGGGCACAACAGATAGGACCTGGGGTCAGGAAGACCTAAGCTCAGATCCAGCGTCACTTACTAGTTTGTGACCCACTTCCCAGGGTTTTTGTAAGCATCAAAGGAGATGCCACTTGTAAAGTGCTTTGCAAACCATGAAGTCCTCTAGAAATGCCTGGTATTTTTTTTTATGAAGAACCATGGGGATATCTTCAGGGTCTCTTGTCCAGGCAGCCCTCCATGTGCTGTGTCTCTGTCCCTTTTCTATTAAGAGGTGAGGATATTTTAACTGGTCTCTAGACCACTTGGCTCATGGCTTTTCCCATGGTCCTAGTCACAGAACCACAAAGTTTCAGAGTAGAAGGGCAGTTTGGTGGCCATCTGACCCAGCCCCTGCCCAATATAACCCTCTTCAGTCCTGACTGAAATATCCTTTCTGCAAAGACACCTCCTTCCAGATTCTGTCTGTGCAGGCCAGTGCAGTACCCGACTTGCGACGTGCCTTCGTGCATCTTGGCATGTTTGATTCTTCCCGACATTCCAAGCAGATGCCCCCAGAGGCTCACCCCCATTAGTTTGTGTTCTCAGTTTCTGTCTTCTGGACGAGAAGGACCAGGCTAGTTCCTAGGAAAAAAGTCCCATCCTAAAGACTTATCCAGCTTTCTCACAGAGAATTCATTATAGCAGCACCACTTCAGTCTTCCAAGTTCAGGGCCCTTTGGTGATCCCTAGCATTTTGAAATGACCGTGACTGACTGGGCATTTCTCTGTTTTCTTTGGCTTTAGCTGAAGAAGCTACTTGAGATCCATTGCTAGTAAGTTGGTAAAGGATATGAATTGTTTTTTTAAGTTTGCTAATACATACAGTGAAGATTCCCAAAAAGTATATAAACTCACCAGGTAAACCTCATGCAAAAGCAGCCACATGAAACTTAGTGGTGATTTATCTGTCAGCACTCCCTCCACACCCTCTCCAGACCTGCAGGTTGATGAGACTGGGATGAAGAGACTCCTGAACAGTTTAGTAGCTAAAAGACACCTTCACTGCTCTGGATTGTACCCAGCCCCGAGTCTCTGAGAGTGAGTTCAGTCCTCAAATGGAACCAAAGGAAGCAAAGGTGGAAATGAAAGTTGTCATTTGCCCAGGCTGTCTCTGCACAAGGGAGTCAGGGCTGCAAGAGGCTCAGAGGCAGCGCTGGCCCTGAAGGTGCTTCTGGCACATATGTAGGAACAGGCCAGGGCAGAGGATAGGGCACATGCTGCACTCTTATTGCTGTACTCAGAACAGAAAGTTTAGCAGGCAGTAGGAGCCTGACCACTGTCATATTAATGTTCAGGGCAGCTTCTTTAGCCTCAAAGCAAATAATTGTAGGAGCTTCTTACACTCTTTTACTACATATTCATAGTTAAGTAGATTTTCTTTCTAGAATCAGGTGACTGATAAATAGGAAAATGGACATTTTCAACCAAACTGTAATTTACTGTAAATATCTCTCTTCTCTTCTTCTTTTAGGATATCTCTGAAGCAGTTAGCCCAGAAGACGTGATGCAATCCCACTCAGAAAATGCAATTTCAGTGAAAGAAATTATCACTGAAATTGAATCCTTCAATCAAGGAATCGGGCAGTGTCAACAGAAGGTGGATGTCCTGTCCAACCCATGCCAAACACCAAAGAGAAACACCATCCATGAATTGCCATTCTTTGAGGCAGCCTGGGCCTCTGAGACTAAAGACGTCCACTTGGACCAGAAGGGGGAAGTGTGCACAGTGCAGCCCGAACTGGTGAAGGGAGACCAGGAGGCCGTGCTGATTGCACCAGCCCCTGTGGAAGACTTAGAAGAAGGAGATCCGACTGAGGAAGACCCAGAGTCACGAGGCCCGGGTCTGACCCCAGCGCCCAAATGGTGCCCTGGGTCTGTGAGGCGGGCAACCTTGGAGTTTGAAGAACGATTGAGACAGGAGCAGGAACACCATAGTGCTGCCCCCCTCTGCGTGCTGCCCACTCGCAAGAACTCCAAGAACGATCCTGCTGTGCCCGATGGAACACCAAGAAGCAAGAATGAAGAGTCTGCTCCAGAACCTGCCTCAGGGCCCAAGGAGCAGGAGTCGAGCAAGGCCAAGACAAAAGACAACATGGTGGAGGCCTTCCCTCTCCAGCCTGACCAGGTGACCGACACACAGGCGTCTCTGCTGCTAGGATTCCACTCCAGCCCAGCTTTTCAAGAGTGTCCACTGGCAGATGTTGGAACAAAGCAGGGCGAGGTGTCCAAGGAGCCCCTCGCATCCAAGAAAAAGCCTGTCATGGACCATCTTCCCAAAAGGTTTGAAATCATTGAATACACTCCCATGGTGACATCCCCTGACTTAACATTTGACTTGGCTACAGCAGAAAAGAATGGGGAACCAGTGATGAAGACAGTCATAGTGGAGAAATCCATCACAGTGATGTGTACTGTGGATGAAAATCTCAACACCACCCTGTGCCCAGAGCTAGGTTCTCTGCGTCCTCAAGTGCTACCTCTACTTAATCCAGCATCTCATAAGCATGACGGGGCTCCCCGAGCTGCCTTCACTCTGGGCAGTCCTGAAGAAGAAGACCCTAGTCCTCCTTCTCCTCCAGGGATGGCTCCTTTTGTGAGTCCTGCAGGACACTTACCATCAGCTGGCTTGGATTACACGTATCCCCAAGCTGTCCTTCACCTAGAAGGGGTGACTGAGGAAAGCAGCACCACGGACAGTGAGCCTTCATCAGAGCAGAGCTCTTGTGCTGAGCGTCTCTCCAGCAGCACCACAGTGCTCCCCAGGGAAGCTGAGGGTGCTCTGGGCCAGTGGGGCAGTGAAGACCTCAGGGTGGTCAGCCACCTTGCAGAGAACACGGGGGAGATCCGCGAGATGCTGGACCCATCTGCACCCTGTGGTCTCCCCCATAGCTCCAGTAGTGACAGTATAAAGAACCTTGGCCACAGTGCCAGGCTGGTGAAAAAGCATTCAAAAGAAATGGAGTCCCGGGTCCTTCGACAGGCAGGGCTCACCAGACCGTCCCAGATGAAGCGCTCAGCTTCTCTAGCAAGGTTAGGGCACCTGGATCTTCATAAAAGTGCTTTGTCTGTGGTAGAGTTGGCATCTCCAGGAGCCCCTCATCCTGATCTCAGCCAGTCCTTCATCAGGACAGGCCCAGGAGGGCCCCCTCTGGAAGAACCTTCAGCAAGGCTCAGACTCATTTCCCAGCACCCAGAGCCCACCACGTATTTTGTAGAACAAGTGAAAATGGCGGAGTGTATGGCTCAGAGCAAGCCTGTTGAGAGGCCTCTGGTGCAGTATGCCAAAGAGTTAGGGTCAGCTCAGCAGTGTTTGCTTCCCAGTGCAGGACAGGAATTGACTAGTTCTGGCGGGGGCCTTCCCTGGCCCCAGAGACAGCAGGGATTAGATTCGCCATGCCCAAGCCTGGGGCTGACTATAGCCGCACTCCCACAGCATGCAAGAACTCAGCCTCTTAGGAGACTCAAAAAGTCCAGTGACAAAAAGCGGACTCCCAACCCTTTCTATAATACTATGTGATCCAGAGCCCTCCAGGACTTCTCAAGGGAAATATGTGTTTGTCAAAGGGGCAGGTGTAATATGTAAGGAACATGCACTTTATTGGTTAATTTTCTATGTTTTGGTCATTTTACTATTGCTGGCGCATGCAGGGTTTAGGTTTTCTGTGTGTGACATGGACTGCAAGACCATTTTATCTTTGGGGGTTTTTTTGGTTTTTGTTTTTTAAAGAAACTCAGACAACCTCAAAAGAAGAAAAAAAACACCTCATTTTCAAAGGACACCATCAAAAGCAAATTGCTGTTTTTCAGTCAGCTCCCCTTTGTTTTTCATCTCCCAATCCAAAGTGTGTATGCCCATAAGGCAGGGAAGGGAGAGGCAGGAGGAGGCAGAGGAAAGTGGAGGAAGGTGGAAATCAGCAAAGGCCAAGCCAGGGCTTCTGACCATGCTCTGACCCCCAGGCCTGGCCCAGTGGGTCATGTGGAGAGACTCCAGGCCCTGGGCTGCTAGCTGCTGTTCAATGGATGGGCAGCTTCTGCTTCGATTTCAGGAGGGGCGTTCACATACAATCAGGTTCTCCCCCAGCTCTAGCTCTAAGGTGTGTTGCTGAAGGCAGGATTTATTGAGGGATGCACCAAAACAAAATCAGAAAAAGGCCTCCCTTAGCGAAGAGGGCTTTCCAAGGTGAGGAGGTGGGAAGGCGGCCCTAGCCATCCCACCTAGTGAACCTGCCCCCCACCACCTTCTTAATCCTTTGGAAAAGGTTTTCAATAGAAAAGAGAATGTTGAAAAACAGCAATGGAAGATGAAGCGTTCTTTCAAAATGAACTGTCTGTAGGGTTTTAACCCTTTCGTTACTTGAATACTGCTGTGGGCCTTCTGAGTTTAATGGCCATATGTTTCCCCACAATTTATTTTTCTTCCCCATGCCATGTTTCCTCCAATGCTGCCTGTGTTTTGTGGGTATTTTTTATTATTTCATAGGAGACATTTGAATTGTTACATTACATGTGTATAGCCTCCATCAAATGCAAAGCTTTCTTTTCTATATTGTCACTGTTAACACTTGACGAAAGGTATTTTTCCTTTCCTGGAAGTTTTGTCATTTTCCTAAATTGTATATACAATATTTATGTAGATAATTTTGTTATTTTCTTACAGGTTTTTTTTTTTGGTGTGTGTGTGTATGTGTTTTTGGTTTTGTTTTGTTTTGCTTATAATGGAGCAAGACTGTGGTCTGTAACTGGAAAATGTCCACAAAGAAGTCATCTCAGAGTAGCTCTGTGGGTGCTTGGGGTTGGAGGTGCGCTTCATGACTCGGTGACGCCAGTTTATATTGTTTAAGTAAGATCTTGAATCACCGCCAAAACTCTGCCAAACGGTATATAGCATTTACTTTCTCTTCAGAAAAGCCCCCAAAGGCCTTAAGCACAGAGCTGATTTCTCCTGGGCCTGAGATTTCGGAAGGCTAAGTTTGCCAGTAGTTGAACCATAGCCAGGGAGAATTTTGAGACTATTACCACCCAGTGTTTAAATTCCTAATGGAGGCCGGGAGCCAAAGGCAGTGGGAGAGAGCCTCGACCAGTGTGAGCTCACTTGCTAATAACTCCATTTAGGCCACAGCCTGGCCAGTCATCAGGACAACTGCCTGTGGGCATCATTAATAAACACCCTTGCCTCCCTTCAGCCTCTGTGAATCTCTACCTTAGCTTCTCGTAAACATATTTTGCCCGGCAGGACAAATCCAAACTGAAGGGACTCACAGATTGTCTTCCTGCCTTTTGTCTTGGTTGAAATCCCCAGCCCTTGAGAGTGAAGCCTTCCGGTGGAGTTAAAACTGCTTCTGGTGACCCTAAGGTAGGAGAGGAGGGCGAGACTAGGGAGGTTACTTGACCCCGTGGCAGAGCTGTTAATCCAGTCGTCCCTCGGAAGCTATATTGGTGGCTTCAGATCACTGCCAGTGGCCATGCCTGAAAAGAAACCGCCTCCTGTGGATGTCTTTGTGGTCTGTGGGTTTGGTTGTAACTGCACTCCTCCGCTTTTTTTAAATGTTCCAACAGGTGACATCCATACAGGACTTTGTGATTCATCTCATGTGATTCCTGGATATTTACTGGGTTGCAGAATGTTCTTTAATGGGGCCTGCCTGTGTGCGGAGGCCAGCAAGGAGAGGACTTGTGTTGGCAGCACTCACACAATGCCAGATGTACAATGATTCCATTCAAACTATGCAGTCTTATCGTTAAGGACCTACCCACCACCAGTGTGATTCCGAGAAAAGAGCCAGGCAGGTAATAAGTGACGAGAAACAGAGAGGGAGAGGAGTGTGACAGGAGGAGAGGAATCCACTTTTCATTAACCCCTTGGAATAGTGATATCCCAGATCCCAAGAAGCAAAAGCAATACCAACAGTATTGCAGCTCTTTTTAGCTTTTCCCCTTTTATAAACAAGGCACTCCTTGCTGTAGAAATCCAGGAGGAGGGAGACACGTAATGCTGTGAAGCCATGTTTAGGGTGGTGGAGTAGAGGACAAGGCCTCAAGTTTACCTTCCAGTTTGCTGGCTGATTTGTTGCGTGTAGTTTGGTTTCCTAAGTGTCCCCTTGTCTGGGGTTTCTCACTCAAACATGTCGTTTTTCTAGAGACCATCTGTCACATTAGAGAGGTCTCATTTCATGACATACTTGAGCCCTCCCCAGGGCTGTTCCTGACCAACCCCACAGAGGTCCAGGAACAGTTCTGTGTTGAGTAGGACTTGTCACACCTTTATCTCTACCAAACTACAATGACCCTTTTTTGGCCTGGACCTGCTCTCTTTCTTACTCATGGAAAATCCAGCACTGAAATTTCTGGGTCCGGCAGATTGGCAGAGCTGGCTAAGAAAATCTTTGTGGCCTCTCTGGCCCCACTCTTCCACAATGGCTTTCTCCTTTTGTGTGTGAATATCTAAAATTAATCAAATTCACCTTCAAAAATGATAACTGGAATCATCTCTCCTATACTGGATGGCAGATATCTGGCATCCAGGGGTCTCTCAGGAGCAGACAGAGGCTTTGAGCTGTGCCTGAAATCTTTTGAGTTTTAGACTTAGAAATGGTCTCAGCAGAAGAGAACTATCAAGATTCTGTAGTTGCTTTTTAAACTAAAATACTACAATGTAGTATATTAATGTTCAGTTCCCCAAGTCCTCTGTCCTGTGGCCCTTAGGATTGGGACAAGAAACATCGCTGGCGTCCCAGGCTCTTCAGCCCTGCCACATTCTGTCTTTTTTCTCAACTGATGTCTCTTGGGCTTGTTGACATCCTGTGTGGATGCAGTTAGAGCAAGCTAAAGTTTCCTTGGGGATTTCTCTGAGAAAAGACATTTACTTCCTGGAATGTAGCAGAATTTGAGAAACCCTCAGCGGCTCTATTTGGAGTTTCAGGTCCAAAGTAACGCAGAACCAGTGTTACACAAGAGAAGCCACAAGGAGTAACCCACTAAGCAGAGAGGTCATATTCTGAAGGTCGTTTTCTTTTTGTACAAAGCTGTTTTTCAGCTGTTTTAGCAACCTGCTGGAGGACCCTTTATTGTTTACATTGTGAATATTTAAACGTGTATTCTGTCTCACTGTGCTGTTCCCCTCAACCCCAAGTCGCCCAGCAGTGGCTGTACTGGAAGTCATGGTGCACCCTGAGTCTTTGCACAAAAGCCACATGCTGCCATGATGCTCAGGCCTCATGGAGAAGTATGTGAACCTTGGAATGGATTGTTTTCCCCACTGTGTCTTGCTGCACTCCAGTCCCAATGTGCTATATAGAAGATAGTCCATCAGTCCCTCAGTGGTGGTGTCTGTTTTTAGTGATGGTTGTGATGGTGGATGGCTGGTGTCTTTTTTTTTTTTAATTTGGTCATTCTTTGGTGTGGTGGACAAGGTGAAATTCCTAGCTATTTGTTTCAGCACCAATCCAGCTTAAAGGCAGTTTGGGCTTTATTGTTCCTTCCAAATTGCAACTATGATCAGCCCTGCTCTCAGGCTGAGTGGGGCTAACTGGCTCTCACTTAGCGAACACAGTCCCCATTTGAGGGAGTTTCGGACAGCCCTGCCAATGAAGCAGGAAGCTGCACACTTATCCCCACCTCATTACCTCCCATGTTTTGGGGGGGACAATTTAAAGGTGCTTTTGTATTTTCCCAGCCTGAAAGAGGAGGATTGAGTCCGCCTCTGACTTTGGAACGAGAGCCAACCTTACTTTCTCAGAGATTGAGGACAGGATGCCCAAACTGGGTCTGTCTTTCAGCTGAAAGAACCCCCAAAAGGCATCTCTGCTGCCTCAGCCAATCTGATGGTGATAGAAGACAGCAACTTGGGGCACAGACATGATGAAGACCTGATGCCTGCCTTTTTCTCCACGTTTCCAGGGCACCAAACAGAACCTGGGCTATGGGACCCAGAAATGGTCCCCAACCAATATGCACCCAGAGTGATTCTGGTTTCTGTCTTTCTCTTTGGCTTTTGGTTTCCTTGGCAAAGCCTGTGATGGCCGTGCCTTTTCTCCTTTCTTCAAATGTGACAGAATTGTAGGAATTGTTCTGAATGTGGAAATTCAGCCCCCGAAGACCCTCTTCTTCCATCATCCCCTAACACCCACCCATCCACACTTGTGTGTGTGTGCGCGAGTGTTCTTTTTCAATAAAGCAGGTGCTCCCTGCAATCTCTGGGACCTTTCTGAGTCGGTTAAAGCAGAGCATAAAAGCCACTGGCCTTGTTTCCCTCCTTAATCTCCCCTGGTGGTTGGGATGTCCCACCTGTACCATAGATTTTTATTACCAATGTGCTCCGCTGTTTTTAAATGTGAACTTGTGCACTGATGTGCAAATTCAATGTTCTTGTTACAGATTGAATAAATTTTTATTTTGAAGATGAAACTTGTATTTGTGTAAATTGTGCGGTAGGAGGTGTTGGCTGCATTCGGGGAAGCAGAGCCCACTGTATCTGCCCCTGGAAGGGGGTGGGCAGCCTGAGAGAGGGGGAGAGCACTCAGAACTTGGATTCCCAACATACTTTTAATAGGAGACCGTGGGTCTGGAGAGATATAACCACAGTCCTTATCTCCAGAAAAGTTGCTAGGTTAGGAAGTGATATTTTTAACAAAGAAGCCGCCTCATTCAGCCTCTCTGGTCAGGTGACTACCTTTGACCCCCAAGGCTGTAACTTGCTTTGGCCAAGTCAGATGTTTGAATAAACAGACAAGCCAGAATACCTGTTACCTATGGGTCTAATGCAGTCCAGAAGTGGCTGAATTCTAGAGCCAATGGAGAGCTGGGGCCCATAAGCACTGGGCAAGGAGTATACAGGGATGAGAGAGGGAAGTGGGTGAGAGGCAACCTGTTTCCACAGAGTGAATGCTCACATTTGAGTCACAATCCCATTGGGAGCCTTGCTCCCACGATGTCCCATAAAGGAATAAGATGCAGCTGCCAGAGAGGCAAAGGCTTCCCAGCTCCCTCTGTGAAGAGACAAGGGTGCTGAGAGGTGACCATGCAGACCAGAGAATATGGGCGGAGCTGTACTGGGTGGGATGGGTGTTCTGGCCAAAGAGAGACAGACCAGCAGCGTCTGTCTTCTCCAGCTTTCTGCCTCCTGTATTACCGAACATCTTGTGGGCGCCATTGCCCCCATGTGCTTAGAAGAGGTGAGAGCCAAGAACATGTGATGAAAAGAAAACTGGACTCGGAGTCGGGAGAGCTGGTCTTAAATCCCCATTCTGCTGTTTACCAGTTTGTGTGACCCAGGCAAACCACTTTAGTCAGCCACATATTTCTAAGTCCCCAGTGTGCGCCAGGCACTGTGCTGAGTGCCGGGGATGCAAAAGCCAATGAAAATGAAGAGTAGCTGGCCTCAAGGAGCTTACAATCTATTCAAGAGAAGACTACACACAAAAGAATACTGAAAAGGTGCAGGCGTGTTGGAGAAATCCAAAAACAGGTGCTGGTGGGAAAGAGAGAGAAAAGGGGGCCAAACCCCAGAGCCTGTGGCCTTGCCTTCCAGTCATAGGGTATCCTTGGAAGGGCAGACGTAAGGCCTAGGCAGATTCAATCTCGCAGCATAATGCTGAGTTAGTTTCCTGAGAGGGAAGGCATGTTGGAGACATCCAAAAGCAATGTAGCGAGTGGGAAGTGAAGAGCTTGCTGTCCTTGGTTCCCTCTTCTGTCACAGGACGATACTACCTGAAGTGTTTAGCTCACTAAAATGTGAGGAACAAATAAGTAACACATTTCAAACCTTAATAAAGCACATTATAAATCTTAGTTATTACTAAGTTCACAGCAAGAACGACAGGTTGGTGTGGGATGATAAGCTAGTTTTCAAGGAAAGTGGAAGTTAACCAGTTTTCTCTAAAACATCCCCATTGCCTGATAGAAGCTGTGCCTTGGACACATGCCAAGATGACCTGACGGATGTGCCTCTGTCCTCTGGGGGGGGGTGCCTTATCATGTGGGGACGTGGTCAAGTTGGGGATCCCCAGAAAACCCCCAGGTATCCTGAGACCTCTTGGCCAGCCTGCATGAGCTCAGCCTCAGCCTTCTAGCCAAGACAAGATGACTCACATCCCTGGTGCCTGAGTAGTTTTAAACAAAAGAAAGATAAAATGAGTATGCCTCCCCAGTGCTGACTGGGTCCAAGCTGCCTCTGCAGGCAGGAATAAAAGAGGATGAAGTCTCTGGCCGAGGTTCCTGCTCAACCCTGATTGGTTCTGCCAGTTTTGGCTCTGCCTACCCAGTGCAGGGAGAGTCCCGCAGTGTGTATGCAGGGCCTTTGCAGCTGGATGGGTGGAGGAGCTGGACCTGGACCACTTGGCAAGGCTGCTTTGTCCCTGTCTCTTTGGGCCCAGGGACTAATTCATTTCTCTTGTGCCAGGACAGTTCCATTCCTGCACAAAGATGAAGCTGGAGACAGCCCCAGACCCCCTTCCTGCAATGGAGCACCTGGCTCGAAAGAAAGAAAGAAAAGAAAGCCAGCATTATCCTCTGCTAAGGAACACCAGAGTGATGTGTATGGTGATGCAGCAGGAGGCTACAGATTGAACCTTCCAGGGAGAACAGCTAAACAGTTTTGCTGACCTTAGGCTTTAGAGTTATGAGACCATCTGGTCTGGGGGTTCTTAATCTGGGGGTCAGTACATAGAGCTGAAGATGGGAAAACAAATCACATCTTTATTTTTACTAACCTCTAACTGGAGTTTACCATTTTCTTCAATTATTTAAAAACATGATTCAGAGAAAGAATCCATAGAGGTCACCAAACACTGCCAGAGGCATTCAGGACACACATAAAAAGGTTAAGAACCTCATTTTGCAGATGAAGAAACAGAATCAGAGACAGAAAGTGATTTGCCCCAGGCAGCTGGAAATTAAACTCAGATTGTCTGACTCAACTCTGGTGCCCTCTTCACTCCCCACCACCACCCCCTGCCATCCCTACCTCTCAGAGCACTTGATCAGCCAGTCCTTTCTCCTCTAAATTACCTTCCTTGAAGATCTTTAATTATAGAAAAAAAAACTCCTCCCACACCCATCCTCTCCACTTAGTTCATCTCTGCATTAGGGTCAGAAAAAAACAATGATAGGGGTTCCTGGGGGTAGGGCTATAATCACTGATCTGATTCTGGCCAACTACAAGGAACTCATGAGCTTAGACAGACTTTGGGAGATAGTGGAGGATAGGAGGGCCTGGTGTGTTGTGGTCCATGGGGTCACAAAGAGTTGGACATGACTGAACAGATAAACAACGAGGAACTCTACAGGGCTGAGCAGGGCTGAAACCCCCCTGGAGCATGGCAGGGGCAGGCTAGGGTCCCCTCTAGAGCACTGAGAAGGGGCAGTGGAATGGAGGAAAGACTGGCCCCATGTGATTCCACCTCTAAGTCTGAAGGTTGCCGCTGAACCTCAGGCTTTAGGACATACAGATGTGCCCATGGTTTACTAGCTCTTCCCATAAGCAGGGAAGAAAAAAGCTGCAGCAGATAACTGGCCATCTAGTAGGTGCCCTTTTTTCTGGCCTCTACCCTTGGGAAGGGTTTCCTCCACACAATGTACTCCGAGAGAGACAATCAGCCCTCCAGAGGTTTACAATCCACTTTGAAAAGAAAGAGGCAGGCAGTGGATCCCAGCCAGCAGACCAGGTACAGTGAATTTTATTTTCTATAGGAAAATATCTCTATGAGAGAGAGACGTACATTCATAGGATCACAGAATTCAGAGTTGGAAAGGATTGTGGAGAACATTGTAGCCCAGGGGTTCTTTTGTGTGTCTCTTCTGGCAGGCATTCTGGTGAAGCTTATGGAGCCTTTCTCAGAATCATGGTTTTAAACGCATAAAATAAAATACACAGGATTATCAAGGGAACCAGTTATGTTAAAATACAGTTATCAAGTTCACAGACCTTATTAAGATTCTCTATTCTAACCCAGCCTTTCATTTGGCAAACGAAGCAAAGCTTTCCCTTCTCTTGCCCAAGGGCTGCAGATGGATCCAAGCATCGTGTGAACCCCCTGAAGGCTTCCCCAGCACTGGAGGCGTCACCAGACACTCCTTAATCTTCTCCACTCCAAAATAATCCAACCAATGACCCCTGGTGTGGGATGTCTGCCCCTTAAACTCCCCCTTATCTTCCTTGATTACAGAAGAAAAAGTGAAGGGAGATTGGTTCAAGGTTAGGTGTTTTTCTTTTCCCCTTCATTCAACAGTTGTTAATTGCCTAGTAAGTACCGCGGCGAGCTCTGGGAGCTGGAGGTACCTACAAGGGCCCGCTAGGATTCGGTAGGAGGGCCTACTTGACATATTGCCGGTGTCTTAATACTGTGCCTAAAATTGAAACTTCACCCCTCGCCCCATAAAGCCTACGCCCAAGGACTTGTTCCCCAGCTCCTGTTCCCAAAACCTGAGGTGCTGTGGGAAATACAACCGCCTCTTCTCAGAGCCCCTTAAAATCCACAGTCCTAGTACTGGAGCCCCTTGTTTAAGCCTTCTCCCTCCGCTCTCTGCCAGCCTCTGCGCTGGGGCACCGGGGAAGAGCTGAAGAGGAAGGTATCTACCGAATTGGAGGGCTGCCAGAGAGAGCAGGGAGGCTCTGGCCCCTGTCTCCATCGTGGCGGGATGAGGAGCGGGACTGGCGCGGGGTGCGAGGGGGGTTAGGGTGCATGCCCTCCCTCGCCTTTAGGAAGGGCCCCGCCCTCACTGCAGCCTGCCCCTCCTCCTCCCCCAGCCACTAGATGTTCCTGCCCCAGTCCCGCCCAGTAGAGCTAAATCGGGAGCGCAATTGTGGCTGGAATGCGGCGGCTGCGGATGCCCTTCATCTTTCTGCCCCTGCGCCCAGAGCAGCAATGGAGGCGGCCCCTGGGACGCTGTGAGGGCGCCCCTAGCTGATAGAGACCCACCCGGGGCTCTTCGCCCTCCGTTATCGAGGAGTCCCAGACCACTGGGGGAGGTAGAAGGCCTGGAGAAGTCAGTTCCTCAGTTTCCCTTTCTGATCAAGGAAAAAGTTGAGCTAACTGGGAACAGGAGGGGCGCCCTGCTTTCCCGCCAGGGGCCCTTGGACAGGTCAAGTTTTGGAGAGGGAGCTAAGGTTTGGGCTAAGAGGGGAGAGGTGCCCGGCTCCGCCCCTCCCTGCCCTGCCCCGCCCCACTCTGGAGCCCCGGCTCCGCCCTCGCAGGTTGATGGCAGCGGCAGCTGACTCTGCAGTGAACAAGCCCTGCCCGTCTGGGGAGAGACGAGGGGGCGCCGGAGCCTGGACCCCTCTGAGCCCGTACCGGAGGCGAGCCTCTGCCCAAGTACCAACGCACGGACGCCCTGAGCCTTGAGCCCGCTGCTCCGGTCAAATTTCGTCTGCAGAAGAGCCGCAGCAACGAGTGGACCCCCTCCTACACCCCGACCTCCCGGCCCGGCAGCCCACAACCTTCCCTCCCCGGCCCAGCTGCCGGATCTGTACCAGGTACCGCAGCCCCGCTCCCAGTCACTACGGGGAACCAGGACCCGGGACATTGTCTGTGCCACCTCCGGCAATATTCCTTAGCCCCTAGAATCCCCTCCCCCACCCCCATCGCCCCAGTACCTTGGGTCACAGGACCTGCCGGGCTGGAACAGAGGGGGAGCCTGTGGCTATATTAGGACAGTGGCCCAGGCCCTGGGCCCGCAGGACCCCACCCCACCCCCACCCACCCCTCCCGCACGAGGAGCCGGGGCAGGTGGGGGACAGGCTGGCCGGTCAGGAGCTGGGTAACTCCAGAGCAGAGTCCCCATATGGGGCATCCGTACATGTCCCTGGAAGGAATGGCAGATAGGTGGGTGGCCTCTTTTCCCTGTTCCCCCTCCCTTAAATCTAGGTCGAGGGGAGGCTCAGGGTCCCAGAAGTCAAGGACCGTCCCCTCTTCCAGTCCTCTATCCCTTTATCAGTAGCCTACGAGTGGGCCCTGAGGCTCAGAGGGCAGGTAGCTTGTGTGACAAGAGCAGCAGAGACAACTCTGACTCTAGAGTCAAAGACCCTGAGATGGAAATCCACTTCTGCTGCCTACCCTAACACCTTATGTGACCTTGGGCAAGTCACTTCCCATCCCTGGTCCTCAGTTTCCTCAAATGAAAAAGGAAGGGGTTGATCAAGATGATTCCTGTGATGATGAGTAGGGTTGGGGGTTGGGAGCCAAAGGGAGAGATCCTTCCTCCTGAGGGAGGTTCCAGGACTTTGGAAGGAGCCAGGGGAGGTATGAAGAGGAAGAAAGATAGATGAGGTTCATAAAAGAAGGGCAGACAGTCCTAGGCTCATAGAACTAGACCTGTTCGGGAACTCAGAGCCCATCTAGGCCAACCCTCTCATTACACAGTTGAAGAAACTGAGGTGGAGACAAGTTGAGTGACTTGCCCAAGGTCACACCACTAGTAAGTGGCTTTTAAGAGTTGGTATTTTTAGTGTGGGAGAAAGAGGAGTTTGGAAGGGTAGGAAGACAAAGGAAAATAGAGTGGTAAAGGAAAAAGAAAACTGACTCCAGATTCAGATCTTTGTGACCTTGGGTAAGTCACTTATCCCTTATGTGGGCCTTATAATCTTCATCTGTACAATGAGAGGATTGGACTGACTGGGCATCTCTTCCAGCTATCCACATTGCCACAGAAGAGTCAGAATTCCTAATCTGCACCTGGTCACTATTTCCTTGAGAGAACAAAAAGAGATTAACTAAAGGTAAAGCAGGTAGGATTTAGATTAGATATGAGAAATAACATCTTGTTCTACAAAAATAGGACAGGCCACTGTCTTCCAGGACTAGGATGATGAGCCTGAGAGAAGCCAGATCGTTAGGACAAAGCTCCAAACCTCACCTCCAGGCTCGAACCTGGTACCACTTCCCTCCCTCTTCAGGCCATCTGAATCAGTGGGGTGTGTGGCTTTCCATGTACAACCACCCTCGGGATTGGGAAAGGAAAATGGAGTGGGAGGGAAGGAAATCTCCACACATGCACACTCACCCCTTTCCAGGGAGCTCCCCAACTTCCCCTTCACATAGTCGGTGAGTTTCCTGAATACATCACTAAGGGGAAACTGAGGCATGGAAAAGAGCCCCCTATCAATGGGACCGGAGCCCAGATGCCCTCCCTCCCCCTCAAAACGGTCCCAGTTTGGGTTAGTGGTGGCTCTCTGGACTTCAGCTCCTTCCTCTTTAAGCTCCGAGATCCCTTTCCAGCCTTAAGGCCACTGGCCACATACTCCTCCCCTCATGGAGTGTGAGGCTCTAGCCACCCTCCTTGTGCCCGTCTTCCGTCCCTCTGCTCTATTTTCCTGCCTTTTCAGTACTTACTGTTACAATTCGGCCTCCTCCCCACTCCCCCAGACCCACTGTAGATCCATCCAGCATCAGGAGGGTAGAGAAAGGGGGAGGGACCTACTGAAGCTGGGGGGGCCGGGAGCCGGGGACCTCGCCAGGTGCTAAGGCCCGCCCCCCATCTTCTCTCCCAAGCCCACCTCCGCCACCCCTCCCAGCCATGAGCCGTCGAGTCGTCCGGCAAAGCAAGTTCCGGCACGTGTTTGGCCAGGCCGGGAAAGCCGAGCAGACGTACGAGGACATCCGAGTGTCCAAGGTCACATGGGACAGCTCCTTCTGCGCTGTCAACCCCAAATTTCTGGCCATCATCGTAGAGGCTGGAGGGGGCGGGGCCTTCATCGTGCTGCCCTTGGCTAAGGTGAGGGGGTCCAAGTTGGCCGCGGCCGGCGAACGGGAGGGGAATCGGGCCGGGGATCGCTTGGGAAGTCCAGATTGGTCTATCTCTAGAAGAGATGAGGAGATGCTCTGGGGCGGGGTATCTCCGTTTGGATCCAGCGACTGTTTTATCCCCTAGAATCTTCCCCCCTCCCCCCGCATCTCCCCTCCCCCGCCCCCCAAAGAGTAAGGAAGAATGTGGGAGAAGAGCACTCCATTTACAGTTAGGAGACCAGAGTCTCAACCCCAGCTCTGTCATTGCCTGTGTGACATTAGATAGAGACTCCAGTGCTAGGGGAGAGACTGGATTTCGTTGGGCTCAGGAACTCCTGGGAAAGGAAACTCCCTTTAACACCGAAGATTGGTGGCTGTTCCTGCCTTGGGCACGGAGGTTAAGTGACTTGTCCAGGGTCACAGCCAGTGTACAAGCAGAAGCAGGTGCTGAAGCCCGTGTTTTCCTGGTTCCAGGACTGGCTCTTTCCAGTACCCTGGCTCTAGAACATGTAACTATGTCCGATTGGATGGCTTGGCTGGTTCTCTGTTCTGCTTTAAGATGCCTCACTGCTCTCCTCACCTAGGCAGGTCCGCTAGAACACAGCCTTCCTCCTCCCGGTCCTTCATCCCTCGGACTCCCAGAGGGATTAAGAAATATTCCTCTCCATGGTGTTAATTTCAAGGAGTGGACTTGATACCAAACAAAATCTAACTCTTTGTGTAACACCCCATCCCACCCATCCTAGAATCTCAGGGGCTGGAGGGAAGCACGTGGAATATAGAGGTGTTAAGGTCTCCTTAACAGCTCTGGGAGTCAGAGCCTTAGGAAGCTTTCCCCCTCAGAATCACACCTAGAAAGCGGGGAAAAGGCAGTCTGTTCTGGAGATGAGCTGTCTCTCATCTTCTTGTTCTCCCTGAGGGAGTCAACAGAAAGAGGCAGGACCATGGGCATACTACACCCTGGGACCATGGGCTCACTGGACCCCGGGACCATGGGCTTACTGGACCATGAGACCATGGGCTTACTGGACCCTGGGACCATGGGCTTACTGAACCCTGGAACCATGGGCATACTGGACCCTAGGACCGTAGGCATACTGGGTCCTGAGACCAGTGCAGGGCCTTTGTGGGGAGTTTACTTTTCCCAGCTGATTGTGCCATGAAGTAGAACCCAGAGCAACCACTGAGGCTGGGGAACTTGTTTTTCAGGGGACCAGTGAAGAGCTAAGGTTGTGCATACCACCCAGCAGAAGACACAAGGGAATTATCATCCTAGGGGTATGGGTGGAGGAGAAGGTACAGAAATACCTCTAGCTCCTTCATGGTCAGAGGGTGAGAAGGCAACCTCTAATGATGACCAGGACCAGAATCCCAAATCCCTCCTCACTTGCCAAGGCAAGGCCCTAAGCTGAAATCATAGCATCTCTTGTACCCTAGGGGTATGGTAGGCTCACTCTGCCCAGAGAAGCTCTCATCACTTTCTCCTTTGTGTGAAAGCAAAGTTCCCTACCTCAGGATTCTGCTTTCTCTAAGTAGCCCCTGGGCCTTGGGGAATGGCTGTGTCCAGTCCTAGCCTCCCACCCTTACCCTGCTATGTTGAGATTCAGCTCCCCAAGGGCATGCCCTTGACTGGGATTCCAACCCCGTCAACTTTGGGGGAGAAAGGGGAGGAGGACTGCAGTTGTTGAGGAGGGAGGTGGAGAAGAGGAAGATGCAAAGACCTTACAATAACCACTGACTCACATGTGGACAATGGAGTCACTGGCTACCCACAACCAGAGCTCAGGTTTCATTGGGCAATGCACAACATGTCGTTTGTCCCTTCCCCCCCTCCCCCACATGCCAGTATACTGCCCAGGCAAGACAGCTGCTTCCCTCTGCTCCTCCCTGACACCCACAGGGCACCTGTGACCTCCCCTTGCTCCCCCTTGTCTGAGTCACAGCTAAGGGTGAGTAGCGCCTCCTAGTACTGGGGCCAGGCATAGGACCCCTACCCAAATGCTTGTGCTTTGGAGGTCAAATAACTGGTGAACGCTAGAAAGGATCCTGGATTAGGGGTCAAAGGCCCTGGTTTTGAGTGCCGACTTTGCCAGTGATTAACTATATTGTGTGACTTTGGGCAAGCCTCAGTTTCACCTGTAAAACCAGAGGAGTTGAGCTCAGTGGTCTCTAAGATCCCTTCAAGCCCCAAATTCTATGATCTCTTTAAGCGGCTTCTAGAGCCTGGGCCACTTCTTATCCCTGACTCTCCGTGGAGCTCCAGAACTCTCCCCACTCCCCCCAGATCACCTCGACTTTGGCTCCTGGATGTTAGGAGTATCTAGAAAGACGTGTTCTAACTCTGACCGGCATTTATTAGGTGGCACGGTAGATAGGAAGCTTGACTTGGAGTCAGAAAGACAGTCCAAATCCTATCGACGTTAGCTATATAATCCTGACCTGTCTCAGCCTCAGTCTCCTCATCTATAAAATGGGCCTAATAATACCTACAACCCAGGATTGTTTTGAGAAATAAATGATACATGTAAAGCGTTTTGAAACCCTTCAAGCTCTATATAAATGCTCTTATCAATGTGACCTCAGACAAGACACCTCAGGATCCTCCTTCTGCTCTATAAAATGAATTAGACAAGATGATCCTTAAATGTCCTTCACAGCTCTAACCTTCAGTCTGACTGTGATTTTTTTTCCGGTGATGGAAAGGGTCCCTCTTCCCAAACCAAGATGGGACCCCTGAGGGAGGGAGGAGAAGCACAGAAAGTGAGCTAGGGGAAACTGAGGAAGGGAAGCTGATTGTGACCTGAAAATCCCATCTTGGAAGGTGAAATGGAGGAAGGTGGGTTCTTATGGAGTCTTTGGAGTCAATTCCCTAAAGGAGGGAGGGGAGAAGAAAACCTGACATACTCAGTCAATAGGTAATGAATCAATCGAGAAGCATTTAAGTGGCTACTCTGTGCCAGGTGCTGTGTGCTCAGTGCTGGGGATATATAGACAAACATAAAACAGCCGCTGCCCTCAAGAAACCTGCCTTCTAAAGGGGGAGCCAATCTGTACGTTTTTAAGTAGACAGAGCATTATAGGAAATGAATGCAAGTTTTATTAGAGAGGGAAGAAGGACCCTAGCCTCTGGAGCATCAGGAAGGTCTTTCTGGAGCTGTCCCCACAGTGGGACTTCTGGAGGAAGGGCAGGAGGTGGGCATGGACCATCTCCCAGTCGGTTCTTTGGCCTCTTCAGACAGGACGTGTGGACAAGAACCACCCAACAGTCAATGGACACACAGCACCCGTGCTGGACATAGACTGGTGTCCCCACAACGACAGCGTGATTGCCAGTGCCTCTGAGGACACCACTATCATGGTAGGAGAGCAATGCCCCTGTTTCACCCCAGAAAAGCATGGGAGCACGGGGTGGGACAAAAGTGGGCGTGACATCTCAGGCGGGGGAAGCAAGGGAGGTACTAGGTCCAGGAGCCCCCAGCAAGGCTCAGGAGCTATTTTGAGCCCTATCACCTTGTGTCTGGGCTGGAGCTCTCCTCCTCCCAGGGTGCACCAGTCAGCACTAATTATATCCACAGCCGTGGGGGGTGGGGGGCAGGGAGGATGTGCAAGGGGGAGGCAGAGTTCTAGGTAACTGGAGCCAAGCGGAAGAGTTGGGAGGGAGGTGACTCAGGGGAAGGCACCTGCCCTCACTGGGATCCACACCGTTCTTGCCTCACTCCTGGCTGGCACTGAGGGCTCTTAGCCAGAGCTCTGTCTATCTCCTCCTGGCTGGAAGTCAAAGGGCCAGATAGAACCAGGAAGTAAGCAGCCCCAGTGAGCCATGACAGATCAAAAGGAGGGTCTGTCTTCTGCCCTGCTGGGGAGTCGAAGTGCCCGATTTTCACCTTCCTCCCTAGAGGTGGTGGGGTGCAGCAGAAAGAGATGGGGGAGGGAGTGAAGTCATAGGAGTTGGGCTCAAATCCCAGCAGCCTGGCACCACAAAAGAAAAGGGAGGTTCAAATCCTGCCTCAGACACGACCTGTGTGACTCGGAGTCAATGTCCTCATCTGCAAAATGGAGTAACGGTGGTATCTGCCTCCCAAGGATGTTTCGAGGAATACGCGTGACGATACGTATAAAGTGCTTTACCCTCCAGAAGAGCCGCATAAATGTTACCTATTTTATTATTCAATTTTAGTTATATAGAATTAGTTTATTGAATAATTATTTATTAATTATTAATTAATTGAGTAATTATTACCTGTGTGACTTGGGAAATGAGAGCATTGACTACCAGACTTACAGGATCTCCTCCGGCCATCAATTCGCTGATCCTTTGACCCCTGCCTGCTGCCCTTCTGTATCTCGAGGCTATTGGGGTGCTCATAGGGGTGCTGCCGTCCTCTCTTCTCTTGCCAGGTATGGCAGATCCCAGACTACACACCAGTCCGGAACATCACAGAGCCCATCGTCACGCTGGAAGGCCACTCCAAACGTGTGGGCATCCTCTCCTGGCACCCCACAGCCCGGAACGTCCTGCTCAGTGCAGGTATGGTCACGTGGGAATGAAAGTCCAAGCCCCACTGCCCTTGCCTGGGTGTAGCACTCCAAAGGTGTACAGGGGTCACTACCAGTACCAGGGCCCAAGGAAGTGGGGAGAAGAGAACCCCAGATCGTTGTGCCCCAGACTTCTGGGAGAGAGAAAGCCCCCGAATCATCTCCCTCTGACTTCTCTGACTAACCCTGCTGCTAATCCCTCCCCTCCCCCGTAAGCCCCCTCCCCTGCCCCGTAAGCCCCCTCCCCTGCAAATCCCTCCCCCATATACCCCCTCCCTACAGCCTTGTGTTGGTGACAGCTGTGACTCCTCTTGGGCAGGAGGAGACAATGTTATCATCATCTGGAATGTGGGCACAGGGGAGATGTTGTTAAGTCTGGACGACATGCACCCCGACATCATCCACAGCGTCTGCTGGAATGCCAACGGAAGCCTGCTCAGTACCACCTGCAAAGACAAGACCCTGCGAGTCATAGACCCCCGAAAGGGCCAGGTGGTGGCGGTGAGTGAGACAATCCCCCAACTCTAGGACCCTCTGACCCCCTCTTACCCAGTTCCCTGAATCCCAACCTTCTCACCCCCCTCCCCAGGTCACTGACCCCCTGAAAGCCAGTACTTTGACCTCCTAGCCCCGTGATCCCCTGCACACAATGCCCTGACCCCTAGTCCTCTATACCCCCAGCACCCTGACACCCAGGCCCCTTCTCCTGTAGTATCCAGCTCCCCAATCTCTGACCCCCCCCAGAAGCCTAGCCTCCAGAGTCTGACCCCCTGCCTTCTCTGACACTCAGTCCCCCATCCTCTGACCTCCCCAGCACCCCCAGATCTCTAACACTCCCATTCCTTTATGCCCCCAGGACCCCTGACTCTTCTGTCACCCCAGTCCTGATCTCTGACCCCCTGCCTTCTCTAACACTCAGTCCCGAGGTTTCTGATGCCCTCAGCACTCCAACTCCCAGCTACCACCCCCAGCCCCTTGGCACCAAGCCCTCTGACTCCCCTCAAATTCAGCTCCCTGACCCATCAGACCTCTCCTCTAGCACATGACCCTTCCCTCCTCTAGCACCCAGCACCTCAAACCCACTTCCCTTAGGCCTTTGACCCATCCCAGCCCTCTGCTCCGCTGGCATTCAACCCCCTAACTCTCAGCTCTCTGATTCACATGATGCCCACCCTCTGACTCCTGTTTTGCCACCCTGATCTTTCATTCCTCTGGTCCTCCCAGCCTTCTATTTCCCTAGACCTCAATCTCTCCATCCAGCTGACTGCAATCATCTTACCACCCCGACACCTAGCTCCCCTTCCTACCCGTGCCCCATCCCTGAGATGCCCGTATGTGAGGAAGACCTCTGGACCTGGAGTCCAAAAGACCTGGAGGCCCCAATCCTGACCCCACACCCCACTGATTGTGTTCCCTTAGACAATCACCATTATGAGCCTCTTTTTCCTCATCTGTAAAGTGGGGATGATGACTGTGCTCTCATACCTTTCACAGTAGGAGAGTTGTGAAGAGCAGATGAGACCTTGAAACATTCCATAAGCATCAGGAGCTTCTAGCACCTGCCCCTACTAGTCCCCAGCCCCGTCACTCCCTGGTCCTCTCACCCTCTGACCCTTTTAGCACCCAGCCTTAGGACCCTCCCTGTGCCCAATCCTTCTGCCCCCTGACACTGAGCCTCCTAACTTTCTGTCTCCCCGAGACCCCTAAAACCCAACCTGCTGATGCCTCTAACACCTAGCCCCCAATTGTCCAGCCCTCTGCCCTCCCAATCCTGTACCCAATCTTCTGACCAACAGTTCTCTGGCCCCTTCAGTGCCCAAGTCCCTGACCCTCCAGCCCCCTAAGGTCCTTAGGAGCTACATCCTAAGCCTTCTGTTTCCCTAGCAGCCAACCCCTGGCCCTCTGAGCTAGCTGGCATCTAACCCCTCACCCCCAGGTCTCTGCTGGCCCACTTGGCACCCAGCCCCTGACCCACAGCCTTCTCCTGACTATCCTAGCTCCTCCTCCTTTCCCTTCCTCTGCTCCCTACTGTAATAGAGGATTCTAGGTTAGATGCTGGGATGAGGGAAGCAGGGAGTTGGCTCTTCCAGAGGTCGAGAGTGGGAATGGGAAGTTTCATCTTACCACCAGTGAGGCCAGCAGCCCAGAAGAGCCTTCCTCTCTGACCTGACAACCTCCTAGCCTCTCCTAGGAGTGGAAAAGGGCCATCGAAGTATGCTCAGAGCTCTGCCCTGGTAAGGGGGTGGGGTGCAGCCTTCCTTCTCAGCTTCTGGGAGAGCTATTCCCCTCTTGGCTCCAACATCCCCCAGACCTAATCCCCAACAGCCTTAGTGATCAAGGCTGTCGCTTTGGTGTTCAGTCCCTCCTGCCCCAAGCCTTTGACCATGAGATAATCAGGGACAGGGCAACTAGCTTGACCTAGAGTCAGAAGAGACCCAGGCTCAAATCCTGCTTTTGTGTCATTGTGGGCCAGTCACTTAATTGCTCTGAGAGTCAGTTTCCTCATCTATAAAAAGGGAGTAACAATCCGTACAGTCCCTACTTCGCAGGGTTGTTATGAGGATCAAATGGGGTAATGTATAGAAAGTTCTGTATTATTAATGAATTAATTAAACTTATTAATTAATTCCTGCCCCAGCTCCAGCCTACTTCACCTTCTGAGAGGTGCCTGGGTCGCTGGCCTCGTGCATTAACCCTTCTCATCAGTGTGCATACGTGTTTGTCCGTGCACACATGTGTGGCATGGCATGGCATGCGTTGTTTCGGTGGGATATATCTTCATGCTTCCTTATGTGTGTTTGTGTCCATACCTAGGGGTCCTCAGGCCTGTGTGCATCTGGGGCAAATGTGTATATTGGGGGGTGAGGGAGGCAGGGAAGGCGGGCTGCCCTAACACCCTAACCCCGCAAGCAGGAGCGAGCCCGGCCTCACGAGGGTGCCCGCCTGACGCGGGCCATCTTCACCGCCGATGGAAAGCTGCTTAGCGCCGGCTTCAGCAGGATGAGTAAGCGGCAGCTTGCACTGTGGGACCTGGTAGGATAAGGAGGAGAGGTTTGCTGTCTCTGGCCCCTGGAGCCATGCCAGGCTACCCTGGCTTCAGGGGGAACCTGGGGGACCGTGTTGGGAGACAGCAGGGCAGAAAGGACAGCAAAGGCAGGGGGAGCCATGGGCACCAGGGAAGTGCCCTCGGATGAGCAGGAGGGGCATCGGGCCAAAAGGCCCCCCTCTGAATCTGCTATT
This sequence comes from Phalanger gymnotis, assembly GCA_028646595.1. Lineage (NCBI taxonomy): Eukaryota > Metazoa > Chordata > Mammalia > Diprotodontia > Phalangeridae > Phalanger > Phalanger gymnotis. The sequence goes on from CM053627.1 coordinate 31,455,126, forward strand.
CAGGAGGGTCCTGGGTGATCTCCTGCCAGAGGGAACTGCTGCTGGGGCAACACATGGAGTCTGCTGGAATTAGGACCTGCTACTGGGGACTTTCCTCCCCAACCCCCTCATCTTTCCAAGGCCACAGGGTCCTCCCTCCCCTCCAGGGTGGTAAGCTGGATAACACTGTGCTCCTGTCTCCTTCCCCTTCCCTGCTCCTACCCCCATTTTGCTCCCCTCCCCCAGGAAAGGTTTGCTGCCCATGAAGGGATGAGGCCCATGCGGGCCGTCTTCACACGCCAAGGTCACATCTTCACCACGGGATTTACCCGCATGAGCCAGCGTGAGCTGGGCCTGTGGGACCCGGTAACGCAGCTGGTGGCATGGGGTGTGTGCCCCAGGGACTGGGCATCTTGGGTGGGCAGGCATACCTCCCCCTCCTGGGGCTCTGGGGGCCCCAGATACACACACCTAGATCCCTGCTGGATTTAGAGTCAAAGGATCTGGGTTCGAATCCTGGCTTTGCCACTCAGTGGCCTCTGAAGTCCTTTCTAATCATAAAACAATGATCCCATAAGTCACTTAACCTCTCTCAGTTTCCCCTCTGTAAAATGAGGGAATTGGACTAGAAGGCCCATGAGGTCTCCTCAGTTCTACCTCTGACTAGCTCCAGCTCAGGCCTGGCCCTGCCTTCACCCTAAGGGAGGGCATGATGGCAGCTGCCACCCTCTGGACTCCCCCTGTCCCCATCCTCAGCCCTCCATCAGGCTCCACCTGCCTGGTGATGCCGAGTCCCCAGGGGATGGCGTGATGCTGTCTGCATGAGGGGTGGGGGGAGTCGGGAGGGGGGTGCAATGCTGAGAGTTGGTGGGAGAATAGAGGACAGTGAGGGGAACCCCCTTGCACCCCACGGCTCTCCTCTGGGAACTCCGGAGAGGAGACAGAACGGGGAGCCGACGAATCCCAGCTTCCCCCTCTGGCATAAGCTGGGGCAGGGCGTTTCCCTTTGATGGGCCTCAGTCTCCTTGTCTGCAGAATGGAGCCTCCCAGCTGTAGCTCCACGCAATCAGCCAGCTTGCTCGGGCACAGGGTTGGGTATGGTGAGAGGTGAGGTGTGTGGGTGCCAAGAAGGGTGCCCTGTGCTGACCTCTGGTGGTTGCTGGGAACCTTGCAGCTGCGATGCCCACCAACTCCCACCGGGCAGGGGTGCGAATACCAAAGCATGGGCAGGTGGTCAAGGGGGATAGGGCGGGGCTGGTCACAACCCCTGTGCTCCACCCAGAACAACTTTGAGGAACCCATGGCACTCCAGGAGATGGACACCAGCAATGGGGTCCTGCTTCCCTTCTATGACCCCGATTCCAGCATAGTCTACCTGTGTGGTAAGGTGAGCAGCTGGGGGGCAAGGAAATGGGCCCTGGGGGAGGTGGGAAGGGGGCAGCCTGGGCTGTCATGCCACATTCTTCAGTCAATGAGCGAGCGTCTGTTAAGTGTGCCAGGCAGTGTGCTGGAGATGCCCCCAAGGACCTTGCACTCTATTGGGGGGAGACATAGTGGCTATGTGGGTTTGGGCAAGTCATTCACTATCTATCTCTGTGTCTTGGTTTCTTCCTTTGTAAAATAGGCTAGATCCACTGTCCCTCCAGCTCTGGATGCATGATCTGGGGACCCTATGACCACATCCCCTCCGGGGTGCCAGGCTCATGAACCTCCCCCTCCCCACCCTGAGTCCCCCAAAGGGGACAAAGTACCTCCCTTAAGCCCACCCTCTGGAGCACCATAGTGTAGGGGAGAGAGTAGGGGATTCAAGTTTGGGTTCTGACCCTGCTACTTGCTACATGCCTCACCTCAGGCGAGTTATTGGACTTCCCTGGACCTTGGTAAAGTGAGAGGCTGGGACTGACGAGGGAATGCTGAGGTCCCTTTCTGCTCCAGACCTAAGACCTTGTAGACCAACCCATAAAGAATGAGACTTCTGGGCATTGAAATGGGGATAGTCACGCTCCTGGGGAGGGGGCAGCTCAGAGGGAAGAACCCTGTCCCTGATCTGAGGTGGGCTTTGCAGGGGGACAGCAGCATCCGGTACTTTGAAATCACCGACGAGCCCCCCTTTGTCCACTACCTGAACACCTTCAGCAGCAAGGAGCCCCAGCGAGGCATGGGCTTCATGCCCAAGAGGGGCCTGGATGTCAGCAAGTGTGAAATTGCCAGGTCAGCCTTTCCCTTCTCCCTCCCCACCCACAAGATGCCCAGACTGAGAGCCCCAGTCACATACACACACACACACACACACACACACACACACACACACACACATCATGGTTCAATGAAATCTTAGATGTGGATACAGAGGACCTGGGTTCAAATCCTACCTGGGTTACCTTGGACCTGGACCTCAGTTTCCCTCTTTGTTAAAATGAAGGGCTAGAACTCGATGGTCCCCGGGGTTCCTTCCAGTTCTAAAGCTATGATCTCATGAGTTTCCTGGACCTTGGATTCTTCTGTAAAAATGGGGGTGAGATATTGGACTGAGAGATTTGACTGAATTCATTCCTTTTCTAAATATGTGATCCAATTGGATCAGCAAACACTTATTAAGTGCTTGCTGTATTTCGGGCACTGCCCTAGGGGCTGGCGACGTGAAGGCACAGAAATGAGACGATCCCCACTCTCGAGGTGTCGAGATTCTATGGGGAGAGCGAGCCTTTCCCAGGGAATGGCTTTCTCTCTCCTCTGGGAGGGGGAAAGAGAGTGTCCCCCCCACCCCCTTCCTGGGCTAACTCTGTGCTGAAGCTGAGCTGGAAGAAGGGTAGCTGAGTAAGGGTGGAGAGCGGGGGTGGGGGGTGCAGAGAGAAGCCTTTCTAGAGCCAGTGAGACCTCCCCCTCCCCCATCCTCCAGATTCTACAAGCTGCATGAAAGGAAGTGTGAGCCCGTCATCATGACTGTACCCCGAAAGGTGAGGGATCTGGGGGTTCCCTTGAGCTGGAGGGGGGATTCAGACACTTGGCTCTCTCAGCCTCAGTTTCCTCACCTGAAATTAAAATATTCAAGCTGCTTACTTCTCAGGCTATTTGGGAAGAAATGCTCTGTAAATGTTTGTGACATATGATGTAAATATTACGAGAGAGACCAGCCCCATCACCTCAGGAGAATCTCTCAGAGCCTGAGGCAACTCTGAGACCAGGATCTTTGGATTCCTTGGGAGAGATTCAAGGGGGACTGTGAACTTGAACGGGACCAAAAAACTCTCCATCTTTATTTTCCACTAACATCTCATTGAAATGTACCGTTTCCTTTAATTATGGATTTTAAGAAACCTCTTTTTTAAACCGGGATTCTGAGAAAGTGTCCATGGGCTTCAGCAGGCTGCCTGAGGGGTCCATGACAAAAAAGGGGGAAGCAAGACAATAGATGGTGCTGTTCTGATTAATAGGGGGAGTGAGTGCCTTGCGGGCGCCTCCTTAGAGGCAGCTTGACCTTGACCGCCTTGAAGCCCGTAAGACCAGGGTCTGAGCACCACTTCTGATGCCTGTGGATGGCTGTGTGATCCTGCATAAGGCACTTAGCCCCTTGTTGTCCAGGGCACCTTTCAAACACTCACTGTACAGAAAGGTGGCAACCTGCATTGGTGGATGGAAGTCCTCATCTGGGAGTTCCCTCTGTCACCAAAATCAGATGCCCAGTCCCCATCCTTTTCCCTAGTATTATAACTCAGGAGGATGTTGCCTAGAGCTGTAGGACACTGAAGAGAGTGACTCATGCTATGCAGGAAGGCCTTAGGGTGAAGATCCTACCTTGGCATGGTCAGATTCAGGAGGCTCACCTTCCCCCTCCACATCCCTCCTGTGTAGTCAGACCTGTTCCAGGATGACCTATACCCTGACACGCCAGGCCCTGAGCCAGCCCTGGAGGCAGATGAATGGCTATCGGGCCAGGATGCAGACCCTGTGCTGATCTCCCTACGGGATGGCTATGTGCCCCCCAAGAGCCGAGAACTTCAGGTCACCAAGCGTAATGTCCTGGATGTCCGGCCTCCTGCGGGCCCTCGACGCAGCCAGTCTGCCAGCGATACTTCCTTCTCGGTGAGCATGGTCCTATGCTAGTGGGACCCTGACTACTCCATCCTCACCCTGGGCTTCCCCTGGCTAAGCCTCAGTTCCCTCTCTATCAAAAAAAAGGAGAGTGGGGGTGTTAGCCTAGATATCTCAGGAGGCATTGTGGGGCAGTAGTAAGAACCCTGGATTCAAATCTTGCTTCTGACCTAAATCATGGTCTTCCTTCAATTAAATCCCACTTCTGACACTTTACCAGCCACTTCTCTGGCTCTCGGGGTCTTCCTCTGCAAAAGGGGATGAATGGGGGTGGGGGTTGGAGGAGAGGACCTCTCAGGTCCCTTCCAGGTAGAGACCTCCATCCTAAGAGCCACTTGGGGAACGTCCAGTGGTCCTCCAGATCACCTCCTGCCTAGACCCTGGCCTCAGTGGGGAGCAGAGGCCTTTCTGACACCCCATATCCTTCTAACCTTCCCTTCAGCAGCAACAGCAGCAGCAGACCCTGGAGGCATTACTTGAGGAAATTAAGTCCCTCAGGGAGAGGGTCCAGGCTCAGGAAGAGCGAATCACAGCCTTGGAGAACATGCTTTGCGAATTTGTCGATGGCACTGACTAGCCTTGCCCCCCACCCCCGTCCCCATGCCCTGCTCCTATCTCCCTTCCTCTAACCCCAGGGTCGGAGGGGAGAACCCGGGGTAGGGTTGGGGTGGTCATGAATTGAAGCCAAGGGACTCCACCCCACAGAGGGGAGGGTGAAGAAGAGTAGTATGCTTTCCCCAGCTTTCCAATGGGGGATGGGGTGTAAACCCTTGGCGGGATTTACCTCTGAGAGACGAGCTCAGCCCCTCTCAATGGGACATTCATCCCCAACCTTGGTGTCCAGAGAGGGAGGGTGTAGGAAAGCAACACTGCATACTCCCTGAGGGGTGGGGTGGAGGGACATTGTTAGCAATCAGTGAACAAGCATTTAATAAGCTCCTACTGTGTTCGAAGCAGAAAAGACAAAAATGAACCTATCCCTGTCCTCAAAGACCTTACATTCTTTTGGAGAAAACTTGGGATGTGAACTGAGGACAGTGGGGGCAGTAGTGTGAAAAGTGGACTTTTTAGGCAAACCCTCATGGTTAGAGGCTGGGGAGGAGAGACGAGATGAGGACACACCTTTGGGGAATGTGGTGGTTAGTAGAGAATGGCCCCTTCTGCCCTGGTTTTTTCCTTCCCTTCCCTTTCTCTGCCCAGCCACCATACGGGTTGGAGGAGACCTGGGGAGGGAGAGGTTTCACATTAGCTGGGCTCTAGAAGTAGGGGCTTAGCTCCAGTCGTAGTATAGGAGATCCAAGAAGGCAGAGACTTTCTATTTCATCACTGAAGGGGGCAAGGGGGGTAGGGTTCTCTCTGGGATGGGCAGGGGGAGAAAACCCCACAGGAAAGGACAGAAGCCTGAAGGGCCTCCCAGGCCCCTCACCCATGGCTGGGTGCCATCCCCTCCTCCGTCTCAGATCTCACCATCCACCTCCCCAACAGCACATGGGCTCCTATCCTGGTGTGTGAAGGCTGCCACCACACACACACACCCTCTCTTCACACTAGGCCAGGTGTGAAGGTATGGCTTGGAATAGAGCAGATTCTCCACCCCCTCCCTTGCCCGTCTTTCCCTGGCCCCCATCATGGGCTCTGCTCTTTGAAAAGGAAATTGTGGAGGATCGAAAAAGTAAATATTTTATTAAATACTCGGCCTGGGTCTAGCGTGCATGTATATGTCTGTCTGTGGACCAGGATGGAGGAAGACAGAGGGTTCAGGCCGGCCTGGGGCTGCAGGCCAGGTGCTTGGCTGAAAAGGATGGAACTTCCATCCCAGTGAGTACCCAGGGGGCAGGGGACCCCTGCTCCTTTGCCCTCAGCAGCAACATCCCTTAGGGAGGGATGCAGAAGGAGCTGGCGTGACTGGGCTTCCTCACCAAGTACCTATGAAATGTTGGGATGCATGCTTCCCTCCCCATCCCACATCTGGGGTATCCTGTCCAGTTCTGGGTCCTCCATCTCAGGGAAGACAAACTGAAGCCACACCAGAGCATGACAGCATTGGAAATCATGGCATAGACGGTCTCTTTTGGGGGAAGAGAAGAACCTTTAGGCTGAGGAAGAGTCTTGGAAGGGGAGGAAAGACATCTGTCTTTAAAGACCCTTTTACATGGAAGGATACAGCTTCTTTCTGCTGAACCCTGGAAGGGACCAGTTGGTGGGAGACAGAGCAAAGTTTTTTTTGGAATGGTTCAACGTAATCAATCCCGTCCCAGGATCGGGGGGGGGGGGGGGGGGGGGGGGGATGACGACACTGCACACCTCATGTGCCCAGGTGGCAGCAGGAGGACCACCTGCCACGCCGCCAGTGCCATACCTGGGGTTTACCGCCTCGCTGGGATAGTTGGACCTCAAGAACAGCCCCGCCCAGACCTCCACCAACACCAGCACATTCGGGGAGAGTGCCCAGTCTCCTCCCCCACCTCCCCATGGGCTTTTCCCAATAAAATCAGTCTCAAGAGGAGAACTGCCTGTTTTAAAGCCTTTTTGTTTGTTTTGTTTTATTTGTGTCTCTTCTGCTGGAGTGTCCCTGGCCCAGGGGTGGGGGGATGACTGGGAGAGGTGGGTGGGACAGGAGGGTTCAATCTTGTTGCTTTTTTGGTGTGTGTGTGTGTGGGTGGGTGTGGGTGTGTGTGGGTGTGTGTGGGTGTGGGTGTGTGTGTGTATTTGGAGTTTTCTGGCTGGGCAGGCCCTTCTCACAGTGTGAGCCAGTCCTTTGGGGATGGGGGGGCGGGGTTGTGTGCATCGGGACCCTTGCCCGGGGGTCTGTGCTTCTTGGGGCTGGATGGGAAAGGAGAGAGCAGGGAGGAGTTAGCACCATTGGGTGGAAGGTTTCTGTGGTTGCACCCTCAGCGGGGGTGGGTGGGATAGCAGCAGCTGGTGGGGGTGGGGGCGGGGGGGCATGTGGTGCCAGGGGGCATCAGGAGAGCTGGGTGTGACCCCCTCACACACCACACCTCCACCACCACCATCTCAACCTCAGATCTCATGACCTGGGCTCCTGGAGTCCCTATGCCCAGTATGCCCCCTCCGCCCAACCTCTGAGACACCAGAGGGCAGCCTGGGCCGTCGCCGGCACTGAGGAAAGGGCACCACATACGATGGGGGTGACACTTTACCCTCCTCCCTGCTCTTGTAGCCCATGATGGAGGAGCAGCGCTGGCTCCCAGGCATGGGTTCCAGCGTTGTGCCCCACCACCTGGGAGAGGTCAGGGCCACCCTGAGAACCAGGAGGGGTGGGGAAGGGGGAGCTGGCTGCAGCGCCCAAGGCGCCCAGGCCAAGCTAAGTGCACTTGACTCAGGGAGGGGTCGAGGGGGACCAGGCCCCTCCGAGGTGCTGGTTTGTGTTGGGGTGGAGCACACGGGGTGGAGCTGAGCACCCCTCCCCCCCAGGGGGTTGGGCCAGATACGGAAAGGGGTCTAAGAACATTTCCCCAGGGCAGAGTAAGCAGGCAAGGAGTCAATATTGGGGCAAAGGGGCCAGGGCTCAGACAGCCTCCTGCTCACCCATCCCTCCACCTACCTAGGGCTCCAAGCTGCCCCTCTAGTGCTGCTCTGGAAAAGGTACTTGAATCATGAGTGGAAGTGGGACAATGAAAGGCTCACCGTGCCCACTTAGGGAAGGGCTGGGGGAGAATCTGCTCGGGTCGGTGGCTGGGGGAGGGAGGAGGGCAGGGCACAGCCTGGGAGAAACAGACCAGAGCCACACTGCCCCGGGGCCAAAGAAGGTCCCTTGATCCTGCAGGTGCCCTCCAGGCCCTTCTGCTCTGGACCTCCACCACCTGCCTGGCCCTTCCCCCCCCCCCGCCTGTCCCACACCCCAGCCACCACCTGGGAATTCTGGTTGCCCTACTCTGTCCAAGGCCCCCAGTTTTTGACCCCAGTGCTCATGTGGCACTACCAGAGGCTCGGTTCTGAACCCCTCCCATTTCCCTCCCTCCCAGTGGCTCAATCTGAGTATGGGGATGGGGATGGGGTTGAGGTGGGGAGGGGGGGGAAATGTCCTTCCCCTCCCCTTCAGTCACGTCCCGGCCCACCTGCCACCAAGCCAGTGGGGAGGACTTGTCCTGGGCTCTGACCCACAGCGGGCATCCCCAGCCTTAGCACCCTGAGGATCGGTCCCCATGAGGCTGGAGGCGGAGGGCCCTGCCTGGGGAGTGGAGAGGGGGAGGGGGAGAGGGGGGGGCCACAGGGGCTACTGCTCAGTCAGTGACAACTGAAGGATCCTTTTGAATTCTTCCTCCTCCTGGCGCTCCCGCCGTTCGGCCTCCTCCTGTTCCTGGGCCGACAGCTCCATGGCCAGACGAAGCTGCTCATCGTAGCTAGGGAAGACGTGGCCGGGGCGGCCAGGGCTGGGGGCGGAGGCTGGGGGGGCCGGGGGGCCGGGCTGCCGCTGGGGAGTGTGCTGGGGGGGCCTGTGGGGAGAGGAGAACCATGATACAATTCAACCGACCCAGCCCTTTCCGCTCTTTCCATGGGGGAGGCCGGAGGAACAAGGACCAAGTTCATAGGCAGGTCACTGCTGGGAACTTCATAGGCCACTCAAGCCAACCCGCTGGTTTTACAGAGGAAGAAACTGAGTCCCAAGGAGGAACTCCCAGACCAGCTGGTCCAGCTCCCTGATTTTACACTTGAGGAAGCTGAAGCCTGGAGAGAGGAAATGATTTGCCCAAAGTCCCATAGCTGGGAAGCAGGAAGGAGAATTTGAACCCAGGTCCTCTGCCTAGAATCTGATCCAGAACGCTTTCCCTTACATTAAATTGGTCTGGGGACATTCTGACCTTTGCCTAGGCTTGGGGGATTTGTCTGGCCTGCTTTTGAGAGGCTGCCCCAACCTGAAAAGGTATTTCCACCAAAAGCCTTGGGAAGGGGGACCCTCCGCCCCCAGCACCTGGGCTTCAATAGAGCGCAGCCTGCCTAGGGTATGGGGAGGGGGGTGCCCTGGGGCTCTAACCCCTTTGCCCTGCTCACTGTGGGCAGGGAGTCAGGCACCCTGGAGGGTCTGGGAGAGAAATCCCCAATCCCTCTCCCCTACCTTGGGGCCACCCAGGGCTTTGGCTGGAACCCCAGAATTCCCGCTTGGCCCCACCTGGTGCCCTCTGTCCCTCTGTCACTGACCTGTCTGGCCTTCGGCCTTCCTGGGACATGGGGTGGGTGCCAGGCTTGCTATTGGTCAGCGCTTCCCAGATGGTGACCTGGGAGAGGGGGCACCGGGCATGTTAACCTGACCCTGAAGTCACCCGCCCCCCAAAAAAAATCACTACTCCTTTCCCATCCCCAGCATAAGGCCTTCTGGGCTTTTCCCCTGGGGGGTGGGTAAAAGGTGGTGGGAGGGAGAGGGCAAAGATGGGGGAAGGACTGACCCACTCAGTCCCTGGGTCCCAGCTGATGGATGGTGTGGCCCCATAGGGTGCCCTGCCTCCACCCCAGGCCCAGGAGAGGCTGAGCCAGAAGTGGGCACTGCCAGCTGGGCACACCTGGTCATATTCACTGCCTGCCTCTAACAGGCTCTGCTGGATTGCAAACTGCAGCAAATCATCCTCTTCCTCTCGGCCTGGCTCCCTCTGGCTGCCTAGGACACTGTACCCCCGAGGTGCCTCGAACAGGGAGGGTGCGATCTCACAGCCTCGGCATGATGCTGGGCAGGGGGCAGATCAGGAGGTAGGGAGAGAAAGAGAGACACATGAGTGAAGAAGGGCCAGGACACCTGGGAGGGACCGTAGGCATCATCTAGCTGCCCCCCCCATTTTATGGAAGAGAAGAAAGGCCAAAAGAGGGAGAATAACTATCCAATGTTTGAGATAGGATTTGAACCCAGTTCCAGGCATCAGCCTGTACTTATCTGACTATATCACCCTGGGAAGCCCTGCTGGTGAAGGAGTCCTTCTGTGGCTCTGCTTGCCTCATATCACCCCCCTCCCCAAACCACACCAGGCATCTCCAGGGCTTTGGGCAGTGAAGACCAGGACTCCTTAAGCTGCTATGGTGGGGGGTAGGGGGTGCGATGTGGGGTCAGGGAAAAGAGGAGAAGGTGTCTCACTCATGGAACTGGAGCTGCTGATGCTGGAGTTGTCACTGCTGGGGGATGGGGCTTCGCTGCTGGGGCTGCCTCGGACAGAAGTCACAGGCTCATCACAGCCATTAAGGTTCCCGAACGTGATTCGGGCATTAAGGATGTGGAAGATGGGGATTTCTGGGGAAGAGAGGGAAAGGAGAGAAGAGTGCTGAGAACGTCCTCCCTGCCTTCTCTCATGGCCCGTTCCCCTCCTACCCACCCAGTCTGACCGAGGTTGGCCCACAGCCTTGGCCTAACACTGGGCAGAATGGCATTCAGTCATTCACTTAGGGAGCACTTATGTAGTACCTACTGTATACCAGACGTTGTGTTTGGTAATGAGGAGGCCAAGGCAAAGATCCAAAGAGCCCTGCCCTCAAGAAGCTTATGTTTTTCTAAGCTTCTGACTCAGCTAGTTCATAAGGCAAGATGGAACAGACTTTGGAGGTCACCTATGACCTCATCATAAAGACAAGAAAACTAAGGCCCTGAGATGGAAAGGGACTTGCCTAAAGTGAGAGAGGAGGAGGAAGGAGGAGGAAGAGGGGGGAGGAAGGTGAAGAGGGGGAGGAAAAAGAGGAGGAGGAGGAGGAAGTGGAGGAGTTAGAGGAAGGGGAAGAGGAGGAGGAAGAGGAAGAAGGGGAGGAGGAGAAAGAGGAGAAGGGGGAAAAAGAGGAGGAGGAGGGGGAAAAGGAAGAGGAGGAAGAGGAGGAGGAGGAAGAAAAGAAGGAGGAGGAAAAGGAGGAGGAGGGGGAAAAAGAGGAGGAGGAGGGGGAAAAAGAGGAGGAAAAGGAGGAGGAGAGAGGGAAAGAGAGAGAGAAGGGAGAAAGAGGAAGAGAGAGAGGAGACAGAGAGACAGAGAGACAAAGAGACAGAGAGAAAGAGAGGAGAAAGGAAGAGAGGAAAGAAAAGAAGAAGGCAGAAAAAGGGGAGAGGGAGAGGAAAAACAAATGGAGAGACAAAAAGAGAAGGAAGGGAGATAGAGACAGAAAGATAGAGAATGAGAAAGAGACAGAAACTGAGACAGAGAGAAAGAAAGGCACAAAAAAGGGGCAACAGAGAAAGGGAGAGGAAGGTGGGAAGAGAGGCAGACAGAGAGAGAAAGGAAGAGGGGAGAGAAAAGAAAGGGGGTAAGGGAGGGAGACAGAGACAGAGATGGGTAGAAAGAGAGGAGAGAAAAGGGGAAAACAAAGAGGAAGGGGGAGGGAGAGAGACAAAGAGACAGAAGGAGAGAAGAGAGAAAGGGAAGACAGAGGGGGCGGAGGGAGGGAGGGAGAAGGAGAGAGTGCGCAACATTAAGATGTCCCAAAGCCTGGAGGCAGTGCTCTTGTGCTCGGCACTCCCCATAGCCCCTTGACCTCAGGCCTGGGCAGGGGGACAGAACTGAGTGGACGGGTTGGCAGGGGAGAGACGAGAGGCATACTCACCAATCTTGACAGGAAAACCAGGGGGCAGGCGCAAGGTGATGAAGTCTCGGAGCTTGGCGAAGAGGGCATTGCTGATGGCCATGAGGTCAATGATGGGAGCCACCTGCTCACACAGGGACAGTGGGTGCTCCTCACATAGCCATAGCTTGGCTTTGAACCTAGGGTGCCAGACCCCCAAGGTGAGGTGTGGGATGGAGATCTTAGGGAAGGAAGGATCACCCCTTCAAGTTATCCTCCCCCTTCCCCCAACCCCTGCCCCACGTCCCTTGTCAAGGAGCCAGCCCCCTGCCTCCTGCCATGCTCAGAGCCTGGGAATCAAGGTGTCCTCACTTCTGGGTCTTGGTGGTGAGCTCCATGGGCCGCCCCATGTCCCGGTTACCAAGCTCGAAGCTGGGGTTGAAATATTCCTCTGCCGTGATGGCGGTGGGGTTGGTATGGCTCAGCGTCTGAGTGATCAGGGTCTGTGCCAGGAAATCAGTTCAATTCATTCCAATTCAAACAGCATGTACACAGGATCCAAGGATCCTGGTGCCAGTACTGAAAGAACTTCATGGGCCATCTAGCCCAGCCCCCTCATTTTACTGATGAGGAAACTGTTGAACTGACCTTCTCGAGGTCACTCATATATTAAGTGTCAAAAGCAGAATTTGAACTCTGGTTTCTGATGCCAGAGTCAGTGCTCCCTCCATTTCAAGGCACTGTTTTCAGCTATGGTATGAGAAAACCACAATGAAATAGTCTCAGGCCTCAAGGAGTTTGTGTCCTATTGTGTGTGAGTGGGGAGGGCACAGGGGTAGAAGATGGAAGAACAGAGAAGCAAATATAAAATAAATACGGCATCATTTGTGGAGGAGATGGAGCCAACAACTAGGGGAATCAGGAATGGTTTCTGGTAGATGTTGGGGCTTGAGCTTGAAGGGAATCAGGATGGGGAGTTTAGGAGGGAGGGAAGGCCAAACATAGGGCACAGCCTAGACAAAGGACAAGAGGTGGGGGGATGGAAGGTGATGGAAGAGGAGCCGCTATATTAGGCAGAGTACAGGCAGACTGTCCATAGCATGGGCCAGTAAGGCCAGAGCTTAGGGCACCGGAGGGTGAGAAGTATAAAGTAAGCAGATTGTAGAAGGCATTAAAAGCCATAGTAGTCAGTATTTTATCCCAGAGACAACAGGGTCTCCTAAGCAAAGGACTGGCATGGTCAGACCTATTTTAGGGACATCAGTTTGGTGGCTGTGTGAAGAATGGATTGGTATATGAGACAAAAATCCCACCTCTACTTGCTATGATCCCCAAGCTGGGCTAAGCGCCTTCAAGGGATGGATCTCCCCTCAGCCTTGCCCAATGGACAAGCAAGCAATCGACAAGCATTTATCAAGCCCTTGCCATGTACCAGGCACTGTGCTCGGTACCAGGATACAGAGAAAGATAAAAGCAGTCTCTGCCCGCTCCTGCTCTCCAGGCCACCGTCAGGCTGACACAGCCTGCTGGTATCCAGGAGTTCTGGAGTTGAGGGGAGGGGAAGAGTAGGATCTCGTCAGGCTGTTGGGGGGCAGGGGGAGGCCTAGAACAAAGTCTCCCCAATACTTCCCTTCTGCCCTGCCCCCACACTCACATAGTCAATGTCACATGGTCACTTCCAGGCATGCCCCTCCCCAATGTAGCACTCACCCCATTATTGGGCCCCCCGTGCTGCTCAGCGATGCCCAGGAAGGACTGCAGTGGGGTCTTGCTCCCTGCAAGAGACAGAGGTCTCATCATATAGGCAGGTACCACCTGTTCCTACCTACTCCCCTTGGCACCCAGGCCCTGCAAGATCCATGACAGGAAAGCAGAGACCAGGACCAGAATCACGCCCAAGGTAGAAAGCAGAAGGGCTGCTATCCCACACTGGGCAAGGCAGGCCTAGGAGCTGAGCAGGGTGCCAAAGGACCAGGGGAGAGCTAAAAACAGCCACTTTCCATCTCCCCGGGACTAAGAGAAACAAAAAATCACCACCATGATTTTTAATGATTGTTTTAATGAATATTTAACCATCATGCTGATTTAATGATTTTAATTCACCATAAATGGTGAAATTAGTAACTGATGGGCATAATGCATTTGTCGTGGGGGCAGCAGGGTAGAGTGGCTAGAATGCTGGACATGAGAGTCAAAAGATCTCTGTTCTAATCCTGCCTCAGACACATACTAGCTACATGACCCTGGGTAAGTCATCTGGGGCACCTGAAGCAAGAGCCTCCACTTCCTCATCTGTAAGAAAGAGATCATAATAGTCTACATCAGGGGCAGCTAGGCGGCGCAGCGAATAGAGCACCGGCCTTGGGGTTAGGAGGATCTGAGTTCAAATCTGGCCTCAGACACTTGACACATGTCCTGGATGTGTGACCTTGGGCAAGTCACTTAACCCCAACTGCCCTGCCTTCCCCTCTCAAAAAAATTAATAATAATTGTCTATATCACAGGGTCCTTATGAGGACCAAAGGAGAGAACAGTAATGCACTAAAAGTCTCATCTTCTGTTTGGTGGGACTTCAGAAAGAATGGTACTGTTCTTTTTTTATTTTTTATTTTTATTATTGCTGTTTTTCTCAATCTATTGTGCAGGTAAATAAAAATCACCATTTCCTATAAAAACATTAAGGAGTCATTAAACCTTTTTCTTCCTCAGTTTCCCTCCAGAGTGTTTTGAGGATCAGATGATGTAATATTTGTGCAGCGCCTGGCTCATAGGAGCCACTTAATAAATGCTTGTCTCCTTCCTTCATCTTCCATAGGTTCACTGAGAGCCTCCTCAGGATGCCAATAGCAGATAGGATGGGGTCGATGTGTACTTTGTGTTTTTGCTAATTTTGATCACTTGCGTGAGGTCGCTCTATTCTGAAAGATTTTCATTCCACGTAATTTGGAGGTTGTGAGTATTCGGGGAAGTGATGGCTATTGAAAATGTTGGTCCTGGATTTTTAAAGTCAGTATTGCGTCTAGATGACTGTGGGTAATGGCCTTATCTGGGGTAGCCCTCTAGCTCTGGCACAGTTTATTTATTTACACAGTTACACGCCAGAGAGCTGCAGGTGTAGAATTCTTACGACTTGATAGTATCTAAGTGTTCAGTATACACTACACACCATTTCCTTGCAAAATCTGCATCTATCCATATTGGCTGAGCTCCTTGTGGGTGACCTTGCTGTAATTTTTGGAGGCGATTCTTGAGTCTAATATAATCATTATAAACTCTGTTTCTGAAAAAAAAATAATCCATGGGACTTAGCCACTTGTTCATTGCTTCCTTCTGGATAGCATTTTTGATTGAGTTTATGTGGCTGCCATCCATGGAACGTCTTTTGGTTCCACATTTAGATCTTAGCCATTAGAAACTCTATCCAAAGGTAACCCAATATTGGTCCCATCCCAGAAGTATTTCTTTAAGTTTTAACTGAATTAGCATGCAATCCGAGAACTCTTATCAATCCTCCTCCTCTTTGTCGACAAAGACGTGTTCATCTTTCTATGACTACCTGAGGGTGGTAAGCGCTTTGTTTCATTAACACTGTACAGGTTTATGTTCAGATCATTTGCTGTGCATTTTATTGTACTAAAAGTACGCACTGACTTACACTGCAAAGATGTTCATCGCTCTAAAGCTGTTTTTCTTATCGACCTTCTGATTCAGGATGATAGGAATCAAGAGCTGGAAGGAACGTCAGAGGGCACCTTGTCCATTACCCTCATTTCACAGATAAAGAAACTGAGGCCGAGAAAGGTGAAATTCTTTTTTAGATCTTTATAGTTATTGCTTTCATTCACTGGCTCTATTTGACCGCCATATTGAAGCTAAAAGCTTTGAGTCTCTATTTTTCTCAACACACTTTAAGAATTTTTATACTCTTTCACTCCAAAGATCTTTTTATATCACTGGAGAAAATTTCTGTGTGACAAAGAGGCTGTGGAATGGGTTTACTGATGGAGCTATGGCTCCATGTATATCATTCATGTACGTCAAGTGACTAATATTATTATCACTCCCCGCTCCAATGTCTAGAAGTTTGAAGTCCAGGCTCTGCCACTAACTGCCTGGGGTAACCTTAGGTAAGCCATTTCACTCCTCTAGGCTTCAGACTGTTCATCTATAAAATGAAAGCGTTAAGGAGAAGAGATAGGAGAAGAAATTTCCACCTCGCCTAATTAGAGGGCCAGAAATGTTAAATGCTCCACCTTTTCAGATTTTTCCAATGTATCGATGACTTATGCTAATTTTTCCTTCTCTTTGTTACAACACCTTATTTGTAATGTGAGATTGTTCTCTAGAAGGGGAAGGGGGAAGGATGGTGGGGGGCAATATGGTTAACTTAAAAAATGAAAAAGAGACTTCAATGAAAACTCTTTTAAGAAAAGAAAGGAGCTAAAAAAAAAATGAAGAGATTGGACTCCAATGCCCCTTCTAGCTCGAGCTTATTATTCTATGACTTCTCTGGGCCTCATATGCATATGTAAAATGAGGGGGTTGAACTCAATGACGACCCTTCCAGCTAAGGAAGGGCGTACAGATTTTTGTTCAGATCATTTGCTGTGCATCTTATTGTACTAAAAGTATGCACTGACTTATATTGCAAAGATGTTCATTGCTCTATAGCTGTTTTTCCTATTGACCTTTTGATTCAGGATGATAGAAATCACAGATTGAGGGATGGAAGGAATGTCAAAGAACACCTTGTCCTGTATGTCTTCTTTCATCCTAGATCTGTAGGTCTAAGATGCTATGATAGTATCTGACTCTCACCACACCCCTGTGCCATAAGGTCACCAGACAATAATATTTTAAAATTTCAACTACGGCTCAAGTGTTGAGGTATGAGGAGAGCTTGGCAAGGAGGAAAGAGGGCAGAGGAAGGGCGACCCGGACCCCCCCAGCCAAAGCCCTTTTATGACTTGAGCAGATGGTCTCTGAGAGCAGCCTGAAGCCAGCCTGCTGAGGAGTCACTCCAGCCTTTGAGGAGCTGGCTCTTGGCCCATGGGTATACAATCCTGGCCATGGCCAAGGCGTCACTGGAAGCCATTCCAATCTGCAAGGATCTGCCCAAGCTTGCCCTCCGCTGGCACAACATTCCAAACCAGGAGTTATTAACTTTTTATTGTGTCACATGCCCCTTTGGCAGTCTGGTAAAACTTGTGGGCCCCTCCTTTGAATGAGATTTTTAAACAAATAAAATAAAATACATAGGATTACAGAGAAAACCAATTATATCAGATCATAGTTATCAATTAAAAAAAAAACGAGTTCATAGACCCCAAGATCCCTTGTTATAGAGCCATGATAATGGAGGGGACTTTCATGAAAGAATTTTTTTAAAAACCTGCCATCCCTTTAGTGCTTTAAGGTTGCAAAGCATTTTATAATCACCTTTAATCCTTTACAAAGTCCTAGTCTGTAGGTAGTACAGGTATAATTATACCCATTTTACAGATGAGGCAGGAAACTGACTCCCAGAGTTGAAGAGATTTGCCGAGGCTTATACAGCTAATGAGTGACAGAGTGGGGACTGAAATCCCTCTTCTGACTCCAAATCGAGCACTCTGGGGTTTCCCTGGTTTCCTTTAAGGTTCAGCTCAAATCTCATCTTCCTTTTCCCGGACACTCTCCCTGCCCCAGCTATTAGTGCCTGCCCCTCTCAATTACCCCATGTTTCTTTTGTTGTGTCTTACATAGACCTAGGGATTTACAAATCATCTTCCCCATTAGATGGCAAGCTCCTTGAGGGCAGGGACTGTTTTCTTCCCTTTCATTGTATCCCCAGCACTTAGCCTGGCACACAGTAAGCACACAATAAATGCTTGTTGACTGGTTGACCACACTAGCATTCTTCACTGTTATATTCCCTGTTTTAGACAGGATAACTGAGGCTCAGAGAGGGAAGGTCATTTAATTAGTTAGTGGCAAGGCTGAGGTTGGATCTAGTCTCTCCTGACTCCCTCACTCAGGGCCTTTTCCACTGGACCACAGTGACCCCTTGCTGGGATGCTAGAAGATATTGCCAGAGGGAGCAGTGCGGATTCTGCCTGCCCCGCCCCCCACCAGGACTTCCACACTTACCTTTAATCTTGCCTTTGTGCTGTTCTGATAAATGCTCTGTCCGGGTTCGGGTGATGAGCTCCACATTGGATGCACCATACACCTGGCAGAGGTCAGAATGGAGGTTCAGAAGCAGATTTCCCCACTCCCTGTCCTTTCCCCCACCCCAACCCACAAAGTGGGCTTCCCACTACCTTCTCCCCACCCACTTTCTCCCTGTGGGCCTCCCACCCACTTCCTGAAGGAAAGAAAACAAGTGGAAAGGACCTAGAGAGGTCATATGGTCCAGTCCCCTGCCTTCACAAGGTCGTCAGCAACTTCAATTAGACTAAATTCCTGGAAGGCAGGGACCTTCTCTTGTCTTTGCATGGCTTAGCACAGTGCACCTGTGACTCCATCCACGGGGGCACCTCCCTGGTACAAACATGGTCGATGCTTTGTTTTGCTGAATGGCTAAATGAGTGTCTAGGTAATGAGCCCTCACATGCCCGAGTACAGGAGCGGCATTTCTAAAGTGCAGCAAGGCGGACGGCCCTGGGAAAGGGGCGAGGTTTGGAGTCAAGGCTCAGCTGCATCACTTACTACCTTCCTGACCTTGGACAAATCTCTGATCCTCTCTGGGCCTCCAACTAGACGTCCCCTAAGGTCCAGCTCCGAAATCTCTTCTACGAGCCACTGTCTCCACTTTATAGGTGAGGAAACTGAGCCCAAGGTCTCGCAGTTGATTAGTGACAGAGGAAGAAACACCCAGCTCCCAAACACCCTCCTGCCTAGTGCCTTTTCCATAGATCATGAGGGCTCCCCACCCTTCATTCATTCAATTCAATAAACATTAAGCACCTACTATGTGCCATGCACTGGGGATAGAATAAGAAGCAAAAGACAGTTTCTGCCCTCAAGGAAGTCCCTCTCTTGGCCCTCCTGAGGGCAGGCCCCAGGTGCCTCTTCTGTGCCCAGCCCCTGTGTGCCCTTTACCTTAGCCTCATAGCCATTCACCATTTCAGTCTTCTCACTGCGCCAGCCCAAGATGCCTGTTTTATTTCTGGAGAAGTAGAGGGGCGTAGAGACGGGCTAGAGCCTCCTGAGCACGGGGACCCGAGGAGCCCCTACCCATCCCCCACCCCCTCCTCCCTTCCCACCTCTCAAAGGAGATGTTCTTGGTGTCCAGCTGGGTGGTGACAACGGGTGCAGTGAGGCGGCTGAGCACCTGCTCTTCTGTAGGCTGGACAGCAGCCAGCAGTACATCGCGGTCGTGGGCAGCCAGTGCCAGGGTCTCTGTGTAGACCACTCGCCGGTCATGGTCGATCTCCATCACCACTGCGCTTGTGTCTGCCCCAGAGGATAAAACGGACAAAACACCAGATGGAGGAGGGGAGGGCGAGTGCCCCTCCCCATGGCCTTCCCCTAATGCCTTTGGGATTCAGGAGAGGACACAGACCACGGCCCTCTACTATGACCGCCCCCCCCCACTCCGCATCTAACACTCATGCATTATAAATTAATTTCATTCATTCATTCAGTGACCATCTATTAAGCACCTACTATGGGCCAAGCACTGTTGGGTGCTGGGGAACCAGACAAAAATGAATTAGTTTGCCTTTGAGGAGCTTATATTCCATTGGCAAGAATGTCCTCGAGATGGGTTCCCATCCCAAGGATAGGGTGCATACCTGGGACAGTTCGTCAACAAACACTTATTCATGGGCACCTACTATGTGCCAGCACTGTGCTAAGCACAGATCCACGCAAAATGCCGGCTATTCTGGGGCTTAACTCTGACCCTCTGCTCCTCTCCCATCTCTTTCTCTTCCTGGCCCATCCCCATCCTCTTCCTATCCTGTCCTAAGACTGACCTTGACCCCTGAAGACGAAACTACGGTTTCCCCGCTGCCACGTCATGTGGTCAAAACCGAGGAGCGTGGTATCCACTCGAAGGTTCTGCCCGCTCTTCCAGACCTTGTAGGTGTCGCTGGGGCAGATCTTAGACACCAGGGGCACTGGGGAGAGGAGGCCTATCCATCAGGGGTCTGGTGCTTGAAGTTTCGGGCAACATTCCCCCTCCCATCTCTGAGTATTCCTCTGCCGAGGGGCTCTTCCCAGAAGTCAGTGGGAAGCAGACCCTGGCTCCTATGAACGCAGCCCACACAACCCTATCCATCCATCCCGGAGCCAAAATGTGTGGGCAGTAAAATATCAGGGAGAGGTTAGAGAGACGCTAAAAGGACATCCCCCCAAATCCACCTACCACTGCCCTACCCAACCAGATTGTAACTAAGGGAAAATGCTACAGAGGGGAGAGTATTGAATTTAGAGCCTGAGGACCTGGGTTCAAATGCTGGCCCTGACATCATTGAGCCTTGGGCTTCATCTCTCTGGGTGTCAGATAAAATGAAGAGGTTTCAGCTTGTGACGAAGAAGTGGTGGGCACAAGGGGCAGAGTGAGACATACATTTTTGGATATGGCCAACGTAGGAACTCATTTTTCTTGATTATGCCATATGTTATAAGGGTTTTGCTCTTCTTTTTTTCAGTTAAATGAATTAATGAGGGTTTATTATTTAGACATTTAGTTATTCATTCAACAAATGTTCCTTACGCATCTTCCATATCTACATCAGGGCATTCCTTATACTGATGGAATCATAGGTCTCCTCCTTCCATTAGGGGAAGGGCAGAAAGAAAAATTAATGCTTGTTAATTGAGGGGGGGGAACAAAATAAAATGAGACACCCTCTGAGAGCCCCTCCAGCCCTTAATTTGTGATTCTATGAATGAACAATGAACTTGGGAGTCAAACCTGAGAGTGGGCTCATGACCCATCTCCGCTGCTCCCGAGCTGGGCAGGTTGATCCTGCTCTCTGGGTGATTTTACTCTCCTCTAACACTCGTGGGAAGACCTACATGATTCTGAAGGGCCCTTTCAGCTCCAACGTTCCCTGGTTCCAGGATCCTGTGGTTTGAAGCCCTTAACTGCCGGGGGCCCAGAAGAAGGCCTCAGGACAATGGCCATGGACAGGAGTCAAGGGCAGGCAAGGTGCTAGGGTCCCCTCACCCAGCCCTGGACAGTGTGACTCACCCCAGCTGGTGAATTCCCATTTCATTTCCACGTAGAAATCCTGGGCCTGGGCCAGAGAAGAGAGAAGGAGATAGCTGGGTTTGTTTAGGTAGGACTGGGTGGTAGGAAGAGGGAAGAGGAAGAAGGGAAGGATGACAGGGAGCAGGGACGGATGGAGCGGGGGAAGGCTGAGGACCAAACAGGGAAGGCCGCAAAGGGCAGGGGCGGGGTTACCTTTCGGAGTTTCTCCAAGAGCACAGGCACACCTGCCAGCCTCTTCACGGCCCGCTGGTAGTCCCGGTACCGTAACACCAGCTGTACCAGTTCTAGATCTCGAGTGCTCACGGCCTCCTGGAGCACTGGGACAAGGGCAAGCATGGGGGGGGGTCACTGGAGGTTCCAGGGATCCTAAGTCTAGAGCCGGAAAGGACCTCAGAAACTACCTAGTCCAACCCCAGCCCACACCCTAACCACCACCATTTTACATATGAAGAAATGAAGCCCAGAGAGGGTAAGCCATTTTTTCAAAGTCTCACAGGTAGTAAGCATCAGGGTAGGATCTGAAGCCAGTTCCTTTAACTCCTGAGTCAGAGTGTTTCCACCACACTATGACGCTTCCAACTCAGATAGGAACAGAGCAGGATCTGGGCTGGAACGTGGAGGTTCCGAGGCAGAACAGCCAGGCCTGGGAAAGGGCCAGGCTTCTAGGGGTAGACAGTGGGGAGATAGAGACCATTCTAGGGAAACAAGAGGGAAGGAAGGGAGCCCACCTGTCCAGCCGCTGCGGTTCTCTCTGCCCACGTCCGCACCGTGTGCCAGGAGCACCCGGGCACACTCCAAATGCCCCAACGTGGTGGCCAGATGCAGCGGAGTCCGGCCTCGGGGGTCTAGCTGCTCAATATCCACCTGAAAATAAACACAGGCTTGGTTAACTCATTTGGCCACTCACCCCTGACTCCCAAGTCAAGAAAGGCAAGCTCCAGATTTGGGTTCTAGTCCTGATTTTGCCATTCAATAGCTGTGTGATCTGGAGCAAGCTCCTCCCCGCAGCTGATTCTTTGTTTCCTCATCTGTTAAATGGGATAATGATACCCACCAGGCTGACCTCACAGACTTGTAAGAGCCAAATGAGTCAGCAAATATCTACATGCTATGAAGAGTTACTCAGAAAACTTGAGAGCAGTTGAGCATAAATTAGATATAGACCAGCAGAAATCTCACACCATATACCAAAATAAACTCCAGATGGACCTGTGACTTAGAAATAAAAGGTGACATCATAAGCAAATTAGAGGAGCAAGGAAGACATTACCTGTCACATCTAGGGCTAGGGGAAGAGTCTGAGGCCAAACAAATAACTAAAAGGAAGGATCATGGAAAAGAAAATGGACAATTCTGATTGTGATATAAATTCCAAAAGATTTTGCACAAACAAACCTAATACAGTTTGTATTCGAAGGGAAATTTGAAAAGAAAATTAAGAAATTTGTTTCTTTAATAAACATCTCTTGTTTAATTTTTTAAAATATGTAAAAACAATGCCATTTATGTCACTAGGTTTTTTCTGTTTTGGAGAATATAGTTATTTTTCATAAAAATATATTACATTAATATTTAATGAGGTTGTTGTTATTTTAAATAAATATCTTAAAATTAGAAGACAGGTAACTAGAAAAAAAGTCTTTTCACTCAATTTTTCTAATAAAGGTCTTATATCTAAGATATATAAGAAACTAATTCAAATGTATAAGACTAAGAGCCATTCCCCAATTGATAAATGGTCAAGGGATATGAACAGACAATTTTCTTTCTTTTAATTTTTTTAAAGTTAATTTGTTTTAGTTTTCAACATTCATTTCCATAAGTTTTAAATTTTCTCCACCCCCCCCAATTCCCCCTCCTGAACACAGCATGCAATCTGATATAGGCGCTATATATACATTCCCATAAACATATTTTCACATTAATTATGTTACATAGAAGAATTAGAATGAATGGGAGGAACCACGAGAAAGAAAAAACAAAACGAAACAAAAAACGAAAATAGTCTGCTTCGCTCTGCATTCAGACTCCACAATTCTTTCTCTGGATGTGGACGGTACTTTCCATCATGAGTCCTTTGGAATTGCTGAGAAGGCCTAAGTCTACCAAAATCAGTCATCACACACTGTGGCTTTTACTGTGTACGGTGTTCTCCTGCTTCTGCTCACTCCACTCAGCATCAGTTCATATATGTCCTTCCAGGTTTTTCTGAAATCTGCTTGCTCATCATTTCTTATAGCACAATAGTATTCCATTACATTCATACACCACACCTTGTTCAGCCATTCTCCAATCGATGGGCATCCCCTCAATTTCCAGTTCTTGGCCACTACAATAAATATTTTTGTAAATGTGAGTCCTTTTCCCATTTTTATAATATCTTTGAGACACAGCCTGAGAGATGGTATTGCTAGATCAAAGGGTATGCACATTTTTATAGCCCTGTGGGCATAGTTCCAAATTGTTCTCCAGAATGGTTGGATCAGCTCACAACTCCACCAACAATGAATTAAACAGGTGATTTTCAAAGAAAGAAGTCCAAGCTATCAACAACTATATGAAAAAAAAATGTTACAAATCATTAATAATTAGGGAAATGCAAACCAAAGAAACTCTAAGAAATGGAAATGTGGAACCCCACATCTAGTAGATTGGCAAAGATGACAAAAAAGGAAAATAACAAATGTTGGAAAGGCTGGGGGAAAATAGGCACATTGATGCATCATTAGTAGAACTGTGAATTGACCTGGCCATTCCAGAATGCAATTTGGAAAGTTATGACTTTGACCCAGCTATTCCCCTCTTGGGCCTCTACCCCCAAAGAGAACAAAGAAGAAGGAGAAAGACCCATACTGCAAAAATATTTGGGGCAGTTCTTTTTGTAGAAACTAAAACTTGGAAACAAAGGAGGCGCCCACCTCTTGGGGAATAATAGTTAAATTAATTTTGGTTTATGAATGTAAATGGGATATTATAGTGCCATAAGAAATGATGGAACGGACAGTTTCTGAGGAAATTGAGAAGACCTCCATGAACTGATACAGAAGGAAGTGAGCCAAATGAGGACAATCTATACAATGATAACAGAAAAACAACTTGGAAAGACTTCAGAACTCTGATGGAGGCAGAAAACCGAAGGTGAAAACAGGCCTCCCACCTCCCTCCAGAGGTGATGGATTTAAAATGCAGAAAGAGACAGACATTTTTAGACACGGCCAAGGTGAACATCTGTTTTGCTGGACCACGTATAGTTATCAGGAGGGTTTTGTTTTGTGGGAGGAAGAGATAATGAAGGCTTGCAAAAATAAGCAAATTAATGTTTAAAGCATTAAAAAACCCACTACTCTATGCCCACCAAAAAGATTAAAATGCAGAACAATCTAGCCTGTCCCTCTCCCCTCAGCCATGTAACGGAAATTGTTCCCTCCCACAGCAGGGGAGAGAAGAGGCGGCTTCTAGGTAATGGATGTACCCTCAGAATGGGAGCCTTGAGGCGGGGCAAAGGGGCCATTCATTCGTAACAACAGTAAGGGCTCTGTAGCACTGCAAGGTTGGCAAAGAGCCTTGAGTGTGTTATCCCGTCTGATCCTCATAGCAGCTCTGTGGGGGGCGGGGAGCCTATTATCGTCCCCATTTTACAGATGTGCAAACTAAGAATGAAGATTCTACAGTTACTAAGTGTCTAGGGCAGGATTTGAACTTAGGTCTTCCTGACTCCAGACTCATTGCTTTATCCACTACCTTCCTTAGTGCCTCATCCATCCATCCATCCATCCATCCATCCATCCATCCATCCATGCATCCATGCATGCATGCATACACACACGCATGCATGCATGTATTTAACAAGCATTCATCACGTGCCTGTTATGTGCCAAGTCCTAGGGACACAAAGACATAAATTCAATAGTCGCGTTCCTTTTTTTTCCGTATCTTTGTTACAAAGGAAGGCTTGCTGGGTGGATGAGCAGGGGTATCTTTGAAATTGAATTTGATATAAAAACAAAAGGCATCAATCACGTTTAAAACCATTGGTAAACATTGTTGCTGTCCTCAAAGAACTTACATTCTACTGAGTGTGTGTGTGTGTGTGTGTGTGTGTGACATGTACATAGATAAAAAATATACACAAAGTAACAGATAGTTAGAAAAGCATTCCCCCTCCCCCCACCAAGAGGTGGAAGTTGAAGGAGATAGGGTAGCAAGGGGTAGAGGTGAGAAAGAAGGGCAATCCAGGCACAAGGGATAGCCTATGCAAAAGCATGGAGATTGGAGATAGAATCTTATGTTCTAGGAACAGCAAATAGGCCAAGTCAGCTGGACCATAGAGGTCATGAAAGAGAATGTTATGTAATCAGCCTACAAATGTGGACCAGAGCCAATTTGTGCCGGGCTTTTAAAGCCAGACAAAGGGGTTTGTATTTGAGCCTAGGGGCAGTAGGGAGCCCTTGGAGATTCTTGAGCAGGGGAACGACATAGTCCGACCCATGCTTTAGGGTCACTCTGGAATCCTAGCTGGGGCAGCCAGGGACAGGAGATGCTCGGTACTTTATTCCAGGCTGTCTGGAGCTCTCTGCTGTCCCCTCCTCCCACCTCACAAGGGCCTCCTGAGGCTGAGGAAGGAACAATGCCTCCCCCACCATTTAAAATGGAAAAAGGCCTCTATTCATTGCCCAGGAGTATGGCTAAGTCTGGGGGACCAGGATGGAGAGGGAGGGAGGATCTTACCCTGAGCGCATGGCACTAACCACAGGAACAGAAAAAGGGCCTCCCGGGTGCAGGCTCAGCAGAAGGGGCGATGCTGGTTCGGGGTGATGGACACGAGAGGGAGGGGGAGGTGGCAAAGGCCAGGAGATGCCAGTGACACCCACTCTTCCTCCTCTGTCTCTCCCTTCTCTATGCACAATTATTCCAATAAACCCCATTGCCTTTCTGGTCCTGGCACAGCAGGGCACTAACAAAGTCCTGGAAAGGATGGCAGTAGGGATGAGGTGCCTGGGCCCTCCTCCCCCACCCGGGCATCTCCCATGTCCCAGCTGCCCAGGCTGTCCTGCATCCCAGGGCAGCCAGCAGCTGGCAGTTGCTACATAGAAGGACAGAGGCTGGTGCTGCCCTCTCCTGAGAGGTGCCAGGAAGAAGCCTCCAAAGGGCCCCTTCACCACTGCCCTAGAGAGAGCCCAGCCCTGGGCAAACGCCTCCTTTCCCATGAGCCTGCCTCCCTAGACATACACCAGGGAAACCCTGACTGGCTCTGACTTTTGCATGGGCATACCCCAAGAGAAAAATGCATCATTCCTCCTCTCTTCTCCATATCCCTCGAGCCACCCAAGCTGTATCACAAGTCACAGAGCTCTTAGGAAGGATGCCCCTGCCCCAAGCACCCCCTGGGAGCTACTCCCCACCCCAGCAGGGCAGGGGAGATAATATTCAGCTCAATCATTCTGTTCACCCTCAAAGGTTTTGCTGTAGGGACTGAGCCCTGCAGGTAGCAGGTCACTAGGCCCCAGGCTGGAATTTTGCAGAGCCACCTGGGCCACATCTGTGCCCTGCCTTGCCTGCCAACCCCCTCCCGGAAGGCGAAGGTGCAAACACGAGTGGGGAGGGGTGCTCCCAGTGAGCCCTGATCAACCACAGATCTGAAAGGAGCAGGGCTAACTGTGGAAATGCCATCTCACGCAGAGCCTAGGTGAGAGCATTCATTAAACTCCACAAAGGCAGAGAGAAGTATTTAATTACCAGAATGAAAAGATTTCTGGCAAGAGGGCATACCCTGGCCTCCCTGCTGCAGCCCAGGGAGACGAGGCAGGAGACCCAGGAAGGAGGCTCCAAAGCATCTCTCTCCTTGCGAAGGAGGGAGTTCTGGGAGCTGGAACCCTACTGGGCACAGAGGAATGAGTCTGCCCACATACACAGAGATACAGAGCTGGAAGGCACCTTCGAGGCCTTCATGTCCAACCCACTCATTTTACAGAAGATGAAACTAAGGCCCTTTCAGGGATTCGCCCAAGGTCACCGAGCTGGTGCGTGTAGACTGTCTGAAGCAGGATTTGAATCCAGAACTTCCTGACCACAAGTCCAGTGCTATCCAGTAGGCCAGTGGAGTCAAATTCACATAGAAAAGGATCACTATGGGCCACATATGGATTTAGAAAACCACAAATTAACATTATGTATGTTCTGTTGTATTTTAATTTCTTTTGTTAAGTATTTCTCAATTATATTTCAATCTGGTTCAGGCTGCACTTCCCCCTTCTCTCCCCCCCATCCCACTACCCCATCCTGCCTCACACAGACACAAACACGTGTGGCTCACATACTAACACATCATTTTCACGATGCATACATGTGACATGTGCTGTGTGCATTGTACATGTGCAGGTACAAATTATCCATCCAAACCAACATGTGTGTTCACAGATGCAGTATATGCATGTCATAAACCAACATGCCATATCACATGATTGGCAAGCAAACATGCATGTGTACATCTAAATCCTCCAACATGAAGCATTTGGTGCATGCTTCCATCACAGGGTGCGAGCATAGATTAATGTACCACAATACACCTGTACATGGGCCAGCACAAAAGATCCACACACCTGTACTTGTTCAGCCTACACATATGAAGGTCCAGGTACATTTATACATGCCTAAACACAGGTATGAACATATATGCTTGCACAGATCTGCCTGAGTACACATGTTTCTACATAGGAAAACAGACTCGACCTGGAGGCCCCTTGGAGTGCTTGACACTTCTCATTTTACGTATGACTAAACTGAGCCACAACACAGAGAAGTGATTGGTCCAAGGTCACAGAGGAAGGAAGCATCAGAATCAGGATTTGAACCCAAGTCCTCTGGTCCAAATCCAGGACTTTCCGCTTCTCCACAATACACACGTATAGACTATATACCATGTTGTGTGTGTACATACATGTGCATATATGTAATAGCCTGCCTGTCACGGCTACACATACAAAAACCTGCTTCAGTATACTGTGTGCCAGCCAAAGCTACAATATACTTACAGTAGTACATATGTGACCCACACAGATGGACCTATGTGTTCATGTACTAGCATACACACTTACTTCAGTAAGTCTGTAAGATACACAACAGCATGAACAGATGCACCTATGTGTATTCTATACCATGTAACAGCAGGTGCAAACACATATAGCACCTGCATACAGGTCATTGTGTACCAGAATCCATGCTGCATGTGCGTGTACCCACACCCATCCTGCAGAGAAAGGGGGCCCTGGGCCTCAATTCAGCACACCAGGTCTCTGGTCTAGGTTAGATAGCTGACTCTCGTGGCTTTGGACAAGTCACCTTTACTTCCTGGGCCACAGGCTCTCCCTCGGGAAAATGAAGGGGTTGGATGAGATGAAAGGTAAGATCCCACCTAGATTTCTATAGACTTTCTATAGACACAGAGCAGCAAACATGTTTGTACATACACTGGCATGTGAATCTATAATGCTTACTATATGTGCGACCCTGGGTAAGTCACTACCCTCCCTGAGACTCAGTTTCCTCAACAGTAAAGTGGGGGGTGGGGGGGAGAGGTGGTCTAGACGGCCTCTGAGGGGGGGGGAGAGGTGGTCTAGAAGGCCTCTGAGGTCTCTTCTGGCTTTCTTTGGGATTTGCCCCTGAGGAGGCTGAAGAGAGATAAAAACCAGCCGCACCCCACCCCTGAGGCCCAGGCCCATCACCCCTCGAGGCTCTCCAAGGTGGCACACACAGCCTGCTCTTCTTCCAACCCCACCCTGGGTGGGGCTGGACCTAACCTAGAATTGTCAGTGATTCTACCTATCCCTTGGGAGGGATCAACTAGCCAGGCCCTGGTCCCAGGACCCAGGGGACTGAGATGCCTCAAGGCCTGGGGGGAGGGGGGAGCGGAAAGGAAGCCTTACTCATTGTCTCCCTCTTCACACCAGGGTGGAGAAGCAAAAGTATGTCACAACTACAAGACCATTCTCTGAGGCCTAGGGCCTCGGTTTACCTTGGAGGAAACTGAGGCCTCGAGAGGTGAAACAATTCAATGAAAGTTATGAAGCATTTATTAAGCATTTAATTTATACACAGTAATAACAAGGCTTGTTTAGGGTCCTACAGCTAATCAGTGTCAAAACACGTCCTTGACCCAGGGTCTGATCTCTATTACAAAGGCAAGAAGCTTCCTAGGGGTTCATAATCAAAACTCCCACGTATACAATGCTTTAAGGTTTAGGAAGGAAATTGTTGTAAGTATCTGCATCCCCATTTACGGATGAAAAACCTAGCTCTCAGAGAGGGTAAGTGACTAACCCAGGGTCACACAGCTAATAATCATAACCCAAGTTTTATTGTCTCCATTTTACGGGTGAGGAAAATGAGTGATTTGCCCATGGTCCTAGTCACTTGAAAGGCAGAACAAGAGAAGCCCAAGGGTGGAAGCTGGAACAATCACTAGGAAGACCTCACTCACTGGTCAAGGGTTGTTGTTTATAAGAACTCAAGACTCTTGGATCTAAGACTGTCTATCTGCCTTGGGCTGATGCACTGTGCCCTAAGATTCTGGGGGATCTTTAGGCATGCCCTCCCTGCTCATTAACTTCTCTCATTTCTAAGCCTGATGGCCTATGGCTGGGGGGCACCTTGGCTCAGGCTGGCATTTCTTTTGTTAGAAGTGAGGGAATCAGCCAGGTTCCCCCTGAAGCAGTAAAATAAAAACCAGAAGGATTTCTTAAGCAAGGGGAAGGGAGCTGGGGGGAAGGGGGAGATTTGCTCACTGCCTTCCTAGTGAGGGGAGGGGAGTACTGGGGGAAGGAGAGAAGCCCCACCCTCAGGCCTTTCTAGCTTGGGTATGGTGACTCCCAGAAGTACCACCCTACCGAAGTACAGCAGTCTCTTTCCTTCCTGTCCCAAGGAGACATTGATTTTTGGTTTCTGGGGTTTGTGGCTGGCTCCCTCTGACCTCCTAGCTGTAGTGACAGCTCCATACCAGGGTTGGTTGGTTAGGATGTATCTACCCTCTACCAGCCAAGAGTCTCATGGGCATGTGGGAAGGGGATGTGTTTATGCTTCTTCTTCCCCCACTATCTCAGGTAGCTAGAGATCCCCAGATCAAAACCCTCAACCTACTAAGCCAAGAAGAGTTAACAGCTTCCTTTTTTTTCCTCTTTTTTTTTAGTTTATTATTCTTTTATTTAATATTTTTAGTTTTTAACATTGATTTCCACAAGATTTTGAATTACAAATTTTCTCCCCCTTTCTACCCTCCCCCCCCACCCTAAGATGGCATATGTTACCAGCTTCTAAGGTGGGCTAGCATTCATCTAGTGCTTTAAGATGCAAAGTGCTTTACCATGTTATCTCAACAATCCTGGGAGGTAGGTGCTTTTATAATCTCCATTTTACAGATGAGGAAACTGAGTCAAACAGAGGCCAAATGACTTGTCTAGGGTCACACTGCTAGGCAAGATCTGGATTTCTGAAAGTCCTAACTCCAAGGCCAGCACTCTATCAGAAAAACCAGTATAGGTGAGAGTTGGAGTGGGGGCAATCTTAGACTGAGTATAGGGCAGCTCCCTAACAACCCCATTTCTGAAGCTTCTGCTGTATATGTACAAGGCAGGGTGCTGGCCAACCTGGGGATGCAAAGACAGGAGTGAAATATCCTCTGTCCTTAAGGACCTTCCATTTTACTCAGGGGAGGGGGGATAGGGGAGTAACCTGTAAAGGGAGAATAAGAAAACACAAGATAATTTGGGGAAGAAGAGAGAAAGAACAGCTAGAGATATCGGGAAACGCTTTGAGTGGGAGGTGGCACCTCCCACTCAGAATTCTAAGGAAGCAAGGGTGGAGGGAGAGGGGAGAGCATTCTAGGAGTGAGGAGTGTCTATGCAGAGGCAGAGAGGATCTTGGCTAGCTCGCTTCCATCCCAGAAAGGAGGCAGAGAGAAATGAAAAGAAAAGGAAAAAGAGAGGGAGAGAGAAAGAGACTGAGGGGGAAGGGACAGAGAGAAGAGGAAGAAGAAGAACAAGGAGGAGAAAGAGAAAGAAGAGAGAAAAGAAACAGAAGAGAAAGAAGAGAAAGAGACCGAGGAGAGAAGGGACTGAGAGAAGAGGAAGAAAAGGAAGAACAAGGAGTAGAAAGAAAGAAGAGAGAAAGAGACTGAGGGGGAATGGACAGAGAGAAGAGGAAGAGGAAGAACAAAGAAGAGAAAGAGAAAGAAGAGAGAAAAGAAACAGAGGAGAAAGAGACTGAGGAGAGAAGGGACAGAGAGAAGAGGAAGAACAAAGAGAAAGAGAAAAAAGAAAGAAAAGAAATGGAGGAGAAAGAAGAGAGACAGACATCTCTCGAATTAAGAGGGGGTGGGGAAGAGAAAGAGCAAGCTTATCCAAGGTAGGCCTTCTGGACTTTACTAAATCTCAGGAGAACTGGGCCCCTTGACCTTCTCCGTCTCCCCCCACAGGAGCTGTCCAGCGCTCCTTTTCCCAAAGCATAGCCAGGGACACGGGATTTCAAGAACCAGGACAATGCCCTATGGGTTGATGGGAGTGTCAGGACTTTGCCAGTCCTAGGAAAGCGGGCACCACCACTGCCCTTCAGTCCTGGGATGGGCAGCTTGGCTCCACTCACCCCCCAACATCCATCCTGGCACAGGTGCCAGCCAAGGTGAAATGGACATGCCAAGTCATCCAATCAATCAACAAACATTTATGGAGAGTTCCCTGTGAGTGCTTCACCCCTGGAACCCTATACATACCCGGAGCCCATTAACTTAGGAGACAGCATGGGAGAGAGGGAACAGGGCTGGATTTGGAGCCAGAGGACCTGGGTTCGAATCCTGACTCCAACGCTCCCAGCTGTGGGACTTTGAGCTTGTCACATGACCTGCCTGAGCCTTAGTCTTCTCCTCCTCCATAAAATAAGGGAATTGGACTAGATGGTTATGAAATGCCTTGCAGCTCTCAAGCTAGGATGGTGCAAGCTAAATCTCAGAGCCCAGGGAACGTTCCTCTCTGCTCCAAAGTCCATCTCATCTCCCCTTCCCTTTCCCTAGGGAGCTGCCAGGCCTGGCCACAGGCTGGCCTTCTCCACTGGGATTTTCTTGGATCCAGGAGGTGTCTGTTAAGCCAAATTAGAATGGGGAATCCCTATAGCTCTGTGCCCAGAGTGGCGAGGGCAGGGGCCAGGCACTACCCCTGGGTGAGCAAGGTCAGAGTTAAAGCTGGAATCAAGAGGCAAAGGGCTCATCAACTCCTGCCAGGACTCTAGGGACCACCAGGAATTCCCCACTCCAAAATCCATCCTGAGTAAGAAAGTGATGCTAGAGGGAGCTATATCCCCTCTAGTATCTTCACACTCTTGGGACACCCTTGGGATGGCAAGTGAGAGGGAAAAAAATCCTGGCCTTCACATTAAAGCTCCAATCTTCCTCCTCTCTTACTACTTGTGTGACTTTGGGTAAATAACTTAAGTGTTCTGGGCCTCAGTTTCCTTTTCTTTAAAATAAGTAGCCTGGATCAGATGACCTCTGAGGTCCTTTCCAGTTCTGTACCTATGACCCTTCAGATCTCTTAGACATTGCCCAACTGCCTGGCTTCCTAGGGACAGACCCGACTTGCCTGCTCAGGGGAGGGGGGTCCCACTGTGACCATGTGGGAACATGCCAACCCCCTGGTCCTGAAGGAAGCTGTTCAGCCTGCCATGTCCACTGTTCCTCTGAAGCCCGGTGGGGGTTAACCTCCTGCCCAGAGTAACCTCTGTCACTGCCCTATATTTCTCTGGCCTTGGAAACTGGATCATCGGCTGGTGTCCATTTCAAGGAAACACCAGCTCAGCATGCAAAAGGGAGATCTTGACTGTTTCTGAGCACAGTACTGAAAGGGAAGAGAGTTAGGGACAGGGGCCATTCCCAGTCTGTTCCCTCTAAATGAGCTCTTACCTGTTCCCTGCTAGCACCCCCATTCAACCTGAGGCAAGGCAGGTGTCAGCTACTGTTTATGTGGGCAGAGGAGATCAGAGAGGAGTTTGGGCAGAGAAGCATCTCTAGAGCTGGTCTCAGACAGTCCTACCTTAGGCCTCTATCAGGAGCAAGACCACACTCAATGCAGCTGCAAGGGATTGTGCAATGGTGGGCCCTGAGATTCCAGAAAGACACACATTCAAATCCTACCTCAGACACTGACTGGTTGTCTGACCCCAGGCCAGTCACTTAATCTGGGTGACTTGCGGTTTCCTCAGTTTCCTCATCTGTAAAATGGAAAATTAGTAGCATCTACCTCCCAGGGTTGTTGTGAGGACCAAAAATATATGAAGTGCTTTGCAAACCTTAAAGCGATCCAAAAATGCTTTTGTCCCCCAACTAGCCTTTGGTCAGTTCTTCACAGGGTCTGACTTATATCCCTCCCACTGCAGCTCCTATCCTTGGAGTAGGACCTTTTGTCTTGCCGTTGGGGTAGTCAGGGCACAGAGCAGTCTGAAGCCTCCTTAGACCCATCCACCCAGCCTGCTGCCCTCTAAGCTAAGCAGGTCTCTGCTTCTGCTTATGTGATTTCCAGGCCTTTCACCAGGATTGAATCTATGTTTATCCAGCTTGTCTTCTCTAAGGAGGCGGGTCTGGTATAAGGCCGGGGCATGGGTCCTGGCTGGAGGATGCCCTCATACCCCACGCCTGGCTTTCAGGCACAGCAATGATCACCTCCCCCTTTTATCCCTTCAGCAGGAGACTATTAGGTAACACCCCAATTCTGGGATTGTTGTTGCCCAGACAACCAATCTCTGACACCCCCCCCTCCCACACACACACACTCACACTCATACAACTATAGGATTAAAGAAACCTCCCTACCCATGGCCCTTAGGGTCCTGCTGTTCATAAGCTATCATCTCCCAGGGGAAGGCTTTGTTTTTCCTACAGAGGAGACAAGGAGGGAGGGCAGGCCTCACTGCTTCTCCTCTCAATCTGGATCCCAAAGGGAGCTGAAGCCCAGAGACCTTACTCTTAACCCCATCTCACCCCCCAAACTGACCCAGGAAGGGCATGGTCTGAGACCTGCTTCTAGATACCCCTTGGTGAACTGTGCCATGGGGTGATTGAGCTATCCAACTTTGGGGGAACCAAGTCAAGTCCACCCATCTCCCATCCAGAGGCCTACACAGGAATTGAGCTGACAAGCAGCTGCCAGGAGGGGTGGTTGCAACAACCACTCCCCCACATTTCCCTCCCAGGGGCCACTGATCAAAGGTGTGTGCAAGCTCAGAACCCTGGGAGGGGAGCCACCCACCTGCAAAAGGGAGAACTGAATGAGAAAGCCAGAGAGGAGAAGGGCCCTTAATCTACCCAGCCGAGAATGGCCACAGCTGATGCTCCCCCTAGCCTGGTGGCCAATGAGGCTGGGAGTTCTCTGATATTCTGGTGCCCCCCATTTTTAAGCTAGGAAGAATTGTAGGGAAACTGTGAAAACTCGTAGGGTTGGGTCTAGGGCTGGAGGGGAACTCAGAGGCATCTAGTCCGATATCTACCCCTAAAAACCACATCCATTCAACCTGCTAGCCCAGCTGTCAGCCTCTTCAGGAGTGGGGAAGCTCAGACAGACCTGCCCTTTCCCTTCAGCAACAGAATGAAGCCAGGTCCTTAAGATCACTAGGAAATCAAAGAAAGAGGGGTGGGGAGGAGTCCGTGCACCCTACACCCCGCCTCCACGGGAAACCCCTAAGATTAATATGAAGGTAGAAGAATCTCGGGTATGAGGAGACCCCCGGTGTTCCTCTCCAGCCAAAACTCAAGAAGCAAAGAACACAATAGAGGGAGGTCTCTACAGGGACCTCTAAGGAGCCCCGCCCAGTCTCTCTTCCTTGACCTCTGACCCTGTCCACACCCCGAGCATCTCTCCATCCCCCTGGTGTGGCTTGGTGAGTCGGCTGAGCCAAAACTGTGCCATCTTTCTCTCCTATTTCTCTGGGATCTCGGTAAACAAACCCCGGAGAGGTCCCTTCTGCATGAACCCACCACTCCACGCCCCAACGAGAGACCAGGAGGGAAGAGGTTAGGTGATCAAAAGGAAGGGACAAAGACCGGAGGAGGGCCAGACGCTGGGAAGGGAAAGGGATCTAATCCGCCCCCCCCCACCTTTGTTAAGTTGTAGCTTAGGTCATGGGGTCTCCTTCCACCCTAGCTCCGTTCCGACTGAACTCAGGCTTCAGGAGGGGGGAGAGGTGAATATAAGCCTCACCCTGCCTTCTTACGTGTTACCCACCTAGTCACCTAGTGGGAGGTGACGGTAAAGGGGTATCATGCGCCTATCACCCCAGCTTCTGGTGACTTGATGTTCAGAACCCAAACACCTGAAAATTATCTGGGCGGGGGCTTGGGTGAAAATTGGGGTAAGCACCGGGGTCCTGGCCAGAGGTACAAGGAGAAGGTACCTCGAGCGCAAGGACCCTTGGGCAGCTCCACGGGCCACGTGGGGGCCAAGGCCGTATTTTCCGGTGTAAATACGCCGGCTTCACCGGCTGCCTTTCCAGCCGCAGCAGCGTGGCCAGGGCCGCTCCCTAGACAGCCCCCTCCCCCTAATAAACACACACAAAAGCCCCCAGCCGCGCACAAAGACAAGTCGCCGGGGTGTGGGTGGGTGTGTTGCCCTGCCTCTCCCACGCAAGGGGACTTCCCCGGGGGCGAAGTGTCGGGACTGACAGACGGACCCCCGAGCTCCCCGGCTCTGCTGCCGCCGCGCCGCACCGCGCCCCGTGTGCGTGGCTGCTTGGGACGTGGGGGGAGCAGCCACAACGCCCCCGACGGCAGCGCCCTCCTAGCCAGTCGCCGGGCCGGAGCCCCCGGCCCTCCAGAGCCCCCAGCCCTGATTGTCGCCTGCACCTGCTGGGCGCCCCCCGCCCTGCCCAGAGCCGCCGGCCCGCCTGAGTCCCCGGGCCCTCCAGAGCCCCGGGCTCTGCTCGTCGCCCCCCCCCCCGCCCGCTCGGTGCCCCCCGCCCTGCCTGGAGCTGCCGGCCCAGCGGGAGCACCCGGGCCCTCCAGAGCCCCCGGCCCTGCTCGTCGCCGGCACCTGCCGGGCGCCCCCCCGCTCTGCCTGGAGCCGCCGGCCAGCAGGAGCCCCCGGGCCCTCCCGGAGCCCCCCGCCTCGCTGGGGCCCCCACCCACCTGGCCGCCGCGGACTTCTCTCTCTAGCTCTCGGTAACGGTTGTGCCACACCAGGTAGTGCAGCGGGTATCTGCCCTCCGGCCCCTTCCTGGCGGCGGAGGCGATCATCCTGCCCTCCGCATGCCGGGGCCGCCTCTCCCGGCCCGGGATGGGGGGACGGGGACAAGGACTGGAGCTGGGGGCGCGGGGCCGGCTGCAGAGCCTGCTCTGGAAGCCCGGCGACGGGCGGCTGCACGGGCATGTGCCTGGGGAGGCAGGCGAGCGGGCGGGCGGGCGAGCGAGCGCCGGCGGAGGCGGGCGGAGGGGGGCACGGCGGCGGCGATGCGGGGGGCGGGGGAGCGGGTTCCCAGCGTCCCCGGGAGGAGAGGAGGAGGAGGAAAGGAGGAGAAGGAGGAGGAAAAGATGAGGAGGAGTGGAGGAGGAAGAGGAAAAGAAGAGGAGGGGAGAGAGGAGGAGGAGGAGAAGCACCAGCCCTGGGTTACCAGCACTAGGCAGCGCTGTTCGAATTCTTTGCCTCTCCTCCCACACCCCTGCACACAAAGGCAGCGCTACAAGGAGGGAGGAGGGGGGAGAAGGATCAGGCGCCCGGAGGAGGAGGAGGAGAAAGGAGGAGGCAAGTGGGGGGCTCGGCCCAGGTGGGCACTGGAGGCATCCCAGAGGGCAAAGGAAAGAGCAGCCTCTCGCTTTTCCTGGGCACACACCTCTTCTTGGCATAGCCAGCGCAAGTGTCAGCCCCTTCCTCACCCCCTCTCCCCAAAGCTGTTGGGGGCCTGGGAGCCCCAATGTGTGGGTGGGGAGGGAGGGGGTACCCTGGTGTGAAGGCATAGCCAGTCAGAGTCAGGAGTCCGAAGTCTCGCTGCATCATGGGAGTTGTAGTTTACACCCCCCCCTTTAAGCACAAGGGCTGGCAGGTGAAGGGGGGGGGTGGGCAGAGGAAATCCCTACCATGCCATTCTGTCCTCCCCTTCCCTTCCCTTCCCTCCTGAAGCCTTGTCCACAGAAGTGGTGATGGAGCTGTTAGGCAGACTACCCAGTGGGTGGATAAACTAAGGTGGGGCCCTAGGATTGGCTCAATATTCCAGAACATTTTGGTATGAGACAGCATGCCCCCTATTCCTTTAGGGACAAAACACATTCCTCCTGAATCTTCATCAATTAATTCTGAACCTGCTGGAAGAGGTCCTGTGACCTAGTGAGTCAGTCAGCCCTGGGTTCAAATCCTGCCTCTGACACTTGCTGGCTATGTGACCCTGGGCAAATTACTTCCCCTATTAATGCTCTAGGGCTAGGTAACTTTCTCAAACCATACAGCAGAGAAGAGGCCAACTTACTTTGGTGGAGGGAGTTTCTTCCCCTGGGAATTCCCATTACCAGTGAAATCACAAGTCCAATACTTTTCTGTATGCCTTGCCCTGAACACTAAAATGAATACCATAGAAGTCGTTATAATCGAGACCTTTAGGGACAATTTAGAACATAGATTCAGTACTGGAAAGGAATTTAAAGGTCAGAAGGCCCAAACCCTACATTTTACAAATGAGGTAACCGAAGTCCAAGGAGGTGGTGAATATCCTAAAGCGGCAACGCAAGTCCAATACAGAGGGTTGAGCAAATGAGAATTTGGTCACAATTGAACCTCTGGGGAGTGGGGGGGGAGAAATCAGGGTTACTGGAGTTTAAAGAAGAAATAGGGCTGGGGTAGGCTGGGTATAAAGGGCTAATAGAGATGGGTCCACTTCTCTCAGGTGTCTCAATCAGTCAATCAGCAAGCAATTATTAAATGCCCACTGTGTCCTAGGCACTGTGTTAAACCAGCTTTAGCTAGCCTTCTCTCATTTTAGACTGCAAACTCCTTGAGGGCAGGGACTTTGCCTATTTCTATCCTCTGTCTTCCCCCAGTGCTTCAAGCTGGACTTTTCACATAACAAGGAATTACATTTTGTCGAATTGAATTGGATGGTATGAACAGATCAGTCCCATTTCCAGCATCTCATTCAGAGCAATGATGGTTTGAGACTTGCTAGAAAATGACCTTCTCATGCTCCCTTCCATCATCTCTCCCTTGCTGTTCCATACCCCGCCCCCGTGGCAAGCCATGCACATCACAGGATGCCACACCACCAGGGGGAGAGAGGGAGCAATCAGCCATCACCATCCCTATTCCCCTGCAGAAGAGTCGGCTGCCTCTGGAGCCCAGACATGCTGCTCCCTGCCTCTACCACAAGGGGTCAGCAGAGGGTTGTACCTAGACCTGGAGCCTAACCAACGGGAGGGGCCTGGGGAAGGGAGGGAGGAAGAGGAGAGGGTGCCCCAGTCCAGCAAGTATGGCTGGGAGTAAAGGTGTGTTGCTGGGTACTGCCTATGGCTGAGACACAGATGAAGGACAGCAACTTCCTTCAAATCCACAGCTAATGGGGTGTGAGGATGGCAGATGTCATCTGCTCCTCCATGCCTTCTAAAGTCCCCCACCTCCCCAAAGTAGTTTGTATTTACTCTGTACATTTTGTACCAGTGAACATACTATTTCCTTCCTGATAGAATGTAAGTTCCATGAGGACAGGGACTACTTTTGTCTTTATAAGATCACCAGGCACAAAGCTGAGTAAACAGTAGGTGCTTAATAAGCGATGGTTGTATGTGTTTTCCCTCAAGAGACTGTTAAGTCCCTTGAGGGCAGGGCCTGTTTTGTCTTTTGTATTACACAGCAGTCTTCAACTAGTAGACATTCAATAAATGGTTATTGAATTAAATGAGCCCTCTTCCCCAAATTTCAGGACAAGGTACAATTTGGGAGAGAGAGAGAACATAGTGGGATTGTGAGGGTTGGGTAGAGTGTTGGACTTGGAGTCAGGAAGGCCTGGGTTCAAATCCTGCTTCTGACACTGTGTGACTACTACCAGGTCTCAGTTTCTTCATCTGGAAAATGAAGTTGGATTAAATGGTATCTGAGATGCCTTCCAGGTCTAGATCCACGATTCTGTGTTTCTCCCCGCTGCATGATCCCAGTTTGCTCAGGGGCTCCAAGCTGTCATTTCATCTTGGTTCCTGGGACATGCTCCCCCCCACCCCAATCCCTCCTGAGGAGACACAGTTCAACTGAAAGGCTTAGATTGAGTAGGGGGAGGCATGCCAGGCACCTGTCTGTTCTCCTTCATGCCTGCCAGCCCCAGGCTGCCACGTGCTCTCAAACTCACCCACACGCAGCCCAAGAAACAAAGACAAACAGACCAGGCAGCTGAGAGCCGAGCAGACATTTAATAAATGAAATTCCATAGCTGAGAGAAGAGCTGAATCCCCAGCTCCAGTTCCCACCCCCAGCCTTCATTCCACATGCATTCACTCACCACTAGGCTGGAAGACAACAGGGGAGGGCAGGGGAGGGGGGTGGGGTGGGAGACAGCCTATCTCAGCATCCTTAGCCTGGAATGCCAGGGTGAGGAGAAGGCCCATCCTGGGAGGGAGGGGCCAGTACCTCACATGTGGCCGTTGGCAGGTGGGGCTCTTCCAGGGAGCCAGCCAAGCACAGGCTAACTCAGGTGATAAACTGCCTAGCTTTCTCCTAACAACTCAGGGACCGCATTGGGGGAAGTGGCAAGGCAGACAGACAATGCTACGAGCTGGCAGTTTTCTTTTTTTTTTTTTAAGTGTAATTATAAATACACCCAGTGGACACACACTTTCAAACATACTTGTCAATCCGGGTAGAAATAAAAAGTCGAAGGAGGCAGGTCTCACTGTATTTGGGGCGCCATGACTCATGGGCGGCTGCTGTCTCGGGGAGGGAGCTAGTCTGCCCACCTACGAGCCCCTGCCATAGATATGCTGAACATCTCTGGCACCTCTCCTCATGTGAGTGAATCTTCTGTTGCCAAGTAGCAATCCCCTCTTTGTCTAGACTCTAGCCAAGCCACCTGCAACCTTTTCACCATCAAAATGGCTTCTAACACCTTCCCCTCCCAGCAACTTTCCCAATCATGCCTACCTCCCCAGAGGCCAAGCCAAAAGAGGCAGCAGGCAGCAGAGGGCAAGGCGTTTTGTGCAAACTGGCAGGTACAAGTGAAGACACACTTGTATGACAATGCACATGAGCAGCCTGGGGCCACAGGTTCAGAGCTTCCCAAGTCTTCCTTCATGTAAAATTTCTGCTTGTGACCTGCAAAGAAAAACCACTCCAAGGAAATGTGCTGGGTGTATATATGCATTTACACACCCCAGATACGGACGCGTGGCCTTGAAAGGAGACGGGCCAGGACTTCATGTACACTCCCAGAAATGTACATATGTGGGTAAATGCCAAAATATGGGAAAGTCCCCATGTGAGTAGGCAGATGTGTGTCTCCTCCTCCAGACATCTTTAGAAATGGGCTTGATTCTTAGCTATCAGGAGCTGTGCTTTAGGCGTGGCCTTGACTGGAGGCGGTGGTGGACCTATCTGACACCCTAGAAGTTAACACTTTAATTCAGTGCATGCCAACATAAGCATCTACTAGGATAATATATTTAGAGCTGGAAGGGGCCTTAGAGGTCATGGAGTCTAGCCCTTTATTTGACAGATGAGGAAACTGACAAGTGATTGGCTTAAGGTCACATAGCTAAAATATATAATAATAAGGCACAATATGGATAAAAACGACCCCCCCCCCGTTTATTGAGTGCCTCGTAGGGGCTACTCGTGGGGGTGGGGATGCAGAGTTGAGCAAGTGAGTTCCTCTCTTCATGAAATTTGGGTTATCCTCACGTGGGTGTTCACCTGCCCCCCCATTCTCCGGGATATCTGGGGGTCTGGACTTATTGCAGCAAGCTAAGATATATAGGTCTATGGAACTGGAAGTGACGCCAGGAAGAAAAGAAGCCCAATTTGTACCCTTAGGGCGTTGTCAGGGGCTGGGGTCACATAGTCAGAAGGTGTCAGAAGCTGAGCTTGAATCCGCGGATGCCCACTCTCTGCCCATCAAGATGGTATTGCTAATCCTTTCCTCCATCACACAAGTGTGGGTACATACTGCAGGAACGTGTGCCCCTACCCACACATACGTAGAACGTTCTTCCCAAAGCAGACACCAGCAGACACGAATAGATGTGCTCTACACACAGACCGCTCCGAGGAACGCGGACTGTACAAATCCTGGCCCATCCTTCCGAAAGGAATGCCTAACGCCCACGGACTTGTCACCCCCATACAGAGGATGGCTACCTTTCCCCAACATTCTTTGGCGTCCTCTCCTCGGTATGGGCAGGCTTGCTAGATCACCCCTAAACTGGCCTATTTACAGACACACATACACACTAAACCTTAGAGAGACAGTTCAGCTGGCCCCCTAAATCCCTCACCTCCCAATTTTGCCCCATTATCACCACCTGGCCTCAGTGCTCCCCTTCTCCTTCCTCCTCCCGCTGCTGGGGTAGAGGAAGGGAATGAGGACGCCAGGAAAAGGAACTGTAGGAGTGACTCACCACCATCTCCGCCCTGTTCTCGCTTTGGGGGCAGGAAGGGGAAACTGAGGCAAGGGGCCAGGACCCGAAGCGAGCTGGCGGCCAGGCACCCAGGCAAAGTCCTCCTCCGCTCAGTCCAGGATGGGAGGAGGCTGGGGGGGTGGGGGTGGGGCTGAGATTGGGGAGGTCGGGGGAGGGGGCGGGAAGAGCCCGGCCCTCCTGGCCCTTTAAAGCCCCCCCACCCACCCAGCACCTCGAGCCTCTTCCTGTGTTCTTTCCCATTTCCTTTCTCCAGCTGGGAGCGGGGCGTGTCCGGGCCCGGGCTGGGGGTCGGGAGGCGCGCGGGCCCCTCCCCCGGTGGGCCGGGCCTGCGTCGCTTCCTGCAGGAGCAGCTGAGAGCGAGCTGAGCAGCCTGCAGAGAGCCGGAGAGCCAGTGGCCGGGCCGGGCCGGGCCGAGGCGAGCCGAGCAGAGCGGGCCGACCCGCGAACCGGACCGAGGAGCGGCCGGAGAGGACCGGCCAGGGGCGCGATCCGAGCGCCGGCGGCCGGGGCCCCGAGGGGGCGGACGCGCGGTGGGGAGCGGCCGCCGCCGCCACCGCCGCAGCCTAAGCGGCAGCAGTGGCCGTGGCCGCGGGCGCCGCAAGAGCCCGGGCGGCAGCAGCCTCCACCTCGGCGGCGGCGGCGGCATCGGGGACCCCCTGCCTGCAGCCGACGCCCCCGCCCAGGCCTCCGGCAGCCCCGCGCGCCCCCCACGCTGGCCCAGAGGGCTGCGGCCGCCTCGCCGCTGAGGATGTCCCGGAAGGGGCCGCGGGCCGAGGTGTGTGCGGACTGCAGCGCCCCGGGTAAGGCCCGGGCCGGGGGCGGGCACCGGGGACTGGGAACGGGCCACTGGGCCTGGGGGGTGGGGGAGGAGGCCGAGACGGGAGCGCCCCGAAGGCCGGGGGCGGGACGGGACCGGAGCCGGGATGCGCCGCCCCCCCCCCAGTCCGATCGGCGGACCCTCCCCCCCATCCCCGCCTCGCAGCGGGCGGACGGGCGGGCGGCTGGGGGCTGCGGCCTCGGCAGCCACTGCAGAGCCAGGTGTCCTTGGGAGGGGCAAGGGGGTGCACGGGGGCCCGAGCTCCGAGGGGAGGGGGGAGCCTGCAGACCGGGAACAGCTCTCGGCGGGGCTGCTGGTCGTGCCCAGTTCAGGCATGGGTCATCCTGTCCCCTTAGCACCCCCACTCCTCAGGCCACCTGGGTCGGTGCTTCAGGAAGGACGTTCCCTGGTGCCTTCTTCTTCCTTCGGCAGTCTGGGGGAAGCAACCCTTGTGAGAAGCTTTGCTAACCTCTCCTTGCCCCAATTCCCCAGACCGCGTATAAATGGGGGGAGCCACCCCCCTCCCGCCACTGCATCCCCCCGCCCCCAGCTCATAGGCGGCAGAAGGGCTGTGGGGGAAGCGAGAAGGATTTTTCCTTAGGGGGGTGGAAGTGTGTGTTCTTAGTTTGTGTCATGGAGTCTCGGCTGCCTCCTTCTGTCTTACACCTGCTGCTCACACGTTCCCCGATTGCTGTGTAGCTGCAGAGGGCATCTGTGGGCAAAGGGAGTGGGCAGGTGTTTCCTGCCCTCACCTAGCTCAGGGATGCTCCCAATCCACTGGCCTGGATACTTTTCACAAAAGGCGCTGGGAAGGAAGGCAAGGCTCACCCAGGGATGCTTGTCTTTAGGCATTCCGGCCTGCCCAGGCTTGGTAAGGCTGTTCTCAGGAGGTTAGAGCTGTATGAGGGGTGGGGGTTCAGGACCTGGATCCCAGTTAATTCTTTAGAAGATGGTGACTAATTCCTAGGCCTCTCGAGGTCCTAGGGGCTCTCACACCTACTCTGTCAGGCCAAATGGAAGCTGGAGACACAGTTCCTCAATCCTATAAACAAAGCCTGCTGGGTGGGGGAGAGTGGGCAGGCCTGGAGCTGCCAGGGCCTGGGTCTTGAGATGTGGCTCTCCTTGTCTTCAGCCGCCACTTAACAGGGAAGTGGGAAATCCCAGCATCAGTGGTACCAGGCAGGGAGCACAGGACAGACCCTAGGCCATGGGTGCCTAGGGTCTGTAGATAAATCCAGGGCAAGCAAGTCGGGAGAACATGGCACTGTAGAGGACACTGGATTCAAATTCTGCCTCAGCCACTTATTCTGTGGGTCCACCGATTCCTTACTTTCTCTGGGACTTGGTTTTGTTTCTCTGTAAAATGAAGGGATTGGTCATTGCGATGGCTTCTAAGGTCCCTTCTAGCTTTAGCTCCATGCCAGCGAGACCTAGGGTCTGAGGATCAGCTGCCTCCCCACTCTGCCTCTGCTGCCATGTTCACTGATGTTTCTTTCCCCTTCTCCCCAGAGGTGTGGAGTTCCATTCCATGTGGGAGCTCCCCACCTCCACCTACTTTGGCCCCAGGGAAGAAATGAGAGACCAGAGGAGCTGTTTCCTTCTCTGGTGTGGAGAAGGTGGGCTCAGGAGGCAGCAGGGACCGTTCAGATCTGAGCAGCCTGTTTGTTGATAGAGGAGTCTTGATGGTCATGGTTAACCTCTCTGGGCCTCAGTTCCTTCATCTATAAAATGAGGAAAATTGGATGACCACAGATCTTCCACTGTAACTCTCTGGCTTCGTCCATTTGTGAGGGAGATAGGCTTGTGCTGGCCCCCTCCCCCATTTCCCACTTAGGTTCTGAGTTACGGATCCCTTTGAGAAGTTTCCAGAAAACCCCAGAAGGCATGTTTTGAACTCTTTGGGCCGCTGGTGCCCGGTGTGCCCTCTCTGGGCTGGCAGAAAAGATCTGAGTGGGGTGGGGAGACTTGTCTAGGTGCTTGCCCCCTCTTCATACGGAGACTCCACTGTTGCTCTGTCAGCTCCAATTATCATTTTGAGATAGGGATGCGGGGCATCAGGACAAGCTTTCTAGTGTCCTGTGAGTACCCAGTCGAGAGATAGAGGAAGTCATTGGTGGTATCTCTGTGGTTGCCCAGCTCTGTGACCCTCCATTGATCCCATTAGTGTCAGAGGGTTAGTCTCTTTGTTGGACGAGATATCCCCAGGTTGGCATGGGACTATGCCCTCAGGGCCCCTCTTCTGCCCTGCTCATCTGGCATAGTCAATAGAGGCCAGGGTTTAGAGTCTGGGAAAAGCTTGAAATTCTGTTGTAGGCACTAAATAGTTCTAACCCTGGTCAGGCCAATCTGGGAACCTTGTCTATTAAGATATGCTGTTAATGCTCGTAGTCCCCACCTTACTTGGCTATTAGGCTCAAGTGAGATAATCCACAAGCATTAATTAATCTCCTTCTGTGTGATCCAGGTGCTGGGAATATAAAGACCAAAAAAAACCCAACACCTGAAACAATACCTGCCCTTAAGTATCCTATATTCTCTAAGGAAATCATATAAATATTTACAAAGTAATTTCAGAAAGGACTCTAGCAACCGGAAGTCCTTCCTCCATAGGAAGGACCATATAGAGAAAGTAGCATGGCATTTGAGCAGAGCTTTGAAAGAAGATAAGGAAATTA
This sequence comes from Phalanger gymnotis, assembly GCA_028646595.1. Taxonomy (NCBI): domain Eukaryota; kingdom Metazoa; phylum Chordata; class Mammalia; order Diprotodontia; family Phalangeridae; genus Phalanger; species Phalanger gymnotis. The sequence continues at coordinate 31,500,005 of CM053627.1, forward strand.
AAGATGCCTAGAAGTGAGGAGAGAGTGCATTCCAGGCATCGGGGCCATCTGCACAACAACTTGGAAACTGGCATTGGTGTGGAATGATGCCTAGAAAGAGCTTTGCAAACTTTCGAGCTCTCATCGGTTGTGATTAACATCCTACTCCGCGTGGAAGAGAGGTGGCCAAGCTGGGGTAGGAAGTGCCAGGGCTCCCCATCGGTGGCTGTATCAGACCCTCGAGGACCCAATGAAAACAAACTTCCTGAGTTGTTCAGGCCAAGTTAAAGTCCAGTTGGAACCCTGGCCTGGGTGCTAGCTCCATCCCTGCCATAGATTCACTAAAGCCGCCCTCAAAGACCCCTCTAGGATTGAGCTGCCTTTCTGAAAGGTTGGATTAGGGCATTTGGAGTCAGAAGGCATCCCAGCTCTGCTAGGTACCCTCTTTGGGCCCTTGGGTAAGGCAGTCACTTAAAACAGGAAGGGGTAGGTGTGAGAGTCTCTCTCTGTGTTGTCCATCCTCTGATCCCAATTCTTTGGTTCTCTGTTTCTGGGATGAGTGGGACATTATCCTCTTATCACAGAACCAGAGATAGAAGGGACCTTGAAGGCCATCCAATCTAATCCCTTCATTTGACAGCTGAGGAAACTGAGGCCCAGTAAGATTCAGTGCTCAAGGTCACTCAGGTAGGGTGCTTCATTCATCCTCCTTTCTTGACTCTCCATGGTTGCCCACTGGGCGCTTGAATGTTTAGCTGGCGTCTTGGATCTCTCATTTTCCATGGCCTTGTGGACTCTCAGTATAGTGTTTGGAGAGTTTTATTTGGAAAGTGGAAAAAGAATGCTGACTTGGAGGCATCATCATCACTAACATTTATTAAGCACCTACTGTGTACTATGCTAAGTACTTTACAATTATTAATCATTAGATCCTCACAACAACTCTGAGAGGTAGGTGCTATTATTATCTTCATTTTACAGTTGAGGAAACTGAGGCAAATATGTGAAATGACCTGCCTGGTGTCTGAAGCTAGATTTGAACTCAGGTCTTCCTGACTCCAGGCCCAGCTGTCTATCCACCACACCACCAAGGATCCCAATGTGTAGGTTCAAATCTTAGCTCTTACTTATTAGCTTCATGACTTTACTCCTCCAGGCCTCGGTTTGCTCCTTTCTACAGTGAGAGGAGTAGACAAGAAACGATCTAGGTCTGGGATCCTATGAATGGTGGATTGTGGTATCTGGTTATTCGTTAACACTCCTGTTTTCACACTTCCCAACTCAGTTCCATTTCAGTGGCTGCCCAGCAGACAGAAAGGGTCATAATAAAGTCACTGCCCTTCTGTGTTTGGGGGCACTGGTGGTTGCTCACCTTGGGCATGCCGTGGGTGAAGGACCTTTGATGGAGGAGAGAGGAGATGATGCTGTGAGGGTGAGGCACAGCCTGGTGTCACCGGCACCCAGGCCAGGAAATGAGTCCCAGGGGAGCTGCTCCAATGCCTCCTCCCTCTCCTCCCTAGTCTGGGTGCTAAGTTGGGGGTCCTAGGTTGGTCCTGATGTGTGAGAGGTCCATGTAGTCCCCATGGCAGCTATTGGGGAAGGAGGAGGGGGCTTTGGTGGAATGAAAAGAGGTCTGGGTCTGGAGTCTGAGGATCTAAGCCTAAGTTCTTGCTCCTTCAATTGTGTGTGACCTTAGACAAATCACTTTGCCTTTGGGAGCCTCTGTTTCCTTTTCTGTAAAATGGAGACTAAAATACCCATACTACCAACCTCACAGAGCAACAGTCATGAGACTCAAGTGAGAGAAATTTGTAAAATGTTTTGAAAATTCAAGCACAGTGCATGTAGAAGTTATTCAGTATTACACACAATGTTTTATAGCGATAACAGATTCACTCATGTATAGAGCTTAAAAGCTCACAGAAGGCTTTACATGATTGCCTTGTGATTATTGGAGATCTGAAGCCCAGCCCTGAATTAGCTCAATCCAGTCACTTAACCTCCATGGGCCTCAGTTTCCCCTACTTTAAATGAGGGAATTGTCCAGCTACAATCTTTAGTCTAACAATGTCCTGCCTCCTGAATGCTTTGGCAGAGTCTTACCTCCTCAGGTTACAGGTAACACCCCTTGCATCCCTCCCCTTCAGAATCTCCCGTCCTCACCTTCTCTGAATACTGAGGGCAATGATTCCTCTCCTCTTGCCCCTGGTTTCTTTCTCCTTCTCCTAGAGAGGGTGCCTATAGCCTTGTCCAAAGGGAGATACGAGGAGATGGTGGCAGGCAGACATTAGAATGATATAATGGAGGACACGAATGGATGAGAAGGTGGCAGGCAATTGTCCCCTTTCTGCACAGAGGGCCTCCGCCTTTGCCCATCTTCTCTAGGGCACCAGAGCGCGTAGGCAGCAGGCCTCAGTGCCAAACTGTGCAGCTGGACATGGTGTAGCTGCCCATGCCACCTCTTCAGGAGCCATCTGTGCCCATGTCCACCCTCAGGGTGTCCTGGAGATGGGCAGGGGAATAGCTTGGAGGCAAAGTGTGCCTTCCCTTTCTTTTCCTTTCTTTCTCGATGGCACTCTAAGATGGCACTTGGCTCTGGCTGAGGGTGGCACCGGCCAGCTCTTTGGAATCACCAAGGCCAAAACTGCTGCCCATTCTCTGGTCACATGCTTCAGCAAGCTGGGATCAACCACATGCCTGGCTCTGGCTTGCCCCCCCTTCACCCCAGCCCCTGCTGTTCACCCCCATGTCCTCCTGTAACCATCTGCTTGTCTGGCTCCCTACCCCCACAGCCTAAATCAGTTCTGACTTGGCCTGGGTTGAAGCCCCTCCTCTGATACCTATACCTTCACAGTCTTCTGAAAGGCAGGACTGACTGTCCTAGCATGGACCACTTTAGGAAAGCAAGCTGCCTGCCCAGTTTCTGCCGGCTCTTCTAGCCATAGGGGCAGTGCCCATGGCCATTCATACTAGTCGGCAGGGGTTAGAATCTTGTGGCCCTTTCTTCCCTCTTCTCATTGCTCAGGAAAGGGAAACAGGTTTGGAATTCAGCTTCTGGAACATAAGCTCCTGTCACATCCCCCCCATCTATGTTTTCGGAAGGGGAGTGTGGTTAATAAATATACCCCGGTAAGTGACCCTGCCCCTCTCTGCATTCAGTATCCGGTTTCCACCCTTTTTCCCTTTCCTTGCTCCCTGGATCACGCACACCCAGGAGCCTGAACCCTGCCCTGATTTAAAAAGCCCAACTCCCCCTCCCCCACTAGTAACTCAGGTGAGTGCCTCAGGACAGGATAGTGGGGGGGGAGGGAGGAACAGGATAGGATAGTGGGAGGTGGGGGGGAACAGGACAGGATGGTGGGGGGGAGGGGGGAACAGGATTGAATAATGGGAGGGGGGAACGGGACAGGATAGTGGGGGGTAAGGGGGAACAGTACAGGATAGTGGGAGGGAGAGGGGAGGAACAGTATAGGATAGTGGGAGGGAGTGGGGGGAACAGGACAGGATGGGGGGAACAGGGCAGGATAGTGAGAGGAAGAGGGGGGAACAGGACAGGATAGTGGGGAGTATCCTGGGAATGGTACCTGCTGTCCTCCCCAATTTCCTCTCAAAATTCCTTCCCTTCTTGTCCCTTCCCCACCGCCTCAATGAACTATGTCATGTTGGTAGGGAAATTTTATATACATACATACATATAATATGCCTCTGTGGGTATATACGTATACACACACCTACGGTCTGATGTGTGACCTTGGGCAAGTCACTTCACTTGGAGAGAAATGCTGATTTGCAGAGGGGCTAAATGTGGCACCCCCAATGAAAACCTCAAAATGCAACATTTACTGTTACTAATACACACAGCCCAATTTCAGAACCCAGAATACCAATGCTTATCCCAGATTTGCCCTCTTGAATGTTTCCTGGGCTAGGGGCTTTGGGCTCAGGGTGTTTAGTTCAGAGGGGTAGGTTAGGGAGTTAGTGTGGCCCTGAAGGACTCTGTGTGTGTGTGTGTGTGTGTGTGTGTGTGTGTTTCGTTTGTCTCTGTTGCTTGGAAAGGACTAAACTGGCAAACAATGAACTGAGACCAGGACTTCCGCCTGGCCGCCATTGTTCAGTCCTGAAGCTTATGTCCCCCTGTTCAGTCCCCCTCCCCCCACCAGCCTTTGCTGAGGACTGAGGGGACAGGAAGGACCACAGAGACCTCCTCCGGCCACCCCGAGACCTTAGAATGCTTGTAGCCAGTGTTTATTGTTTTGCTCACCCGTCTTTCCCCCAACTTGAGGCCTGCCGGCCCTGGGTGGCCCCCGGGAATTCCGAGGCACCTCATGAACTGGTCCACCCACACCTCTTCCCCCTGTACAGAGCTATAGGTCACCTAGTACTGATGTGAAGCAGAGAGTAGATGTGGGGGCCAGAGTTCTCAGGGGATTTGGGAAGTGCCCTCTCTTGGACTCAGTCCTTATCCACTCTTGACTTTCTACCCTACCCTCCTTAACTGGCTCGGTCAGTCAGGACCCCAAATCTCCCCTCCCGATTCCATTTCCTATCCTGGGGAGTGCTTTGGGTGGAGGGTCTTACTTTGAACCTCCTAGCTCCCACAATGTTGTCCCTTGTTGTTGGGGTATAGGGGCCAGGGCATAAGACCATCAGCCATCTTGGCTCCATGCCTTGGCCAGAGAGCCCAGATGGGTTGGCATAGATGCCAGCCAGTTTTGCCTTTCTCTGGGCTGCATTGCCAAGTATTAGTAATGCTGGGAAGGGGAAGGGACAGGGTGCCACCTATTGGCACTGAGGTCCCCCAGGTTACCTGGAAACCAAAACTAAACCTTCTTACCCCTAGCAGCATACATTAGGCTCAACCAAGTATGTTTATTGGGTAGTGCCCATGTTGGCGTTCTTCGCCACTTTTCCTCTGTGTGTGTAGAGGTGGGGGGGGGAGGGGAGGTGATGGGCCACTACCCTAAATCCTAGGTGGGGAGAGTTGAGTACTCTAAGTAGAAGATCTGAGTGGTAAGTGAATGGCAGTGGGAGGTAGGTGCTGGACACATTTCTCAGCCATTCACACATGACTGGTAGCGTCCCTCAGGTCTCCCCACTGTGACTGTGGAGAAAAGAATCAGTGCCTCTGCAGTCAATCCACCCCCCCCCATGACAATATTCACTAACTGTATGACCTTGAACAAGCCTCAGTTTCCTCATCTGTAAAATTGTCTCATTGACCTCTGGGGGTCCCTTCCAGCTCTCTGGGTGATCTGGCCCTAGATGGATCTAGGTAGTAATCCTGAGGCTGAGACCCTGGTTTTCCAGAAGCCTGACACAGAGGAACTGCCTGAGTCATTGTCAGTTTCCTGAGAATGGGCTGGTGGCTGGCCCCTGACCCAGATGGGCTTTCAGAGTGGGCCTCGGCCACACCCAGTTCAGCCTCCCGCCCTGGTTCACTAGGACCTGCTCCCTCCCACCCTACCCCCACCCCTGGTAGCTCAATTCTTGCTCCCTAGGACACATTGTCCTGGATGGAAGACTGCCCCAGAGGAAGAAAGGAAAAAGTACGAATTTATTAAGTGCTTACTGTGTGCCAGCTACTTTACAAAGAATAGCTCATTTGATCCTCTTAACATCTCTGGGAGGTAGATGCTATTACTATCCCCAGTTTACAGATGAGGAAATTAAGGCAGGCAGAGGTTAAGTGCCTTTCCCAGGGTCACACAGCTGGTAAGTGCCTGAGGCTGGATTTACACTGGGGTCTTCTTAATTCCAGACCCATTTAGAATGTGGGAATAGGCAGGAGACCTCTAATGAAAATCTTGACCAGCCCCCTTGTTGTACCAAGGAGTAAACAGACCCTGAGGAGCCAAGTACTTTGCCATGTGTCACCCGGGAATTTAGTGGCAGGCAAGAAACTACACCCCTGAGTCTTTGGACCCCTGAATGAGGACTCTTTCTGCCTCCTCACCCTGAATCTTGAAGTTAGCCTGGTCTCCAAGTAGCCTAGACCCTAACCCAGCTCAAAAAGAAAGGGGTTAAGAAGACAGTCTCTGTCCTGTTGTCTCCACGATATGGAGGTGTCCTGTGTGGTGGAGAGAGGAGTGCCTGGCTCTGAAGTCAGAGCATGTGGCTTATTACCATCTTGACCTCGGACAAGTCACCTAACTTCCCCAGGCCTCAATTTCGGAGTCTGTAAAATGAAGAGGTTGGGCTGGATGGTCTCTGAGATCCCTTCCAGCTCCAGAGTTTTGAGCCTCCTGCTCTCAGTCTTTGAGAGTGACTTCTTCATTAGGTCTAACTTGGCTCGATCCTGCCCATTCAGCAAAGAGCGCCCCAGTTCTGGGTGACCCATTTCACTTCTTCAGGGTTCCCCTCGACGGCCAAGTTGTTGCTGACAGGACGGGCCCTTCCTATTTCCAATCTGAGTAAGGGAACATTGTAAAAGGGGGAGAGGGAGATGGAGGGGAAGGGAGGAAGGGAGGTAAGGAGAGGCAAAAGGAAGAGGAGAGAGAAGAGAGGGAAGGGAAGAGAAGAGAGGAAGAAGAGAGAAGGAAAAGTAGAGGGAAGAGAGGAGAGGAGAGATAGAGGGGACAGAACCATGGGAGAAGAGGGAAGAAGAGAGGGAGAGAGGGAGAGGAGAAAGAAGGGAGGGTGCAGATGGAAAAGGGAGGAGAGAGAAGAGAATATGAAGGGCAACAGAGAGAAGCCAAGGAAGCAGGGCTCCAGAGTCCCAGTCAGGCCTCATTTCCTCAAGGCTCTCAGGCCTAGACATTCTTTATCTAAGGTCCTTGACCTTGCTTTATTTAATATTTTGGTCATTGTATTTCAATGCCATCGCCTTCCTTCATAATCCTCCTTATTACATGTTATGCATTTAAAATCCTGCTTCTGAGGAGGGTTTCCGCCGGCTCCACCAGACTGCCAGAGGGGTCCAGGACAGGAAGATGAGTTTGAACCCTTGGTATACCGTGTGTCTGGAAAGTGCTTTGAGATCCCTGTGCCCAGTGTTGTGGGGGAAGGCCCTTTGGTGGTCCCTGGCAGGCTGGTGGTGTCAGGGGCCTGCTCCGTCTCCTTCCCCTGGGTGGAGGAGTCGATGGCTTCAGCCTCCTCAGCTGGAGACTTAGAAGGCACATGAGCCTTCCCTCTACTTTAGGCCCATTTTTCACAGATGAGGCCAAGCCACTAGTCCAAGGACCTATGGCGGGAAGTGTGAGAAGGAGAAGTTGAACCTAGGTCATCTCACTTGGCCCCTCTGCCTCCCAACACTTCCCCCTCTTCTCATCTCGTGGCTGTCCCACAGGAGTGGGATTTGGCCAAGGGAGAAACAAAGGTCCTGGTGATAAGAGACAGGCTTCTAATTGTGTTCTAAATTTTTTTTTTTCAATGAAAGAACTGAGGCTTTGGAGAGGTTATGCTTGGAAATTAAGTGTGGCAGATTCAAATTTAAAAACCCAGTTTACCTCTCCAAGTCTCCATTTACTCATCTGTAAAGTGGGGGTGATAACACTTGCCTTCATTTGGCAGCATAAAGGAACAGAAAGCGCTGGACCAGGAGTCAGAAAAAGCCCCTACTGTGTGATGACCCAGGTTCAAGTCTCAGCTGTCCTTTTTATTGGCTATGTGACCCTGGGCCAGTCACTTCCCTGGGACTCAGTCTCCTCTTGTCAGAAGAGGCTGTCGGGCTTTAATGAGCTCCACGATACTGTCTGACTCTAAATCTGTGCTCCTTTGATCCTAGAGCACCCGTAACCGGAGATGCCAGGGCTGATTCCTCAGCATGGCACGTTTGGTTTGGCTTTTTCCCCTGAATGGGGCTGTGATTTAGGGAGCAGCTCCCTCTGCCCAGGCCCGTTGGTGCCTGCCCGGCAACGTTCAACAGTGAGAGGTTAGGGTCACACAGTCAGCACGTGTCAGAAGCAAGACTTGAACCCAGGTCTTTCTAACACTGAGGCCTCTTCCTATAGGAGCTACTCTTCTCTCTCCCCCCTCCCCACTGGTTCCCTGGTTCTGCTGTCTTCTGGGTAGTTAGTTATCTCATTGAGATACAGAAGCACTGAGGCCCTAACCAAACCACTCAGAGCTGGGTGAGTCAGAGGAAGAAGGGACAGGATGCGGCCTCCCCCACCGGGCATCTGTGCAGGGGGGGGGGGGGCATTGGCTCACTGCCTGGGGGAGGGGCAGGGGGCCAGAGTTGGATGACCCTGAGCAGGGAAGGGGAGAGGGGACAAGAGAGGCTCTGCCTCTACTCTGGGCAGGCACACAATAGTGGCTTTCTCCCCTGTGACCTTTTCTCAGCTTGTGTTCAGTGCAGCTGGCCCTACCCCCAATTCCCTCAGGGCCTGGGAGGGCCTTCTTTGGAAAAGGAAGTAGGGGGGTACCCCTAAACCCAATCCTGACTGCCCCACCCCTCCACTCAACACGACCCCTGGGGATGCCAACACCGTTGTGCCTTCCCATTTTGCTGACACCCCCCCTCAGATCGCTGGTCAGATTTACTTCCTGGGCCTCGGCCCCTGGGAGGGGTCTCAGAGGCAAATGGGGAGGGGGGTGTCATGGCTGAAGCCAAATGAGAAACTGTGGAAGGGTTTCTCAATTCTGGAGTATAAACTGGTGTTCCTGCTGATGGATGCTTTTTCCGGGAGTGTATTGGGAGGCCTGGACCAGAGACAGCGTCCCACATCCCAGCCTTCTCTGAGACAGCATTACTCCCCACCCGCCAGCCCCTTCTTCCTTTCCCATCCTGAACTGTCTCTCCAAGCTGGTCCTATGGAGCCAGGAGAGCTGGGAGAGGCAGTAAGAGAAATAGCAGGGTGATAGCCATGACTTCCACCCAAGACCCCACACAAGGGGTAATTTCCTGCCCACTACCAATGACATAGATACCCATAAGCTGGGCAAAGGCTTTGAAACCTGGGCTTCCCCGATAAGAGTGTAAAGTCCTTGAAGGCAGGAACTATTTCATGTGGGACTTTCTTTTCCCCATACCCACCACAGTGCCTGGCACACAGTTGATCTCTAGTAGGTGCTCACTGGTTGATTGTGCCCCCAGAGCTGAGCACAGTGCCTGATACACTGCCACACACAACATGACTCATTCAGCTGTCATTATCTCCTTTTGTTTTTCCTTCTTCGATGGAGACCCTTGAACTCTCTGGGGTGTGGGAGTGTGGGCAGGAGGTCATAAAGAAACGTAGAACCAGAAAAGACCTAAGAGGCCATTCTACAGATGAGGAACTGAGGCTCAGAAGGGTTTTGATTTACCCAGGGTCATGAAACTTAGTGTTTGAGACAAGATTTGAACCCAAGGCCTTTCAACTTGCAGCCTAGTCCTCTACCATGCCATGCTGCTTGCTGGCCACAAGGACTCTTCTCTGCCATGAGGGGCCTCCCCTAGGACAAGAGGTGTGTCTCTAATTAACCTGCTTCCCAGCCCAGTGGGATCCCACCTTAGAAACCCAATGCATTGGCATGGTTTTTGCCCTGGGTGAAACTAGACTTGGCACCTAGGCTGTGTAGCCAACCCTCTGGATTCTGAAGCAGGTCATAGGATCCTAGTCTTAGAGCTGGAAGGGGCCTCAGAGGGCAGCTAGTCCAGCTCCTTCATTTGACAGATGAGGAAACTGAGGCATGGGTAGGCTTTGCTCAAAGTCACACAGATAGTAAGAATCATAGTTAGTAAGCCCCAGATTTGTACCAGTTCTTCCATAATCTCCAAATGCCAGAGACTCAGAGCATGCCCCAAGATGTGGGAGTGGGTGGAAGGCGGGTGTGGGGGGAGGTGAGGAGGTGGGGGGGAAAGGCCCCATGGAGGAGGGGGAGGCTGGTGCCTCAGAACTTGGCAGAGCAGAAGGATGAGCTGGAGGTGACAGCTTCAATCTTGTTCCATAGAGAAAGGAAGGGAGGAATATGAGATCTGTGCGTGGCCCATCTGCCAGCCCAGTGGAGTGACCATGCCAGCCACCCACCTGGCAGAAGCCCTCCCTGCTTCCCAGGCCTCCTGGCCTATGGAAGCGATCTACCTTAGTTTAGGTGCACCAGCCCATACCAGAGAGGCTGCCTTGTGGAGGGTCTGTTTGCAGCAGTTACTGTTGCTTTCTATGGGTTGGAGTCTGTTAAAAAGCAATGGGTTCCCCGGAAATATGAAGACCCCTCAATTCATATCCCAATCCCATTCCTGGGAAGGAACCCCCTCTCTTTTCCTTGGAGAGGTGGGGTACTCTGGGTAGAGAACGCTGTATATGTTGTCAGATGTGGTTGCTATGTTGGGTATGCTTAATTGTGTTTTTTTTTTCTTTACTAGAGAAGGCTCACTAGAGGTGAGGGTGGGGGGAGAGAATGTCCGGAAATGACTGACATAAAAAACAAAAGACATTAATAAAACATTGGGGAAAATGGAAGGTGTGCCCCACCAAAATTACAAGCCGTTTGGGGGTGTTACTCATGGTGTGGGGTCAGAAGGGTGTGCTGGGTGGGAATGCTTCTAGGAGAGGTCTCTACTTACCCATCGGGGCACTGGCAAGAGAGGGCTTGAAAGGGGACCACCAGGTAGCAGGTTGGCTAGCTACCTCCTCCCCCACCTCTCCTCACAGGAAGAAGCCTCCTGAGGCCCCTAAGAAGAGGAAAGGGGGATGTTGAGTAGACTTGCTAAGTGGATGGACTCTGGCCTTACTGTGGAGGATGTTCATTGGCATTAATTAATCATTTCACTTAGGAGAGAGCTCAGGAGAGGCCCCAGAGGCCCTGTGGGAACTAGTGGGAGAGGGGAGTGGGGGCTTCTCTCTTATGATGCCAGAGCTGGGAAGGGGGGAGGGACCTTTCAGATAAGCCAGCACAACTCCCCTCTTTATTACAGAGAAGGAAGCCATGGGGGAGGGGCTTCCCCAGGGCCCCTGAGCCAGACTGGCTGAGCCAGAGCTAGAAACCCAGGGTTGCTGACTTCCTATCCAGAATTCTCTCTTTCGCCACATGCCACTGTTCAATTAAAAAGTGGGACTACTACTGGCCCAGGGCAAGGCAAAGATGCCACGGAGGGAATACCAGGAGGTTAGCTCAAAGGATTAGCATTAGGGGGGTGCTGGGAAGAGGGCCCTCGGTCTCTTCTGAGATCAGTCAATCAGTAAACATTTTTTAAGAACCTACTGTGTGCCAGGCAGTGTAGGAAGCGCCAAGGTAGCAGGGATGTCGGGGGAGGAAGGGCTTGCTAGAGTGCCCATCCCACCCACATCTTCTCTTTAGTCCCTCCTGGGTGAGAGAATTGACAAATTCTGCTGGGTTGGGGGGGTGGGCAGGGAAGAGGGAGGAGCTGGGGTCTGCAAAGAGGGATCATTGTTAGCCCCTGTAGATAAGATATGAGAGGACCCAGGATCCCAAGAAGAGCCATGCTCAAATGCCCCTGGGCTAAAATACCTGCCTCCTTCATAGGGATTTTCTTGATTCACCTTCCCAACTGCTTGTGCCCAACAATCCCCCTCCCCAAGAATTCCTTTGTATTTACATCGTGTATATTTTATATTGACTCGTACACATTGTTTTCAATAGAATGTAGGCTTGAGGGCGGAGTGGTTTTCTTTTTGTCATGTGTCTTTACCCCCTAACAGTGCCCGCCCCTGCCTTTTTTAACCTGGCATGTAGTTTCTCTGGTATAGAGAACCGCACCCCCGCCCCACCCCAAGGGCTCAGAGCAGCCCATTCTCCTCAGGCAGAGTGGCCTGGGGCTCCAAGGGGTTAAGAGGCTAGCAGGGGTTAAACAGCTGGTATGGGTGACAGGCGGGGCTGGGTCTTTGCCTTCTATCGGCCACGCTGCCCCTCTCTTGGCATAACCAGTGCTTCCTTAAGAAGCGCCGAAGGAGTCTAGGGCAGAACGAGTTTTAAGAACCCTGAGTTAAGCCCTCAATAAATGGTGGTTGATTGATCGTCCAGCCCGGGCCTACCACAGGACTGCAGGGATGGTGTCTGGGCGTCTGAGCCCTTGCTTCTTATCCCTGGTTTGCTGTGACCCAGGACAGTGGGAGAAAGGGGCTGGGCTCTCGGGACGACGGCTTCCTTTCCTTCTCTTGGTTTTTTTCCTCTGTCATCGCCACTTTTGGAAACCCCAGATCCTGGTTGGGCCTCCATCAACCGGGGTGTGCTGATCTGCGATGAGTGTTGTAGCGTCCACCGGAGCCTGGGCCGTCACATTTCCATCGTCAAACACCTCCGACACAGCTCCTGGCCTCCCACCTTGCTGCAGGTATGGGTACCTCTGAGGCAGGGAAGTGGGGGGCAGGGACATTAAGTCAGAGGGAAGTTGTGGGGTAGGTGCTGGAATGAGCTAGTCTGGGCTGTGTGCCCTTAGACCTCGAGGAGCTCTGCCCCCTGAGCAGTGGAGCTGGGGACCTTTCTCCTCACCCCAGCAGGAATATCCCCAGTGAACATGGGCCCACCCACCTATTTCCTGGGACCCTCCTCAGCTGGGCATATCCAATCCTAGGATCATAGATGTAGAACAGGAAAGGGCCTCAGGGGCCATTCCGTCTAATCTGTTCACTTTACAGATGAGGGAACTGAGGCCCAAGCAAGCTTAAGTGAATTTAGGTTCCTAGATTTAGAGCTGGAAGGAAGTAGAGATGAATCTTCATTTTGCAGATGAAGAAACTGAGGCCCAGGTAGGCTACGTTACTTGCCCAAGGTCACGTGGCAGTAAGCAGCATGGGCAGAATTTGAACGCTGGTCTTTTGTCTCTTGAGTCAGTGCCCTTTCCACTATTTCTTGCTGCAGTAGGTAGTGCCAGCCTGGGAAGTGGCCTAACTTAGCTTTTTTCTCCCACCCCAGATGGTACACACCCTTGCCAGCAATGGGGCCAACTCCATCTGGGAGCATTCCCTTTTAGATCCTGCCCAGGTGCAGAGCGGCCGGCGAAAGGCCAACCCTCAGGACAAAGTCCAGTGAGTATGGGAGTTGGGGAGAAGGTGGGGAAGAGGAGGGCAGGGGGCAGCCCGAGAGGAGGGAGGCCGGGAGCTGGAATTGGCCAAGGAGGGAAGGTGTGGAACAGGGTCAGGGGTGTTGGGCTTCGTCCTCTCTCTCTCTCTCACTCTCTTCTTCCTCCCCCTGCTCCCCATTTCCCTAGCCCCATCAAGTCCGAATTCATCAGAGCCAAGTACCAGATGTTGGCATTCGTTCATAAGCTACCATGTCGGGATGACGATGGCGTCACCGCCAAGGACCTCAGCAAGGTGAGGGGGACCTAACTTGAGGATTTTTTTTTCATAAAGTCGGGGACTTTCCTGAGCAGCCCTTGCTGGTCTCAGCAAGATGGGTGGCAGCAAACCAAGTTTACCCATCCCCTTCCTGTACTTTGAGGTACCCGGGTTGAGAGTATCCCCTTTTTCCTGTGGCTGGTCCCCATTTACCCACCCATTCTCATGTTCCCCTGCCCAGCAGACACATTTCTCTGGCTCCCCTTTCCAGAGGCCCTTTGTTTGAGGGTGGATCCAATAGCTTTGCCTTCGGGATTGTCCTGCCCTAGGGATGGGCATAGAGAGTTGGTCCAGAACCCTAAGGGTTCCCTGAATCCTTTCTCTCCCACTGGATAGCAATTACACTCCAGCGTGAGGACTGGCAATCTGGAAACCTGTTTGCGCCTGCTGTCCCTGGGTGCCCAGGCTAACTTCTTCCATCCCGAGAAGGGCACGACTCCTTTACACGTGGCAGCCAAGGCTGGGCAGACACTTCAGGCGGAGCTACTGGTGGTATATGGGGCTGACCCAGGGGCCCCTGACATCAATGGAAGGACCCCTATTGACTACGCCAGGTGAGTGTTTCGGGCCAGAGGGCCCTGCAAAAAGGGCATTTGAGAGAGGAGGGAGGATTCTGGGCCGGTGCTAGAGGCTCGGCCCTGAGCCATATACCCCCTCTACAGGCAGGCCGGGCACCAGGAGCTGGCAGAAAGGCTGGTAGAGTGCCAATACGAGCTGACTGATCGGCTGGCTTTCTACCTATGTGGACGCAAGCCGGGTGAGTCTGGGGTGGTGCAAGTTGGGGGATGCCCTCCCTGGTCCTCACCCCAGCAGCTGGCTCCATAGCAACAGAGACAGCTGGGGAGCAGCGTTGCCCAGCAACCAGCTCTTGTGAAATTGCCTTGGGTCCAGGCTCCCTGGGAGGAGCAAGGCTGAAGGTTGGGTGTGGGGGGAGGGTGGCAGAGTGGTGTGTAGGTACCCTCAGGGCCTCAGCAGCTGCTGCTTCTTCACCCTTCTCCTTATCTCCAACCTCAGGGCTCACTTCTCCTTCTTCCCCTTGGCCTGTCAGGCCCCCCAGAGCTTAGGGCCCGGGGCTGAGAGATGGGAGTCCAGGAGGTGGGCCCAGGGCCAGCTATCCCCACCCCCACTGGTGACTTGGCATTTCTGGTTTTGCTCAGATCACAAGAATGGGCATTATATCATCCCGCAGATGGCTGACAGGTGAGTGGAGTGGCATCCCACGCCTCCCCTGCCCCAGTCTGGGAGAAGGGCCACCCTCTCGGGGGAGGCTGGGTACTTGCTGCCCCAGGATCCCTCCTTCTACACAGAAGGCCCAGCAGGTCCCATAAGGCCCAAAGGACGTGGGGGGAGGGGAGTATTGAGACCTATAGGTTTTAATTCATTGTCTAAGATGGGGGACACAGGAGCTGGGGCCCTGGCCTCCAGCTCAGCTGCCCCCAAACCTTGGTCAGTCTGGGTCGTGACTGCACATCTCGGGTTTTATTCTTCTCTAACATTTCACAATGGTAAAGGTCAGGCCCACTCCATGGACCCTGGGCACCAGGGATCCTTAGCGCCCTCAGGTGTGTCCAGAGCCGGTGGGCAAGTTTGCTTATCTGCAAGATGGGTGTAATAGTAGCAGCGCCGGCCATTATCAGATGAGATACTAAGGGTAATAGCCATAATAGCTAACGTTTATAAAGCACTGACTGTGTGCTTAGTGCTTTACAACTATCACCTCATTTGTCCCTCACAACAACCCCGGGAAGTAGGTGTTCTTCCCATTGTACAGGTGAAGAAACCAAGGCAAAAAGAAGTTAAGTGAGTTGCTCAGGGTCACACAGCTAGTAAGTGTCTGAGGCTGGATTTGAACTCGGGTCTTCTGACTTCATTCTCAGCATTCTAGCCACTGAGCCACCCAGCTGCCCCTCTATCTGAATAATATAGCTTATCTGTGACACGTTGTATATGAGATAATATTTGTAAAGGGCCATTCAGACCTGGAAATGCTCTAAAAATCTGCGTCGTTACTAGGCCTGAGAGGTAAGTCAAGGCCGGCTATGCTGAGCCCCCAGGCCTGGAGCAGATCACCCACTCTCTTTTGGTCCCCTAGGATAAAATGAGAAGATCTGACTAGATTACCTAAATAAGGCTTTTGATGCAGCAGAAAGAGAGTCTGAGGAACTGGGTTCAAATCCCACCTTTGAGGTGTAATTACTATCCGAATAACATTGGAGAAGTTCCTTAATCTCCCTGGGCCTCTGCAAAATGAAGAGATTGGGCTAGCTGGCCTCTGAGGGCACAGCACAGTGCATAGGGCCGGAGCTGGTGTCAGGAAGACCTGTGTTCAAATCCACCCTCTGACAGTTATTAGCCAGGAGATGCTGGACAAGTCAATTACCCTCTATTTGCCTCAGTTTCCTCATCTGTAAAATGGGGGTTATACTGGCACCTACCTCACAGGGTTGTTGTGAGGATCCAATGTGTTAACATATATGAAGTGCCTTGCAAACCTTAAAGCCCTAACTACACGCTAGCTATCCTCACCTTCATCTTTATTATCCTTATATTATTTATTCCTGCTCCCGACCTAGAAGCCCGTGGCCTGTGTGTGACTTTGGACAAGTCCCCTCTTTGTCTGGGCCTCCGTTCCCTCATCTGTCACATGAAGGGGTCACAACTGGCCTCCGGGCTCCTTCCCGCTCATGACATCTCCGCTGTGACAATGTCATAGACCCACTCTGGCTCTGACATTCTGTCCTGTCTCCCCACGACCTAGAAGCTTCTCCCCATATGGGGCTCTTCCTGTCCTGTGCCAGTGTTAGGAGAAGTCCGCGTTTGCTCCCAGAAGCCTCTCTTCTCCACCCACCAGGCACAGACCAGTCACTGGTGGTCGAGGTGCCCAGCTTCTTCCCTGGGGCTGCTCCGGAACCCACAAGGAGGATGCTCCTGCCCTCTTGTGGCTACTTTCAAAATGGCAGCCTTCTCTACCACGTGGGCCTCAGCGGCTGATCCCGAAAAGGGGAGGAGAGTGCCTCGTTTGCCAACTAGGGGTTTCTTGCCCTGGGCTTCCTTGACACAGGAATCTTTCCCTAGAACACCGGGGGTGTATCTTTTTTTCTTTTGAGTCTTTTGTTCAAACATGAGCACCTTAGCACTGACCTCAGTGGGTGAGAGTGGCACCCTCTGCTTGCCCCAGATGGCACCCACAGGTTCCTTGGTGGATCCCCTTTCTCTACCACATCTTACTCCCTGCTCCTGTCTCTGCTCTGTGTTAGGGGTGGGGGAGAGTGCATGGCATAGGGGTGTGTGTGTGTGTGCGTGTGATAGGAGTAGCAGATGCCCTCCAGCTCTGTCCTGCGCTTGGGTAACCACTGCCTCTGTCCTATTCTTTCCTCTGCTGCCTTCCTCTGGACTTAGATCTCGCCAAAAGTGCATGTCTCAGAGGTATTGTGCCCATGGGCCAGGCATTTTGCAAGGGACTGGGTGGAAGGGTGAAGGAAGAATTTGGGGTTCCCCCTTCCCTAGGTTCCTGGCCTCCCCCACTTCTGCCAGGGCCTCTGCATGTGGGGGAAGTCAATGATGGGGGGAGGGCACCTGGCTGTGCCTTACCCATCTGTCCTTTCTCTCTAATCCCCAACCTGACATCCATCCACCGCCTTCCTCCTCAAAGCCTGGACCTGTCAGAGCTGGCCAAGGCAGCAAAGAAGAAGCTCCAAGCAGTGAGTGATGACCAGGCCCGGCCCTGCTGACCCCACTCCCTGCTCCCCACCTCTAGCCTCTACCCTATCTCCATGGCTCCCATCTCCAAAGTTGGGGGTCCATTCTTTCTTGTGCCCGGCTATTTCTCTGGCCTCTTTTCTAAACAGCCCTGCCCTTTTCATCATCGCCACCCTCCTCCCACCAGTGATGGTTCTCATGCCCCTCTCTGCCCTCATCCATCTTCCTCTTAGAAGTTAGTTTCCCAGACTCTACCCGATGCCCAGTGGGCAGATGTCAGGGCAGGACTGGCAGAGCCATGGAGTCTGACATAGTGGGGTTGCAGGGGACCTGAAAAAGGTGTCTGGCAGGCAGGATGTTTGCTTTCCGATGTCTAGCCCACTCCCTTCTGGCCCAATGGCAGGTTTCTAGTTAAGCTCTCTGGGTTGGGAGGTGGGGCTCCCTTCAGCCCCTCTAGCCTGGGGCCCTCACTTTGCCTACAGCTGAGCAACCGACTGTTTGAAGAGCTGGCCATGGACGTCTATGATGAGGTCGATCGAAGAGAGAATGATGCAGGTGTGTCTGTGTGTCCTGGAGGGGAGGAAGGGGCTGAAGGCATTGGGGAGGCTCGGGCATTGAGGTGGCAAGGGGGGAGAGGGAATGACAGCCCAGTGCCCAGTGTTTAAGAGCTCACAGAATTAGAGACTAAAGTTGAAAGGAGTCTTAGCCACCACTTCATCTTTCTAGAGAAAGAAATTAAGGCCCAAAGACTTGAGCCTCACAGCAGATTGGATCATGGACATAGAGCCAGAAAAGGGGCCTGTTTATGACACATCATGTTACAAATGAGGAAACTGAGACCCAGACAGGTTAAGAGACTTCTCTGGGCTAATAGAGGCAATCAAGGATAGAGCCAGGATTGGAATCCAGGCCCTGGGACTCCAGTGCCAACATACTTTGCACTGTATATGATTTCTGGGAGGTCGTCAGTCCCAGCCCCACCACCTCAGCTACTGCTCAAGGTGGCTTCTGTCTGGGGGCACGTGATGGTTGGTAGCCACTGCACAGGTTCTGGAGGAGGCCTCCAGAGAGCCCAGGAGCTCTCCTCAGCTCGGAACCAGCTGCAAGGATAGGAGAGGGAAGTTAGAGGCGGGCAGGCAGCCAGGCTTCTGGCCTTCCCCGCCCAGCTCCCTCTGTTCTTCTTGGCTCCTTCCCCAGCTCTCCCCCCCCCCCAGCCCCCGCCCCGCCCCCACCCTCCATTCCTTCATTCCTTCCTAGCCACAGCCATTCCAACCCAAATACTAGGCTGGAGCAGGCAGAGGGAGGGAGGGAGAGACAGCCTCCGTCCTGTTCCCACCCACCCACACACACATATACCCTCCCATCAGCCTCACCCTCACCCAGATCTTTTTCTGCCTTGCCTGGCTCTGGGGCCAAGCTCTGCCACCCTTCCCCTGCTCCCATCCTGGCCCTAGAGGCACAGGCACGTCCCAAAAATTGCAGCCACCCGCCCCAACCAGTGACTGACGGTCATATTCCTCCCCCCTCCCCCCCGCAGTGTGGCTGGCCACCCAGAACCACAGCACCCTGGTGACGGAGCGGAGTGCAGTCCCTTTCCTCCCAGTCAATCCAGAGTACTCAGCCACTCGAAACCAGGTGAAGGGGCCAAGCGGGCGGGGAGGGAGGCTGGGCATTGGTTGGGGGGCTGGGAAGAGCCTCAAGCCAGCTTTCTCCATTTCTCCCCTCCCCCTCCCACAACAGTCCTGAGAGAAGCCGTTACTTGGCACATTTCCGCTGGGTGTCATGCCAACCTTGCTGCCTCCCCAGCCCGGTTTGGCTGGCCCCTTGGCTTTAAGGGGAGTGGGGCTGGTGGGAGAGCCGCCCGCCCCTCTGGGAGCAGGGTGTGCCAGCCTGTGAGCCCCGCCTCCATCTCTTATGGCATTTGAAGGGTGTCTGCTGGCCCGCCCAGCAGGGCATGTCTTGGCTCTGCCTGGAAAGGAGACTGGTCTATAGCCCAGTCTCCTGCCCAGGCCTCTTCCACTGCCCCCACTCCTATCTTGGAGGTTCTAGCCTGCTCTGGGGTGACCTCTATTCACACTGAGTCTCTCTCCTCCTGGCAGGGGAGACAGAAGCTTGCCCGCTTCAATGCCCGGGAGTTTGCCACCCTGATCATTGATATCCTCAGCGAGGCCAAGCGGAGACAGCAGGGCAAAAGCTTGAGCAGCCCAACAGGTGGGAGGGGGTGGGGCTAGGGAGAGCCTGCTCTGTTAGGGGGAGGTGGAGAGTGGGCTGGCCTCTTCTCCCTCGTGCTGGGGGGCGGGGAGGGCCGCCTCCATCAAGGACCCCCCCAGGCCTGCTGGTGACCGCTGCACCCCAAGTGGGGGCCAGACCAGCTCGGAGGGCCATGGAGCTGTGGCCATGGGCTTTTCCCTTGCCTCTTCAGACAACTTTGACTACTCTCAGCGCAGCCAGAGTGACCTGGACGATCAGCACGATTACGACAGCGTGGCCTCTGACGAAGACACGGACCAGGAACCTCTGCGCAGTGCCGGCGCTACCCGCAACAACCGGGCCAGGGTCTGTGCCCAAGGAAGCCTTCCCGAGGGGATGAGGCTCTTCTCAGAGCACTTGGGGGGGGAGGAGTCTGGGGGATCCTTGCCCCTCCCTTCTCCCCCTCCCACTTCTTGATTCCTCCTGAGGGCGTGGCTCTTCCAAGGAATCTCCCCGTGTGGCCCCTCCCTCCTAGCTGGACTCTGCCCTTTCCTGAAGTGGTTCCCCAGGGAAGGCACCCAGGCTATGGGTGGGGAGGCCTGCTCACAGCCTGTTCTCCCCTCCCCAGAGCATGGACTCCTCAGACCTGTCCGATGGGGCCGTTACTCTGCAGGAGTACTTGGAGCTCAAGAAGGCCCTGGCCACCTCAGAGGCCAAAGTGCAGCAGCTGATGAAGGTCAACAGCAGCCTGAGTGACGAGCTTCGGAGGCTGCAGAGGGAGGTCAGGGAACGCAGCCCCCAGGGCCCCCACTCAGGCCCCTGCCCACAGCTGTCAGTGCCCTGGCTTGGAAGCAGATGCAGAGGGCTGCCTGCTAAGGGATGACCCCCTCCCTTCCTATGGAGGGCCTGGGGACCGAAGCTCCTCAGGGGCAGCAGAGCCCTGCATGGGCGTATGTGTGTGACTTCTGCCCTCCTGTCCCCAGATCCACAAGCTTCAATCTGAGAACTCACAGATCCGGCAACAGTCAGGCCCTGCCCCAACAGCCCCCGTGCCCAATGAGCGAGCCGAGCATGGGCATGGGGGTGCCAGCGTGGCTGCGCACCGCCGAGACCGCCAGGCCTTCTCCATGTACGAGCCGGGCTCCGCCCTCAAACCTTTTGGTGCCCAGCCTGGTGACGAGCTTGCCTCTCGGCTCCAGCCCTTCCACGGCAGTGTGAGTGCCCAGGAGATGCCCTGTGGGTGAGGGTCAGGGCCAGGTGTCCATGTGCCAATGCCGTTTCTGTCCACAGGAGCTGGAGGATGATTCTGTGTACTCCGTCCATGTCCCTTCAGGCCTCTACCGGGTAAGTAGTGCTTTGGGTTGGAGGAATTTAAAATCCAAGGGCCCTCCCCAGGAGCCTGAAAGGAGCTGGAAAAAGAGCTTTGTAGTCAGAGGACTCGAGTTCAAATCCCCCTTCTGGGGTTTACTATCTGTGCAACCTTGGCAAGCTGCCTCAGTTTTCCCATCTGTAACATGGACTGACGGGCCTCTGAGGTCCCTTCCAACTCAGTCTGTGATCCTACTTAGCCTCCCAGGCCTCAGTCTCCTGGTCTGTTAAATGAAGGGATTGGGCCTGATGGAGGCAGAGGTCCCGTCAGCTGCAGTTGTGCTGGGAAGTGGGGAAGGGAAAAGAAACCAAGGAACTTACTCTGCTGCTGATCTGGGTTCCAGATCCGCAAGGGAGTCTCTGCCTCATCTGTACCTTTCCCGCCTTCCTCCCCGCTGCTATCTGGCGCACAGGACGGAGGCCGCCACGTGGTAATGTGTCTGCACTGGTTGGGGGGACATTGGGGGCCATGGAGGAAGATCTGTTGGCTGTGCCAGGAAGGGCGACATCACCCCCACATTGAGAGGGAGAGGGACGAGGGCTTGGGACCAAAGGATGTGGGGGAGGGTGGCCAACGTCTGACCACTCTTCCCCCGTCCCCTCCAGAGCAAACTCTCCCGCCACGGCAGTGGGGCCGACAGTGACTATGACAACACTCAGAGCGGGGAACCACTACTTGGGTGAGCACCCCTACCATCCCCATCTACCCTGGAGCCGGGAAACCCTGGGTTCAAATCCTGCCTCTGACCTTTGCTGTTCATGTGAGCCTTGGTTTCTTCATCTGTAAGATAAGGGAGTTGGAAATTCCAATCTCTCAGGTCCCTTGGCTTCCTCTTATCTGGCCCTCTGCTTGCAGAGGTGGGGTGTGGGGGGGGGGAGATTACAAGGCCCTGGGGTGGTGGGATTGGGGTATCCTCGAAGGAGTCAGTGGAAGGTGGGAATGAGGAGCTCTGACCTGTGGTCCTGTCTGTAGGCTGGAAGGAAAACGATTCTTGGATCTGGGAAAGGATGAAGATTTTCACCCGGAATTGGAGAGCCTGGACGGAGAGCTGGACCCTGGCCTACCTAGCACAGAGGACGTCATCCTGAAAACGGAGCAGGTGACCAAGAATATCCAGGAGTTACTGCGCGCTGCCCAGGAGTTCAAGCATGACAGGTAGCCTAGAGGGTGGGCTGGGGCAGGGGCGGTACCCTGCACGTGCAGTGTGGCATTATGGGGGAAGGAGGGGAAAAGTGGGGGTAACATCACACTCACACACATACATACACATATACGCTCACATATATACACTCACACACCATATACACACACACACTCTTACACTCATATTTATACACATACTCACGCATACATTCACGCACATGTACATATACACTCACACCATACACATATGCACTTATGCATACATGCATAAATACACTCACACACCATACACATACACTCATACACTCACATTTATACACATACTCACAAACACATAAATACACATACGCTCACACACCATATACACACATACGCACATACGTACATATATACACTCACAATACACACACATGTGCTCATACACACTCACACTTATACACATACACATATGCACTCACATACATATATACACTCACACACCATACACACCCTCATACACTCACATTTATATACACACTCACAAACACAAACACACATACACATTGACACACATATACATATATACTCACACACACAATACACATACATATGCATTCATATACACTCACACCATACACACATTTATACACATACAGACATATACACATGTACATACACATTCATATACACACACTCACACTTACACACACATATATGCACTCATACACATACACATATACACTTACACACTCACAGTACACATACACACACCTCTCTTGATGAACTCCCCCCTCTCTCTCTTCCTCTCAGCTTCGTGCCCTGTTCAGAGAAGATCCACTTGGCAGTGACAGAGATGGCCTCCCTCTTCCCAAAGGTAGGGGAAAGAGAACCTAGGCAGGGAGGGGAATCCCTTGGGAGAGAAGTCTAACTGTCACTTCTAGGGGTCTCTCTGGCCAACCTAAAGGGGTAGGCAGGGGGGGGTTGGATTGTTGGGCAGTCCAGAAGCAGCCCCTTTCTTCCTCCAGAGACCCTCTCTGGAGCCCGTGCGCAGCTCCCTCCGACTTCTCAATGCCAGCGCCTACAGGCTGCAGAGCGAATGCCGTAAGACAGTGCCCCCTGAGCCCGGTGCCCCTGTGGACTTCCAGCTGCTCACGCAGCAGGTGATCCAGTGCGCCTATGACATCGCCAAGGCAGCCAAGCAGCTGGTGACCATCACCACTCGAGAGAAGAAGCAGTGACCAAGTCTCGTGCCCTCCCTGCCCCTCCTTCCCCTTCAAGGGGCCTTCCGGGCCAAGGGAGCTGGGTCACTTTCCACACTCACTCCTCCCCATCCAAGCAGCCGCTGGCACAAGTGCCCTTAGAGCTGGTGTGCTTGCCAGGCAGCCGTGAGCCATGGTGTCCAACACCCTCTCATTCCCCCCTCCCAGGAGGGCCTGGGGGTGAGGAGGGTGGCAAGGGACTCTTTGCCCACTGGAAGTGAGGTGTGACTCAGGGACAGAGTCCAGGCGTGGGACCCAGCCCCCTCCCACCTCCCGACTGTAAATAAGACCTTTCCCTAGCAGAGTTCCAGGGTGGGGGTGAGAACATGAGGACTGCTCCCTCCATCCCCCAGCCCCCTCCTCCCCCAGCTCCCTTAGGCTCCTTCGCAAAGGATCAGGGGGAAGGGACACTCCATGCTGGGGCCTGCTCCCCACACACGCACACCCACCCCCATGAGCCAGTTTAGTCCCCTTGTGGGCTGAGCGGGGGGGCATTCCCCCCACATTGTACATAGTCCCTATGGATGTCCCCTTTCCTGTAGCCACCAGCCCCTCTGCTGCTCTCTCTCTAATGCCAAACGGCCCCTGCCCCTGATGTGGGCTCCACTCCTGCCTGGGGGCTCCCAGCAGCAAACACTGGAAATCGTTTTTCTTAATTTTAACTTTGTGGTAACTGAGTGTCCCCGTGTGCCTGAGCGTGAGTGAGTGGGCGGCGGTGCCGTCCTGCAAGCCTGCTCCCTTTGGGAATTTTTTTTTTGATTGGGGTAGGGGGGAAGGAAGGGGAGAAAAAGAGGACAAAGATGGGGACGATATTACCCTGGAGCCTCCTTCTTCCCTGCCCTGGGCAGAGCCGTGCCAATTTGGTGAGCTGTGGTTGTACCAGCTACGATTCCCATCCCCAGCCCCTGCCCCCCTTTTCACCTGACTCGCCTCCTCAGCTTCCCCTTTTTTCTGTGAAGAGGAGCTGTGGCCTTAAAACTGAAATGCCCTGCCCCGCTTCACTTGGGAGGCTGGTGGTGGATGGGCGCTGGGAAGGAATTACTCTGCCTTGCCAGAAGAGTGAAGGACCCTAAGCCTGGGGCTGGCTCCCCCAGGGTCCCTAACTCAACTGCTAGGCCTTGCCATCTCAGTCCCTTCACAAGCCCCTCACCATCCTGAGGACTCAGTGTGGGGCACAGGACCCAAAGCTTTTGGCACCTGGTCCCACCCTGGGCACCTGCCCCTTGCCAGGGCTAAAGAGGCATGCCATCTTGTCCTGGCAGGAATGGGACTCTCCAGCTCCTCTCCTTCCTCGCCCCAAACACTCCACCCCATTTGGGGCTGGGGGCTGGACCATGTCTGTGTGGTGGTGGGTGAGCTGACTGTCAGATGTGTGTCATGTACATTTGTATCAAAAATAAATAAGTGACCATTCTGTCTGCCTCATACTTGGGGGTGGAGGGTGGGCAGGGGAAACCTGTCTGAGTTAGACTTACTCTGCTAAGTGCCCACCTACACAAAACCTATTGCATACTATGGTAGTAACTAAGCATGCCCCATCCCCCTCCCAGAGTAGACTGCCTTTTCAAACAAGTCAGGAGACTCCCATGTGAACTTACCGATGTGATCATTCAGCCAATGCAAATCTGAACCCCTCCATGCTCCCCTCACCTTCTTGTTGTCATGCACCCCTTAGAGGGCAGGCTGGTGAAGTCTGTGTCTAAATGAAGTCTGAATCTACTCAGAATCATCTTGTTAACGGCATAAATGAAAATATGTAAAAGGAAACCAACAGTTGTCAGAATATTAAAGAATTTCACAGACCCTGGGATAAGAACCTCGGTTCTTGTTCCATACGTTAACCACAAATTGTTGCATTTCTCATTATTAATGATTTAGAACAGACTTTCATGTAGTTCATAGCTGTAATTCTTTTCAGAACTATTCCTACCTGTTGGCCACTTTTCTCCTGAGGCTTTCAGGGTTTGATGTTGCGTTACTTTCCCCATGTACCTTGGATATCAGAGCCCTGTCAGAGATACCTGATGCCAGGATTTTATTATGATAGCTGCATTGATTTTTGTGAGATCACAAACTTTCTTCAGAAACTTTTCAATTTTCTATAATTGTGGTCACCGAGAAGGTGCCAACATTCTGTACTCTTAGGGGAAGTTCCTTGTTTGGAGCTCCTTATGCCAATCCCAGGTCCAATCTCTAATACAGTCACTAACATTTATATTTTCATGTGCCTGGAAGGTAAGTGCTATTACAGATGGAGAAACTGAGGCTAACAGGTTAAGTGATGTATCTAAAGCTGTATTTGAACTCCGATCTCCTGGAGTCCAACCTTTGCTCTGTCCAGTGCACCACCTAATTGCCCAGCTCTATTACTTTATCTTTTGTGATCATCTCTACCTGTTGGGTTAAGATTTCTCCCTCTAGACCTGAAAGGATCCTGAGCTGGGTATTTTTGTTGGTTTGTTTTTAAAATAGCATTACCTTTAAAGAGAGTTCCAAAGCCTTACTCCAGCTCTCCATCCCTTTACCCATTAATCTCCTCACCTTCTCTTCTGATCTGACTTGCCTTTAACATCCCCTAGATTGTGGTAGAATTTCAGAAACTGTCACTGGGGGAGTCCTCCTGATGCCCGATCCCCAGTCTCACCTGCTCAAAGAAGGCCTTCCAGGGAGTTCCTGGGAACTGCAGCTAAGTCTGCTATGGCAGCTGTACTGAATGACAGAGAGCTCAGGGCTGAGGAGCTGATGGTTCTGCTGTCCCCTGGCCTGCTCAGGCCTTCTTTATGGTGCTGGGTTCAATTTGGGGCATGTTTGAGGAAGGATTTTGTTGAACCAGAGGGTAACCAGTATGGCAAAGGGCCCCAAGATACTGCCATCAGAGGACAGGGTGAACAGCCTATTTAGTCTGAAGAAGTATTCTGAGGGGCATCATGTGGAAAGCTGACTGAGAGTGACAGCAAGTTGACTTCACTCCCCTCTCCTCCTCAGGCTTCTCATCTGTAAAATGGAGATAATCCTGCGGTCGCTAAGTCACAAGAGTTGTGAAGTCCCAAGAAAATATTCTAAACACCTTGCAAACTTTCAAGCCCTATGGGGAATGTCAACTAATAAAGAGGTCATCTTTGGTTGCCAGAAGACCTGGGTTTGAGCCCTACCTTGAGAGCTGTCATCCTAAATAACTCATTTAGTCTCTAAGACTTTAAACTGGGGAGAAAATGTTTATCTGCATTCCCAAGAAATCACAGGTCAATTAAGGGAGGGGAAAAGGTAATTATTGTTGCTAAGGGCCCCTAAGGACTAAACCAGCATCTAGGGATGAGTGGCAAAAAAGGCAAGTTTCAGTTTGAATGTGTAAATGGAAAGAACCACCACCAAAAAGTGAACAAAATGAAAACTGGGAAATGAAAATGAGCAATCTTGACTTCAGAAGACCAATGAGAAAGTGCACTTCTCTACAGAGATGGGGGGCTATATTACACATACCATCCCCCTAGGTATTGGTATTGCTTAGTTTTGCTAAATTGCTTCTCTTCCCCGTCCCCCCCACGCCCTTTCTTTTTATTTGTCGCTAGAAGACCTGGCTCTCTGGCGAGGGGAAGGAATCTTTGGAAGCCTCTAAATGGCCCAGTGGGTGGGGGCTCAGGAAGAACCAAGTTCAAACACAGCTCAGTAGCTTAGGGGTTTGGTAACCCTGGGCAGGTCACAGCATCTGCCTGTCTCAGTTTCCTCACCTGTAATGGGAAGGTTGAGATGATTAAATAAGGATTTAATTAATTAAATACGGTGTGTAAAGGGCTTTTCAAACCTTAAAGCACAGTAGAAATGCTAGCTATTGTGTAAAAAGAAGAGAGAAAGAACAGTTAGCCAGGAAAAAAAAGTTAGGTTTGATACAAGAATGTTCTAGCAGTTGGAGCTGTCCAAGAGTGCCCCCCTCCCCCTCCTTACAGCGGAGAGGCAGGACGGCCTCGTTGGGTGCCCGACGTCCACATCAAATTCTGAAAAAGCAGCCAGAAGCTCTCAGAACCTGAACTTGGATCCTCACCCAGAGACAGTAAAAACTAATGGACATAGAGCCAGCCAACAGCCCAGAGGACCGGTGACCTGGGTTCATGATCCCCCTTAGACACATACTGGCTGAGAGAACCTGGGCCAGTCACTTGACTCAGAGCCCAGGCAACTCTAAAAATCTGAGAAAACAGTGGCTATCTGCCTTGAGAGAGGGACTTTGCTCACTGGGGGTTCCCTCCACCAATAAATCACGGGTCAAAAAATAAAACCAAAAAACAACCCTCCAAAAACCTCACTCTAGACACAGGTTCCTAGTCTAGGGCTGTGGCTCCCAATGAAGCGGGGCGCGGGGGTGGGCGTGGGGGCCGCCGACGAGTTCGGAGGCACAAGAAGACGAGGAAGCCGCGGGAATCTACTAAAATAATTTAATTAGAAATCGACGGAGAGGGTCACGCCCACGGAGGAGCCTGCACCGTCCCGACAGTCCAGCAGGGGCTCCCAGCTGGGCGCTGTCCACGTGGCAGGGCCACCCCGGGGCTGGTGACCCCCTGGCCGGGAGGAGCCAGGCTCGGGGCCGCCCCTTGCCCTCCTCCCTCCCTCCGGGGCCAGGGCCCGCCAGGCCTCAGTCGGAGGAGCTGTCGCTGTCACCGCCCCCGCCGTCGGGGCCGAGGCAGCCTTGGTCCGGGTCGGGGCTGGGCGGGAGGAGGGGTCTCCTACGGGAGCGCTTGGGTCTTCGGGGGCCGGCGGACAGCAGTCTCCGCTTCAGCACGGCTGGGTGGAGAGGCAAGCAGCCGGTGGGTGAGAAGGGGTGGCCAGGGGCCGGGAGAGGAGAAGTGGGCGGCCAGGGGCCGGGGGGAGGAGAAAGGGGTGGCCAGGGGCCTGGGCGGGGGATGGCATGGGCTGCCAGGGGCCGGGGGAGGAGGAGGGGGCGGCCGGGGGCTAGGGAAGGGGAGTAACGGAGGGATGGCCCAGGGAAGAGGAACTGGGGGTGGGGGAGGCCAAGAGCCAGGGTAGGAAGAGCAGGGGGAGTGAGTGGGCCGAGAGAGCGTTAGCAGGGGGAGGGGCCCTCACCCGCCACTGTGTCCTGGCTGTCTATCGATGGCCCCCAATAGATACTCTCCCCCCGACGGAAGTTTCGATGCAGCCGTGTGCAGAGCGTGGCCAGCGTGAGAAGCACCAGCAGGAAAGTCAAGGCCGTGGCTGCCCACGCCGCTTCCTCTGTTCGAGGAGTGGGAGCCCGCGCGGGCCGGGAAGGGCCCGCCCAGGGGACTGGAGAGGGATGCCCCGGGCAGACACAATCCCCTGGGCTTCCATGCCCTGGTCGGGAGTCATTGCTTTCTCCACCCCTCCGAGCCATGGCTAGCATGGGGGTATCACCGGCCTCCCCTGGGCTGCCTGTGACGGGCTTGCTGATCCCTAAGGAGTGAGGAGGGACCCTGGTGGCAGGGCCTGTGGCTAGGGAGCCAAGGGCGGCTCGAAGTCCCCTCCTCTTGGCTCCAAGAGTGTACTCTGGACCCCAGGACTTAATCCCTTCCCCAGGGGGGCGCCAACTCCGGAGGGCAAAGGCTGTAGCCAGGGCCTGTAAGACAGCCAGGAGGAAGAGAAGTCACCCCTCCCTCGCTCTTATGTCCAGATCCATCCCAAGCTCCCACCAGCCACCAAGTGCCCTCACCTGTACACTCCCTCTTGGACACAGGCTATCCTTGCCTAGGGTGGGCTCTGCCCAAGGAAGCCAGGGGGCACTGGAAGGGGTAGGCCAAGCTCTCCTTCTTTCCTTTCTCCTCCTCCTCTTCAACCAGTAGGCCACCCAGGCTGGCTGTACTCTTGCCATCTCAAATGATGTCCCCCATGCAACCAGTACAAGAGGCTGTAAGAAGCACCAGCAACAGACACAGGCAGGGCATTTTAGACACCCACTTGATCTGCTCCCCCAAAAGTGAAGGGTCTCCCTGTGAGTCTCCTCAAAACCCTCTCTTCCCAAAGCTGTTCACAATCACAGATACCCCCCTTCCACCAACACCCAGACCACTGCCCCTGCCAAATCCCGGGCTACTCACCCGATGCTGAGTGAGGCCGAGGTGAGGGATCAGTATGGGGTGGGATACACAGACATGGGCCAGAAGGGCAAGCTGGAGTTTCAGCCAGGGATGGACACAGGGATGGTAGAGGAAGGTGATGTTGTTGCCCTGGTGGGAAGGGCTCCGGCTCAGGCTCAAGCCAACCCTGCTTGGCTTCTACCAGAGACACAGAGAGCCAATGCTCTCCTTTCCTTACGACCCAGCTAAGTATGAGTAATGACTTGGAGAATGATGTAGTTTCTCCTGCTTTCACTGAGCTGACAAAGGAGGCTGCATTTGAGCTACTTTGTCCAGGGCCCCATCAATTGCCATGCCTCCCAACCCTTCTGCCTGGTGGAACCCTACCCATTCCCCCCACCCCTTCTTTCTGCAGCTCCGTCCTTCCCCTTCTCCAATGCACCAAATTCAGACCACCCCTTTACCCTTTCTGTCCTTGAGATTGTTCCAAATAAAATCTTCATTGTTTAGCTTACTGTGTGTCCCTCTAGATTTTAAGCTAGGGCATTCATTCTTTTTTTTTTTTCATTCAGTATTTATCACACACCTACCATGAACAAAGCTGTTCTAGGTTTTGGAGGGTTTTTTGGTAGAGATACAAAGATGGAAGAGGCCCAGGCCCTGGCCTTCAGAGAGAAGAAAGTCCAGAAGAAGGGCAAGGACATGACGTACACACATGTAATGCCAAAAAGCATAAAAAAAAGCCACAGGCCAAATGGTGTGCGAGGTCCAAGGAAGGCTTCATAAAGCCTACAGTCCTTGAGTTGGGATTTGTAAGATGGAAAGAATTTCAATAGGGGGAAATGGATGGAGAAGGCATTCCAGATGGAGGGTGAGGGGGGCATAAATCTAGGAAGCAAGAAAGCTTATGATGTCCACAGGGGATGGAGGCAAGCTGATCAACTGAAGCACAGGACATGTGGAGGAGGGAAGAGAGAGAGAGAAAACTGGAAAGGTAGGGAGGCATCAGCTTATGTAGGGTCTTGAATGTCAATCTGAGTCTAGACCAGGGGTGGGCAACCTGCAGCCTCGAGGGCATATGTGGCCTTCTAGCTCTTTGGGTGCAGCCTTTTGACTTACTCTAAGTTTTACAGAACAAATCCTTTTATTAAGGGGATTCGTTCTGTGAAGTTTGGATTCAGTCAAAGGGCCGAGCTTGAGGGCCACAAGTTCTCTACTCCTGGTCTAGACTTTATTCTGGAGGCTATAGGAATCCACTAAAGAATTTTGATGAGATGAGAGACACACTCAAGTGTGTCTATTAGGAAGATTAATTTGGCCTCTATAGGAAGGAGATACTGGAGGGGGCAGGGGAGGCAGAAAGGCCCATTAGGAAATCATTGCACCAGCCTAGAGGAGCTTGGACCTGCCCAGAGATATGGGCCATGGCTGATCTGCCACAGCTTTGCTGTTGATCAACTGTGCAAATTAAGAATCAAGGCTACCAGGGTGGGGCCAGGCCTCTCTTCTATTTATTCAAAAGTTCTAGCAATACTCAAACAGAAGGCTCAGCGAGACATCAGGTTGCCCAACCCATGGTGTTGACTTAAACACCCCAATAAATTCAGACTTACTGAGCAGCTCACATAGGCCAGCCCTGTACTACGGAGGAGAAAAGTCGTATTAGACACAGACCCTGCCTCAGGAAGAAAGAAGGCTCTAGTGAAGAAGACAAAGTTAAAACATATGAAATAAGAGGCCAAAGACAGAAGGCAGAAGGTGTGTGAAATTCTATTATGCTGCCAGGGTTCTAACAAAGAGAGAGCAGTGTGGGGAGCAGGGGACCAGTGGAAGAACAGATCCGAGAGGCTCCAACCCTCTTTTATGGGCCACCTCCCTCATTCAAATGCTGTGCACACAGTATATGCCAACTTTCTTTTTCCTTCATTCACAGAGGGATAGACAGAAAGGAGAAGGGAGGATCAGTAATGAACAAAAGTCAGGAGGTAGGAGAACATGACAAAAATGAGTCTGGTCTGGTTAGGTAGAGGGTGGAATTGTGGAAATCAATGTAAGACTAGATGGGTGGCCGGGTCAAGACAGATCATGGCGGGCCAAGCAAAGATGCAGCAAGAAATAGGGAGCCATGGACTGTCTGAGTACAGGAAGGGCATGATGAAAGGCCTTGGGGGCAGATTCCTCAAGGCACCAGTCTCCATGATAGAAGGGGGAGAAGCTAGCTTCCCAGGATGGGACTGTTGTAATGGCCCAGTTGTGGAGTGATTGAGACCTCTGCTCCAGCAGTGATACAAATGGGGAGGAAGGGTTGGGAAGGTAACATTCTACAAGACTGAAGAAACCCATCCGATCTAGAGGGTGAGTCCAAGATGATTCCACCATGTAAAGTCTTACATCTACCTCCACCCACAGTAATGGATAGGGTTCTTTTTAAAGAACTTTCAGATACATTAACTCATCTGATGCTCATATTAATATGCCAGGCAGATGCTTGTTGATGGCAAGAGAGAGGCAGAAGTGAGACTAGAACCCAGGTCTGCCTGGCTACCAATTCCATGTTTTTTCCAGCCCACAACACCCCCCACCATCCAGCTCTGGGCCAGTCAGTCAGGAAACACTCACTCACCATGCCAGTGCCCCATACCTCCCACCTGTCATTTTGGGTGGCAGGGCATGGGGTAGAGGGCTGATGGCAAACAAATTAGTTCGGCTGGAGTAAAAGGTCCAAACCCCAGAGTTATGGGTGATAGAGTTAGTGACAAAAGAGGAAAAGAGGCAGCCTCAGCCTTCCCCATCGCCACCATGCTGTATGTGGTGGGCATGGCCCCTACCTGCCCTGGACCCATCCAAGCCTTGGTTACTCTTGGAGACACCTGTGGGTAAGGAAAGGAGGAAGTTTGAGTAACTCAGGAGCACCCATGGGGCTTTGGGAAGGGAGAAGGGATGAATACTTCAGCTCTTGGGCAGCATGGGGGTAAGGAGAGAGATGAGAAGGGGGCAGGAAAAGGCATTCCAGCAAACCAGGACCAGGTTGGGAGTAGAGGAAAAGCTCCTTAAGGCTGAAGTCTCATTCATCTTTGTACTCCAGTTCCTTGTACAGAGTAGGCTCTGGAGAAATGTTTTTGTTCAATAAATTACTTATGTCGGAAAAGGGAGAGGGACCAAGCTGGGAGATCCTGTAGCTCCTAAAGACAGTAGGGACATCTGGCGTTCTCAAAAAGACAGAGGAGGGGGTGTCACTGCAGAGCTGGAAATCTGGACCGGAGACCTGGAACTGTTTAGGGGCAGACGCCTCTCAGGTCCCCAAAGTGGTCCTCGGTACATATGCACAGCCTGGGCCCCATTTATGCACCTATGCAACGGTCCTACCTCTTGTGGCAGAGGCCACAGCTCCCCAGGGCATCGGACCCTGTCCTGGGCCAGCTCAGTCGGGACCTACAAACCCCAGAAGCAGAGTTAGAGCTGTCTGGAAGGGATCCCTGCTCCCTCGGCCAAACCCTCCACCCTCTTTGCGTTCCTTCCGGTCTGCCCGGAGGCTCGGAGTCCCAGCCTAGCGGGAGGGCGCCCTCCTCCCGTCTGCCTCCGGACTCAGTTTCCCCACTCTCTGAAACGGGGCTCCAGGGTGGCGGCGCCCGAAAGACAAAGGTTGAAGATGCGGAGGCGGGGATTTGAGACAGCGCTCCTGGGTCCTCCCCTCCAGCCTCTGAGCTAAGGCCGGGGGCGCTTGGAGATCTCGGAGGAGGGGGGCGCAGTCCCCTAGGCGGGGTAAGGGGCAGACTTACCGTCCTGGGGCTGCGAGCCGCCCGGCAAAGCAGCGCAGGCAGCAGCGGCAGAAGCAGCAGCTGCGCCCAGCGGGGTGCCGCCATCCCCAGCCCAAGCCCCTACTGTCTCGGCGGGGTGCTGGCCCCCGCCGGCCTGGCCACTGGTCCCGCCCCCATACGTTGGCCCCGCCCATCTCCCCCACCCCGCCCGTGCAATGGACAGACTCTGCCTCGCTCCTCGCCCCGCCCCCTACGCGGCTCCTCCTCCTGCGCTCCCCCGGGTAGCTCCGCCCCGCCCTTGGGCTGTCAATGAAGGGGGCTGTCTAAGATTCTCGGCTCCTGGACCCGCCCCCTGGGTTGGCCCCGCCCCCAGTTAGATCTGGGCTCCAGATCACGCCCTCCAAGCTCCGCCCCCTCCGTACCCGCCTCGGGTTGGACTTTGCGGGAGAGAGAGATGAGCGCGCGCGCGTGCGTGAGGGCGGGGGGAGGAGCGGCGAGTTGCGACAAAATATCCGACTGGCCCCGCGCCGTGACGCCAGCTCGGCGGGGTCACGTTGAGAGGAAAAAGACGAAGCCGGCGGAGCTGTGAAAGAGTGTGAGAGGCGCCCTAGTTGAGAAAATTGGAGCTTGCGCAGAAGCTTTGGGTTACAATGCGGGGGGGGGGGGGGGAATTGAAGGGGGTTGCGCACGCGTAGTCTCCAGTGGCTGTTGGCTTAGCGCTCTGGGCTGGGATCGGGGGGAATGAGTAGAAAGAAGCTTTCTAGCTGGGGAAAACCGAGTCCCGCAGGCCTGAGGAACGGCTTTGAGCTTCTTTAACTAAGCCCGACCCCTTTCTGAGCCTCAGTTTGGTCTTCCGAAAAATGAGGATAAATAATCCCAGCAGTGCTTAAACTCTGGGCTTGTGGTAAAACATGGATGTACTCCTCAAAGAGCTACATTCATGTCAGTTATCATTATCATTCCAATTATTAATACTCTGTAGCGGATGGAGTGCTGGACCTGGAATCAGGAAGACCTGGGTTCAAATCCTCCAGTGGTAGCCGCTCACGGTGTGACTTTAACCATTGCCTGCCTAAGTTTGCTCATCAGTAAATGAGAATACATAATAGCGCCTACCTTCTCAGCAGGTTGTCATGGGGATAAAATTAGGAAATACTTGTCAAGTGCCTTAAGAACCTTAAAGTGCCGAGAAAATGCTACCTGTTGTTATTAAAGCCTTTCAAAGCACCATATATTCAAAACTCACATATATGTGTGTGTGTGTATTACATATGTACAGATATTCAAATTCACTTATCTCACTGATTTATTCAGAGGTTTAAATGAGATAATTCATGAGACCCCTGCTTGGCTACACTGCGTCCCAAAAGTCTTAGTGCAATGTTAAAGTATTAAATCTTAATCTGCACGGCTAGTCCAACTCCCTGAAGCTCAGGTCCCAGCTTTCAGTAGTGAAACTCTGCCCTGGAGCCTCCACGGCTCCCACCCCACCCTCCCCAACGTTCAGGATCCAATCCCCAAACCACGGGTTTGGAACTCCCCCATTCCTGTTGCAAAATCGGGTCAGACAGAAGTATGTGAGGGTACGGGGCGTGGAGGGGAAAGATGAAGAGAACCGAAGAACCAATCACTGGATTCCTGACCCGGGCTGATCATATTAGAAATCATAGCCCAAGGAACCACCCTCTTTCAAACTCCCTAGCCCCGGCTGAACTTTCTTCTCCACCCAGTTGAGAATCCCTCCTCCTCCAGACCACAGATCCACAGCCTGGGCGGGGGGAGGGTGGCCCGAGTCTCTCAGATTTTCCTCCAATCCCCTTTCCCTACCACTCTCCGCACACACTCTGGACCATTACCGTGGACATGGGATGTTTGTTAGGGATGGAGGGAGCTGAACTTTGTCCTCAGCGATATGGAGGCAGCCAGCAGGCCTTGCCCCTAAATAAGGGAGCTAGCAGGAACCTCTGACCTACCTCCTCTCCCCTTTCCCTTGGTCCCTGGTTCTGCCAATAACACTCCACTAGAATTTAAGGAAGGAGTCATGTTAGTGGATGGCTGGGTTCAACCCAAAAAAATTCCTGGGAAGGCAATATAATTCTTCCAAGCTAAGAGACTCCTTCCCTCCCCCAACACAAGAGGTTTCCTTGCCCTCTCCACCTTGGTTAGCAATTCTGGCCCCCATCCTAGGGAGACCTTCGCAGAGAGGAGTCCTTTCTCTGCAGGGGATCCCAAGGTTTCTGTCAGGAATCCTCTTTGCACAGGTCTGTCTAGAGGGGCCCAGTTTCTGTGGAGGGCTCTCTTCACAAGAGTCTGGCGGTGGGAGGTCTCTTTCTGAGGTCAGGATTGCCATGGGTTACCCTCTCTCCGCAGAGGAGTCTGGGAGCTCACTAATTGCACTGTGTTTGGGTGGGGCTCTCTCCACAAGGGTCTGGCTGGGAGCTGTCTTTCAGAGGACCGGTTCGTGGGGTGAGACCTTCTACCTACGAGAGGCATCTGCCTTCGAGGCTTTTTCTGACGTCAGGGCCCGGTTGGGGATCCTTTGTCCCCAAAGTCTGTATGGGAACTTTCTGAGGTCAAAGTCTCTCTGGGGACTGTGGGAAAGGACCCCTTCTGTTACCTCGAGTCTCCAATCCCTCCTTGCTGACCTCCCCCTTTCTCCCATTCAGCCCCAGATGCAGGTAATTCTCTCTGTCCCAGCTGTGGTATAGTAGCCTCTTTCCATCCCTAAGCTCTTCAGCTTCCACTCTTCCTGTGGGTCGTGGCGGCCGAGCGCAAACTGAGGTGACAACCAGGCAGAGGGGCGGGGTCCGGAGAGGACAACCGGGGAAGAGGAGGCGAAAGAAGGGAAGGAAGAGTGTCCAGCTTCTGCAGCCGATCGGACAGTGCCAGCCAGCCACCGCCCCGCCGCCCGACCCTGGGCTCCTATACTTTTTCCTTGGAGTCGAAGGAGAGCCGGGTTCCACGGACGCAGCCTTCGAACGCTTTGGTCTCCCCTCCCCTCACGATTGAGTCTGGACCAAGACTATCCAACCCATGTGGGAACAAGCGAAGGATTGCTGGGAGAAGCAGGAGGGGTTCCTGCAGCTCCCCAGGGTCTGTCTGGGATCCCTAAGGGCACAGGCAAGAGCAGGGCTGCACGCCGGCGCCCCCTCCCTACACCGCCCTGTTGGCACCACCTTCCTGCCCAAGGCCCCTTCCGGCAGGGGAGACTCTGCCCCACCCAACTCCGGGCTCTGGGCGCC
The DNA here is from genome assembly GCA_028646595.1 of Phalanger gymnotis. Taxonomy (NCBI): domain Eukaryota; kingdom Metazoa; phylum Chordata; class Mammalia; order Diprotodontia; family Phalangeridae; genus Phalanger; species Phalanger gymnotis. The sequence continues at coordinate 31,535,884 of CM053627.1, forward strand.
CCCTCCACCCTCACTCCGGCCAGCCTCAATCGCTGTACAAAGGACTGGTGGTGAGAGGGGTGGGGTGGGGTGGGGGCGGGCAGCCGGCCCCGAACTGGCTGCCACTCCAGAGGCCAGGCCAATAGGGAGCTACGGCCCCCACGCGGGAGGGCTCTCAGCCTCCGCTGTCGGCGGCGCCCAGCGCAGAGCTAGCAGATCTCCGAGGGGGCGGACGCTCGCCGGCAGCAGCCCCACCGCCCGATCTGCGCTCCAGCCGGCTCCTTCATCTTCGGACCCCAGCTACTCTCCCCACCCTGATCCCGATCTGCACGCCACATGCCGGCTTGGGGCCCCGCCCTCGCCCTGGCTGCCCTAAGCCTAATCTGCCTCCTGGCCCGATGGCTGGGGCGATTCACTGACCGTACCAGAAAGGAGCCGGGACACAGGAAAGAGGAGGAAGCGAAGGAAGAGACGGTGGAGGAGGAAGAGGAGGACGAGGAGGAAGAAGAGGAAGAGAATGAAGAGGAGGAGGAGAACCCAGCCTTTTGGGACGGCTTCAGTAAGGGCCAGGAACTGGTGCCCGGGGGCTGCCGCCTCATCTTTAAGCGCTCCGCCCTGGCACACTGTCTCCTGCGCACCTTCCGCAGGTCGGTGGCCCTAAGCGAGCCTGCCCACAGCTCGTGGTTCTCAGGGCCCCATCTACAGACCTTATACCATTTCATGCTTCCGGCAGGCCAGCGGCTCCAGCTGGCCCGGGAGAACCTACAGCTGGCGGACAATGGGCTGGTGGCCCTGGACTGGGTGGTGGGGCCTTGGGCCCCCAGCCCTCAGGTAGTGACTAACGCCTACAGCTCCCCACCGATCCTGCTGGTCATTCCCAATTCCTGGGGTCGCCTCACCCGCAACGTGGTGCAGCTTTGCCTCCTGGCCCTGGAGAAGGGCTACTACCCAGTCATCTTCCACCGAAGGGGCCATCAGGGCTGTCCCCTGCTCAATACCCAGCTTCAGACATTTGGGGACCCCTCAGATCTCAAGGAGGCGGTCACCTACATTCGCTTCAGACAGCCAGCTGCGCCACTGTTCCTGGTCAGCGAGGGCTCAGGATCGGCCTTGCTACTGTCCTACCTGGGCGAGTGCGGCTCCTCCAGCTACGCCACCGGGGCGGCCTGTATTTCGCCCGTGCTCCGCTGCCGGGAGTGGTTTGAGGCTGGGCTGCCCTGGCTCTACGAAAGGGCCTTCCTGCTGCACCAGAAAATGACCCTTAGCAGGTGGGTACCCTGGGCAAAAGGCACAGAAGGCAGCCTGGAGGAGCGGCAGCAGCAGATGTAATGTGATTCCCTCCCCTCAATCCCCCCCACCCCAATCTGGAGCAGCAGCAATGTGATCCCCCCACCCCCACCCCTATCCGGGCTGCGTGGGAAATATTTGGCCTAGTCTTTAACAAATGCTAGGCCTTAGGAAAAGTTTGGGCCAAGTTCTCTTACCCCATCCCACTGCAGGAAAGAAACCGATTTTAGAGTAAAGTGTTAAATGCTTTTCAGACCGGTGAGTACAACTGCCCAGGCTGGCTCTCTTCTCTCCTTAATCCTCGATTGTCTCACCCCCTGAGCAGCATAGAAGCATAGGAAAGAGGCCAGTACTTTTCCATACTGGATAGGTCCAAAAAGGGATCCTAGACGGACCTGTATCCCAGTACCCAAACAGGACTTTTACTGAGCTTGGCAACAGAGAAATGCAGGAAATAGCGCACCAAAAAGGTGAAGCATCCTCAGACCTAGGCAGATGTTACAGAAAGGGCTGGAAAGGGAGTCCCAGCTAAGCCACTGACTTGCTGTGTGTCACCTTGAGTAAATCATTTCCTCTCTCTAGCCTAAGCATCCTCCTTGGAAAATGAGGGTTGGACTCTAAAGTCCCTTTCTGGTTCTAATATATTCTGATTCCTCCCAGTCTTCTGAACCCTAAAGAGCTGGGGTGGAGCTTCTCCATAGAGAGGGGTACCTGACCTGGACCTTGGGGGAGGGGAGTGACACTTTCCACAGCAGATAACCCAGGCCTCAGTTGTCAATATGGTGATGAGGTTTAAAAAATACATTTCTGCCTCCTTTTCCCCATTTTCTTTCCCTTCCTTGTCTCCCCTCCCCCATAATGAGAAGAGCAAACCTTGCACTCAGCAGAGCTGCCATGGTAACAGAAAATCCAGTCTAAGAGGCCAGGTGTCCACATTCCTTCTTGGTTGCCATGGTTTTCCAGGCCCAAATGACTGATAACGGAGACCACCACCCTGTGCTTTCCCCACCACCATCACCACGACTCAACCATTTCTGAGCCTGAGACAGAATCCCCAAATCAGGGGTGAGGAAATGAGGTAGAGGAATCCAGAGCTATGGGAAGTACCTAGTAGTCAGTGAGTTTGGGGTCGAGGACCCTAGACTAGTCTTTTTTGGCCAAGCAAATGACATCATCTACCTTGGGCTGTCAACCATGGTCCACGGGAAATCTCAGGTTAGTCAAATCTTATGGTGAGGGGAGATGCTGTTGAGCCTTGATTCATGCCAAGAACTGGCTGTCACACTGTTGGAGTCCAAATTGGAAACCAATGCAGGCTGATCTCCCCAAACATCCATCCGAGAACTTCTCATTGAAAGTCCACTTTCAGATCCTCTCCCTGGACTACATACAGTGAATTTGAAATTCTGCCCCAGCTTCCTCTGCCACCAAGCACCCTCTTGGAACGCCATCCCGCAATGTCCAACTCAGGTGCAATCAGCTTAGGCAAACAACTTTTGGCATTAGCCCAAGCAAAATATCATAAGGAAAATGGATCTGCAACCAAAAAAGATCACAAATTCATAGAATGTTAAAACTGGTAGGATTCTCAGAGATCATTTAGTTCAATACCATATCATAGAGAAAGAAATCAGAAAAAATGAGTGACTTGCCTAAGGTCATACAGTGAGTTATGCAAGAGAGAGGAAGGACTAAAAAACTCAAGTCCCCTGATTTCAAGGGCCAGAGCAATCAACAGGCCTGAAGTAGGCAACTAGGCAACAGTAATACAAAAACAAGAATCAAACAATACTTACCACCAAAGACCAAGGATACCTTGTTTTGGGGAAAAAAACATGTGCACGTGGATGCTTTCTCCCCTACAACAAGCCAGCCCTCACTGAAATGATCTATCACGGGTACTATTTGAGATTACCAGAACCTCAGCTCTGGGCATTCAGGAAACCCTATTTAAAACCCCGTGAACAAGGGTTCTTACCCCCTTTTGTGTCTTGGACTCCTTGAGCAATCTGGTGAAGTCTTTGGACACCTCATAGTCATGTTTTTAAGTGCACAAAAAAAATGATAAAGAAAACCAATTATACTGAAAATTAGCATGTAATTTTTTTCCCATCCAACTTCACAGACTTCCTGAAATTTATCTCCCTTGGGGGTCTATGGATTCCAGGTTAAGAACTCCTCTTCTAGAATATTCCCAGAAAGAGGGAGAAATGCCAAATTCGAAGGAATAGTATCTCTAATAATCTACTATGATGTTCTTTTTTTTTTCTTCTTCACCTCACTGCCTCAGTTTATAATTTTTGTTTGTTGACAGATATGCTACAGCCTTAGATGACATAGTGGACACGGACAAACTTTTTACGAGTCGTTCCCTGCGGGAATTTGAGGAGGCCCTTTTCTGCCGGACCAAGAACCTCCCTATCAGTTGGGACACCTACTGGGGTGACAATGATCCCCTCCGGGATGTGGATGAGGCCGCTGTGCCTGTACTCTGCATCTGCAGTGCCGATGACCCTGTGCGGGGCCCTCCAGGCCAAACCTTGCCCACTAAACTCTTCCAGAACAACCCCTACTTCTTTCTCCTGCTCAGCCGCCATGGGGGCCACTGTGGCTTCCTCCGGGAAGACTCTTCCCCAGCCTGGAGCCATGAGGCTACCCTGGAGTATTTCCAGGCTCTGACCGAATTCTTCCGATCAGAAGAGAGGGTAAAGGGGCTGTCCCGCCACCGTTCCTCATTCTTGGCAGGCCGCCGTCGACGATTTACTCTACAAAAGAGAGAGGTAGCACCGACCTCCCCTCTGCTTGAGGAGATGTTTAGCTGGAAGCGGTCATATACAAAGTGAGGTCCACGGAAACGCCCCCATGTTGTTCCTGCCCCTGATTCTAATGCCTCATTGGAAAAGGAAGATGACTGCTTCCATTCATTAGCTCAGCTCTCAAATGGAAGAAGATGCCAGTATGGAAAGGAACCCTTGGAGCGGGCAGCCACCATCCTTCTGTTTAGCCATCTGGTCTGCCAGTGGGGATGGAACCTACAGAAAGTCTTCAGGGACTTGTTTCTACGTTCTCAGAGGTAGCAGTACCTGCTTGGGTCATTCCAGTTCACCCTCTTCTATACAACATGTCTATTCTGGCCACCATCTTTTCCCATCATCATGGATCTCAAAAGCCAAAGAAGGGCATGCATTTACCAGATAGGAAAGCGATAGGTAAAGTGCCCTGTGCCAGCAAAAGCAGCTGTTTTCTTAGAAGTATCAATAAGGCTACACATAGATGTTGTGTCCCACACGTGGTATCCTGTAACTGATTCTGAGGCCAGGACTCGGCCCTTTAGTCACTTGGTAGAGAGAACTACAGAGCCTTAAATGCAAACATCCTGTGTTTATGAAGTCCCACCCCATTCCCTCTGGCTGGAAAGACATGTTCTGAAGACAGTATCTGTTTCAGGCTGGTATACATAAGCCCTTCATTTGTATCAGTGTCGCTCCTGTGTCAGAGAAATAGAAACAGGGTCTGTGGGCAGTCATGAATTCTGGCCTGTAGACCACCTCCTCTAAGCCTTGAACCTGATGAGGAATGGGAGGAGATGTGAAGATCGTAGACAAGCAGCTTTTCCTTAAGTCTGCTCTCATCTCCAATTTCAGACTTTTCCTTGCCATTCCCCTCCTGGAAAATTGCCCATGACAAGCTGACAAAGAGGAAAACAGAGAGTAGGGAATATAGGTGCCTGTCTCCGTAGCATAAAAACCCACAGTTGAGCTGGGGAGGAGGGGTCAGAAAGGCTGGTTTGGGACCATGGACCCATGGTCTACTCTGAGCAGATCCCTGGGATGGTGCCAGGGCTAAGGAATCCTCAGGGTCAGAGACAGCTAGGACTTCTTTAAGTGACCCAGCTTCTCAGAGATGCTGATATGTTTTCAAGTACCTTTTCCTGTATCAGGCCATGACTGCTCGACTCCAAAAAAGCTGGACCACAAACTCCCATTTCCATCTTGTGGGCTGTTTAAAGGTTTGTATTGTTTTATGTGAGGATGGAAAGACAGACTCAAAAGCCTCTGTCTTTTCTCTCCAGGGTTTTCTGAACCACTAGCCTATTTCCAGACATGAACGCTAGAGATTTTCCTTCATTCCAGGGTCAAGGGAAAGGGAGAAGTATCACATGTACTGTGAGTGGAAAGGGTAGAAAGGAGGAGGTTGCTGCCTACCCAGCATCCTATTAATACTCGATTTTATCTTTTTCTTTTCTTGCCCAGTTGTTTGAAAGTCCATTCACACTGAATCTAGGACTGCTTGGAGGTGCCTCTGCTTTCTCTGATATATAATGACTCATCACTGAAGGGATGGTTAGCTCTGTGGGGGAGGTGAATGAGATGAGTCCTAGACCACAGATGTGAGGACACCCCTGTTTAGGACAAGGAACATAGCCCACAAGGTACATCAAAGGGCGTCCTGCTCCATGTTTGACTAAGACACAAGGCCTCATGACTCATGGTTTTATTTGAACCTGCCCGTGTGCTCACACTGGGCTAGAGAGTATATATTCAGATGTGACAAAGCCACATCCTCGTCTAATAAGCAACAAAAAGGTTTTAAAAAGGGATACGACATTTGCCAAAAGCCATGCATGGCTCATGGCCTAGAATCTGATATTCCTACTGCCAGAATTTCAGATCTGCAGATCACAATACTGCTGCTTTTTGGAGGCTAGATCCAGCAGTCTGTCTAGGCCTAAGAACCTCCTGGGTTCAGATGTAGAAAAGGCTTGATTGTTTGAGAAGAATCTTGTTTGGGGATTATGTAGGCCATTGAGGGCTTTCTCTTCTTCCTCCTCCTCCCCTGCTTCCCCCTTCTGCTTTATCATCTCCTAACCTTCAGCCAGTGCCAGTAAAGGCAAGGAAAAGCAGCTGAACTATAAATCCAACTATTCTGAGGCACAAATGTTGCTTTGTCAAAAGGCTGGGTGAGAAGGTAGACAGTCAAGCCCATGCCGTAGCCCGGCACGGTTCTATGCCCATGGCAAGTGCTCAAATACTTCAGTGAATGAATGAATCAGCATTTCCCCTATTGAGACTTTTTTTTCCTCTTCTTGGCAACCAGTAATTCAGAGCTGGGTGCAAAGTCAGAAATAGCCTGGTAGCTTTAGCATCGAAAAAAGCTCATGCTGATTTTGTGCCCCACCTCCAAAGGCTATAGTTGTAATAAATCAGATCTTCTAATTGGTTGGGTTGGGTTTGTTTTTTTGAGGGGAGAGGAGAAGAATGAGGAAAAGGAGAAAGAGGAGATAAGGAGGAGGAGAGAATAGGAAAAGAGAAGGTAGGATAGGTGGCTGAAAACAGAAAAGAAGCAGTTATAATTGCCTTCAGGTTTCTCAGGTATTTGCAGTGACAAGTCATCAGGACAAAGTCCAAAGACAGTGTTAGGTGGTCCAAACACCGGCAGCTCTCAGTGGGGAGTCAGGAGGACATAGGTCCGAACCACAGAGCTAGGAGTTATTTTCAGGTCCACTCAGGGGCCCAGAAAAAGGATGTGGAAAAGCCCTGTATTACCTCAGATCCTGAAACCATCCACACCAGCTTGCCAACTGCACAACTTGAGGAAGTTGTCTCCTTTCCATATCTCAGGATCCTGGTATCTTATAGCAGGGGTGTGGAACCTGAGGCCTTGAGGCCACATGTGGCCCTCAAGATCCTTAAGAGGGGCCTTCTGACTGAATCCAAGTTTTGCAGAACAAATCTGAGGCCATATGTAGCCTCAAGGTCACAGGTTCCCCACCCCTGCCCTATAGGAAAATCCAGGCACTCAGATTGGCCTGCTGCTGATTTAGAGAACATGACCTCTTGGCTGGCAGCCAGGGCAATTCTCACAGTTAGATGAAGTTTGGGTGACTTGGTCCTCCGGTCTAAAGAGGTCTTACTCATTCTACTGTGCCTGAGTAAACAGCCAGCCAAGTTGGACAAGCACAAGGCAGATAATTTTGAATGTCTGACCCTTTGGGGGGACTGGAGATTGAAAGCATTTTACAGACTAAAAACAAAAAAACCATCAGACAGAAAAGTCACAGACTCAGAGTTAATTCTCAATGCACCTGGACAATGCCAGACATGCATATGACCCACTTGGAGGCTCTCTTTTGGAGGCTTATGAGAACATGGAAAGAAATGAAAAACTAAAAAGAAGAGACTAGAGAAGGAAGCAATGCCTCAAGCCCTAGAAGTGAAGCTCCCTTGATTGGATTGTCTGCTTCCCCTCCATTGCCTGTTGGGATTGGAGAACTGGCTGGATTAAAAAGTGGACAATTATCTGACAGTCTCTCCAGGTTCTACCAAGCCTTGGTCTCTCCCCAAGCCAAGAATTAATATTTTGTTTCCAAAAACCTAGGAACCCATAAGTTTCAAGCTCACCTTAGAACCTCAAAAAAAAAAAAAAAGAGAGAGAGCACAGGCTCTCCCTCTAAAACTGGCTGATCCAGATTCATCTGCTTACTCCTGATGGGAATCCCTCCCTCCTCAGGGGGAGACTTAAATCCTTATTTTTATGGAAAAGGGCCAGGATGTGGGCAGAACATTCATCTTAAGAGTCAGAAGGTTTGGGTTCAGGCTCATGTTCCACCACTTATTGGCCACGATAGTCTTAGTAACTTCTGAGAACCTCAGCATGGGGGTCATTTGTACCCACCTACCCTCAGGTAGTCAATGAGTGGACAATGTGAGAACTCCAGAGGCATTGCCCCTGTGGCTCCATAGAGAGACCGCTCAGCCACAGCTGCAGGAGGCATTTCCAGATACACTTTATCTAATATTGAAGCAGTCAGGTGGTACAGTGGAGAGAGGCTCTACAGTCAAGAGCTAGGTTTGAATCCTGCCTCTGATACTCCTTAGCAGTGACCCCCTAGGCAAGTTGCTAAATCTTTCTATGCCTCACCTGTAAAATAGGGATAATACCACCTACTTCCTAGGGTTGTTGTAGGGATCAAATGAATTAACACATGTAAAGGGCTTTGCAAACTTTGAAATGCTATATAACTGCTATTTTGTCATTAATTATCCCAAAGTGGCTTCCTACAGAAGTGAGTGTAGCTTGAGCTCTGAAATGGGAAGCCAGTCAGATGTCTCCTGCTTTGTAACTGTAGTCTGAACCCAGAGGAATTTGGGGAGATAAAACAGGCCTCTCGAGAGCGGAAAAGTCTATTCTACCACAAGTTTCTAGAAGCAATGAAGGGATATAAAGATTCTAAAAATATGGGAATATTGCTCCACCAAAATGGGCAGAACACATGAAAAATATTCGATGACTATATTAAATATATTCTGAGTAATTGAGAAGGCCGCCGGGGCAGGAAAATAGCCAGCATTTATATAGGGTTTTATGAAGATTTATCTCATTTGATTCTTACAACAACTCTGGGAAGTAGGTGCTATCCTTACCCTCATTTTATTGATATGGAAACTGAGGCAAACAGGTTAAGTGACTTACCCAAGGTCACACGGCTCATAAGTGTCTGAGGCTGAATTTGAACTTAGATCTTTCTGACTCCAGGCCTAGCATTCTATGCACTGCAGTACCTAGCATTTAGCCCCTCTCTGAACTAGCCGTTGACAATCACATAAAAAAGCTTTTCAGGTCTATTCCTCCAAATTCCCCTCTCCTCACCCCTGCTTAAGAAAAAGCCAATTTATCATCGTTGTATCTATCCATCAACCATGGTTGGGCAGAAAAATATCTTTTACTTCATTACCTTGGAATAGAAAGATTTGTCTCTTGGCGATAATGTTGTCTTTCTTTCTTTCTTTCTTTTTCTTTCTTTCTCTCTTTCCCTCCCTGCCCCAATTTCCAGTCAGAAACAAATCCAGGACATTTGTCCCCCATCATGTGGGCATGGAGCAGAGGAAGGTACATACCCATCTGGGGATTGAGACACCTTATTCTACAGCCACCATCTACCAACATTGGCTGTTGCCTGTTCTTTGTAGCTCCGGCCTTTCTCTTCACAACCCTGACCTAGCGTTTCTGTTTAATTAATGACTAGGCCTCTTGCTTCAGTTAATCATTTCCCAGCTGTCTGAAAATTTTCCCAGCTGTCAACACTGCCTGGTGTGTAGGTCCTAGTTCGGTCTCTTGCCATGATGGAATTCTTCGGGGCTAAAAAGAAGAGTGGATTAGAAATTTGGCAACCTGGGTTCTGGTCCTACCTACTCTCACTGTACTTCCTCCAGAGATGCAGTCTCTCCAAATGATGCAGTCAAGCAATCTATGCCCTCTCCTCCTGGGCAGTAAAAATCAGTCCATTTACTCTCACTTCTTAACAGACCTGCTCCCTTTTCCCATCACACACTGCCCTTCCAAACATCAAGGTATCCTACAAAGCATGTGAATAGGCCTCCAAGGACCTTCAAATGAATCACCCATCAAGCATTGCTTTAGATCCCAAGACAAACACAACATATTCCCTATCAAGAGGTAGGATCTTTGAGGATGAGGCAGAGATTTGAGACTCTAGGGATTGGTCTTATAAAGTGGGAAGGAGAGATGCTTGAATTAATGTCCCTAAGAATTTGGGTGGGAAAATGTTCTATAACGTGAGAGGTCCATTCCGATGCTGCTCTATTGAAATCACATTTAATAGTCTAGTTTTATCGAAGGACCTGGGTTCAAATCCTCTTTTCCCCTGTGCTGTTGGGAAAGTCACATCTGTGTTCTTTGGCTTCCTTGTCTATAAAACTAGAGGGTTGGATTGAAGATCGCTTCTAAATCTAAATCTTCTTAGGGTTTATAAAGCTATGCCTCAGGAGGCAGGCATTATCTCTATTTTGTTTTTGTAAATGAGAAAACCTTTTTTAGAGATGTTGAAGGACTTATCTGGAGGCTCACAAAGCTTTGAAATGATTTGCCTCCAGATCAGCGACTTTCTCGTGCTTCCATGACCATACCAGGGATAATTTATCTACCATTTTGATGAAAATACCTACCCCTGCTCGATTTGTACCTTCAGGTGAAAGGCACCATACACGCTGGAACACGATCCAATCAACCATTGGTGTGTTGAGCTGGTGAGAACAGGGGGAGAATTTCTTTAGATTTTTGGCTCACTGGATCATTTAGAGGCAGAGGGGATGTTAGAGGTCACCTAAAGCCCTGAGGAGTCAGGTGACTTCCTAAAGTCACATAGGTACAGCCAAGATTTGAACCTAGCTCCTCTGACTTCATTCAAACTCAGCAACTACTCCAAGCACCACGCTGCTCCACTGTCCTTTTCTGCCCCAACCAATATCGACATTATCTATAAGCACTTTTTGGTTTATAACCAACTGTCTTCACAACACTGAGAAAGGCAGCATAACATTTTACAGGTGAGGAAAATGAAGCAGAGAAATGATTTCTCTGTGTCATGGCAGGGACTAGAACCCAGGACTTGGCTCCAAATCTTTCCCCTACACTGGCATCTTATTGATTAGGCTCCTGGGTTAAGAAATGGGGTTACCATCTCCCTGGTGTGTTGTGGAAAGAACAATGAACACACAGACTAATCCTGGCTCTGCCATTAAGCAGGCATATGAATGTGGCCCCTCCCGACTTGAACATTCTGTGACTTCAAATCCAGGGGAAAAGGGCAGGCAAGTGCTGACTTGTCTCTGCACGCCCTCTGCTCTGCAACTGGGTCCATGAACTGCCTAAGTCGGGCAATTCCTGTGATCATTTGTGACTAGAGTGCACACCTGATGGATAAGAACCACTTAGAAAACCTCTATCTTCAGGCAAGATCATGAACCCAAGGGGCCACATGATTGCTTTGGCGACAAGGGGCGAGGTAGCAACACTGGGGGAATGCATGATTACAGGGAGTGAGGAGAAATACATGATTTTAATATCTATAAGGAACAGCAATAAAACTTTTTTTAAAAAAAATGCTCATCAAGACTGTGTGTACTAAAATTACTTTATTACAGTTGATTTTTTTTAACTTTTCCTTTGCTATGATACAAAGGATACTTACAAACAAAATATTACATATGACCTTGTTTTCTCTCATTTTCTGACAACTCGGTAACAGCTTTAAATGCACAATCTATACAATTAATACAGGTTATATATGAACTATAATGTATGCAGAACCAGAAGAATACTGACAATATACTGTACAATAAACCTCACCAGTCAGTGCTGTGGACCATCTTTACCGAAGAGAAAATGCACACTTGTATCATCCATACCAACTGGTGCTCATATCAAAGGAAGAGCCTCATTCCCCATTGCAACCCTTTGTAAGCCTCCACGGTGGGCATCTGTTTGGTCTGAAAACTCAGAGGACGCTACAAAGGTAAGGTGCAGTTAAAAAACAAATTTATTAGTAATGGTGGCAGCACGTCACACTTTCAACATGATTCTCTCTCACCCTAAAAATCAGTCCTAGTTTCCAGAACCAGAAGTCCTTCACCCACCATGAAAATGTGACAGGCTCATGGGCTGGGGGAGAGGAGAAGATGGCGGCCGCCACAAGAAAGGTTTGTGATCTAACCGAATTTGGAGTGCTGTGGAATTCTGCATTTCTTCCCCTCACCACAGAGAACTAACAAGTCACAAAGGTGCTCTTGGTGAAACCCAGCTAGACCTTCTCAAAGCACTGACACCTCAAGGCGCGTAGTCTTACCCAGATTTCCCACAACTGATCATCTTTAAATATTCATGGAAATTACTGGAGCACCTTCTGGACAGCAACATATTCCAATAAAGGAAGGCCCTATGAGCCATTAAAAGTAGTTTCCCTTGAGTGGGCCACCAGAGCTGGTCCTGGGCTGTTACATGTGTGCATCCAACTCCCAATGGCCTACTCAGAACTGATAAGGTCACAGCTTTTTTTTTCCTTTCCTTTTTTATTATTATTATTATTATTATTTTTTGTAAAAAGGCAACCGACTGAGCATTTTTTGATGAATGGCAAAATAATTATTTAAAAAAAAACCCTAGTATTTGCATGGACAATGCAAATGTAATAAAATGGCCTTTAAGAGATGAGATGGGGAAAGGGGAAGAAAGAAGTGATGAAAATCCAAGATGGAGAAAAATGGATTTTTTTTTTCCTTTTTAAAACCTCTACAATACCTGTGCAAAAAAAAAAAAATCATGCTGGAGATGAAGAGATTCAAGGGGAAGTGAATATACTGTATAAAATTAAAAACATAAATAGGCTATCTGGACGATGGGTAGAAGCAGAAACCAATCTGGGTTACAAAAAGGATTATACATTCAAGATGCTCTTAAACCCAGTGGGATAACTTATGTTAAAATTGTGTTAATAGTTATGTTAGAAATCTCAAGTTTGTTTTTAAATCTTCACAATACAAGCAAAGCTGTTTTAAAATATACACTATACACATTTCTCATAGTCTCTCCCAGCCTCGTTAATGCACATTATACTATCTTTCTTGTATACAAAAACAAGGGGGTTCTTATAGCTAAACTGCTCCAAGTAACCCAACCATTTATTACCTAAATGTTTGCCTTAAATTTTAAATGGGTTATTGACTTCTGAATAATCACATAAATAGATTTAGCAAAACAAGTGTTAATAAAAACTTCTTAAGCATTTACAATTGATCAAGTTGAAATAGTTTGGGTGAATTATACACGCTATACTGTAAAATGTCATTTATTTACATCAGACCCTCATCCTGTTTTATTTTGTTTTTAAGAAAAAAAAAGTTGGGAAAATGTCCTTAATTCTCTAACCTAGAAGAAAAGGGTCTTCATAAAAGCAAAGTTAACATGACCACAAAGTTCTCTCCTCTCCCAAAAATCCCTTCTTTCCCTCCCTAATTCTGTTATCCCTTCTCTCCATGAAAACTGTTGGTATTTTTTAAATGGGGTCCTATCTCATTTCAAATTTCAAGGGAACTTGATAAAACTCCTCCTACGATTTACTTCTGGCATCTTCTGTATTTACTGAAATGCTCTTGCCCATCGTGCTTCTGGCTGACTGGGCTCCTTCTTGGACATGTTTTTGGTTGGGTGGGAGGAAACACACCCACAAAATTGGCACAACCACCACCTAATCTGGAACAGGAGGTTTAACATACAACATCGTGGCAGAGCGAAGGGAAGAAGTTCACTGAGGAATGACAGGACATTTGGAATGGGCACTGAAATGAGCCTCTGCTAGGATGTCCACACTGATGGAAGCCAACACACAACACACCAAGAGCAAAGGGGAATGGGCCTTGCTCTCAGATGAGGATGGTCTGGGCAGAATGGCCACAGGCACCACCTCGAGCCCATGCATTGGCAGCTGTAGCCTTCTAAGCTACTACTTCACTTAAACATGTACAGTTTAGGATGTGATGCTCTTAAGCTCAGAAAGTGAGAACCTGTTTCCATTAAACTAATCTCCATACTTTCTTTCGAGTGACCCTAATATATATCTGATGGGAAGCTAAAGTATCCAAAAGCAAAAATTTTAACTCTTCATGAGCACTGATGTCTCAATTCCAAATGTGGCTAACCTCAGAGCTGCCATCATGAAAACCTGTCACAGGGGCACTAAAAAGCATACAAACCAGGCTTCGTGGACAGGTGTTTTTTTTTCCCCCCTTCCTTTCTTTCTTCTTTCAATTTATCAGCCTGTAAGCACCCAAGTTACCTAGCACACAGTGGGGAGTAAGGGCAAAAAGACCCAAGTGTTCCAGACATGGGATCTCTCTGCCACTCACTTCACTTGAAATTCCAGCTGTGAGGGAGCCCAAGGATGAAAGCACCAACCTATAAGGTATCTACTGCCCGCGTAATTGATAGGACATGAAAACACTTGCACTTGAGAGACAAAACACTTCTGCAAACATGGGCACTGGGGAAGGGAGCTCGCCCGCCTTCACTTGTGATTGAGGATATGGAATCATTACATTAAAGAAAATTACTTTGCTTCAAAAGTATTTAAACTTGACACACGATTAAGCCTCACATCCCCCTGCATATCACATTTAAGCATTAATTCTAAGCTTTACCTAAGATGGTTATAGGGTTAGATGCTAGGGCCACAACGGGCAATGACAGCAACTCCTCTCTAGCTGGCACAAATCTATAAACTTTAGTACAAAAAACTCCAAAAAAAATTACAGAAACTAGGTCAATTTGTTACCTACATATTTACAGTTAATTACATGGTTTTCACTCACAATTGCTAAAATGTCAGCAAAAAAGTCAAACTGTGCAGGGGGAAGTACCCGTACTTTGGAGGCATCATTGGGTACAAAGATACCCTTTTTATTTGTTCATTCAGAAGTCTCAGCCCTTCTCCACTCTTTCCTGGCAGACTACCCAGAGATGATCTGGTGGGCTTGTCCAGTGCTTATCCTGCTACTTTCAAAGGGAGGCTTCAGAGAGAGGTCAACATTTTCTGTATAAAAATAAAAGGGAGTGGGGAGAGGTGCATGGGTGGGGTGGGGTGGAATGAAGATGGGGGAGATGTTCAGGAAATTTTGATGTCTGGCAAACAATGAGCAGGGTAGCAATCGTGGCAAATAGCTCTCCAATTTTACTTGCCTGCTTCTTTGGGAAAGCAGGGAAGGCAAATGTTGAGAGACCCATAAGATAACAGATAAGGTGCACAATGAGTCTGGTGTCTATTTAGTTCGTATCCATCTTCGGACTACCGTCAAGCCACAGATGTTCTCTGCCAGGTAAATGGAGGTCTGGGAAGCGGTACATTCATTAGAGGGGAAACTGGTCTACATGGCCTTTGTAGACAGTCTGAGAACATTGGGAGTCAGTAGGACATACAAATAAATGCACAACAGGAGTTCTCAGCTTCACCTTCTTCTCTTCTGGACAGTGTTTAACAAGACAACTTCCTTCTTTACAGCATTAACAGCTATAACAGAGCCCACAAACGTCTCTACAAACATTCCAAACGTAACTCTAATGTAGTGATTTCATCAAAGTGCAGACAATGTAACCACACACAGCAAAACAGACTTCAATCAGTAGTCCCTGCAGACAAGAGGAAGCTCTATGAAGATCACAGCACATTCTTCTTGAGTCTCTGACTGAGGACGAGGAAAGTTTACGGTCCCTCCCCACCCAAAGGGAAGCCTTCAAAGATGCAAGGCCAAGCCTGACTCTGAAAGGACAAGAGAAATGGATTCTTGGTGGGCAAGAAGCCTGAGGCAAATGGATGACCTGAGAGTGACAGGGCCTGCGGATGCCTGGGCCAGCTTCTCCTAGCTGGAAGTCTTCTAGCAAATCCGACCCCGCCCACCATCGAGAAGATCCTCACACTGCACACCTGGGATCTATCCCTTGGGAGCTGAATCTCTTGGGAAAAAACCTCTTACAGAAACAGAGGGTTACTGCTTGGAGAGCACCGTGAGGGAGCTGCACCAGAGTGAACAAGCCCATTAAGACCATGAGGAACATCAGGCTTCACCACCCCTTCACTCCCTCCCTGTGGATGCCACTTTACAGGGCAAGAGGACCAAAGCATCACACAGGGGCCCTTGCACCGATATGGGCCCCCAGCATAATGAATTCTCACTCAAAGCTAAGGGTCAGTGGCAGCAGTCCTGTCCAGAAACACAAGAGGATCGTGCTAATTGTGCAACACCGCTGTGGTCCTGGTGGTCTCTGGAGAGGAAGCCCTGCCTGGTCCTTTTCTCCTGACTATTCTCTGCTCTGGGCTGTATCACTTCCCTAACATGTAGTCCCTCTAAGGAGCAGAAACTCGGGCTGGTTTCTGCCCTTGCACTTTCCTGCTTGTTTGCAGCTGAGTTTCATACTGTGGCTTCACTTTCTCAATCCCTACGGCCTGGTTTCCCCCTTTGTTCAGGAGCCTGAGGTATTTCTGACCTCAGAGGGCTGAAGGGGTCAAGACTGCCTGGAGAGATCTGTGTTCTCAAAAAGACCAATCCAAAGAGCATACACTAATAAGTGATGTTGACCACTCTGTGAGGGATCTACGCATTCTTGCCTTAACTGAGAGAGTTGAAAAAAATATATATATATGTATTTATAAATATATATATACACATACACATGTACTCCCTCACATATGCATCCATATGTGTGTATATGTATATATAAAAAGAACAGGACCCTAAGCGCTTTGATGCAAATGTACAGCACTACCAACATGTCTATCTCTCTATTTATATATATATATATGTACACACTCATATGTATATACAATATATACGTACAAACGATAGCGCTATCCCAAGAAATGTGCATATTTAACATAGTGTTCTGTTTAAAAGCCAGTAGATCATGGTATAATACAATTTATTTCCACTAGTGAATGGCACACATGGAGGAATGCAAAGGAGGTGTTTCAAGTATAATAAAGTTATCTTCACAGGTGAAAATAAATAGTATTATTCCAGTGTCCAACACAATGCATTCTGCAAAGAATTAAACACACCAGAGACCTGGTCCTTAGATTAACTACTGCAGTTATAAGTCTAGAGTGAAAAGAGGGTTAGTAGAGTCTGCCTTCCAATCTGACAAAGATGCCCAGAGTTTTCATTTTAAATGAAAGGGGAAGACGAGACAGGAGGGATTATGATACAGCTTCTTCAGTTACTGCCCTTTGCCCACAAGGCAACTGGCTTCTACAACATCCCGGGAGTCATGGAATCTCAGAGCTGGAAGAAACCCAAGAGGTCACATTAGCCTGGCCTCACTTCCTGGTCATACAGATAGGAAAAGCACAGCCCCAAGAGGCTAAGACACTGCCCAAGTCCTATGAAGCTGGCTGGCGACTAGGCCGGTGATAGGACCCCGGCCTTCAGGCTTCTCAGCCCAGCGCTTTTCCCAATGCACCCCAAAAGACTAACGCTTTTGTGTCACTACTCAGCAAGTAAGAAGTATTATCTGTAAACTGCAACTTGGGGCTGTTTTCACTCTAGGAGGAGTTAAATGTGCAGACTGGGAGAAGGGAGGGGATAAAATATTTTAAGGTACAAAGTTGGTGATTCAATGTTAACAAAGAAGGGTGAAAGACTGAAACCCAGTGCCACTTTCCACTACCAGAGGCTCTGGACACCATTTGCAGCATTTGCAAACTGCTGCTATACCTTTGATAAATTCCTCATCATTGCTACGTTGCATGTTTTTCCTAAACACACGCAGGAAGTAGGCATGCATCAGAACTCAGGAGAGGCAGTATAATCTGACGACAGGCTGGCATTGCAAACTGATTCACTCAAAACCATCCAAGATTCCTTTTATAAATTTTTCTATGGGATGATTCCCATCATGGAGAAGGATTTTGCAGATGATTTTTTCAAATGTACACACACACAAACACAAATCAATTAAAATCTGAATCAGTTTTTGCACACTATCTGTTTTAATTAAAATATTAAAGTAATGGAATAATCCAAGTCTGCACGTGACATAGAGCTGGTGACCACACAATCACGTTGGCTACAAAGCCCTATCGAAGACTTCTGGGGTTAGTGATGTCAAGTGTCCGAGTACCCAGGCTCAGAGAGAACATGAGGGGAAGTAACTGAATTTGATCAGGCCAAACAGGGAAAGGGTAAACAACTTCAGCTCAAAATGCATCATTGGTGCAACCAGGGGATTTACAGTTGTCTGGGGTTGGTTAAACTCAATTCGTTTTGCCTCCATTAGCCCTTACACATGCAAATGCTGGCTGTGCCCCACCCCTCAGCTGCCACTACCATGTTACAATTCAAAGAGTATGTGAGAATTCCTGATTAAAATGTAACCCTCTCAAATCAGGAAAACACTGTCCAATCAATCTCATTTTCTGGAAGCATTTGAATTATGTTTTACTGGAAAAAAAAGGCTAACAAACTACATGTCTGTTCAATAACCAAGTATAACAAATAGTTGCAACATTTATCTTTGGACCTGGGAAGAGCTGCAGTGAGAGGTACATTTCTAATCAGATTACCCTGTTATGTGGATCACTATCCTACTTTCAGGAATGTCCCTTTTACCTCTTGAGGCAAGGTCTTCCAAATGATTTACATAAAAAGTAATTTTCCTTCATTTGGCTTTATTAAGCCTAATATCCTTTAAAAAGGAGATCTGTGAGAAACCAGACACCTCGGCAAATGGTCATGAAGTTGGTAGGTGGGGAGGGAGAGGTGTGTCATTGACAGGGACTGAGGAGAGAGAAGGACTGAGGTCCTAGGAATCTCTGTAAGATAAGTTCTAGAGTTAGCAGCTAGGGTTCTCTTCAAGACAAGCTAGGAAGGGAAAGAAAAAATAAGTTACAAGAAACTTTGGTGATGGGAAAGAACATCTACCTCAAGTCAAACTTGACTGAGCTGGTTTTAACTCAAGGACTCCCCGGTACCAGTGTGGCCACAGGGCACTGATGAGAGTACCAGGAAACTCCTTTCTCAGTCCTAAAGGTTGATCCTTCATCATAAAAACAAACACAAACAAAACAACAAAAACAAATAGAAAAACCAACAAAAAGATTTTGTCAACAGACTCCCTGACCAGTAGAATGTATTTTGCCAAACTTCCTAGCTCCTTTTCAGCAGTACTGTTGACGCAAGAGCATAGAGACTTCTGGAAGTGGTGTCTCCTATGGGGGGGGGGGGGGGTTAACCTGCTACCAAAAGATCACAAAGCCTCAACGAATGGGAAATGTTGTAGAGCAGTGCAGCATTGGAAACGGCAATTGCAAAGAGCACAAAGGGGCTGCCCCATGCAGTCCATCTACAGTGGTGATGGGGGGTTAGTCAGCAGCTGGTCAAAGTCGTTGGCTCAGCGACTCCTGGTACACTCTGTATGGCAACTAGACACTGCGACAATTGGCTACACTACATGTAAACAGGACATTGCAACAAGCCAAAGGGGGTGGGGGTGGGGTGGATCACATCTGGGTATGTGTAGTGTGGGAAGAATGCCAACAGGCAGCAGTTTGCAAACATGGTGTCCTTCAAACACATCCGGCCTTAGGCATATATTGGCTCCGGATCTTTTGTTTTCAAGAAGGGAGCCCGAGGATGAACCGGGACTCGAGAGTGTTTTGGGTCCTCAGCTACAATGGGAAAAGCAGCCCATGTGCAGTATTTTCAGCCTTTACCTGTCCCTACTCATGCTGGAAAACCACCACATGGACTGGAAGAGGCAGAAAGACACCAGAATTGAGTCTCTTCACTTTGAAGGCCCAAAGATTAGGTGGTATAACTGCCTCCTGATTTAAACAAACCCCTGGACATAGAGCACAGCAGGATGGTCTGGACCGCTAACAAGCCCATGCAGCTCCTCCCCAAAATAAATAAAAACCAGGCAAACCTGCTTCTGACCCGTCTGTGGACGTGCCCCCTTTCCTCCTGCTCTGGGGACATCTAAGGGGCCAGGATGATTTAACAAGAATTACAGCCCGGGGAGGGAGTGTACATCTGGCCCACACACTAATCTAGCTTAGCAAACACACACTGCCTGCCATAAGCAGCTCTGAAGAATTGTGGGAAACCAGGAAGCTCCAAACCTTCCATTAAGCCTCTGAGGATTGAGGCACCCAGGAAGTGGAAAGACAAGCCCCCTGGGCTGCATTCAGAAAACGCCCCTTCTGGTGAATGCCTTCCATTACAGACAGAGGGGTTTTTCACCCATACCATTCCCACCCCCTCCCCAAAGTAATAAAACAAAACAAAACAAAAAAACACACCCGGCAGCCAAATATGATGACATCCCATTAGTAAACACAGAACGGAACGCTTTACAAAATGAACAAACTATTCCATATGCACTCAGATCCCACACTGCAGCGCCCACGTGACATGGCTGTGGCGATGATATCTGGAGGCGGCAGTTGCTTTTGGCAGACAGCTCCAGTGGAATTGCCACGCACGATTCTTGTTGGAGTTATGTATAAGACATGTGTGAACCATTGGATATTTGTGAAGTAACACTTGTGCTCCTGCTCATACCCTGCTCTGTCCGCCCCCCAGAAGCCGTCCGCCTCAGAGCCTGGGGACTGTTGCGGACTCCCATGCCGCTGCCTCGAGGCACCCCTTGCATTGGCCCCGAGGGATGACCCCACGGCTGGGGTCCACCTTGCATCGGATGGCCCCAAGCTTGAGGGGGGCCACCCATGGGATGACCCCAGTGAGGGCCTGGCCCCCCAGTGGGATTGTGGGACCAACCCGAAGCTCCGGGGTAGCTGTGGCTGAATGCCTCGGGGGAGAGATTGGAAAGGACCATATTACTAAAGCCCAGCCTCATGCTCTCAGAGTCAAAAGCTTCAATTTCTCTGGCTTGACGCTCTAGCAGGCTTCGTATTCGCTCCGTGCGTTCATTCTGCAAGGCCAACATTTCTTCTTCAATCTGCGTTGGAAACGAGGAAAAAACAACTTTTAGAGACCAAAGATTCATGCACTCTGCCTCCCTCTGGGGTCTTCTGAAAATCTCCCTACAATTCGAATGCCCCTTTTCTTCCCAGCTCTACTTATAAGGAATACTTTTCTTCCTTTCAAAGGCCATCTCTTCCTTGAAGTCAGCTCTGGCTCTACAGGACATCTCCATTCTCTGAAGCCGCACAGTACCCTGCTCTTGCAACACATTCTAACTGGTAATATGACTTGTATGTCCTTCTCATAACAGGATCTTAATTATCCGGCTCTCTGAGGAGAGGAATGTTGCCTTATTTACTTTGGTCTGTCCCAGAAACTCACAAAGGGCCCTGCACATGTTAAGCTACGATGAATTTTAGATGAATTAAATCAAATAAAGAGAAAGCAGTTTCCTCAGCTCTGAAACACTATTATAGGTGTTAACTAGCCTTTTGGAAACACATTCAAAACCTAAGTCAATACCATATAGGAAACATATTATGCAAGATGGTAGTAACTCAGCATTTCTCAAATGTTCAAAATTGTGTGTGTGTGTGTGTGTGTGTGTGTGTGTGTATAAATAAAGAACAGGTTACAGAAAGAAATACAATTAAATGCTAAAAGTTCAAATTTTATGAGGATTGACTAACCCACGTGACAGCTGCCCAAAGGCTGCTGCCTTTTTACAAAATGTATGCAGCAAATCTTTGAAATAGTTTGCATTCAAATCTTATTCAGTGTTTTACCTCCATATGTCCATTTTACTTTAAACTAAAAGCCAAATTCAGGGGACTTCTAGACGTCAAACTAAGTAAAGGACCTGGGATAGCTAGAATAGATAAATGGGGAATTAAAGGGGTAAAACTATCTTGTTTATGTGGTAAACTTTAACCATAGTTTCATTGGGTAAGAAAGTTCTAAATCTGTAAACAAGATGTCTAAGATAGCATTATGGTACAGTAGAAAAAGCTAAGATCTGTGATCTTGGAAAAGTCACCAAATTTCTCTATGTTTTTGGACACAGCTAATGCAGAGATGTGTTCTGTACAATCATACAGGTGTGTGAGGGGCTTTTTCTTGCCTTCTCAATAAGCAGGACAGGGGAAGATGGGAGAGAAGGCGGACCTGAAAATAAAAGCAAACTGAATTTAAAGGAAGTCCAAGTCACTTAACTCCTCTGGGTCTCTCTTCCCTCCTCTAGCAGGGGAGGGGCTGGCTCTGGGGGTCCCTGAAGTCCCTTCGATCTATTCTGATTCTAGGATGGCTCCTGATCATCTCCCTCTTTCTCGTCTTCTAGCAAACACAGTCACTCAAGTGTTTCTTCACCTAAATACTACAATCATTTATTTTCTTTCACTAATCTTTTCCTAACTTCTTGCAAACATAAAGCCTCCTAGCTACTGTTGTTATATGTATAACCCAAAATGTTGTATACCTCCAGCCCAAGTCAAAAACAGGCAGAGATTTACTAAAAGTCAAGTAGCTGATAAATCTGTTAAATAGCTGATAAATCTGGTCATCAGTCACCCTAAATTTAATCTGATTAAACAGAAGTACAGAATATTTGTCTTGAAAACAAGGTCATCTTTTAGATAAGATACTGATAGATAATGGTGCCAATTCAGGTATACACGTGGTGTGTTGTTTCTTGCCAACGTCATTTTCTATCCCGAGAGGAGGATGCAACACCCAATTCTTAAATTGTTCATTTGTTCTTAGCTCTTTGGTATTTCCATGAGAATTAGTAATGAAAGCGTCACAAAATAACACTCGTTGGGGCAATACTGTAGGGCCTTTCAGCCAATCAATATTAAGGCACCTATTATGTGCCAGGCAAAAATCAAATAGTCCCTGACAGTCAGAAGCTCGCTTCTACTCTCTTGTGTAATACACCATGTGCACCAATAAGTACATATAAATGAGAGACAAGGGAATTTTTCTGGAGGAAGCACTAGTGGGACCAGGGAGATCCAGAAAGGCTTCCTGTAGCACACAAGTCCAATCTAAAGGAGATGAGGGATTCTGAGACGCAGAGGTCCCTTGCTTCCAAGCACAGTGTAGAGATAGGATGGAAGCGTGTGTGTGTGTGTGTGTGTGTGTGTGTGTGTGTGTGTGTGTGTGTGTGTGTGTGTGTGTGACGCAGCATTCCATCAGCCTGGAAAGGGAGATGGTGGTGTACTCTCAAAGGGCATTCAGCACCTTATTCCCCAAACACCTACTCAGGTCTCATCAATTCTCCTTCCATGATGGCACAAGCACAGTGGGGCTCATGAAAAGCCCAGACACGACTGCCAGGGAAGCAAGCCTCTTGCCTCTCAGAGACTACAGGCACAAATACACATCCTTCCATATTTCCAACTACGACCAACAGATTGATGTGTCCCACTTAACTGTACTTCTGTGTTACCAGGGAGGGCTCTAGAGGGGGCAGGCTCACTGTGAAGTGACAGGAGCATCAAAGAAGCGTCAATAAAACACTTTTTAAAAGGCACTAACCACTTCTTTTCATTGAGTCAAAGCAAATTCATGTGGGATAGGCATTACACAGAAGTACTCTCTTCTTTGAAAACATCCTTAGGTTGAAGGTAAGAGAAGCAGAGGTTATTTTCATCAGAAAATAACCGAGTATGTCAGTATGGTCAGATTTCTCCCAACCCATCATATAATTTCTCAGGAAATGCTGACCTTTATGAATGTGTACCAGCTCCAAAGAGAAGTGAACAACCTTCCAGAGGAAAGGTCTCCAATCATGATGCTAAGAGTGTCGTATGCTTACTTTGACTCAAGAGCCCCCCAGACAGACGCTATCCTGGCTAAGAGCACCACAAAGCTTGCTTGCCCATCGGAAGTAAGTCTACTTTGGGAATGGGCTGAGAGGACAATTCAGGATACCTCCCATGTGGCACATGCCATTCTGGATCATGTAGATGAAAGATGAGTCTAAGTGAAAGCTGAGAAAAATAAAAGTATGGACTCACTCAAAGGGGAACTTACGTGGTTTATTTGCTTGGTGGCACAGTCTGTAAGAACTTATATTAGGCGTAAAACAACTCCATGCCACTAATGATCATCCATCTGGAAACAACTAAAGTCCACTTTTGTTGGGTCATTTTTAAGGGAATATTTTTCATTTGCAAACCTAACATGAAAGACAGCTTAATAAATACTGCTTTGGTGTTTGTTGAGTCTAAATTTCTTTTCATCAAGTAACTGTGTGACAATTAGGTGACTGGGTGACAATCTTTTATTATGACATTACAGAATTAAAATACAGAAACTATCCTTGGAAAACCAAGTAGCACTTGAAAACTGATGCCTCTAAAACATTTTGGCATGTCTACTATACTGACTGATTTTCGAGGAGCCATTCTGGGCCTGCATTTAAGGAGGCCATGGCACAAAAAATGTAGACTTTCAGTTGGATATCAACAGAAGACAAAAACAGATGCTACTTTAATAATAAGGGTATAGAGCCACTAGGTGGTGCTACAATACAACCGGGCAATCATTATTCTACCATTTCTTCCTGATCTTGGGGCTAAGATTGGCTAATTAATTGGGGAGAAAAGCTGGGAAGAGGGGAAGGGGTCCATTGTGGCCATTGTTCATGAATGCAAAAGACAATTTTACACTCTATGCTGAACCGAAAAGCCTACTTACCTGTTACCTGTTTGTAACCATGTTGTTTTTTTTTTAAATTAAAGATATGCATCTGGTTTTGGCTTTATTATCTGGAATAGTAAAGAAAATTGACTTCTCGAAGAAGCTAGCTATGTCGTCTACTAAGTCACAAAAGTAAACTTAGGTGGCTAAGAGAAAAATTGTACTTTATCTTAACCAGGCATTCTGTCTTCACTCCATCTGCTCCAGGAGGAAATGTGAGGACAGAGGAACACTACACATTATATAGAAAGCAATGAGGACAGCAGAGCACGGCAAGAATTAAGAGAGTCAGTGGGACAGATGATAGAGGCCGACCATGAGAAAAAGAGGGAACCACTTAACACAATGAAGGCTGCAAGGAAGTTTCCATGACCTAATATATGGGCAGAACACAATAAATGCAAGATAGCCTGGAAGGTCCTCCTAAGGTCCTAAGTGCAGAAGGTTCACACATGAGATGGTACAGCATTTAAAGTATGCTCAAAAGAGGAAGGGAGAGACCTGGATTCTAGTTGTGACACTATCACTAACTGGCTCTGCAGTTTTAGGCAAACTATGCCCCACCTCTTGGATTTTCTGCTATAGATGAGGGAGCAGGAGTAGGTGGCCCCCCAAATCCCTTGCAGATCTAACATTCTGTTTCTAGGATCACCAGTGGCCTCCTCCAAAAGCACCTTTCTTTGTTCTTGCTTTTGCTTCAGATCCAGTTGGTTTCTTTCCATCTCTCTCTCTCTCTCTCTCTCTCTCTCTCTCTCTGACACTCACACTCACACACACACACACACACACAGAGTGTAGGGATTGCTAGTTGGATCCAATAGGAAAAAAGAATTTCCAATAGTTGCCACCACACATGTTGGTGCTACCAAAGCTATACAATAATATGGGTTCAACCAAAATGTCCATATTTCTGCCCAACTTTTCAGTTGTGTTAACAGCAAAGGGTCCAATATAGGCAACAATCCTCTTTATCTCAGTAATCATTGGGAATCTGTTTGGCAATGACAGTCTGGCACCTGCTCCTGACCATTCCAGTCAGATGGTCTTGTCTCCTCCTGTCTCCATTCCGAAAGCTGTCCTAACGCTCTCTTGAGTGTTGTCTGCCAGTCTTAGGGCCCCTCTTCCCTGAGTCCCACCCCTTCCTTGAGGTGACTCACTGGCATCAGCAGCATGAACTTATGAGCAGACACAAACAAAAGAAACTGCCTCTAAGACACTCCAGCGTTAAAATTGAGTCTTAAGACACACCTTTTGTTCCAAGAGTGCCCTTCGGAGGGAGACCCTCTGCTCCAGCTCTCGGAGCTCCCGGTCATGCTGGGCCTCGGCCTGCATCTTGATCTTGCTTTGATATGCATTGAGCAGCTCGAGCTCCTGCTGCAGCTGCATCTTTAAGACCTGGCACTCTGCTTCCTGGGCCTCATCCAAACGCAGCTGGGAGGGGAGAAAAGAGGCCGGACTTAGACAGGGGCATTCCCCTGGTGACTGGCTCGCTCGAGGGAGGGAAGAGGAAAAGGAAAAGGAAAGGGAAAGAGAAAGGGAGAAGAGAGAAGGGGTTTTTAAAGCATGCAATTATTACCTCTTGTTAACAAAGATAAGACTTCTCTAAGTTAGCCTGCACAGTGCTTGAGAAATCTGGAATCGAGCTAAATGATGCGAGCTTCTTTATTTTTTACTCAGAGCTTCTTTATTTTTCACTCACCGAAGGGAGAGAAAAGCAGCAGCATTCCATTCAAATGGGATAATGGGGGGAACTCTCAATGTAATACCACTTATTGGCCCACTGAGCTGCCCAGCTAAAACTACTGACCTTAGGCAGTGGGAAGGGACCTAAGGTGTTCTCTAGAAGATGAAGTGGCTTAGGGTGACAGGAGGGGGCTGGGACAGCAAAGCTCTGAATCTATCCATTTCAATGCTGATTCATTCTCTACATCGCAGCAGCGCCTGAGCAAAGGTCACTTTCACTACTGCCCAGGCCCTTTGTTTCCTATGGCTATTCTGGCTACCCTAGTGTCACTGGAGGGGCGGGGGTGGGGAAGGGCAGGCCCTGCCAGAGCTAGCACAGACCAAGCTACTCACAGCTTGTGTGGAGAGCATTTCGTTAATGCTGTGATCATATTGCTCCGCAAGAATGGCCAGTTTCCGAGTCTGTTCCTCCTTGAGACGCTTGAGAACTGCTTTGTGCTCACTCTTTGGTGTGGTCTCCAACAAGTGGTTCCTCAAGGCTTTGTATTGTCTGGTCTGGATCTTGCAGGTATCTTGAAATTGCTTCTTTATTTGCAATTCTTTAGACTGAGAGGAGAGAAAAAAGACACATCACTTAGAAGGCTTTTAAGTCACTTCTATCTTGAGAATCTGAGACCTCAGGACGCTCCAATAATAAGCCTAAAGGAAAAGAATGAAGAAGTGCAAGGAACATACACAAAAGACAGATGGGACCCGAGGCCGCAGCTGCCTTCACTCAACGCTTGGAATGCTGGCATTTTGATAAGAAAAGCTCCAGCTTCAACATGTGTTAGGACACAAAGATCCTATTGATGACCCAGCTCTCAACAGTCCTCTTCCCTTTTCTGGCCAACTTGGTCATGACTTCAGGGATTCATTCAGTGGACTCTGGATTGGCACGATAATTCGTGATGCACAGAGGTACAAATTCAAAGGACCTTTATGAATTAGTATGCTGTGAACATCAAGGTTTCTGTGAACTGAGCTTTACAGGAGGAAACCACACCATCTCTGCCGCAGGATGCTCAGCCCTGGCCCTCCTCTGATGTTAGGCAAAGCCTCAGTTGTAGTTATGTGATTGGCCACATACCTGTAACAAGACAAGTGGAGTGTGGCATGCTTGAGGCTAACCAAGAAGTTTTCCTACTCCATTAACACTGCTGCTGTCTTTCTATGAGGGGATCTCTTGAAAATGGCTTACTCTATGATAGTACAAACAAAAGCATTCCGAAGTTATCAGTGACTGCCTCCTCTTCAGCACCCCTTCCTCCACAAGTACTGTGAAGAGCACCCCTGGAAACACAGCCTGTCCCCTGCTTTTGCTAGCCCCCCTCACACTACTATCTCCTGTCTCCGGATCAGACTTCCTCTACTTGGTCTGCTTGTGGCAAAGCAGGCCTCCTGGGCATTCACAGGATACAACCTGAAGGAGGAGCTTGAAAGGTGTAATCATCAACTTTTTAAAGGAATGATCCCACCCTGAGACTCTTTCTCCAGGATTAGCATACTACACATTTCCTCATACTATCTTCATGTCAGCGGTTAGGAACTCCCAGCTGCAAATAAGGAAAGCCCTCCACCTGCCACTCTCTCCCTCCCTTCCCATCTGGCTCCATCTCCCCTTGCCATCTTCAAGTGTACTCTCTGGGACCCGGACCTTATGTAATTCACACATAACCTTTCATGTTACACTTTCGCTTTTCTAACTTTTTCCATCTTCTGGCACTCACTAAGAGCTGGCTCTCTTGGTAACAAAACCGCATCATTTCCCAATCAGGTGCTTTCCCAGACTTCATAACCCCCAGAAACTTCACTTTTTGAACTCCCTCCCACCCCCACCCCAGGTGGCTAAAAGCGGACACTGGAGAGTTCTTCTCAGGGCTCTGCCCCTCATCATTTCCCACCTGGCTGCCTTGAAATGGGCACCTGTCCACTCCCCTTCTCCTCATCTCCCCAGGCTTTTTCAGTTTCTTTTTATGACTGTCATATGCCTTTTTTTTGGATCCCCAGAGCTTAAAGGCACAGAGCCTGGCACATGTAAGCACTTAATCAATGTTCACTGATCCTGACTGTAAATCTTTCTCTCTCTGAGCCCTTCCATCTTCTGGTTCTAAAATCTGGCTCCCTCTTGATGAGAGAGACAGCCTCTCTGGCCATCTTTTCCTACTGGTCACACTTTACTCACAAGCCCCGACCCACTGCTGTGGTGGTGGAGCTGGAATACTTCTGGTTCCCTGTGCCACCATCACACAGGAACCTCTTTCCTTCAGGGCCTTGCTATTTGGATTTATCACCCAATCAAGATCCTGGTGGCCATTATCCATCGACTCCTGGGACATTCTCTTCTCCTCAATGAGTTCAGTGCCTGACTCATAGTCTTTTTCCACCTGACCCTCTGCCCTTATACTAAAGGGCTTTAACTTCCCAGTTGCTCAGTCTATTAATTTCCATGACCTATTCCTCCATTTCACCTCAGCTACACACCAGGATGGTCATACAAGTGTGCCTATGTTCACAAACTCCAAAATCCCTTTATTTGAGCATAATCTTTTATCATCCCATCTTTCTCTATGCTTGGCAGCTCTTAAGCCTATTCTACTCCCTCCACCTCTCAGTTATTTCCTAGGCCATGAACCATAATGGTTACACTTCCCTATCTCCACCCAGTGGTGATTCGGCTCAACTCTGCACCTGAATTCCTTGTCCGTGTCCTATGTGCAACCACATCTTGGTCAACTCTATCAGTGGATTATTCTAACCATCTTGTAAGCTTCATTCTTATTTATGACTACTGAATGAAGCTGGAGAAAAATCTTAAGCTGCTCTTATTAGGTTCATTACAAATGAATGTTACATAATCTCAGCTGGGCCATCACTACAGCAAGGCAATCCTTTTACCCCTCCCAAGTCTATTTGTTCCATTAGCTTCTCAATCTTTTCATTCATTCTTCAGCCTTCCACAGCATCCTCTTCCCCCGTGTCTCAGTTGAGAACCTCACCTCATGCTACACACACACACACACACACACACACACACACACACACACACACACAATATCTTCTTCCCGCCTATAGACAAATCCCTCTACATGCACCCTCGATCTCCTTCTCTCTCATCTTCTCAAGTAAACTGTCCCCGCGTTATCAACCTCACTCTTCTCTACCCATGTCTTCCCCATTTTTAAAGTCTCAGTCGATCTGTCCATCCCCATTAGGTACAACCCTATGTGTCCTCTCTTCAGCCTAACTCCTAGAGAAAGCGGCTTATCCTCCAATTCCTCTCATCCCTCTCACTAATAAACCCTCTGCGATCTGGCTTCCAAACTCCCCATTCAACTAGAACTGCTCTCTCCAGAGTTGCCAGTCTTTTCTCACTGCTCATTACTCTCGTTATCTCTGCAGCTCTTGGTATTTACGAAGCGGCATCTACTCTCCACGTGACATTATTCTCTTCTAATTGTCTCCATACTTGATCCTTCTCATTCTCTTTTGCTGGAACTGCATCCAAGCCATGCCTACCGATCCTCCCGAAGTTTTGTAATGGGCCTTGTCTTCTGCTTCTGTACTATCACACCTGGTGATCTCATCAGCTCCCATGGATTCAACTACTCTCTCTCGGGATTGACCCCTCTTCTGTCTCTTGAGATCCAGTCTCATATAATTAACTGCTTCTTTGCCATCTCAAAGTGGATGTCCATGAGACTATGACCTGCTTGACAGTAGAGATTGTTGGGGGGACGGGGGGAGTTTGGCTTTTGTATCCCTACCACTTAGCACAATGCTTAACACATAGTAGGCCCTTAACAAAAGTTAGCTGACTGTGGACATATCTCGAACTCAACTTGTCCCCCTAAAACTGCTTATCTTTACCACTAAACCATCCCCTCTTCTCAATCTTCCTATTATTGTCAAGGGCACTACTACCCTCCCTATCACTCACACTTGCAACCTTGGCATCATTGCTGACTCCCTTCACTCATCCCAAACAGATCTACTTTGGTGCCAAGTCTTGTCATTTTAGCTTCACAATATCTCTCTCATACATCCCTTTCTCCCTACCTCATACAACTACCAGACTAGGCCAGGTGCTCACTGCCACTTGCCTGGATTATTAGAATAGCCTTGTTAATTGGTGTCATTCCCCACCCCAATCCATCCTCTACTCAGCTGTAAAGTTATTTTCATAAAGTGCTTATCTGACCTTAAAATGCTCTACTCAATAAACTCCAGTGGCTCTGAATTACCCCAGTATTGAATCTAATCCTCCAATAAAATCCTCTGTTTGGCATGTAAAGCTCTTCCTACCTTTCCAGCCTTTTTATACTTTGTTCGCACCCACATACATAACAACCTAGCACACTGGCCTCCTTGTTGCACCTTGAACCTTCTATCTTCCCCAAGATGCCTCTGGGCTGGTTAATCCTCACCCCTATAAAAGCTCTCCTTCCTTACTTCAACCTCCTTTGCTTTATTGACTTTTGTCAAGAGTCAGGTCAAATTCCAACTCCAGCAGGAGCTCTTTGCTAGTCCCTCCACCGCTAATGCCATCCTTCTAGAATTGTGTTCCATCTATACCATATACATCTTACGGGCATACTGTTATTTGTTTGTTGTCTGCTCCACTAAAACATGAGCTTCCCATGGCCAAGACCAGTATTTTTTCCTTTCTTTGTATTCCCAGCCAGTATCTAGCACATAATTAAGTACTTAATAAGTGCTCACTGATTGACTGGAAATAAAATCAGTGCTTAATCTTTCCGCAACCTAGAAAACAGTTATACAAAGTTATATCCAACTGAGGCCCAAGAATAGAAATAGTCACTATTCTTCTGGGATCTGTTTCAAAGATAAAGTAAGAGGAGTTTAGATAAAGAAAAGGGCCCCTGTCTATGATTTGTCCCAACAACCTACCCTGGTTTCTCAGTCCCAAGCTACCTTTCCTTTTTTTTTTTTTTAAAAGTTTTATACATTCATTTTTAAAATTTTCACTCCCAAATTCTTTTGCTCCCCCAGCTCCTCCCCTACCTACTGAGAAAGCCAGCAATTCAATACCTATTATCCACAGAAAGTCGTGCACACCATATGTCCACATTAGCCATGTCCAAGCTACCTTCTGAACTTGAACAAACCCCATTATCTCCTGTCCTGCCCGGCACAGTCTAACCAAATTGGCCACCATCCTGCTTCTCTCAGATGACATTCCCTCTCCCTTTTTCCATGCTTTGGTACTGGTCATTTCCCCAGCTCTCTCCAAGACTCAGCTCTATACTGCCTTCTAGATAAAGCCCATTCTCACTTCCTCAGCTCCCCAATTACTGTGTATTTTGCATATCCTAATTAGCATATACATTGTCTCCTCCTCAAGGAGTGCCAGCTCCTTGAGGGCCAGAACTGGTTCATCACGTCTTTCTACCCTCAAGGCGCAACGTAGTGCCTGGCACAACACAGATGTTCAATAAATGCAAGTTGATTGACCACTCAATTTTAAATAGAGAAAGGCATGTTGTAGGCACTTCCCCATGAGGATACAAACACCAGACTAACTAAAAGAAGTCTAATCTCTGTAACTACACCTACACCTACACATACCCACACACTGATTCAACGGACATCATGTATATAAAACACAAAAGTTATGTGATACATATGGTGTAAGAAAAGATTATTTTTTTTTGTTTTTGGTTACACTTGGAGAAAAGAAGCTCCTAAATTCTTTGCACTAGGAGTCTGATCTTTCTAAGGAGTTTTCCTCTCTAGTGAGAAAATCCTAATTGTGAGTATTCAGTTGATATGCAATCTGACTGGCCTGAGCTGCTTCCCACCCCTCCTTTAGAGGCCTGATTTCTGGCAGGGTGTCCTTATTCACAGTGGATGACATCAAGTCTATTCTTTCCTCACTTTCCACCCACTCCCTAGAGACATCATGTCATAGTCACATGTCTTGATTCTACTGGAGGTCTTGAGAGAATTTCTTTTAGCCAAGTGGAAAATGTAATTTTATATATATGCATGGTACCAATATCTCTGAAGCAGAATGCTTAGTCCTCAGAATTCTCCCTATTTCTTCCAGTCAGAAACTGGGCTGAGAAAAGAATCAAAGGCTGTTGCCATCACACACCCCACTCCTTAACAAAACTTTAACAAGTTTTCATATTTCGAATGCTATAGGATGAAAAGTATCCAATCCCTCTATCTCAGCGGCCTGAGGGCAGAAAAGGAGGATTCTCCAAGCAGTCAGGAGGAGAGGAGTTTACTTGGAAGGGAGGAAAAGAGAAATGATGGAATGCTACTAAATCAGCAGGGTTGCAAATGAGATAAAATAACAAATTTAACTTGGACTAAATTTAAAATTCAGAGAGGGAAACCCTTAAACAAAAGCTGGATTACTTTAGATGGAAGAATCACCTCCAATGGAGAACAAAAAAACATTTCTTACTCACATAAAACAAGCAGAGAGATTACAACACAAAGGGAACATGCTAATTACACTCCTTATTAATACATCCATTTCCCAACCACAAATTCGGAATCTATGCCCATCCCCACCAAGGGGGAGGAATTTCCTAGTCAGGCTTCTCAATTAAAAGTCTAGCCACAACTAATGAACAACCACGATTTCCCCCAACTTTCTCTGAAAGGTCTCTTGGAGAGCCAACACCACTGACTTCTTCCAGATCTGAAAGAAGTCACAACAGGAAACAGAAGGGAGGGGTAAAGTTCACTGCTAACCATGTGACCACTGTATGCTGGGGGAGTGAAAGGCTGGTGGTCCAATGGCTGAAGAAGAGACAAAGCCCTAACAAAGCAGGCAGTGTGAGGTTAGATGATCCTCCAGGGGCTGCCAGTGTTGGAATCACAAATAAAATGCATCTTATTTTGGAAATTTTCCCTCTCTGAATTTTCTCCTGCAGAGAGCATCATTCATTCAGCAACTGAGCACAAAGACAGAAAGCATATAGAACAAACCTGTCACGTCACTGCCGAGCCTAAATTTTCCAGCGTCATGTGTGAAGTAAGGTTAGAGGTCCATGATGGGGGATAGCAAACTGGTGTGAGATCAATAGAAAAAGAAATTTTCCTCACGTACCTGATCTATTCTACACTCTCCTGGGTAACTCCTCTGGAGAGGCTTCAGTTACTTGGACAAGAGGTTGTGATTGTACATTTTGTAGACACAAGGTATTTCTGTTCCAAGACAGCTAGGTCCAAAAGCAATACCATTCTTAATTCCACTCTATCACCTCTTTATGAGGTAAAGAGAATGAGCATCCTGCTCTCAAAAGAAGCAGCAGCTACAAGAAAGCCCCCAGGGTCACTCAACCTCTACTCTACTTCAGGACCCTTTTTGGACATGGATGGAATTTTAGGTAGAAATATTCAGAGGTCTAATTCCAGCAGTGACACCATGGTATGCTACAGGTAGACAACTGTTTTAAATTCAATTTTTCTACCATTAAAATTCTATTCTTTTAATCCTATACTTAGATTAATAAGCACTTATTCATCTCTTCTGATAACAGACACTACCAATCAGCAATACTGTTTAAATTCAAATGTCCATATTTGTATATTAGCAAATGAGCAGAACTGAATAAGGCTTGATTGTTTGTAGGCCAGACCAAAAATGCTGCTTTATTTGGAAAATGCTTATGAAGAAAAATTGTCACCTACATAAGAATTAAGTTTGCTTTCCAGCCACTTGTGACAAGTCCTTAATGACATGTCCTAGCAGGGTCAAGAGGTAACACAGGTAGGGATGAGAGCTTTTTCTTTCTTCTCTGAGACGCTCACGGTAGTGTCCCAAGAGAGGCACTGTTAGCGGCAATCACCTTCACTTAGGTGTGTGCCTTTCTTCCTGAACTGTGCCCACATCAAAGGAAAGAACACACCAGAATGGTACAAAGATGGTGCTGCTTGGGAGAGGGGAAAGGGCCACATAAAGTCTCAAGAAGAGAAAGCTCCACTTCCCCGCTCACGTACCTTCAGACTCTTGGGCTGCTGCCGAACCTCCATGACGTGCTTGCGCCTCAGCTCGCGCTCTCGCCGCTTGTTGTACTCCAGCTGGTTGGTGAGCTCCGTCTGGTGCTGCAGCCTGATCAGCTCACAGCGCATCTTTTGAATGGTGCTGAGGTGGCGGAACTCAAGCTCCTGCATGGACTCATGCTGTCGCAGCAGCATGGCGTGCTCCAAGTCCTTCTGGGTCTGCCTTTTATTTAGCTCCTAATGCAGAACATGAAAGACAAGGGGGCATGAACTGTTACTGTGGACTACATATACACATCCTGAGATGCATGAATAGAGAAGACTTTTTAAAAAAATGCAATTTTCTTAAAAAAAAAATGCAGTTGTCTGACTTAAGCATGGCCACAGAGTAGATACAATGATTTGGGGTCTTTTGCTAGAGTTGAATAGGCATTACTTGGCATCAGGTAGCACCTTCCTTATACTTTCGGGCTTTCTATATACTTCTTAATCTTCCTGGTTATTATGGCTACTATTCACCAAATTATTAATAGGTTTAAACTGTATCTAAAGCTTATTTTTAAACCATCCTATCCAATGAAAGTAAAAATCAGAGTTCCTATAGGCTAGGAGATATTGAGGGTGAATATCTGACATTCCGATTTCTACAATACTAGACCAATTAAAAGGATCAGCATTAGAAAAAGTGCACTAAGCTGGACCCAGTACATACACTTATGGCCGGTAACTGAGAAGATGGCTCTATACTTGGTCCCGTTCGTTTACTCTTACTGTGCACCAGGAAAGCCTTCTCTGTTTCTTGCCCCCTCCTAACACACCTCTCTGACAAGGTCCTGCTCCAAATTGTGGCGGCCAAGCAGCATCCTTCTCTTGAAGCGACGGCACTCCAGCTCCAGGTACTGCCTCTGCCTTCTCAGGAGGTTAGCCTCCTCTTCTGCTTGGAAATGCTGGATGTTCTCCTTCTGTTTGGACAGCCACTCTTGCTTTTCTTTCTTTGGGGTACTCTGGTTTTCATTCAGCTCCTGACAAAATAATTCAAATTCCCTTAGTCATGTGCCATCAAAATCGGCGACAACTGCACTGGGTTAAGATGGTATTTATCCTTCTGTCCTGTGTCCATCAAAAAGAGACTCAGACGTCACCTGCAGTGGCCAAATGCTGTCCTTAAGATACTATTTCAGCACTAGACAACCTTGGTGCCCAGAGTACCCCACAATGGTGTTCCCTTCCTTACTGGCATTAATATCAGTGAGGAAAGGACAAGTGGCCTGGGCACCAGGAAGCACATGTACTTTTCAGCTTCAAATGGCTCCATTTTTAAAAAGCCACAGAATCAGAAGTAATAGTTGAGAAAGCCCACCATGGTTAGGGGGTTGCCCTACTATCCTCTGGCAATTGCCTAAGAGATTCCTCTTCAAGAATACCAGAAGGCATAAAATGTGGGGCTGAAATAGTTATTAAGTGATGTTATATTTCCTGGTTTTACATATTATAAAGACTAGTGGTGTGAAGTTTTAAGTAAAATTTTGAAGTCAGAATAGGAGAATCTAAAGTGGAAAAATAAGTAATAAGGGGAAGCAGAGTAGAGACCATTATAAAAGGGCTTACCTCTCAGAGCTCTAAGGTAACCTCTCAAGCTCCATGGTTTCCCACCTATTCCAACCATGACTGCAGCTACCCACCTCAACAAAAATGCTTTTGCATCAATAGGGCAAAAATGGCCAATAGGCTTAATAATGCAAATGATAGAAAGGCCAATGGACTGATCTAAAGTCTTCAGCAGTTTCCATAGTCTAAACACAATCAAAATTAGTTACAATGACGTCACTGAAAATTCTTTGGAGTTGACCAGCTTTAAATAAAATTCATATAATGCTGGTCCCAAGAAGATGACTACAAAATGTGAGCTCTCAGTATCACTCCATTTTCTACCACAATGACAACACATGAATAACACAAACAAATACGGCTTCTAAAAACAAAATCAGTTATAGGTAAAGCTATAAAGAAAAGACATGTGGGAAATCATCAAGTTTGACTTGCTTAGCTAGCCACTTAAAAACACCATTTCTGCTTTACCCGATTTACCTGAGGAGTGGTCACTGTCTTGATTATTTTAATTAACCAATTAATTACTTGTCATTAAATACACATATCTAACAATGATATTGTGATAAATATATTTGAGAAACGTATTTTAGAATTTCCTCAAATTTTCATTTATAATAGAGAATTATCAAATAAGACATTCACTTGAAATGCCTAATCACTAAAATTGTGCTTGGCAGAACAGGCAATAACGTCTTTGACCAGCAACATGTAGATTGCTACCTTTTGATGAGATGATGAACACGTGCAAAGGAATATATAAGATATTACACAGAATACCCAACATCTTGTTATCATGTCCTCTTATATTGCTAACTATGTGGGTCCAAGAAATATTTCAGACAATCAATTTGTAAGGAAAAAAAATATACATACCACTGAAAGAACAGAGGTTTTCAACCTCTTAAGTGTATGAAAATCCCTTTTAATTTAAAAAAATATTGTAAGATTCCCAAATAATAGGAGCTGTGCTACTAGTATCTATTAATTGTCTACTAAAGGCACTTCCTCCCAGGGCTTTTGGGAGCATAAAAAGAGCTAATCTATGTTAAGTACCTTGAGAACCATCTAAATGCTGGCTTAATTCAAAAGGAAAAAATCACAGGCTTGATCAAATAACACAGTAAACACATTTGAAGACTGATAAGCCAACGAGGGAAAGCCAGCTGTCCTTAATAGGGTAAAAAAAAATTGTACTTAACAATAATACTAACACAAATCCACATTTTTTCCTAATATAAAAAAAGTGACTTTTGACTTATTCCAAGTTACATATGTCACACTGGACCACATTCCTGTAAGTTATTAATAAGGACATGAGTTTCTGCCCATAGAAGAAATGAATACATTTATAAGAACACATAAAAATACAAGTTTGAAGCTAAAATAATGGTTTGCTTTTCAAAGGACATGAAAGATAAGGAGGAGGTAAGGAGGGATGAAGCTAAAAGCATTATTGGCACCCTAATCTAGAAACAGGGAGCCTATGCTGGAGATTGCTTGTAAACCAAAAGCTGGTTTAAAACAGCAGACACCTTTGATTCTGCATATGGCCCAAAGAATATAAATGACTTTACAGAGAGATGATAATTTCTCTCTTCTTTATGAGTTTTCTGAGGTACATCAACTCAATGATACCTGGAGTAACAAGTTGTCTTCTCTAAACCAAATGGTAGCCTGACTTTTGAATCTTTTCTACCACTGACAGCAAAGTAGCTAGAACGTGTCATAAGAAATTATTCCCCATGTTCCATTTAATTATCTCTTCTGAAATGCTTGCTTTGTTCCTGATGTACTATGCTTACTTACATTTCTCAGTATGACAGAATGGATAAGTAATCAAAAGTAAAAGAAAAGCATCAAAATTAATAGTCAAGGAATGCTTGTGGAACAGCTGCCAGATCTGAGACTCTCCATCTCCTAATTCAGGCTGGCCGGCTGCTCTTCCCATGCACTGTGATCCCACTTAGGAAGTGGTTGCCCAGGCAAACTCCTTCCTCCCAGCTCACCCAGTGGTAGAGCCAGGCTCTGGCCTGAGCATTTGCATGAAAAGAGAAATACCTCCTTAAGCTGCTCTTTGCGCAGTTTGTATTCTCTCTTCTGGGACTCTAAAAAGCTGTTCAGTTCTTTTTTCTGCTGTGCTTGAATATGTTGTTGGAATTTCTTTTCTTCATTGGCCATCACCTTAGCCTAGCAAAAAGCAAGAAGAGGTGAATTATTACACGACTTTCAACTTAATTCAGTTTACAGTGATGCAAAATCTCTCTAAATTTACATACAATTAAGCAGCTTACTCAAAGTCACCATTTCTCTGTCATCACCATGGCCAACACAACCAAAGGCAAAGTAAAAGACTCAAACCAGTTATTTCTACTCAAATCACTGGTTGTTTATTACCTAATCAGTCATCACATTGTAACATCATGTAGGCACAAAAGCTATTTTCTTGCAACTAACAATCAATTTGAAAAAGAAAAGTCCAATGTAGAATAATATGCTGGAAATACCACGCCAATCTGACAAATGGAGAAACTGAGGCACAGACTAGTTTGAATGACTTATCCCAAAATTACTAAGTAAAACATTGAAAGTGTCAGGGACTAAAAGGGACCCCCACACCCTGGTCTAAATGATCGGGCCCCAGAAAACTTGAGCAAATGTCTTTGGGAGCCATTTTTTGATCATCAAAAATTAAGGAAGCTACAAAAGAGAATTTTACTGGAGCCACTGACAGTTACTCACAAATACTGCTCATCACCTAAAATGAAGGGAGAACATGTAAGAAAACCACTCCCACCTTTCTGTGCTTCAACTGCACCAACAGCACAAAGCAAAACATCTTCTTCCTGAAGTTATAGAAGTTACTTGAGAGAGATACTACACAAGTAAGGGATTTCCCCTAATGCTTGGCTCCTGGGAACAGATACTCAAAACACTAAGCGTCATCTGTTTGTCAGCGCTGAGAGATGAACATAAGAGGAAGCAACGACCAATAGGCTGTTTCCCTACCTCCTTCTCCATAGCTGCTTGGTGTTTCTTAATGAGCTTCTCCATCTCCGCAGCAAAGTTGTTGCGCTGTGTTTCGAGGTCTTTGTCCAGCCGGAGGCGGTGCTCGTCCATCTCGGCCTTCAGCTTGTTCTCCAGCGCCATCAGTTGCTTCTGGTGCTGCCGCCTCATGCGCTTGTAGCCAGACATCTGTTCTCTCAGCTCTGAGTCTTGCTCATGTTCTTGCATCTGCCTTGTAACCTAGGTGTGTCA
This sequence comes from Phalanger gymnotis, assembly GCA_028646595.1. Taxonomy (NCBI): domain Eukaryota; kingdom Metazoa; phylum Chordata; class Mammalia; order Diprotodontia; family Phalangeridae; genus Phalanger; species Phalanger gymnotis. The sequence continues at coordinate 31,574,691 of CM053627.1, forward strand.
GGGTGAGAAGAGGGATGAGATAAGAAGAGCTTTTCTTCCTAGTCCTCTGGAAACATACTAGTTTTAGACCTGCTTGGAAAGCCTCATCCTCAAGTAAAAGTTGGCATTTGGGCTATGTCAGAGGCAGCAGGAGTATGGGCTCTGAGGCCAAAGCACCCAGGATGAAACACCAACCCCCCAGCTCCTCTGATCCTTCCTCTTCCAGCCTTCCTGGGCCTCTGTTTGCTCATCTGTAAGATGGCAGGTCTGGACTAGATGGTGCAGACTGCTTCCAGCCTAGGACGACAATCCTTTAGAGAGGCATTCTATGGAGGTCTGCCTTGGGTTTAGCCCTAGTTAATATTTTTTTTTTATACTAGATAAACAGAACATCCATTAAACTTGGTCAGCACATGAGTTCAGTGAGCTAGCTAGCACCTTAGCTGACAGACACATGGGCAGAATGTTAACACGGCCACTGCTTCAAAAAAGAGAAAAATAACTGGAGAAAAAAAGAAATGGCCCAGAAGAGACAGAACAGACTACTGGAAAATACGGCAGAAAGAGAAATAAGAGTGAGGAGACCCTAGGCTAAATGTGAATCAACAATGTTTACGGGTAACAAGATAAAAAAAGAAATTAAGGCTTGAAATTCACATGAACAAACATGCAGGGCATGGAGAACACTGAGGCAATTCCTCCACAATGTTTAGCACTGGTCAGGCATTTATTGGTCCACTACAGACTTGCATAGAACAAGTGATAAAGTTCCTTGATTTAATTTTGTTATTTCTATACCAATAGTAGGGAGAGTATAAGAAGCACTCAACTGGTGGGCTGTTAAGTGTGCAAGGATTTAACGTCTATGCACAGATCTCTCTATCCAGGAGTCAGAAGCAAAGCAGTGGTAACATGGCAGGCTTTGGGTCCCTAGACTTAAATCATGTCTCAGACCGTTTAGGTAAACCCTCATCAAAAGGCAAAAAATTCCTTGAATTTAAGGCAGTATATAAATAGTGATGAGTGATCCCAGTGGTCTGTGGGAAATAAATGTTACCACTGGCCTTCTTGTTTTCTGAACAGAAGAGTATAAGTTTACCACAAAATTAATGAGAGCTCTGAACAAAATTCCAAAGTTTAACATGCTTAAAAAATGAACAAATGCGTCCATAGCATCTGTAGGCTTTTGGCATGACAGACAAGGAAACACAATTTTGCTTTATTGGTTCTGCTGAAATTTATGATTTGGACTCAACTTTATAAAAATCTAAAATACCCAAACATAGTGGAAGGTTGCATGACATCTTCATAAAGGAACTCACTTAGTCTCACACCATCCTTGTAAAGTACAAAAGAAATATATATTTTAACGTTCATTTGGGGAAAGGGTAGATTAAAGACACAGACGTTTAAGGTACAGAACAAACTGCAATGCCTCCTCTGTTCCAAACACGCTTTAGTCTTTTTCCACCTAGACCGTCACTTCTAGACCCACCTACCTTTCCACATCCATCTCAGACGCCCCTTCTTCAGGAAGTTCTCCTGGAGCTCAATCTCTACAGCAGCACTTGATACCCTTCTTGTGATGACTTTAATCTACTTTGTATTAATTACATGATGCTACCTTTATGCTTAGATCACAAGCTTCCTGAGGCTGAGTCTTACAGGTGTTTTACACCCCTGAGGAAGACTCTGGAACCAGATTAAGATATAATTGGAAAATATGTGACAAAATAAGTAAAAATACAATATAATATAGATAATGTTAATGTGGTTTTCTAAGTTGTTATGTGGTTTGGTGGCCCTATTTCTATTTGAGTTTAACATCACTAGCTTTACTAAACTTTACATGCCACTTATAACAAATTAATAAAGTGCCAAGTACTTTGTGGGCACTGTTGAAGAAATGAATTTATACTCATGTTTGGGGGTATAACTACAGGCACCCAAAAGCACAGATGAGGACACATCAGAGCCCAAAGCAAGATGTACATGTGTTTACCAAGAAAGAACATACCAATGATGCTGTGCGGATAGTAGCAAAGTGTTCTCGATTACGGTAATGTGACTTTTGGCGAGACACTTGTTGGGGTGGAGATTGTGGTTCGGATGCCCTGGTTCTTGGATCTGCCTCTTCTCTATAATTTTCTTCCTCCTGAGAAGTGAGGATGACACCATGAGTACAGCAGGTGAATGTGTGTGTGTGTATGTACATAACTCAATTGCACCTTTGAGAGCAAAAGCTTGGAGTGTGACTCTATCAAAGACAATTTAGATCAATAAATTACTTAAATAAGCACTTGTTAACAAAAGCACATATACAGGCCTAAAAACTAAAAATCTCGGTATTTCATCTACAATCAACTTAAAACCAAGTGACTTCCCTGAACACATAATACAGGAGGTAGACTCAGGATACTGAAATATTTAATGGCTACATTTATATACTTTCCACCATGTGGGGAAGCAGCATCACTTTTAATACAACCAGACTGTCAAGAGTCATAGTAACGTGCGGTCGATCTATTCTTTACACTACGAATCTGTGAGTCTCGATGAAGTAAATAGTAACTAAGGATGTTATCATGCTAACCGAGTGCCTCTGAAAGGCACATCATCATTTAACATAGGATAATAACGCATTTAAGCCACTCTCTTCACCAACAGAAATATGACTGATTTGCCACATATATCAGGACTCTGTTGTCTTAGCAGCAACGTGGCTATTACACAACTTTCCTCTCTCCAAGAAAAGTCTACGAAACAATTTCAAACAATGGAATGTTCGCAAAGTGTTGACTCTTTCAAATGAGTGAGCTGGGATTCTTAACCAGAAACATTTTAGTAAGGAGGGAATAAATTCTATCACTGCTGTAGTCCACCGATGTCTGAAAATGTATACAAAAGAGGTGAAAACAGAGATATAATAAAGCTTAATTTTGCCCTGGAAACCAAGAGCCTTGGCTCAAACACATCGTTATAAACAACACTACACAGAAGTAGTACCAAAAAGTGCTTTTAAAATTTAACCACCTTCTAGATTCTCTTTAGGAGACATAGACATGGAAAGCAGACATGTCCTCGCTATCTAGCTGGCTTCCCTTGGGACTTTGGGTAACTTCCCCCAGGGTAAGATAGGGGCTTCTCTCTCTTGTTTTAGCTTCCCACTCCTCATAGCAGAGCTAATTCCCTCTGTGTGTTCTAATATTTCTGATTTCTGTTTGTTATTTAAGTGGATTTTTCTTAAAAAAATAAAACAAAATAGAATTTAACCACTGGAAAGTGAAACTTAACTTCCAACATAATTAATGCCACAAATTCTCATCCCTGAGTAAAGCAACCATTTTTTCAAATGCAGTTTACCAAGTAGGAAGTTAATTTTGTCCATTTCCACACTTCAAATTAAAAGAAGGGTTGCCAATCACTGCCTAAAAAGTATTAGAATTCCCACCCGCTTCTACATGATTTATATAAACTGAACTACCCCACCACCACCACCACCACCACCACCACCACTCTTTATTATAGTCTTTTTGAAACACATATACTCACAGGTTTTAAATGGATGACGGAGCTATTGGACATCACTGTATGGTCCCCCTCCATCATATCTAGTTCACTTTTGTCATCTGAGGCATCTGGAAGACTGTTAACACTACTGCTTTGGCTACTGGCACTGATAGACATACTGGGAATGGACTGATTACTGCCAACACTATTCACTGTTCCTGTTCGGCCAACACCATGATCTTGCTCCTACGAGACAAAATTCAGTTAAAATCTTTATGTTACTAATGAACTACTGGTTGGAAGTTGCCTAAATACCATTTTCTTTGGAAAGACCTCTCAAAAGAAGTTTGATTTTTTTGCAAATATTAAGATTTGAAAGCTTTCCAAATATCAGCTCTCCATTGTTAAGAAAAATATCTATTTGTATGAAAAGGTTAGATTATTTTCAAGGTCTAGCATGAGGCTGGGCCTCAGACAGCACCAGCACCAGCATCATCATCATCACCATTATCGTTATTGTAATCATTTAGATAGCACTTTAAAAATCTGCAGCTTCCCTTTTTTTTGGTGTGTGCATTTCTTCTCATGTTTAACAATAATGCCTATATGATCTTTGTTCTTTATTCCACGTTTCCTAATTGATAGCCCCTAGACTTTCCTCTCCCATCAATACTTTTAATACTTAAACCTTTTAATGCTAGTCCTTCACCCCAAATCATCAGATTGCCTATTCTTCTCTATTGCTACCATCTTCTGATTCCACAGGTATTCTATAGAAATTCAAAGTTATTGGCAGCTATTTAAAAACATATTACACTTTCCAACTCCATTTCTCAAAAGATGTTCCCCAGAATAAGCATTCTAACAGGTTTTTTTTTAAACAAACAAACAAAAAAAAATCCAGTTAAGTCAGAAAAACAATACTGTAGTTAGTTAAAGAACCCATTACTTTTTAGGACCACTTTCCTCTCAAAAACAACTTAAGAGCTTTGAGATCTTAATAAGGAATAAGATAGGGGAAATAAAGATACAAATTCAAAAGAAACAAGTTGATGTTAAATAGCTACTCATATGCATTCTTTAATCCATGATATTGTGAGGTCCTTGAGAGTAGACCCTGTGTTTTGCCTCAGTATCCTCAGAAGGTGGCATAATATCTGGCAATAAAGAAGGTGCTTACCAAATATTAGCTGAAAGGAAATGCCCCTGACAATCTTAAACTACAGGCCTGTGGTCCTGTGTGCTCCATGCTATTAGAGCAAACAGATCTGGTCTTTACAATTTAACAGAGGACTGTGTAACACTGGGTCAGGAGGCCTTTTCCTCAGAGGCCCCAGTGACAAGAGGTTTTAGAGCAGGATGCAATGCTTTAAAGTATTACATTCTTAAGGAAAAAAATTCTGGGAAGAACCAAATCTAGGGAATTTCTCCTCCTTCTTTCCTCATACCTCTTCTTCTTCCTGTGCTTCTACAGCAGGCCCATTATGTGCCTCCTGGAAAAGGAGTTTCTTCATTTTCCGATACTGCAGGTTGTCCAGCTCTCTCACTGCATCCTTGGTTCTCTGAATGAGGTCTATTAACACTGTTTCGGGGCGCTCACGAAGAACAAACATGTGCTGGGTTAAAGACATAGGGAAACAAGATGAAAATTTTTTTTTAAAAAATATAAACAACTGTGATGGAATCTCACGACAAAGAGTTCCTAATAATCTTAATAAAGATTCCTAATAAAAAGAACCATATAACACATGAGAAGGTATAATCACTTATTTTAACTTTTTAATAAACAAACATCCCTGTTAGTGTCCCTTCGAAATCTCTGTTTTCTTATCTGCGCTTTTTATCCTTTAAAATAAGTTTTTATTGATGTCTTTCATTTTTTACATCATCAGTTCCTTTAGTATCCCTCTCTCTTCTCCTTCCAGAGAGCCACCCCATAGAACAAATAAGTACTTTTTAAAGATAAAGAGGAAAAAAAATCAGCCCAATTTATCAATACATTGTAAAGTTTGAAAATATGTGCCCTATGCAATGCTTGTGGACTTCCCACTTCTGGAAATGGGTGAGGTGGGAGTGTCTTCTCATATTCTCTTCTTTTAATATATGCTTGTTTTTTTATAATTTTGCAATGTTCACTTTTTTTTATGGTTGTTTCACTGACACAGTTGCCATTACTGCATCTACTACTTTCCTGGCTCTATTTCCTTCATTTTGCATCAGCTTATGTAGCTCTTTCTAAGCTTCTCTGTATTCATCCCATTCATTCTTAAAGCACAATCATATTCTATACATTCATGTACCACAACTTGTTTAGCCATTCCTTAATTAATGGATATCTACTCTGTTTCCAGTTCTTTGCTATCACAAAAAAATCCTGCCACATATATTTTGTTGTATATAGAGAGCATCTTCTCCGTAGTCTCATTAGGGTATAAACTCAGTGTTGGAATCACTTGGTCAAAGGGTATGGACATTTAAGTCGCTTTACTGGCATAATTCCAAATTTCAAGGTGTTTACATCTCTGAATCAGCAGTACAATCCAGGTGACTATAGAAAGGCAGCATATGTATTTGGCAGTGCATTTTACAAATAACATGAACCTTGAGGCCTGAACATTTTAACTTTAATAGTTTTAAAGTTACTTCTCATGGTGGTTTGGATATTATGTTTCCAGATTGCTTCCCCTCACCTATTACATCTGCATAATAAAGCACTGCCATGAATACATTTTAAAACTATGAAGTGCCACAGATACATTGTCATTCAATGATCACAATGACACTCTACTGAAAATACTGGCTTCATGTTAACCAGAGCAAAAAGAGCTGATGTGACTTGGCTCAGGTCCCACAGCTAATGGGGAGGGAGAGCTGAAGGGCCCTCCTTCTCCTGATTCTGGGCCCACCATGAGCTCTTCCACTGTGCCCTTCGATGCAGTACTGCACCATACTGCAGAGATGCCGTGATCAATGCACCCTCCAGACTCTTAAAGTCATGCTTCAGGTGGCCCTTAGAGCTCATTCAGTTCATTCCCATTATTTTACAGACGAGGAAACTACAGCAAGGTTAAAAAAATATAGCTGCTAATTTTATTCAAAGTGATAGACTACCAAAAACAAACGAGACTCACTTCAGAAATTTCACCCAGTATTGTAAGAATTGATACTTAAATCTTGCAGCAATTAAAATTCCAGAAAAGATGAAAAAAATATTCCAACATCCCTTAAGTATCACAGATAAAAAAGACCATCGAATCTTTTCCAATAGTATTGATTCAACATGTTTTAAGCACCTACCAAGGTAGATATTCGAGTAGCACAGAAGGAAAAGGGGGGAAAATATTAACGAATTTCAAGGTACAAGGTACAATTGTACAATGTTTGTCATCAATAATTTCAAGAGACGGACCATTCTCTCTAGCTATTATTTCCCGCTCTCTTTCATATTTAGCTGAAGGTGACCACTATATAAGGCTTGATAGGTAGAAAAAATAGAAACCAGAGTAAAAGAAGCCATTCTTTCCTCTGAAGTTCTTTTGTTAGGGTCGGTATCACATCAACACAAAGGCACTGTTGTAAAGAAATAAAAATTGGGCTGAGAGTTTTAGTTTTGTTTTTTAACTGCAAGGAAAAAGAAGATGGCAATAGCTATACCCAAATAAAAGAAAAAGGTACCGAAGGAATCCTGGACAAGCAGGGCAGTTTTGAAAGCAACAGGTTGAATTTATTAGACATTTTTTAAAGGTAAGAGGTGGTTTCACCTACAATCCTCATGTTGTATGTTTCTTAAGGTAAGAATAAAAGAACTTTTAAAAAAAAGAAGAAATGTATAAAGAGCAGTATAAAATGGCAAGTTTTTCTCAAGACAGGGGTTGGGGATAACTAGCAGCATAATTCTAAAGCTTGTTTAAACTAGCAAAGTTACCATTTGAGAAGGGACTCAAAGAGGAGAAAACTGACCTTGAGAAGTTCATCTGATGTAGGCCGATCTTGAGGAATTTTCTGAAGACAAGAATCTACGAAGTTGCGAAAATAATCAGACCTATTTCAAGAAGGAAAAACAAAACCAATTTTTGACCATGATGCTAACTGTAACATCATCTCCACTAACCAAGATACTAATACATAGGAGAAGAAAGGGGGACATATGGTGGCATCAGAACAGGGAAGACCCTACATTGAGAAGATGTAGCCAATCATTCACAATCAGAATTGACTCCAAACCTACCTATCTATGCATAATCACAGACTCTGAATATATCTGCATGACCTGGCAACTGTCTATAATCATGAAGTATACTTTTTCTGATTCTTTCCCCTCCCACCTTTTTGTCCCCCCTGTAGCTTCTAAAAGCCTCACGAGTCTAAGCAACATGTTATACACCCTAGTAAGAGTATTTTTCTGAAGTTTCTAAGCATTGTAATACTGGTAAATATTACAAGGCTTGCATTAAACTTAGGAAAAAGCCATTAATATAAATTTTCAAGACATCTGGTGGCCAAGAATAACACTACCTATACTTCCCAACATTGATCTTAACACATACCGTGTTCTGGTATGGCAGTTTATATTTCACAATTTTCTCATTCAGTACACAGTGCCTGACTCATTAATTATTTTATGTAGATTTGCAGTGACTCCTAAACTAGAAATTAAGTTCCTACTCAACAGGGACCACACCCATGCTCCTCTGCGCACTACGTACAGCAGAGTGGGAAGAACAGATATTCAATATGTATTCAATGATTTAAATGAATTGCCAAATTCTGCTTTTCTTTCATATCTCTACATAAGGAATCCCAAAAAGATTCTGTAAGCTATCTGAAAATCTCTTTGGTAGTGAAACTTATGAATATATCTTAATTGTACCACCTTTCACAAAAGATGCTTTTAGTTACACAGAATACTTTTTCAAGGTCTCTATCTTAAAAAATCCTCTACTCTCATCCTCTTTTGATGCATCACCATGGCACAGGAGTAGTCATGGGCTCCTGAAAGCCACCACTAGTGGAGTACAAGTTAAGGCAGATGCTGCTAGGCCAAAGAGGCCTCAAGGAGATTAGCTATAGATGTGTCTGCCACCTAAGGAGTAGTCCTTTGCTCAGAGAGGCCTAGCATTGGAAGGCTGGTCACAAGGCAATTGAATTACCTTGCCCATAGCATTTCATGAAAGCTATCTGATACAGAATGAAAGATTTATGATCTGCTTTAGTGGGAAGAGGATGACCCACATGGATGGAATCATAGATTCTCCACAAGTATAGATTAGTTTACAAAAATACACACATATAAGATATGCTGGACTCTGATTTATGATCTGGGTGACCTCTTAGGCAAGTCATGTGGTCACTTCTCTGGGACTCAGTTTTATAATCAGCAAAATGGGGACTGGGTTAGATGATCGTTCTCCCTAAAACATACAAGTACATTTAAGGTGATCTTTTTCTGTTAGAAATTTCCAACACAAATGAAATGTTTGCTTTCTAAAATGGTCATACCGTTCTTCTCTACAAGTGAACATAATTAAATAAAATCCAAGAATCGAGAGGAATGAAGATCAGAGCGATATGAACATCCACGAACATCAGGATTACAATTAGAGTGATCTGTACTCTAGTTTTTAATTTGAACAGATAACTATATTTATTAATTCAAGGGGCCCATCTTTCACACAACCAAAACACTGTGTTCCTTCTATATTTAATAGGTATTTCTCCAACTGTTCCTATGAGCTAATTCAATCTTAAGCTTTCAGGTTCTCAAACACAGTTTAAAAATGTAGTTTCTATTCATTTTAATATTAATGATCCTTATTACAAGTTGAATTTCAAAATAATACTAAGTATATTGTCATTTATGAAAGGGACATTAGACTTTTGATTTTAGCATATTCTATTTCTAGACCTTCTGTTTTGTAGATATGCTATGCAATACCATTTTTAAAAGGGTAAATGTAACTCAATAAAGGACACAGTGTACCTGATATAAAAGATCTTCATGTTACCCAATATACTTCATTTATGTGCCCAACACAGTGCTGGCCAGAAGAGATAGTCAATGTATGTTTGTTGAACTAAACTGAATTTATAACAAGATATTTATCAGAAATACTCACCATTCATTAGATTGCAATGTAGGAGATTCATTCTGAGCTATATGATATAAGGCACTCATTGCATTCATATTAAATAAAGGAGGCTTCCTTTCCGCTGAATAGAAAAGAAAATTTTCATGAGAAAATGAATACAGCACAATGACCCTGAACCAGCAGTGTGACAGGCATTCTTTACAAAGACCTCTTAACCGAGGCCTACACTAAGTTCCAGCCTTAAGTGATAATTCTTCTAGTGAACTTAGTCAAGATTCCACATCTTTAAAATTTAAAGTAACTATTAGAGCATCTGCCATATGAGGATGGACATGAGGAACTAACTCCTTATGACTTTGAGTTTATGTTTCTCAATTAGTCTTTTCCTCAGTCTGAAATACTCTTAATAAAACCAATAGGAAACTGTCCTACGTCAAAAGTAAAATCAAATTGGAACATTAGAGCTAAAGGCTTTTGGAGAAAATTTATAGGATATAATCCAGAAGACTGACATTGACTGAAAAAAATTTAGTGAACTGTTGGAAGGTATTAGTATTGCAATTAAAAATGTGAAGAGGTTCAAGTTTTAGCTTTTTTGTGGCTGTGGTATTTCACAGCATAATGCAAACCTGTTTTTCTAGGACTGTGTTTCAAATGGTAAAAAAAACTACTTCCTGTATTCCTGTGGCTAATGCAGACTGTTTTAGAAAGCACCCACTTTTGTTTGGTGAATAGTTTAGGATGACACAATAAGCAACTTTTCTATGCTTTGTAATCCTCAGAGTGGCTCATGTTGCAGTAGCTACAGAGATGCTAAATGTTGACTGAGGATGGTAAATTAGTAGTAGTAGTAGTAGTAGTAACTAAAACAGCATATTTAGAAGTATTTGCTCCTTGTCCTGAGAGTTGTGGGAGATCTGGGACATTCCCATCCCAGGGAAAAAATATTTATAAATACTTCCCCTCCCTATGGAACAGTCTCATCCAAAGGAAAACTAGGCCAAGATAAGGAAGGAAGCCCTTGAGGGCCAGCATGAAGAGGGGTGAAGAGCTGAACTCGATGTGGTACCTCTGCCCCATTACCCAGGTGAGCGCTGAACCTCACTGTCAAATGCTAAAATTATACTGCTCTCTATGCTATAACTCCATTTGGATAGATCAAAAGATCTTTTAAAAAACGTCTTCATTCATCACATTAAGAAGCTAATTCAGAGCAACAGGGAGGACTCCTAAACCAACTTATTAGGGATAATGTCCAACATCAGCTTTCTCGGGGGAAACATAAGGAAATCCCAATTGGCTTCAATCTCTTATGATGCCGCAATAGCCAAGGCTCTATTTATTCAGACTTACCAAAACCTAGCAGGGACCCCAGAAGATTAAGATACTTCCCTTTAGGCTACTGCGCCAAGGAAAGAGTTCACTTTCATTCCTTATCATTTCTATGATATTTTAATCTAGAAATGAGAATCAGATATTTTCCACAAGATCATGTCCATTTTCAATCGACAATTAACCAGCACTCCACTAGGCCTTTCCCAATGAGCTATAGCCAGGTTAAAAAACAGATCCTTTGATCTCATACTTCATAAGGAAAAATTCAGCATGGAATACAAATGCAGTATGTATGTGGGAGTAGGAGGATGAGGTGAGGGGACTCAGGGACCATCAGCTAAATGCTTTCCTCGGGTACTAGGTAAGCCAATCAAAATTCCCACTGAGAGTATTATGACAGCCACACACTGCTTAAAGTTGTTTTACTGCAAATATAAACCATTTTATTATAAATATAGTCTATTTAATAGATGGCCTAAAACATTAAAGAACAATTTCATACAAAAACTCATTGAGTTCACATAAATGAACAGACTTGTAAGCAGATAGCAATCCAACAAGAGTTCTTTCCAATCAATTTTGAGCCTTTTCCTTAAAGAATAACAGTGAACGGCATTGCCAAAAAGTTATGAAATTATTGATGTTTCTTCCTGGACAAATGGCATCATTTGTAAGTTTGCATAGGAGCTGATGATAGATACGGGAGAGTGGGTGGTTCAGGAGCCCCCTCTGAGAAAAACAAAGGATGAAAACTCTTTCCGTGAACGGAAGCGTACCTTAAGGACTGGGACACTGGATGCCAAGATGTCAGTCTTCTAATGCTAAAATGAAGCCATTTGTGAGCTCTCTGTTTCAGCTATCCCTCAGTTTCCTTGCTTATTTACTACCCACTTCAGAGAGATGTTGTCAAGATTACTAAGAATCTGCATTTGTCTCTTTGAAATAAAAATGAATAGGAGCAACTCCTCCCACTATCAATCACTAACCTCAGTGCCAATGCTAAAAATTGAGAAGAGTTGCCCTACTGGTGGATGACTTCTTTAGAAAAATCAATGCAAAATTATTTTTAACTATACAGTAATAAAGTTCTAATCACATCTATTCCCATGAGACAGTATAGATATACAGCTTCTCACTGAAACTAGGCTCGATCAGGCACCAAGATCCCACCTGAACAAAGTCAGCAGTAATGGTATTTTAAAATTAAGACATTATGAACTCTTCGTGTCCTTGATATCTCTCTAAAACATTTCCAGAATATTTTTTCCCAAGTACTTATAAATTTTTCTCTTTATTTTAAATAAATTTTTATGGAGGAATTTCATGAAATGAAAAACTCAACATTGGAAAGGCTGGGAAGTAGACCTGGTGACTTTGAGGGATTAGCAGAGCCTTGCCAATTTTACTCTTAAAATAAAGGCTTGCTGTCTATGGTATATCTGTGAGGAGCTAAGCTAGGACAACCTGACAAGTGCCAAGACTGGTGTAAAAGGCAGTGTGCAACTGGACACCTCAATCACCTGGCTCACCCCAGGCAACTAGGTGCCAGCTATCATAGCATTCCATCAGAGGGTTTACAATGTATCAACTTACATGTGAGACAAGCTTAGAACAGTTTTGCCTACACATTAAATGCTGAATAAATATTTGTTGATTGCTCCTAAACACAGATATCACTAATTTAGAAAGTGATTTTAGGTCCATTACACTAACTGACATGCCAAAGTATGAAACAGGGAACCAAAATGGGACTTCTGACAGAAGTTAATTGCTCATTAATTGCTCCCCTAAAGAAATGGTATAAAATACAGAAAGCTATACACAGGAGATAGAATTGAAGTTAGAACATTTATTAAGTCAGCCTATCACATATCAAAATAAACATATGTTGCTTACCTAACTCAATACAAGTTATTCCGAGTGACCACACATCTACTTTGCCATCATATTGCCCTTCATCCATGGCTAAAATTACTTCTGGGGCCATCCTAAAACACAAAATATTAATTTTTATTGCTTAAAACTCTATAAATTTGTTAAAAATATTCCATGTGAACTACATAACCTACGCGTAAAAATGAATGCTGGCTTAAACTTTAAGCCCATTTACTGAACAGCGGAAATATCATGATGGGCAAATAAGACAAATATAATCATCTTAGAACTTCATTCGGGGACACCTTTAATGCTAAAACCAATCTAACAATTGTTCTCATTATTTTCTGGGTCTCGTGTACTAAAATTTAAAGATGCTACTTCCACACCCCAGAAAACAATGTATCTGAACCAGATAGCAAATATGGGGCAATCTATGCTGACCCCTCAATTGTTCCCTAGGTTCTGACCAGTGATATTTATCTTTTGTTTGGAAAGGCTTGAAAAAGAATAACAAATAGAAGTGTGAATAATCATCAATTGTGTCAGTGGTTTATACTTGCTGCGTGCGAGGTGCTTGATCACCTCAGATGATCTAATGTTTAAAAAAGGCAAAAAAGCAAAATCATATAATACCAATAATGTAAAAGTGACTTGATTGAAAAATTTGGCTTCTTCTTTGAAATTAAAAGTATACCAATGGCCCTACAAGTACATTCAAAGCTTTTACTAGGCCACAAGTAGTATGAATACAGAAAAAAAAATTTTCAATATTAAGACTTTGATCCTTAGCCACTCAAAATAACATCACTATCCAGGGGCTCATTCATAACTGACAATATTTTAGCTCTAGTATTTTATATAGAAGAAGTATATTCCCGTGTATTTATCTGGTTTCCTGAACTGGACTCTATGGCACAGACTGTGTCTGGCACCTGCTTGAAATCTAGATACTCTATCCCCACAGCCCTGAGCCCAGTGCAGAGCCCGTAGTGCCCACTCAAACGAGAAGGCAGTGTGGTGTAGGTAAAAAGAGGTCTCAGGAGAGACTTGGGTTCAAATCTTGCCTCTGATACATACACGGCATCTGATCAAGATTAAATCATTTAACCTCTCTTTAATCTTTGTTTACCTACAGAATGACAAGAATTATACCTGTAACACCTTTCTCTCAGTACATAAACAAGAGTCAAATGAAATTAAGAATGTGAAGTACTATGGAAACTTTAAAGTGCTATATAAACATCAGTTATCATTACATGCTTCGCAGAGGATTTAATACATCAATATTACTACAGCATGATGCAGTGGTGAGTATATACTATTTTGCATAATTAAAAAAAATATACTCCACAAATATTCACAAAATACAACTTTAACCTAGCCAATAAAGATGACCACGGATATAGCATAAGCACAGGTGATCCAAAAATAACCCACCCTGTTTAGCTAGTGCTTCCATCTCCTCCCTGAACAAACTTTGGAGTCAAAGCAATTTACTGACATGCTTCACTTGCTTTTCCTTCCCATACCCAAAGTCTACCGAAAGTGCTACCAAGTAAAACGATGAGGAAAGAAGCAGACGGTCTAAGGGCCGAAAAGAGCATTGCTCTAACACTGGACACCTGAGAGTAGACAGCAGTCCGGGGTGTTCTGGGACCAGCCCTCAAAAATGTAAGAATTTTCAATATGGCATACTTTGAGGAAAGATAAACAATATTACTATTACCCATTTCCCCTGGGTGTTCCCAGGCATCTTTCATTACATACGCCTTTCTAAATGAAGATAATTCCAAAATGAATCAAGTTCAACTTGTCATATTAACTATACATACTGACTAGTGCAAGTTAAGGCCATCATCAACTGAAAAGTATTCTTACCAATATGGTGTCCCCACAAATGAATTGGCAGGAGATGCTATGGAAGCAGATCCAAAGTCAGCGAGTTTCACCTGGCCTGGCTCTGTCAGGAGGATATTTCCTGCTTTGATATCTCTGATTAAGGAACATAAGATAATTATCTTGCTTTTTTAGATTGTGATAAGGATCAAATAAGAATTCCCCAAGGAAGAGAGAAAACAATCAAAATAATTATGTTCTATGATATATTCAGAGTAGAGATTTAAAAAAAAAAAAGCTTCAGAATTAGAAGAAAAAAATACAGAAGCTATAAAAGTTAAAAATAATTACCTAAAAGCAAAAAAGCAAGGGTAGAAAAGAATCTTCCAATCAAGGTTTTATACTTTGAGTTTCAGTTTATTTGTACAAATAATGGTTAGGAATAAACTGAATTAGTAGTTTTAAAAAAAGTATGCCCCAAACTGCAAAAAACCTCCATGGGGAAAAAGTAAGACATTTTTTGTCACTACAAGCTACTATCACACTACTTCCTAAATCCTAGACTGAAATTAAAACCATAATTTCTACAGCCTGCTGATCTTCTACTGCTCTGACTACCAAGTTACATTCCAATAGATTACTCTCTTAGGAAGGTAGAATCCTGATGCAAATCCACTGTCCCTCCATGGATAGTGTATCCTAATTGGATGGGCACACACACTGGACTGTGTAATGCACTCTATTCTAAAACTCAAACAATTATGAAGTCCCATGCACACAAACACCATCACTTAACATACCCCACGAATGCTCTCAAAAACCTTGAAAAAATTAGCCTCCTCTCAAAGCTTTATATGGACATTATTTCTGCCTCCTGCAGTAATATAAATATGGGGAAAATCCCCACAAATGGCTTCTGAATAAGGTCCTAATAAATTTTTTTCTATCTAATTTTCAAAGATCCAATTATCACATTCAAATGTAATTAAATTGTTTACAACAAGGAATAATGATGAACAGATTTCTAATGTATCACGTCCTTAAGCCTCACATACTCAAGAAATCCCAATAGTTGCAAATAAAAACACAATGTGAAAATGAGATAACTGTTGTGTTGGGGTTTTAGTATACTGGTTAAGTTCATCATTCTAAAACACGGTATTTCTATAAAAAACTACAACTAAACTTAAAATGTTTAACTCCGTAAAACACTGAATTTGCTATTGCCAACAATAAATTCACTACAAGGGTGACTAAGCTATTTTAATAAACTAAGCAAACTAATTTGGCAGGGGCGGGGGAGGGGAAGAGAGAGACAGAGACAGAGACATAGCTGGTTCTCAAAATACTTACCTATGGATCATATTGTGAGAATGTAAGTAGGCCAAACCCTGGAGAGCACCATGTGTGATTGCTGCTATTTCCACTTCTTGTAATGGCTTTTTGTGAACTTAAAAGAATTTGTTGAAAATGAATTATTAAAAGTATCTATATAATTCACATACTTTGATAGTATCCCCCTTCCAAAAAAAAAAGTCTGAAAATGGTGGAACAGGGAAGGGGAGGCAAGGGTGAGAAAACCAAGCATTTCCAACATAACAAAGCATAATCATACAAGCATATGAGTTCAGTTTCACCGAGTTCAGTCTGTAAAACTGTAGCTCTTACTCAAATTTTTTACTTGCTAGGAAAGTGCTGGGGTTCTTAAGACATATACGTACCAGAAAATATACCCTCAAGCACTGACCTCAAAGGTAAGAGCTAGTTCTATTGATGCAATGTTCTGAAAGAGGGTCTTCAGAGTGTGAGAGAAGAAACTAGCCCAATGGCAGGTAAAAAAGTAACAGTTCTGAAGAGTACAATTTTATGGCACTAAAATATACCATTTTGTAAATCTAGAAAAAGAAAAGCTAAGGTTTCCTCTATTTCCTGTTATTTCTATAGTTTTTATTTGCTAAATTAAAAATTCACTTTTGGGAACTCTATTAATGGAACTCTTCAATGTCATCACTTTAAGAATAAAAAGCAACTTACCTTCTAGTAAGTCTGAGGCTGATCCTAAACAATATTCCATTACAAGCTGCATGAAAATAATTATAGAAACATTATAAGATTTCTTGAAATACACAAAAAGTAAAACAAGTTTATGCTCAAAATGAAAAAGTTAATCCTCAAAGCAGCTGAATGGTTTAAGTTGTGAGTGAAAGCTTCAAGGCCAGTCAAAACTTACATAAAAAATGAAAATATTTACAATGGTGGGGTGGTAGGAGTGGGGAGTATATGACCCTTTAAGTTTGTCCAAGATTTGCTGAATGTTTTTATATGTTGGAGAAACTCTCAAATACAGCAAGCACTGCCTCGTGATGCCTCTGGGGCATGGCTTTTACAAAAGCTTGGAGCATGCATGGTTTTGACTAGCATTCCTCGAAGTCTAACAGTTCCTAATCAAACCCCATTCTAACATCATACAGCTAACCGTCCACTCACAACACCATTCCTCTGGAACAAACCAGCCCTTTTGATACAAGCTTGTCTGTTCTCACTGGCCTTCTCCTACTGTCCTGTTTCTCTACAATGAGGCTGGCAATGTCTGTATGGGTCACAGATTCAAGGGATCGATGACAGGGGCTTAGACATGTGATTTTTGTAGTACAGGGAATTTTCAGGTAATGAACCCCTCTGCATTGAGCAAGGGTGTCCAACTCACTGGCTTCAGCAAGGCCCCCAAATAACCAGATCAAAACATCACCGGAAAGTGTTTAAAAAGCTAAGTAAGAAATACAACACAGATAATGTTAATTTGTAGTTTAACAAGTCAATCTTTGGCCTGTGGGGACTATTTCTATTTGAGTTAGACCCTGTGTGGTTCAGGGATTTGCCTGTCATACACCTAGGATGTGACAGAGATGGGATGTGAGCTAAGGCTGTCTGGTTTTGAACCTGGCTATCCAGACACAGCATCACACTTCTTTTCTGGACACAGAAAACACCACAGAACTTTTGCAATTCAGAATTTGGATTTGGTAAACCTCCAACAGTGACTGACTGTGGCCAATCCAGGAAGCAAAAACCCCTTGTGGTTCAAAGGTCAAACACTTCGACAGCAATAAGAGGACAAAATTCACCACTACTAAGCTTCAGACATTACACTCAAGTTTTTCTCTAATAATAACAATGATGATAACGGCCAGCTCTTACACAGCGTTTTAAGGTTGAGAAGCACTTCGTAAATGTTATCTCATTTTATCTTCCCAACCACTCTGGGAGGTATGTGTCATTATGATTCCCATTTTACAGATGAGAAGTTGCTAAGTGACTTGCCCAGGTTCACAAAGTTAATATTAAAGGCAGGATTCAAATTCAAGTCTTCCTGACATGAGGATTCTTGTGCCACCTAGCTGCCTACACCCATCCTGAAAAATGATACAGGAAAGAAACTACACTCAGCCAAAAGTTTTGCTCAATGGTGATTGATGACCAGATGACAAGTGCTTTCAAGTCATGCACATCCACTTTCTGATTTAAATGGCATAAAACAAGAAAATGTGAGCCACATTGCCCTGCGTCTGACAGAAAGCAATGCAAACCCCTCTGGTTATGACTTGGAACAATCCACTTTCTGGTGCCAAAGTCTTTTTCCTCAAAGATCCCCAATTCCTCTCTCTCCACTCCACTACCCTGACCGGCTCACTCTCCTCTTGCTTCTTTCTGCACCTTCTGCCAGGCCCCAGTCAAGGTCTCTGCTCTCTTCCCAAGCACAGCTCAGGATGTGCCACCTTCCACAGGAGCCTGTCCTGATCCTTCTACACTGCCACAGAAACTACTCTGCACACATGGACATGTGTGGTGTTGTTTTCCCCCAGAAGAACAAGCTCCCTGAGGGCAGAGACCATTCCTCATTGTCTTTGCTCCCTTAGCACCAAGCACAGTATCTGGTATATATTCAGCACTTAATAAATTCTTGTGGAATAGAACAGAATTGTTTGAAAAACTCATTTCTAAGAAAGCAAGATGAAAAATTCTAATTTGTGCATAAACTGATTTTGAATTTTTGAAAACTCTGTAGAAATTCTGTTTAAGTTCTAAACTCCCCAGAAATCTGTTCCCTCTTCCTCTGACATCTGAAAGTCTTTTTCTTAGAATGACTGAGTTTTCAAGTGGCTCTACTGAACAAACTCAGTACATTCTGAATTAACCTAAGCCAGGCCACCTAAGAGGACAGGAGGCAGAGAGAACACTCACCCATGCCGTGTGCTCTCGCAGATAGCAGCCTTTGTACTCTATGCTGTTGGGATGCTTTATTCTCTGTAGAAACTTGACTTCCTTAATAATGTCCTGCCATTTCTGTAGAAAAGGAATACACAGAAAGTGTCAACTGTCACTGTTTCAAAGCATGCTAAAATGAAACAAAAACAAAAACAATAAAACTTTCCTAGAAGGAATACTAGAGAGAGACAACCACCTAACAATGTCCTTTCTTCATATAGTTTGGTATTTAGTTTTAAAATGTCCAACTAAAATTGGCCCCACTTAGAGCATATTGCTTCAGTAAAATTTTTACTGTCTATAAAAAAGAGTCTTACAAGAGAAGTTAATTTATCAATTAGCAACTAGAATTTTGATTAAAATTTTACACGTGTACTAAACATTGAAAAAAATGACACACAAGAAACAATGCAGCCAAAGTAACAAGGCAAGAAACTGGGAAACACTTTTCACAGTAAGCTTCTCCGGTAAAGGCCTCATTTCTCAACCATATAAGAAACTGAGCCAAATTTACAAAAATAAGAGTTATTCATTCCCCAACTGATAAAAGGTCAAAAAATGTTAACAGAGTTTTCTGAAGAAGAAATCAAAGCTATTAACAGTCATATGAAAAGATGCTCTGTGTCACTAATGATTAGAGAAATGCAAATTAAAACAATTCTGAGGCATTATCTCAGACTTATCAGATTGGCTAACGTGACAGAAAAAGAAAACGATAAATGCTGGAGGGAATATGGAAAAACTGGGACACTGATTCACTGCTGGTGGAGTCATGAACGGGTCCAAACCATCCTAGAGAACAATTTGGAACTATGCCCAAAGGGCAATAAACTACTGAGTATACCCTTTGACCCAAGGTGTGTATTCCCAAAGAAAAGGGAAAAGGACCTATTGTGCAAAAATATTTATAGCAGCTCTTTTTATGGCAGCAAAGAATTGGAAATTGAGGAGATGCCCATCAATTGGAGAATGGCTAGAGAAGTTGTAGTGTCTGACTGTGATGGAACACTACTGTGTGTAAGAAATGGTGACCAGGACGGTTTCTAAGAAACCAACTAATACAAAATGAAGTGAGTAGAACGAGGAGAACATCATACAGAATAATAGCAAGACTGTACAAAGATCAAATGTGAAAAATTTAGCTATTCCCATCAAGACAATGATCTAAGGACCCTTGATGATAAAAAGCTATCTTCAAGGAGGGAACTGATGAACTCTGAATGCAGATTGAAGCATGCTTTCTTTATGTTTATTGTTCTGTTTGTATTTTCTTTTGCAATATGGCTAACATGAAAATATGTTTGGCATGATTTTACATGTATAATCTAAATCAAAGTGCTCGCCTTCTCAAAGAGGGGGGAGGAGAATCGGAATGGAAGCAATTTCTTTTTACAGGTTATATTTAGAATTTAATTTCTCAACACGTTAAACTCACAGACTCAAGGAACTAAAGCTCAAATCTTCCCTGGATAACTAATTGGGGACACTCAAATCTTTCGGATTTACCAATCTTTTTCATTTGCCAATGAAGATCGCATCTTCATTCTTCCATCATTGGAAGCCTGTAAATACTTGAAATTTCATTTTGAAACAGCTTGTCACTTTATTTCCATCTGTATTGCAAATTACCATCCAAAAAAAAAAAAGCTATGTGTCATAATTTTGGTTCAGTTTTTTATTCCCCCCCACAAGCAATTCCACATTCTTCCTTTTAAAATATATTAGCTACAGTTTAAGTACTAAAACTACAACTGCAGAAATGATAAAACTGAAGCCAATCAAACCCAAGCTCTAACCAAAAACATGTTGACAGAAATATTCACATTCACTTTTAAAACTACATCCTATTCAATTTGTCCCAATTATAACAAAAGCACAACTCAGAACAAAAAGTCATTAACAGTTCTATCTGCAAGCTAGGTTGCACCACTCCCTTGGCTCTCGGTTTCAATTGTGCACTACTTTGGAGACGTAGCAGTGTACAGCAAGAAAAGTGCTGAGGTTAGAGTCTGAGGAACTGTGTTCAAAGAGCAATTTTACTTATTACTTAGATAATCCTTAGCTTCACTGTTTCTGGGCCTGTTTTCTCTCTGGTAAAATGAGGAGGTTGGAATTTATCTCAGAAGTCCTTTCCACGTCCAAATCTATAAGGCTTCAAGCATTAACAAAAAAAATCAAGGGACATTCTATAACTGTTAGTCAATTAATGGACCTGACCTGTTCTAAAGATCACAAAGTATTATAAATATGCATACAAAACTTGAGGAAAAACACAGAAGCTGACATAACCTGTTTCACTCTGCGGAAGAGATTATTTATAGTCCACTGTAATTAAAATAATAAGGGGAGAAGTAAGTAGAGATTATATTTTTATTAGTATGGTATTAGTAAACAAATCTGATACTATAAAGCAGATATGAGGGAGGGGGAAGAAGAAAAACATACAAAAATTTAATCGTGAAATTCAGATTGGAGACTGGCATGGCAAATAGACATATACATAGTTTTAAAATTAACTGGGAGGTACAAATGAAACCTCTTCTCAATTTTTTAATGGGCCTGAGACATCAAAATTTTATTAGAAAAACATCATATTGACATAGAATTCAACTCAATTATTCAGTGCTAGCATAAACACAGAATAAATGTTTTCTGTTTTAGTTAAAAATCAATCCTTTGGGAAAAATCTTCACATGCTTCTCAGAATTCCTCATATCAATTATTTCTTACTGTACCACAATATTGCATTAATTCACATACTATTTTTTTTAAAAAAAGGAATTTACCCAACTTATAGGCATCTATGTTGTCTATAATTCTTTGCTACCACAGAAAAGGCTGTTATGAATATGTTGGTATTGTCTTTTGACTTATTTGGGGGAATATACCTAGGGCTGGGATTGCTGGGCCACAACAATGGTTTAGATATGTTTCTTGCCAAACTCCAAACTGATAACCAGAAAGTTGCACTAATTAAAAAAAAGCTACACGGGCACACATGTATAGTGTGCCAGTCTTCCCGTGGCCTCACAGAAAATGAGTGTCCCTGTTTTCTTACTTCTGCCAGTTTTTTAGGGTGTGATGGGATCCGCTTTCATTAAATTCTACTGGTAAGCAAACTAAATACCATGGTCGTTGTGATCATTCCTAAAAAGTATGTATCATAATAAAATTAAATACCTTATAAAATATAAAATAAATTCTAGTGCTAAACCTTTACTTTTTAAAAATGAAAACTTCACCCATTTTTAGATGAAGATAAATGTTAATTTGTTTTTTCACTTTGGGATTTTATGTAACCAAGATATTACTTAAATAGTTGAATTTAATCAGCAACAGTCAGAATTTTAATGAACTGTTCTAGAATAAATTATTTTTAATTCAATCCAATGCAAAAAACTTTGTTATGTTAAATGCCAGCAGTATAAACAGGGCATAGTATCAGATTATTGGGATACAAAGATAAGGCAAGATACAGTATTTACCCGAAAAGAGTGTGCAACATTGAGGATAATGGAATGGGGACCAGGGTGAGAGATTTAAATAAAGAACACGGCAGAGTGGAGGAAGTTCATCCAGACAAAGTGCTGTGAGAAATCTCAGAAAGATGTGATGATCTTCGCTTAGGAGAATCAGGAAGTGACACGTGAATGAAAAGATAAAGAACGGGAGTAGCGGGGTGAGGCGTCCACTGCAGGCACAGGGGAAAGCACAACGCAGATAGAGAACAAAGGTCACTGAGGGAACATTTTAATTTGATTGGAAAGTATAGTACAATAAAGTACAAATGTAGTACAAGCAATGAGAAGGGGAAGAGGGATCTAGGTGGCATAGTGAATAGAGCACCAGCCCTGGAGTCAGGAGGACTTGAGTTCAAATCCAGCCTCAGACACTTGACACACCTTACTAGCTGTGACCTTGGGCAAGTCACTTGATGCCAATTGCCTTGCCTTCCCCCCTCCAAAAAAAAAAAAAAAAAGGGGAGACTGGAAAGATAGGAGGGCATAGATTGTGGAGGGCAGTAAAAGGCAGGTTATGGAATACTTTATTTTATAATATTCATTAGGCAACTGGAAATCACAGAAGGGTTCATAGTAGGAGTGGTTTAAGCAAGGCCTTTGAAAAGTCACAAAGGCAGCAATGTGAAAGACTGAAGAAAGTATAGATTAAAGACAGGAAGTCCAGTTAGGAGACTGATAGATAAGTCCAGGTAAGAAAATAGGAGGGTCTGAAATAGGGCAGTTACAGTGGAAGCAGAAAGGAAGAACCCACGATATATTATAAGGCTGGACACACAGGACTGAGCAACTAATTAGATATTAAAGGTAGCAAAGTGTCAAAGATTACTCTGAAGTTTCAGGTCAGGTCGAATGGATGAATTGGTAGTAGTGTCATTAAAAATAGGGGAAAAAGAGTTTTGTTTTGTTTAGGGGGTAGGGGGCAACCATAACTTCAATTTTAGAAGGGGAGGGGAGCAAGACATTTTGGTAAAGCTGTCTATTTGGCAGCTAGAAATATGGGATCAGACCTATGGGGAGAAGTTTGTATGGGAGACAGAGATTTGGGAGTCATCAGAATAGAGGTTAAAAATTAAGCCTGGGAAGGTCCAGGGGTGGAGCCAAGATGGTGGTGGCTGGAAAGCAGGGACTTGCTTAAGCTCAGCCCCAGGTCCCTCCAAACACCTGTAAAAAATGGCTCTGAACAAATTCTAGAGCTGCAGAACCCACGAAATACCAGAGGGAAGTAGAACTTCAGCCCAGGAAAGCCTGAACAGTCATTGGGAAGGGTCTATTGCACAGAGCTAGGAGCAGAGTGGAGCACAGCCCAGCTTGAGCTGCGCCAGGACCAACCAGACCAGGAGCCAGTCTGGGCCCTGAATCATTGAGCTGTGGCAGTTACCAGACTTCTCAACTTACAAATGCCAAAGATAACAGAGCAAGTTAATGGGAAAAACATCTGAATCTGAGTGCAAGGAGTGAGCATTGACCCCAGCCCTGGGGGCGCAGAAGTGGTGCAGCTCTGGGGCTGCTTCCAGAGCTCCAGCTACAGTTGCTTCCCACCCCAGGTCCACCTAGTGGGAGAAATTAAACAGATGATCAGAGTGGGAGTGCAGAGCCTGCTTGGTCACAGTCTGGGTTGGCGGTTCTTGGGGGAGGAGGAACGCAGATGTAGTAGAGCTTGGTATGTAGAAGTAGCTCTAAAAACAGCAGTGCAGCCCATATAGCTTGGGACAAAGTACTCTCTACAAGCAGCCATACCTTGACAAAAAGCTCAAGGGTCAAGTAGTTGGCTGGGAACATGGCCCGGCAGCGAAAATAGACTCAGATTCAGACTCGGGAATCTTTTTTTGGTGACAAAGAAGATCAAAACATACTGCCAGAAGAAGTCAACAAAGTCAAAGAGCCTATATCAAAAGCCTCCAAGAAAAATATGAATTGGTCTCAGGCCATGGAAGAGCTCTAAAAGGATTTGAAAAAGCAAGTTAGAGAAGTAGAGGAAAAATTGGGAAGAGAAATGAGAGTGATGCAAGAAAATCATGAAAAACAAGTCAATGGCTTGCTAAAGGAGACCCCCCCCAAAAAATACTGAAGAAAATAACACCTTAAAAAATAGACTAATTCAAATGGCAAAAGAGCTCCAAAAAGGCAATGAGAAGAAGAATGCCTTGAAAGGCAGGATTAGCCAAATGGAAAAGGAGGTCCAAAAGACCACTGAAGAAAATACTACCTTAAAAATGAGATTGGAGCAAGTGGAAGCTAGTAGCTTTATGAGAAATCAATAAATTACAAAACAGAACCAAAGGAATGAAAAAATGAAAGACAATGTGAAATATCTCATTGGAAAAACCACTGACCTAGAAAACAGATCCAGGAGAGAATAGATATTGAAAGAATCCACCAATCACCTCCTGAAAAAGATCCCAAAAAGAAAACTCCTAGGAATATTGTCGCCAAATTCCAGAGCTCCCAGATCAAGGAGAAAATATTGCAAGCAGTCAGAAACAATTTGAGTATTGTGGAAATACAATCAGGATAACACAATATCTAGCAGCTTTCACATTAATGGACTGAAGGGCTTGAAATATGACATTATAGAGGTCAAAGGAGCTAGGATTAAAACCAAGGATCATCTACCCAGCAAAACTGAATATCATGCTCCAAGGCAAAATATGGATTTTCAATAAAATAGAGGACTTTCAAGCTTTCTCAGTGATAAGACCTGAGCTGAATAGAAAATCTGACTTTCAAACACAAGAATCAAGAGAAGCATGAAAAGGTAAACAAGAAAGAGAAATCATAAGGGACTTACTAGAGTGCAACTGTTTTGCTTACATTCCTACATGGAAAGATGATATGTGTAATTCATGAGACCTTTCTCAGTATTAGAGAAGTTGAAGGGATTATACATATATATAGACATAGGGTACAGGGTGAATTGACTATGAAGGGACGATATCTAAAAAAATTAAATTAAATTAAGGGATGAGAGAGGAGTATACTGAGAGAGGGAGAAAGAGAGGGAAAGAATGGGGAAAATTATCTCACATAAAAGTGGCAAGAAAAAGCAGTTCATTGGAAGGGAAGAGGAGGCAGGTGAGGGGAAAGAGTGAATCTTGCTGACTTGAGGAGGGAATAACATACACACTCAATTGGGTATCTTACTCCACAGGAAAGAAGGGGGAAGGGTACAAAAAACAGGGGACGATAGAAGGGAGGGCAGATAGGGGGAAGAAGTAATCAAAAGCAAACACTTTTGAAAAGGGACAGTGTCAACGGAGAAAACTGAATAAAGGGGGACAGGACAGGAGGGAGGGAAATATAAAGTCTTTCA
This sequence comes from Phalanger gymnotis, assembly GCA_028646595.1. Classification (NCBI taxonomy): domain Eukaryota; kingdom Metazoa; phylum Chordata; class Mammalia; order Diprotodontia; family Phalangeridae; genus Phalanger; species Phalanger gymnotis. Next base: position 31,600,415 of record CM053627.1, read on the forward strand.
CAACATTACTATGGGAGTGTTTTTCATAATGATACATATATGGCCTGTGTTGAATTGCTTGCCTTCTTAGGGAGAGTGGGTCAGGAGGGAAGAGGGGAGAAAATTTGGAACTCAAAGTTTTAAAAGCAGCTGCCCAAAAATAAGAGTTGTTTCTGCATGCAACTGGGAAATAAGATATACAGGCAATGGGGCATAGAAATCTATCTTGCCCTATAAGAAAGTAAGGGGGAAAGGGATGGGGAGGATAGGGAGTGGGGCAATAGAAGGGAGGGCTGACTGGGGAACTGGGCAATCAGAATACATGCTATCTTGGAGTAGGGGGGAGGGCAGAAATGGGGAGAAAATTTGTAACTCAAAATCTTGTGGAACTCAATGCTGAAAACTAGAAAATATCAAATAATAAAGTATGGAATTAAAAAAAAAATTAAGCCTGGGAAGTGAATGAGCTAAATTCAAATTAGCATTTAATTAGGTACTTGTAATGTACAAAGCTGGAGAAACTAGGAGAACAAGGAGAGAGAGAAAGAGGAAATAAATCTTTAATAGATAAATAGTCAAAAGATATGAACAATGTGTAAAATAAGAAATGCAATCAAAGGCTATATGAAGGGAGAAAGAGAGAGATAGAATGGGGTAAATTATCTCGCATAAATGTGGCAGGAAAAAGCAGTTCTGTAGGAAGAGAAGAGAAGGCAGGCGAGGGGGAATGAGTGAATTTTGCCCTCAAAAGATCTGACCTGAAGAGGGAATACCATACATACTCAGTTGGGTATCTTACCCCACAGGAAAGGAGGAAGAAGATAAAAAAAAGAGGGGATGATAGAAGGGAGGGCAGATGGGGGTGGAGGTAATCAACGGCAAACACTTTCAAAAAGGGACAGGATCAAGGGAGAAAATTCAATAAAAGGAGATAGGTTAGGAAGAAGCAAAATATAGTTAGTCTTTCACAACATGAGTGTTGTGGAAGGGTTATACGTAATGATACACATGTGGCCCATGTTGAATTGCTTGACTTCT
>CM053627.1:31601931-31630902 GCA_028646595.1 Phalanger gymnotis
GGGGGGGGGGGTAGAAATGGGGAGAAAATTTGTAATTCGAACTCCTGTGAAAATCAATGCTGAAAGCTAAATATATTAAATTTAAAAAATGAATAAAAAAATAAAATAAGAGGATTGGACTAGAAAAAAAAATGTGTCATGCATATATCCAATTGTGTCATTGCATATGTTGCTTTCCTTGCTCTTTGTATCAGTCTTTTTATGCTTCCATAGCACAGCAAATTCCATTATAATGTATCACAATTTGTTTGAATGTTCCCCAATCAATGACCATCTTCTTGTTCCCAGTTGATTGCATCTACAAAAAATGTAGCAATAAAACTTTTTGGTTTGCAACAACAACAAAAAAATAAAAATAAATAAAATAAAATATGCTACAAATCATAAATAAAAGGTGAAATGCAAATCAAATCTGTGGTTTTACTTCTTGCCCAGCAAGTTGATAAAAACAACAAAGGTGAAATATTCCATGCTGCAAGAGATACGGTGAGCTTTGTTTGTTGGTGAAGCTGTGTATTGGTCCAATCATCTTGGAAGACAATAGGAATTGTGTCAGAAAAGTGATTAACCTCTCTATACTCTATAACCCACCAATTCCAGTACTTAGCATATATCCTCAATTAGGCTAAAGAAAGAAAGAAAGGGACGATACATACCACTTTCTGTGGTAGTAAAAAAACAAACAAACCCAAATAAAATATGTTCCTATAGACTAGGGAAAGGCTGAATGAATTGTAGCAGATAAATGTCATGAAATAGTATAACGTAGCAAGAAATTACAAACATAAGGAATTCAGAGAAACATGAACTGATCAAGACTGAAATAAGAAATACATGCATACACACAAAAACAACAATAATGTCAATGGAAAAAAAAAATAAGCCAAAAAAACCAGAAAACAGAATAAGCGGAGGTCCATAGAGAGCCAGGTCTCAGACACAGTCATGAGGTAAAAAATTTAGAGTTGGAAAAGATGTTACAGGTCAGTCAAGTTCAGCTCCCTCAGTTTCATAGATGAGAATGAAGAAGCCCAAGGAAATTTAGTGACTTGGCCAAGTGGCCAAGACAGGATTCAAGTTTGGGTTCTTTTAACTTCAAATCCAATGTTTCGTCCACTGCACCATGCTGTCAACCTTACTGGTTTTTGCTTAACTAGTTTTCTTTTTACAAGGGAGGATTTCATTGATGGGTGGTAAGAGGCTTGCCTAAAACTAAAACGGTGGTATAAAATAAAGATATCAATAAAACTTATTTTACTGGTTTTTTGGGTTTTTTTTTTTAAGAGGTAAGAGAGCAAGGACAAAGCCTTCAAAGACAATGTTAAGAGACAGGAAAAAGATGAGAAGCCAAGGAAGTAAAAAAGAGCTAGGGAGAGAAATACATCCATGCCATGTCATGGAAATCAAAGGAAACTAAAGTATCAAGGAGTGGTTAGTTTATACTGTCAAATGCTGATAGAAGATAAAGACTGAAAAAGGCTACTGAGTTGGGCTATAAGAAAGTAATTAACAACTTCTGTGGGAAGTTTTGGTAGAGCAGTAGGGGAAAAGAGAAGTCAGAGTGCAAGGGTTTGAAGGAGTCACCGGGTTTTACACTGAGGAAATAGAAGCAGATTGTGTATTTGGCGTCATTAATTTTTTTTGTTTTCACTCATTTTAAAATGTGTTTGTCTCACTATGAAGTAACTAAGAAAGCAACTATTGGCCCATTTTTAAGGTTAAGAGCTGACGTATTAGGCCTTCTATCAATGGGGATTATCTATTACTACACACAGTGTTACAGTGGCAGTACCATGAGTGACTATTCATGAGGGTGACCTTAAGGCAACCTCACAGTACTAGCTGAGCCATCAAGAAAAACACAAAATTCAAAAGGTATTCTCTGTCAGTATGTTTATAGTATCATAGAATCACAGTGAGGGCTGAGAGGGGCCCTAGAGGCCACCTAATCCAACTGTCTCTTTGACAGATGAGGAAATTCAGGCCCACAGAGACTGAGTGACATAACCCAAACCTTACAAAGTTGTTGAGCTGAAATCAGAGCCTGAACCCTGACCCCAAAGTCAGGGTTCTTTTCACACTATCAGGTTTATTCTACAGTATTCTAGCCTTTGAAAACTAGTAACTGATCTGTAATACACACAGTGTTTGGTTAAACAAATTATGTGAGCATATCCAGAATATTCCCTTTCCTGATCAATCCAGTGTCAGACTTTAGCATAAACATAAATTTTTTTACATACCTCATTGGACTGCTTTCCACTATAAGACATTTTCTTGATGGCCACCACTTCATTGGTGCGCACATCCCGTGCCTGCAACATCATAAAGAAAAGAGTTACTATGCCATTTCACACATTTTTCAAACAATGGAATCTGTGAAATCATTTTTCTGAATTTAAGCACTATAAATTAACTATAAACAGTGGTCCTTCCCTAGTCCCTGATTCCTGTTTCCAAGGTTCCAAAGATCCAATATGCCTACTACACCAATCCACCCACTCTCCCCTACTGAGGAGATGATGTAGTTTTATTTTGACGCTTTTGGAAAACTGAAGGCAGGCAGGGGGTGAGTGGGTGAGTCAGTCGGTCAGTGTGGCTGCTACAACAACTGCATGTATTTTACTCACTGAAAGACAAATCAAGAGGGGAGAAAGTTGAATAAAAGTATCTCTTCAACATATCCTACCAGTAAAGACTTCCATGAACTGATGCTGAGTGCAGTAAACAGAACCAGAAGAACATTGTACAGAGTAACAGCCACACTATGTGATGATCGACTACATTCCTCTTCTTCTTCTTTGCTCTCCTCGATAATACAACGATCCAAGATAATTCTAAAAGACTCATGACAGAAAATGCTATCCACATACAGAGAAAGAACCATCGACTCTGAACGCAGATTGAAGCCGACTGTTTTCACTTTGTTTTTTCTTTCTTGTGGTTTTCCCCTTTTGTTCGGACTCTTCTTTCACAACATGACTAATGTGGAAATATGATTAATATGATTGTACATGTACAGCCTAGAGGAGATTGCTTGCTGTGTTAGGGAGGGGGGAGTAAGAAAAATTTGGAACTCAAAATCTTATTAAAAGTCAATGTTGAGGGCAGCTAGGTGGCGTAGTGAGTAGAACACCAGCCCTGGAGTCAGGAGGACCTGAGTTTAAATCCAGCCTCAGACACTTGATACACTTTAGTAGCTGTGTGACCCTGGGCAAGTCACTTAACCCCACTGCCTTCCCTTCTCTCCTCCAAAAAAAAAAAAAGTCAATGTTGAAAACTATCTTTACACGTAATTGGAAAAAAATGAAATACTATTAAATGGGGAAAAAAAAAAAACATATTCTACCAGTTAGAAATTCAGAAGGATTTATGAACTTTCTAGCAAAGTCTATAATCTAGTCTCTATAATGTGTCACTATCCAATTTTAATAGGGGAAGGGAAAGAAGAGTAAGGAAAAAAATACAATAGGAAGAGAGGGCTATACCTACTTGACTCCCTGCCTCTCTTATTGGTAGGTATCTTAGGGATTCCTAAAAGCTTCCTCTCAGAAATTAACATATGTGCCTCACTGGTACACTGTTTTCTCAAAACCCCCAACCCTGGACTTTAGGGATAGTGAAGGAAAGACTAATTTCCAACAGTTTTAAAAGATCGTTTGGGCTATAGAGAGCATATCTACCATACCAAAAGCAAGCAGAAAACCCCTTAGAGATCCAGGGGAGACAGACCTCAAGGAAGGGAAAAATCATAAGGGGCAATGGAAGAGGAAGGCGCACACACCAACTAAAGAAGAACACAAGTAAACTGTAGTGATTACCAGGCAAGCCTAAGATGACATTCCACACAATTACAGTGTGAGGATTCGAGGGATGTGTACAGCACTGTCAACCTGTGCTTCTTGTTCATATTTTAACCCCTTGTCCCCTGGCAGCACTCACCAATGACCTAACACAGCTGCTAAATATAAGGTAGGTTTTGAGTTTAAAAACATTCTGGTCAAAACAGCTCTTCTGATTTCTCCCTGGGTGGCAAAAATTCTCCCCATTTTATCTTTTCCTTTTCTCTCCAAACAAAAGACCAAAACAGAAATAAAAATGAAATAAAATTTTATTAGTTCAGATCAAGTGGGGGAAAGGCCAATCTGTATTCAAGTCTAAATTACGAGCGTATATTTAAATTAAGAAATGTATTCTAAATATAAGAATGCTGAAAAAAATCTTCCAAATATAGGCAGTCTCCAATTTATGAAAGGATTTGGTTCTAAAAGTTCATTGGTTAGTTTCATTGAAACATTGCTAAAAATAGTGGTTGAGTTTTTAACCATAATACCATAGATTTGCCACAGAAAAAATAATACTGATGAATACTTTAAGTAAAATGGAAAAAACACAACTGAAATTTATCTTTTATTTATATATTTGCTTGGTTTTTGCCTTTCTTTTTTCAGAGCTTACCCCAGTGCCAGGCACATAATGGGAACTTAGTAAACGTTAGCTGTCTTGACACAATCTTGAATGCCACTGCTTGAGAAAATAGTTTTCAACATTTGCTTTTATAATATTTTGAGTTCTAAATTTTTCTACCCATCCTCCTCCTCCCCCCTCCCCAAGACAGCATGCAATCCAATATAGGCTATAAGTGTACAACCATATCAAACATTTCCACAGGAAATGCTGGTTTAATTACAGGACAAAGAGAGAGAGAGATGGAGACTTCTGTGGAGGTTCCAAGAGCATGTTCAAGGCATGATAACAGCGGTTTTTTATTGCCTCTAATTTTACTTCAAAACATGAAGCTTTCCTTTTTCCTTGATAAAGATATATCACTAGTATTATTGTTATGTTTATCAGCCATGATTAAGACCTTGAGGTTTGAAGGGCTCACAAATGGAATAAGACAAATGGAATAAAGTAGGAGACACAAGTGAGTTTTCTTAAAATGACTAGAACCAGACCATAAATGTCCAATATCTTTATTACATACAAAAGAAAGCTTAGGCTCAGAGAGTAAAGTGACTGACCTAAAGTCACATACATTCTTTAACAGCAGACCTGCCTGAGCACAGGACTCCTTCCAAAACATAATATCACCTCCTCTGAAAAAGGGGACTAGGGAGAATGTTGCATCGTGAGAGCTTTTTCAAAGTATAATTAAACCGTGAGTACTAAAGACAGAAAAAAATGAGACATAAGCATACAAACCATTTAACCATTCAGAGAATCCAGTTTCCGGACTAATCTCTGAGTCTCTTTAAAGCATTTGCTATGAGACATGTGTAGACACATTCCAAAGAGGACAAGAAAGGAGGCTGGACCTGGCCATAAGCTGATGCTTCTGGCCTTGGACAGCACGAAAGCCTTTGGGCTGGAAGCCACCACAGCAGTCAGGAGAAAGGCTGGCTCGGGAGATGGGGAGGCATCTGTTATTAGTGAGTACAATAAATATGCAGGTCAAGTATTCAAAGCCTGATGACTACCTACAGATTGTGGGGCCTACGAAGGAGGTCCTTTGGGAAAACTGCATTATGAATAAAATAAGAATGGTCTGTAATTAACGTATTATTTGAATTCCAATGGTTCTGAAGACTATTTAGGTCTAAATCTTTAAAAGTTTGGCATGAACAATAAAAATTATAAGGGCACAATTAGTTTGCTTTCTTGATAACAATGCAAAGTATGTCTAGCCTAGCCCACTGGTGGCTTGATTCCAATTAAATGAACACTCTTTCTCTAGAGAGCTTATCTATTACACGCATCATTCCATCCCCCTTTAAGTTAAGTAACCAGGGGGCCAGATCATTCTTATGTTAAAGATGGAAAATCAGCAGCACAAAACAATCAAGTGATTTACCCAAAGTCACACAAGACTTGTGACATTTGTCAATAAGTCCCTAAACCAGATTCCTGGTTTAGTGCTCTGTCTGCCCAATTATCTCACGGTCATCTACTATCACCAGAGACTCAATGTCAAGTTTCTCAATATGTTGATCTAGAGAGGTAATCTCCTCTGCTATACAAGAGTCTTGGGTTCAAAGATATATTCAGATGCTGTGTTCTTGATTACTCTGTCTTGTTGAAGACAAGACATTGCCATTCATACTTGGGGTAAAGTTTATAAGTCAAGCCTTCACAAATGAGAGCATGCCTGTACTGACAGGGTCATCCTTCTCTACTGTCTCAAATCAACATGGGTTATGTTCAACAAAACATTTCTATTTTTTTAAAGCAGCATTCATTTCCCTTTGGAATGCCCTTCATTCAAAGGTGATCCCCTCTCCTAATTAATTTTTTTAAAAAATGGTTTGGAGAAAAAGCACAGCTCCCTGCAGTTAGATATGTGGTGACAGACATAATGATCAAAAAATAGATAAGGCAAGAGTAGAGACTTAAAAGAATGAATTCTTTAACGACTAACCACAGCCTAACCTAGTAATATATTATTTAAAGTAACAATATGAATTAAAAAACAAGAGAACTTGTTTAATTTTCAATGGCAGAAATGAAAATTTACATCATTATTAAACTCTATTAAGTAATAACACAAAAAGTCAACCTGAACTGTGTATGCTACCACTGCTGTGATTTAAGTTAATTTTACATACAAACATATATATATATATGCATATATATATATATATACACACATACACATACCAGCAAACTAACAATAATACTGAAACCAATAAAAAAATTATTTAGCAAGATCTAACTCTTTCACACAGTTGGACAAAAACTTTCAAAGCTTTTCATTCTACTAAATACCCCAGGCACAGGATTCTAGGCTTTAAAGGAGGAAAGTACTTTTCAAGATAAACCAGTTCAATATCCTCATTTTATGTATGATGAAACGGGCACCAAGAGGCAAGTGACTTGCCCAGGTCACACAGACAATAAAAATGGCAGAGCTCAAAGTAAACTTATGACTCAGAGGCTGCTGCCATTTTCACAATACCACAATATTCTGGCAAAATATTTCTGAAGCAGGCCACAAAGATTCCTGATTTCACTAAGATTCAACTATTTTTAATTTACTGGGACTACAGGTCTCACTATTGCACCTGTACAATTCATTTTTTTTTAAACAACCATGAACACACTTTCTACACTTTTAGACATTCTACCTTCATACTTTTACTTTTTGCTTTTTTTTTGGGGGGGGGGCAGGGCAATTGGGGTTAAGTGACTTGCCCAAAGTCACACAGCTAGTACACGTGTCAAGTGTCTGAGGCCAGATTTGAACTCAGGTCCTCCTGACTCCAGGGCTGGTGCTCTACTTACTGCGCCACCTAGCTGCCCCTACCTTCGTACTTTTAAAATTAAAGAGAAAACTAGCCATGATTCAAGTTGTTGCAAGAACTCTATCCATCGAGATTGTCTAGAGTTATGATTTATTCAATAAAGGAGCAATTCCAGAAGGATCTGAGCTTTTCTCCTTCAAGTGACTAAAATCCAAATCGGTACTTCATGTTAGAGCGCATCTCAGAGAGTTTGACCCTTCTGTACATATAAGAATGGTGAAGTGACTTGCCCAAAGCTAGTGGCAAAGCTGGCATCTAAACGCAGATCTTCTGACTTCAATTCTCCAAATAGCTACATGTTGCACAGAAATAGCCATCTTCCTGATAATTATTTCCAAAAATATTCCTCCTTTTTTAAAAACACTGAAATGTAAATGTCCAGTAAAGTCCCCCTTTGTTGACCCACTGGAGAATGTTCTCAAACACTCCGCCAATGAAGCACAAGCTCTGCACAATTCTACCACACTGGAAAGACATGGAGTATGGGCATGGGGGCAGCCTCTTGTCAAACTACCAGTCTAGCTTAATCATGAGAGATTCATCACCGGCCAGGTGGTAGAGTAATGGATTTTTTTAGTCACAGTACACAGGCTAGGCTTTGAAGGCATGTGAATCCCAAATTCTGTTTGTTTCTTCATTTTATAATCACAACTAGCTAGTTCTGAATATAGGAAAAAGCACAGTAATAAGTGCTTACTGTATCCGAATTACTACTAAGAGCTGGACATACAAATTGGAAGTTTCAGTTGCCAGTCATGAAACCACAGATCTAAAGAATGGGTGATACAGAAGGAACACCCATCTAAGGCTTCAGAACAGTTAAACTCAAATTTGGCAGTCTGAATTTATTTTATTACGACTGTTATAAAAGCTATTCAAGAATTTTAGCTACATATTAATTGAAAAGATGTTTTCAAAGTAATCTTTTCAAATGATAAACAAACATTTATTGAGCGCCCACTATGAGCCTGGCACTTAGTCAAACTGTCCTATAGTATCTGAAAGGGCAAGGCAACCAATTCAATTCAAACACTCATTAGCCTTGAATTTTAGTCCAGGAATTCTGAACTTAATTCCATAGGCAAAAATTCAATTCAACAAATATATTATTGATAGGGAGCTACTGAAGAGTCTGGATCCCAGTAGTACCATAATTTGATCTGCGCATGAAGGTAAATCTAGCAGCTGTGTGAAGCATAGAAGGAGATTAGAGGCAGAACTAGAATAAGGCCATCAGAGCTTTGTCCCAGGGTGCTGACATGGAAAGGAAGAACTCTACTCTGGTCTCCCCTCCCTGCCCTGCCATGGTCAATATTCCTCCATATTCCCTTAGGGGCAACAGCTACAACTCTAGTTTAAATCTTCGTCACTTTTTGCCTGCACTTTTGCAATAGCCCTCTACATTGTCTCCCCACCTCAAAAACTGATCCTCCACTATTCAGGATAATCCTTTATTCTGACCATGTCACTGCCCTGCTCAAGAATCTTTACTATCTCCCTATTACCTCCAGGATCATCTACAAAGCTTCTTGGTTTGGCATTTAAAGCCTTTTATAAACTGGCCTTTCCAGCCTATTACATCATCTATGGTTCATACACTATACAGTATAGCCAAACTGTCCTGGCCTTCTTGCTGTTCTTCACAGATATTACTCTATTTCTCCTCTCTGTGCCAGTAAACATAATGGTTGTCCTCCATGTCCGTCTGGACTCCACCTCTTAGCATCTCTAGTTTCTTTCCAATTTCAGCCCAAGTGAGCCTCCTGTATCAGGCCTCTCCTCATCGAACTCATTACAAATGTTCTCAGCTGACCCCAAATCACTTTGAATTCATTGTGTATACACTGGTCTAAACCTATGTCGTCTCTCCCAGGAGAGCGTTAGTTCCTTTAAAGGCAAAGAGTGTTTCATTTTTATTTTTGTCTTTCTCATCATCAGTGTATATTACCAGGCCAAGCATAAAGTGGGAGCAAGTAACTGTTGATCAACTTACTCAAGGCTATTCTGTTCATTTTCTTGGCAAATCCGTGTCCACAAAGACAAACCACAAGACAATGAGGAAGAAGTACTCTGGAGTGATGGGGATGCTACCCAAGATGTTTCAGGCTATATACTGACAATATTCACCATCCAGTGGAAAATGGGTTCTATAGCACACAGGGAGAAAGGAAGGGAAGCACAAGAAGATGGTTTCGGGGGGATCTTTGATCCCAGCACAGACTTGCCATTCATACTTGGGGTAAAGTTTATAAGTCAAGCCTTCACAAATGAGAGCATGCCTGTACTGACAGGGTCATCCTTCTCTACTGTCTCAAATCAACATGGGTTATGACATAGAACTATAAACATACAGCTCTGTAAGGATATCCAAACACATGAAAAAATTACCATTCGTAAAATTTAATTTATCCACAGAATTAACCATAGGATTGCTTTCAACAGCAAATTCCCACGATGCTGTAAGAGATAATGTACAAAAATTATATGTACAAAATATAATCATTACTGGGCCCATTTTCCATCTGGACCTGACTCTAAGAAAAGCTTAGGCAATGACTCAGGGGCTACTAATGCTACTTGGCTTAACTCGTTTGGGATCTAGGTTGACTATTCCAGAGGAAAATGTGAGTGGGTAGGTAGAATTTCCTTATCTTAAAAAAAAAAAATCCATACCAACATTCTATATCTTTAGGAAGAAAAATCTAGTGGGACGGGAAGTCAACAGAATTGGCCGATACGGTCAGGCACACTTACTTCAGTAACTCAGTAAGTGTATGTAAACTAAAGTTGGAATAAGTAATACTTCCTTTATTAAGACTATCAATACAAAATAAACTAGAGGTAATTTTAATAATCATCTTTTTAGTCCACTGGTCTGCTATAGTTGAATTTCAAGAAGTATTTTTTGGTTGAGTTGATATAAAACTTTTTAAACACCTGGAAGCAAAGTTTCAATTGAATTTAATTAGCCTTATTATCTCATTGGCTTCTACTGATTATGATTGCAAAAGTTAGCTACTGTAAGGAATCTCTTTTAGCTGAGTGTTTGGTAATTTCTATTTCTGCTTCTTATTTTTTTTTCCCTCAAAAGACAGCAACTTTTCAAAATTTATAAGGAATTAACTTGAGAACAATAGAAAATAATTTCCTTGGATTTAGGATCATAATAGGAGCTAGGTTTTGGGACATTTAATGGAAACTCATTGAATTAATTAAAGAGCCTCTTCTACAAGTTCAAAGACTATTAAATGACAGAAATGAAAACAAAAGAAAACACAATGCATACCAGATAAGTAAGTAGGAAAGACAGGGCTTACTACAGCATTACCCTGTATTTTTTTGGTTGGTCAAATAAGATTTGAAGTTAAGTCTTCAAATTTCTTTCTTTTTTTTTTTTCCCCAGAGACATGATCTTAGATGCACTGGCACAATAGAAAAAGCTTTGGAATGGAGGTAGCCAGGAGGGGATAGGGCACTGGTCCTGGAGTCAAGAAGACCTGAGTTCAAATCCAATTTCAGATATTTACTGGCTGTGTGACCCTGGGCAAGTCATTTAGATGTATTTACCTCAGTTTCCTCAACTGTGAAATGGATCATAATAGCAACTATTACCTCACAGGGTTGTTCTGGGGATGAAATTAAGTAATGTTGGCAAAGTGATTAACACACTGCATAGCATGTAGTAGGTGCTTAATAAGTGGTTGTTCTCTTCCCCAATAGCCATAAAGGTCCAATTTGGAACACTTAACCATTATTAGCCTATGTGTCCGCATCTGTGAAATGAGGCAACTTACATCCCCATCAGCATTAGGAACCTGAGACAACAAATGCCACCCTTGTAGAATCTGAATCTAGGAAACACAAAATTCTCTTTTTTCTGATGAACATTCAGCTCCCTAAAAGAAAGGACAAACTAAGATTCCAAGAGAAGTTTCCTTAGGCCACAGCAACAGCTCTTCCATGACACCCGGTCACCTGTTTCTAGTATCCCCAAGGTAAAAGAGGCAGAAATCCAGAGCATTAAGGGGCCACAATTCCATTTCTGTTATCTTCACTATTTATATTTTATCAGCAAAGTTTTTTTGGAGAAAATGGTAATGACTTAGTCATTTATTTCTGGCTGCAGAGGGTCTCTGGCCTGTCCTTTGTCAGGGCTGGTTAGGTGGGCAAGACACCGTCACTAACCAGCTGATCCGTGCTGAATCAATGTTATACTGCTTCTTGTAAAGTCACTCTATAGACTTTTCCTGAGTAAGCAAATGGCTCTTAAAAGACTGACATGATTACATTTTTCATTTTAAACAACAACAAAAAAATTTGTGGAGGAGGGAAGGCAGGGCAATTGGGGTTAAGTGACTTGCCCAAGGTCACACAGCTAATAAATGTGTCGCGTGTCTGAGGCCAGATTTGAACTCAGGTCCTCCTGACTCCAGGGCCGGTGCTCTACTCACTGTGCCACCTCACTGCCCCAACAACAAAAAAAAATTTTAGTAAAAAAAAAAAAAAGCATCGAAGCAGAATCGGAAAGCATAGTGTAGAAGAAAAAGAACTGGGTCCTGGCTAAAAGGAGGGGAAAGGAACAGAATTTATCAAGCACCTACTATGTGCCAGGCTCATGTTAAGTGCTTTACTATCATTATCTCATCTGATCTTAGCAACAACCTTGTGAGGTAACGGCTGTTATTATCCTTATTTTACAGTTGAGGAAACTGAGGCCCAGAGAAGAGAAGTTACTCGGTCAGTGTCACCCAGCTGGCAACAGTCTAGTGCCTGGTTCTGCTACTTCCTGGCTGTGGGACTTTGTCCATGTCATTTCTATTCTGTCTGCCTCATTTTCCTTCTATGTAAAATGAGAAGCCTGGACTGGGTGATGTATGTGTTCTCTTTGATGATATTTTGGTTAATGTTATGAATCTGACCCCAAAGAAGCTAAGTAAGCACAGCCTTTGGTTTTTCTCACACCAGCACAAAGCCTCCATTCTTCACAGATGTCATATGCTCAAGTTTCCACATTATGAGGACAGATTAATTCATTTTAACTCTGAGCTAAACAGGGGGCTTCGAAGATAATCCCTGTTAAGAGCAGTACTTGATTTCAATGCCATCATAAAATCATTCTAAGAAATGACACCACTATGCTAGTCTAAGGACCTCGAATTTGGCCAGCAAGAGCCCACTTTCCACTGATCCCACTTGCAATGCCTCCTGACTCAGCAGACTCTGGCGAGCTGTTGTTGCTGGAGGACTCATCCCACAGCAGTTAGCCCAGTAATGAATCTTCTGAAACTGTATGCCTTTCCAAACTGATAAAAACCTAAGTTTATACTCTGTTAGTAGCGCCTTGGAGAACCTGGAGTGACTTCTCTAGATCCAAATATGGCATCAGAGAAGGACTTGGAAAAGAAATACTCTTACTAGGAAAATAAAAATCACATATTCACTACATAAGCTGAAATATCTAGGTTATAGTGAAAAAAGAAAACCCAATGCTCTCTCCAGTTGGCTTTACAAATTTCATGACGCTGTTACATACAGGCACACCTCGTTTTATTGTGTCTCAAAAATGTTGTTTTTGCTACAAATTGAAGGTTTGTGACAACCCTGTATAGAGCAAGTCTATGGGTGCCATTTTTCCAACAGCATGTGCTCACATCATGTCTCTGTCACACTTTGCAAACTTTTTCATTATTATTACATCTCTTACAGCGATCTACAAGCAGTGAACTTTTATGTTACTACTGTAATTGTTCTGGGGTCCAATCAACCATACCCACATGAGATGGCAAACTTAATCAATAAATGCTGTGTGTGTTCTGATTGCTCCAATTAACCACCGTGGTCCCATCTCTCTCCCTGTCTTCTGGCCTCCCTATTCCCTGAGATGCAACAATATTGAAGAATATTACATAAGCTTAGTTGATAAAGCAGCAGCGGGGTTTGAGACGATTAATTCCAATTTTGAAAGAAGTTTTATTGTGGGTAAAATGATATCAAACAGCATTGCGAGCTACAGAGAAATATTTTGCGAAAGGAAGAGTCAATCAATGCGACAAACTTCTCTGTTGCCTTATTTTTAAGAAATTGCCACAGCTGCCCCAACCGTCAGTAACCACCATTCTGATTAGCAAAGCAGCCATCAACATCAAGGCAAGACCCTTCACCAGCAGAAAGATTACAACTTCTTGAAGGTTCAGACGATGGTTAGATTTTTTTTTTTTAGCAAAAAAGTACTTTCTAATTAAGGGATGTGCATTATTTGTTAGACATAATACTAGTGCACAATTAGTAGACTACAGTATTGTGTAAACATAACTTTCATATGCACTAGGAAACCAAAAAATTCATGTGACTTGCTTACTGTGCTATCTCCTTTACTGCAGCCATCCACAATATCACTGAGGAATGCCTGGATACACAAAATATCAAGAAGAGAAAAGGAACATTCCCCAGTCATATAACACATCTGTATGCTAACTCCCCACCCAGATCACAAGCTTCTGGGGGGGGGGAGATACTATTCTGAATTCTCTTTATTTTCCCCACATCATTTCATATCAGGAATGCTCTCCATAAAGCACTAGCTCAGTAAGCACTACTGACTAGTATGATGATATGATTACTCACAAAATACACGGCTCCAAAGCTCCCATGTCCTATCTCTCTTAGATCAGTGAAGAGCTTCTCTGGATCTTCTTTGAAGAAGAGCTCGGCAATTTCTGGGTCCTTCAGGCTGCCCGCTCGGCTAGTTGATGGCATCCTGCTGGGCAGTCAGCTATCTGACTATCTGGGCTTACGCTGCTGTCCCAATCCTTGGTTCATCTGTATGAATGAAGCCACTTCTGCATTGACTACTGTAAGAGAGGAAAGAAATTACATGGTAAGGAATAACAATGAACACCACAGAGAACTCTCCTGACATTTGGGGTGAGTACACACCCATTTGATCTTCGCCTTCTTAAGGCTCAGATCTCTGCACTTCTCAGTGTTCCCTTCCCCCTTTCAGTACATTGTATCTGTATATATGGTGTATATCCCCTTCCCCCACCCTCTCAACGCCCCCCACAAGAAGAATGCAAACTCCGTAAGAGCAGGTTTTGGGGGGTGCGGCTACCTAGTATAGGGTAATAATAATAACTGTACATATACACCAACAGGTGTGTACATCAACTAACTTAAAACAATGACATCTCTCCAAATTGACTATCAACAATCTTTTCTTTTTATGACTTAAAAGCTCTTTAAATAACAAGAACCTGGTTCTTTTCTCTTGCAAAAGCGGGGGGGGGGGGAGAAGGACCCTAATCTTTCCTAATTTTTGGTCCATCGGCCAAGTGATATAATGTTCTAAGTAACTGGAATAACTTCTACTTCTTCCTCCACTTACTTTCAACGGTAGGGGTAGGGTCTAGACACGGAATTTCACTGGTAAAAAAAAAAAAATCAGGAATAAGGAAATTCCCTCTAGTAATGCAGGTTGACACCTTCTCTGCAACTTACAGTCTTAGAGAACTGCCTAGCTCACTGAGAGTCTGAATATCCTGCCAAGGGTCACACAGTGGATGCGTCAAAGGCAGCCCAGATCTTGCTGTCTCCAAGACCAGCTCTCTAGCCAGTCACACTGCCTATGCAAAAATAAAAATTAGCAGAATCGTACCAAGTGTAAAATATTTAAAATACTGTTTTTTATTTTAAAAATTCCTTTGCCAATATGTGCTGCTTGTATTCATGAAATAACATGTTATGTCAGAAAAAATGGGGAGTCAAGGCAGCCTGAAATATGATCTAAACTCTGCCACTGCCTGACTGTATGACCTTAGGCAAACTGCTGATTCTCTTGGGATCTCTACTTCCTCACCTATAAAATCAGGCCCACAGGTGTTGTGAAAGGTGTTCTGAAGAGGGTATCAAACCCTATCCCTCCAGATAAAGAAACTGAGGCAAACAGACTGTGCATGCATCAATTGCCCAGTTATCCCTCCATGACTACTTAAAATGACATTCTCTGTGTCACCCAGTGCTCCACTGAAAACCTTCTGGTTCTTTAAAAATCCAGCCTTTAGCAAAATTATTTAAAAATTTAATTGCCTCAAAATCAGCTACAATTGCAGTTTTCTAACCAGTTCCTATCAAATATTCACTTCAGCCACACAGCTTTCCTTTTAAATTGAAAAGCAGTCTTATCTAAAACCATTTTACCTCTTTTCTTCATGTCCTTCTCTGCAAAAGGTGTCTACTGTATTATAATATGGACGGTTTCAATTTCCATAAGGTTTCCAAATTAACTGTGAAACAAATATGGAAAGATCTGAGCAAACCTACACTAGTTCAATTTTTATTACCATGATCTCCACTGTAGCCTTGTTTAAACAGACAAGAATATTTCTAAGGACCTCAATGGGCAGAGCAAAAATGTTATACATCCTTTAAAAAAAACTGTACTTTACTTTTTCCTATCTGCACATAGTGGCCACCTTTTGGGAGGGCAGTAGCAGCAGAGTCCAGTAGGTGGGAAATTAACTGCAGTCACTAAATATTTGGGCCACTCATTCTAGCAGCTAACACAATCAACTCTATCACCCTTCAGCTTCCAATTTCTGACTCCCCAGTGGAAGATTCCCAGAGCCAAGCACAGTCAAATGAGCACTGCCAAGACAGCACTTGGGGCAGAATGCTGCTACAGCAATGGTGAAACTGGGAACTGGACAAAGGCACTTAAAGCTCACTCAGTTTAAACAGCTGCCACAATCCACTGTAGGAAAAGTGCTCCTGTGAAGGAGCTTTCAGGACAAAGTTAACTATAAACTCCATAATCATCTTTTCTTTCACATGAAGGGGAGGGGAGAAGCACAACTGAAGAAAATATAGCACCATTACAGCCTAAAACCCTCAAGCTAGAGGCTTGGCTAAAGAACGGAAGCATTTGAATCTGATCTGAAAGACATTGATATTATGGCACATGCAAACTTCTATATAACTAACACAAGCTATTAAGATATATATTATTTTAAATACTTGATATGTAGTGGGCCAAAAGCCATCAGGTAAGTACAGTATTACTTTATTCTAAAAGGGAATGGGAAAGGAGAACTAATCCACCTGGAGCTACTAAAGAAACATCACAAGTAAAGGGAGAAATTTTAAGCAAATACTGAATTTCACTTGTGGGACAGAAGTGACAACAATAAAATACATTTTTAAAAACTGGGCGAAAGCTGGGTAGTTTTATCAATACCTGAGTAATTCACCTTTAAGAAAACTAGTTGAAATAAATGGGGGGGGGGGAGAACAATTGTTTTTTCATCTCAGATCAAAATAATGAATAAATGGGTTTTTTTAAATTTAAAAAAAGGCAACTGTTTTACATTTACAGCATGAAGCCCAACAATGGACAATAACATCAGTCAAATGCAATTGAAAGCAGATGGGGGAAGGGAACCAATAATCAGAGTGCACTCAGTATGACTAGAGGAATGCTTCTTGGATCAGCGGTAATGATGTCATGTTGTTCATCTTTTAACAAGCATCAAATTCTTACAAAAAGGACATTGTTGTTCAAAAGCAACTGCTTCAATCCCACAATTCCCTGTTCCCTACATCTGTTAATCAGACAGAATCCAGACTTGGAGTCAGCCATGATCACAAATCATATTCTTGAAAGGAAAAAAAAAATCACTCACCCCCAAAGATACAGTTGTCTCTCATTTTCTGACTTTGTATAAGCCCTTGAAAATGGACCAGGAAGCCATAGTTTTTACCAATACAAAAATGCATATGTGTACAGCTTACCAACAAGCATTAATAAGGCGATTTACTGCTTTGTTTCACCAGATTTCAAATGACAAAAGAAAGTTAATTTCTACTACCAAAAAAAAGACCCTGAAAAGCTAATTCATCATAATTTAAAATGTACCAAATGGCTCTTCTCAAATACAATTTGTGCTTGATATACAAATACAAACATTCTTTCTGAGCATATCAATTGTATTAAACAATTAAATACTGTATACTAATGCAGTGAAGTTATCCTGGACTCCTGATTTTCACTTATCACATATCCAATCAATTGTCAAATCTTGTAATTTCTGTTTCCACAATATGTCTGGTCTATTGCCATCTCTTTACCCACACTGGGCCATTCTAGTTGAGGCCTTTAGCACCTTTCACCTAGACCACGAATGGGGAACCTGCAGCCTTGAGGCTACACATGGCCCGAATCCAAATTTGATTTGTTCAGTGAAGTTTGGATTCAAAGGGCCGCCCTTGAAGATCCAGAGGGCCACATGTGGTCTCAAAGCCACAGGTTCCCCACCCCTGTCCTAGACTATCCCAACAGCATCCTAACTGGTCCCCTCTCTTAATCCAACCTCCACACAACTGCCAAAGTGACTTTCTTAACAGAATGGTCTGATCTTGCCCCCTCTTTATGCAATGAAAGGCCCCCTCACTGCCTTTTGGATCAGTTACCTAAAAGTCTGTCCCTTTACAGCCCTATCCCAACCCACCTTTCCTGGCTTATTGTATAGGATTCTCCCTTAAGCCCTCAAAGGACTATAGTCTAATAAACCTTTACATTTTGTTCCCATTCCATCCCCATGCCTTTGCCCTGGCTGTTGTCTGTCTCCCCCCAACCCTCCCACTTGAAATGCATCCCTCCCTCCTCACCTTAGTCTCTCAGAATCCTTGTTTTCCTTCAAAGCTCATCTTAACAGCCACCTTCTGCATGAAGCCTTTTCTAGTAACTTCAGCTGCTACCATGCTAATGCCCTCCTTTCATTATCTTACATTTAGTTTATATGCACTTATATATTTAGATGGTGTCTCCCCAAGAACATGGAAGCTTCTTGAGGATAAGGGCCATTCCAGTTTTGTCTTCATGACCCCAATACCTAGCAGGTCACCTGGCACTTAGCGAATAACTTGGTTAATGATTAAAAATCGTATTTCAGGACTTCAAAAGATCTAGATTTCATCAGTAAGAGAAAGCTCCATGCTTTCTGAGTTTCTGTGGCCAAAAAGTCATCTTTTGACAGTCAACTTTCTGGAGCCTTTCCAAACTTAGCTAGGCTGGTCTTTTGTCAAAAAACAGTCTATGGCTAGATCAATCCTCCCTCAACTTGGTAGGACCTTTCATCTGAACTTGTACTCTGCCAGCAAAAGAGAATCTGGGGTCAACTCTATTTCTCAATGCACAGGAATAGGACTTTGTTGGAAGATGTCAACCAGAGTCAGCAAAGCATATTCTTCATAATAAAATCCTAATAACCAAATTGTGATCACATCCTATCAATTTTGCTAGAGTCTTGAAATTGGGTAGTTTTTGCAGAGTAGGGCATAAAATTAAATTCCAAATATTCTCTTAGTTCCCCACTGAATTCTATTAATATATTCAAGATACAAAAATTCAGCAAATGGAAAAGGAACACATGATATGCCTATCTATGCCTATTACCACACTACCAGATCTCAAAAAGAAACAAAGTTTCCTATATATCCTGCTGCATCTGATACACACTAATCATAAGGAACTGATAAAAACAGGTAGCAAATTCAGTCTGCATTATTACTTGAATACTCAAGTATGATATATCAATTTTAGGAGTGTAATCCTTAAGTTTTGTTCTTTTATTAATAAACAAAATTATGTACATGGGTTGCTGGGTACAACTGTCTGGAAAAGAAAATTTGTAAGTAGTAATTAGTGCAATTAAAAAAATATTTACATGAGTGTTTAAGTCTCTGATTAAAACTTGCATGTTTCACAAATATTCTAGAACCTTAAGACTTGAAACATTCAAGATAGAACAGCAGTAACTATAGCAGAAAAAGCACTGAACTTGGAACCAAGACTTGGGTTCAAATTCCAGTTCCAACATTTAAAAAAATATAATGTTAGAGCTGAGAAGGGTCTTTAGAAATCATTTAATTCAACTGAATCCAATCTGACAAGCATAAAACTACCTCTCACTTATACAAGGCTAGGCCCTGGGATACAAAGATAAAATGAAAAGCAATGTCTTGCCTTCAGAGAGCTTAAATGTTACTGGGGGGGGGGGGGGCAGCACAAAAGATAAACAAACAAATATGTGTATATGATACTTTGAGGAAGGTGTGAGCATGAACAAAAATAACTGCAATCTTCAAAGGTTTCCCATAGGAGGTATCATAAGAACTGAGTCTGGAAGGAAGCTAGGTGAGGAGGAAAGAATTTTAAAGCACGGGAGACAATCTGTACAAAGGACCAGAAATGGGAGATGAAGTGCCGGGTTCAAGGAAAGAAAAATGGGCAGGTTCACATTTGGCTGGAATATGGAATATATAAACAGAGCAATTGTGTTGGCAGGGGCAACATGATGAAGGATTTTTAAATGTTTAGCTGAGTTATTTGTATTTTATTTGCTATTTGTATCTGAAGTTTCTTGAACAGGGGAATGAAATCAGATCTCTGTGTATGGAGGACAGTCCACAAGGTGGGCCTGCGAGGAAGGCTGTTTTTTGCAAGAGTCTAGGAAAGAATTGTTGAGGGCTTAACATAGAGTGCTCCTTTGAGAATGGAAATAAGGGGGTAGATACAAGATTTAACTGATTGTATATGGGGAATCAGAGGGTGAGGGCAGAAAGGGAATGCCAACCATGGTAAATGAAGGCATGGTGGTGCTTTCACAAAAAATTGGGAAGTTTGGAGGAGGGGTGGGTCTGGGGGGAAAATAATGAGTTCCATTTTGGATGTGTTGAATTTGAGATGCCTATGAAATATTCAGGTAGAGATATCCAACAGGAATGGTGATGTGAGTAACATGGAACTGAAGTTCAAAAGAGAGACCAGGGCAATCTAGATAGATGTTAGAGTCAATAACAAAGAAAATAGGACTCAAGGGAAGCAGATGAGGAAACTGAGGTATCTAGTTTTGTAAACTCAGTTTTCACTACTTTAAGAGGCTAGAGCTACCTCCCCAATAGGGTTGTGAAAGACTGTTTTGTAAACCACAAAATGACATATAAATAGGAGTTATTAAATCATTTAACCTTTTGCTGCTCCCAGCCATTCTCTACAACTAAGTTACAGATTTGTCTGCTCCCGCCCCGAATCCACTATACCAAGGAAAGCATCACAACTGAAATTTGATGAGATATTTGACTGAATTTTCCAGTTTTCACTTAAGATATCTGGAATCAATTCAATACTTCAAATTAAAGAAGTATGCCAGGTATATGAATTTCTGTAAAATAATGAATCAGTACTAGAGAAAAAACCACCAATTCCTTGCTTTGGTCCAGGAATTCTGCTGACTTTATACTGTGCTCTCACGATACCAACTGCATGTGCATGTGCACATATGTATAAGGGATAGAGATTGTGTCTCTGACTTCATTAGCATAGGAAACATATGCTAAATACTTATTAATGTAATTTATAATTAGCACATAAGCAAACTAATTTTGCCCACAAAACTGGCATTGAAACTACTAGCAAGGACCTTACTAAAATCAAATCTATTATGTCTAAGGCATTCCCCTGATGTACCGTTCCACGAAACCTGTCAAACTGGGAAATTAGGCTAGTCGGACATGGATAAGGACTGAACTTGTGATTTCAGTGGTATTAGGAACTCCAAGATGAAGACATTCCCTCTAACAAATGCAGGATGACATCTTCTGGCAAGTGATAGTCTTAGACAGTTGCCGGGGGCACTGAAAGGCTGAGGAACTTGTCCAGAATCACAGTCAGTACATGCCAAAAGCAGGGTTTAAACTCAGGTGTTCTTGGTTTTGAGGCTGGCTCTCTAGTCACAATGCCATGATGTCTTTAGGGTATATACCTACATACCTAGTATCTTGAAAGAAAACTGAAAAATTTGGTAAAATATCTAATAACAGTTAAAAGCCTAAAGGAAATTGAGAGAAAGAATCCTACCTCTTCAGCAAGGCCTTTCCTAAATACCAGACCAAAAACACTAAGAAATGAATGAGAAAACTGCCATCTGGTATCATATGAACACAAAGTAAAGGAAGCAGAATTCCTGCACTCAAGTCATGGATTTGGTAGAGATCTTTTCTAATTCATGCCGCAATCTCAAGATTAACCTCAGGCTAGTTAAGCAAGTAATGGTTGATTGGTTTTTTTTTTAAACTCTAGAAGAGATCATCAAATCCAGATAGATTACCAGATACTGTTGTCAGCTTAGCTCTTTGGCCTCTCCTGAGATGGGGATCAGTTAGACATCATTATGTTTTGAAGCACAACCTGTCATGGTATCTCCCTTTATGAAAGCCATTGTCTTTGACCTGCATACTAATTCATATACTTGGCATATTAGATCTGTCTAGCTGAGTCTTCCTCCTCTACCATATTTAGCAACATCAGCTATGCTTTGGTAGGTTAGCCAATTTCTCCAAAAGAGCATGTTACATTTAAGCCTTCCTAGTTTTCTGACTTGTTACCTGCTTTTATTTACTTATTTTACTTATAAAGTAACTTCATTTTATGAATTACACTGAGTATGTTTTTCAGGCAAAACTTCTCCTAGGTCAGACATTTAGTGAAGCAGTTCCCTTTTTTAGCTCAAAAGGTATTATTTATACTTGGCTATTTTCTTTCCAAATACCACAATAACATATATATGTTTATATATTAAAAAATGTATGTACTGAAATACATACACAACCAGCAAGGTAGCACAGAAGCAAATATATAAAATACAAATGCATTTTAAAGTGCATTTATGAAATACAAATACATTTTTTAAAAAGTGAAATTGTTTTCTAAATTAGATGTGTAGAATGCCAGGGCTGGAAGGGAACTTAAGAGATACTATCTGGGCCACACCCCTCATTTTAGAAGAAGAAACTGAGGCTCAGAGAGGCACCCGATAAAACCCAGGTAATTAGAGGCAAAGCAAGGATCAATCCCCATCAAGTACTCTTCCCACTATGCATATCACATGGCCTCCCTTAAAAAGGAGACAAATATATTGTACACCCAATATATGATAAACATACACAAAGCTACTAAAAAAAAAATCCTCTATGTGTATTTGACCTAAAATGAATGCTAGAGTCGAAACAAGAATTAAACACTGAATAATATGCTTACTTGTCTTTGAAATTGGGGAGACAGTTTTTTCATTAAAAAAAGACATTTAAAAATAGTTCTTAAAAAGTTTAGCCCAGGATAAGAGCTGGGAAAATGCATTTTTCCCTCTTCTTTACAGAGGTGGGTTACTATGGGTGTGGCATAGAGCACGTCAGCCACTGCTGACACGTTGGTTGCTTTTGCTGAACTCCTGAACTGCTTTTTCTTTTTATTCTTTGTTACAAAGGATGGGGGAGGGGAGAGGAAGACTACATTCAGAAATCAAACTAATGCAAAAATAAATACCACCAATAAAGGTTAGGTGAAGAATCTGAATATTTTAGTCTGAAGGGTGGAGTCTCGCATGGAATGGTTTTGTTCATTTTTATTTGCTATCTCCTCTTCTCTCTGCTAAGCTCCTCTTCCAAAAAGGAAAAGAAAGCCATCATCAAGGGTGGCTCCAAACAGGAAAAGGCACAAGACAGGTGAGGGGCAGGCAAAGGCAGTGACATTTCCTTGTTCCAGACGCTAACTGGGGCTTTCTTTTCCACCAGTGGAACCCAACAAGTGCTTGCTCTGTGTGGAAGATTGGATCCAACCAGGCTGTGCCCTCAGGAAGCTGCACTCTAAAGGAGAAATGACAAGGACAAAGTACACAAACTATGCTTCAACTCAAGTGGTTCAAAAGGATGCCCATGTCTTCCTGTTCTTCTCTTCTCTACTTTCTGCTCAGGACTGTACCACTGTCCTTCTACCTTCATCTTCCCTGGCCATCTCCTACATCTCACAAGCCCAGGTGAAAGCTCATGACCTCTCCCCTGGGTTATCACAGCTTCCTAAGAGTTTCTCCCACTCCCACCCACTTTCTGTCTCTCCAAGCCAGTCTCCACAGAGCTGCCAAACTGATATTCCAAAAGCCCCAGACTGACCCTGGCCAAGCTTACACATCTTCAGTGGTCTCTATCTAGCAAGCTCTTAGGAGAAAAGAGAAACTTCTCTAGTTAGCACTGAAAGCCCTTCATATCTGGCACCAGGCTACCTTCCACAATCATTTTAAGTTATTCTCCTTCATTCAGGCTAGATTCAAGTGAAGCTGACCCCTCTGTATCCATGCCCTGCTCCCTTCAACACAAAGAAAACATTACATCTCCCACCTCTGTGACATTGCCAAGACTCCCGTATGCCCACAATGCTCTCCTATTTCACACAGACCCTTCAAGGTTCAACTCAGGAAACACCTCCTACACAAGGCCTTTCCTGAATCTCCTCCAACTATCCTCCAATAAGGTACTTGTGTTTCCTTTATATATGGCAATTCTCTAAGACACAAAGCTGCAGAACAGCTGATGAACTTCAATGATAGGGGGAGTTTCCCTACCAAGAGTTCCCCTGCATCAGTGACACAGATGGGGATATACATTGAAAAAAGCACTGCCTTCAAGTCAGAAATTTCAACCCTGATTCTATTCCTGTTTCACCTTGGGCAAGTCACTGGAACTCTCAGAGCTCAGGCTCTTCATTTTCAAAATAAAGGGGCAGTACTGGATGGCCTTGAAGGTCCTTTGCCTCTAGGACCCTTGTACGTTTTGTCACCTAACTGCCGATGAACCCTTCAGCAGAATGTTAAGGTCCTTGAAAGTAGAAACTATTGGCTTTTCTTTAGGTAATACTGGGAGAAAAGAGAGGATCAAAGCTGGCCCTTTGCTTAAAGTGGACGAGAAGAGATAACAGACAAGAAAGCAGGCAGAGCTACTTAATCCTATTTTGTTGCAGTGAACTGGGAGCAGGAATCTAAGGGGACCAAGGGAGCACCTGACTGCCCTTGATTAAATCCAATTCACCAGCAAGTTGTGATTTCTGAGCTACCAACAATACGTGGAAAATCACGGAAAAGAGACAAGACGCCACAAGGTTAGAGAAGGGCAAATATCCTGACTTTCGAAAAAATGGAAGAGAACATAATCTACAACTATAGGGCAATCAGTGAGATTGACTTCAACTCCTAGGAATTTTGTAGAACAAGCAGATCATTAAAGAGATGATTGGTGAGCATCCATAAAGGGAAACAGTGATTACAATGAGCCTGTACGTCTTCATTGAGAACAGGTCATGCCAGAATAACTTCATTTTCTTTTTTGACATTATTACTAAACTAGATGAAGGGGATGCTATGGATATTAGTTCACCTAGATTTTAGGAAAGCTTTTGATAAAGTATCTCATACTGTTTGTAGAATATGGAGATATTAACTAGTTGACAGTATAATTAGACAGATTCATAGTGACTGAATGGCAGCCATTCAAAAGAGTCATCATTAATTGTTCAAGGCCAAGGGGGCAAGAAGTCTTCCATGGAGTACTCCGTGATCTGTGCTTGACCTTGTGCTGTCTAACATTTTTATCAATGACCTGGATAAAGGCATAGATGGTATAATACACTGACCAAATATGTAGTGCCACAAAAGTAGGAAGGATAACTACCACACCGAATAATGAATTCGGGATGCAGAAAAAACCTTAAGAAATTTAATTTTTGGACTGAATCTAATAGGATGAAAATTCAATAGGGATAAATGTAAAGTCTGGCACTCAGGTACAAAAAATCCACATCACAAATGTAAGATGGGGGGGCAGTGGAGGGAGGCTGTGGCAGGCAAGGCCAAAATGGCAGGAAAAAAGCAGGGACAGGCTTGAACTCTTCCCTCCAAACAACTTTAAATAATGCCTCAAAAGGAATTCTGGAGCAGCAAGACCCACAAAAGGACAGGGTAAAACAATTCTGTAGCCCAAGATAACTTACAATGATCAAATGTGAATGACTTAGCTATCCTGAACAATACAACAATCCAAGACAATTCCAAAGGACTCATGATGAAAAATGCTATCCACCCCCGAGAAAGAGCTGATGGGAGTCAGAATGCAGATGAAAGCATACTTTTTTTAATCTTTATTTTGTTTTTTTTTTCCTTTCACAATATGACTAATATGGAAATGTTTTGTGTGACTGCACACATATAACATATCAAATTGCTTGCCTTCTCAAAATGGGGGAAGAAGGGAGAAAGAATGTGCAACTCGATTTTTTTTTAAAATATTAATTGTTTTTACATGCAATTAAGGGAAAAAGAATAAAGCATATAAAAAAATATAAGACCAGGAGACATGAGAAAGACAGCTACTGCTCTGAAAAGGGTCTGGAAATTTTAGTGGCCTAATAATAATAATCTTTGTTGTTCAGCTGTTTTTCATTCATGTTTGACTCTTTGTGACCTCTTTCGGGTTTTCTTGGCAAAGATACTGAGTGATTTGCCATTTCCTTCTTCAGCTCAGGGTCACAGAGCCAGTAAGTTTCTGATGCCAGATTTGAACTCAAGAAGATGAGTCTTCCTGACTCCAGGCCCAGCACTCTATCCACTGCACAACCTAGCTAACACTTATGTATCACCTAATACGTGTCAAGCGCTTCACAAACATTATCTCATTTTATCTTCACAATAACCCCAGGAGGTAGGTGTTATTATTACCCACAGATGAGAAAACTGAGGCAGTTAATGGTTAAGTGACCTTCCCAGGTTCACACAACTAACAAATATCTGGGGCTATATTTGAACTCAGGTATTCCCGACTATCTATTTTGCCTTCTAGTTGTGTTAAGTTGTATACAAGTCAGCAATGTGATCTATCAGCCAAAAAAGCTAATGAGATCTTGGCTGAATTAAGAGGGGTAAAACTTGCAGAAAGGAGGTGATGATCCTACTGTGCTCTGCCTGCGGCTTTAGTCCTGAGCATCACTGTTTAAGAAGGTCTTCGCTAGGTTGGCCAGTGTCTAGAAAACACAATGAGCCTGGTGAAGGGCCTTGAGACCATGTGAAAAGGAACTAGGTGGTGGTAGGGGAAGCTCAAACTCTGTTTTTCTGATCTACTCAACATACTGACGGCTGTTTTACATTTTGTGGGTGCCTGTGCAATAGTCAAAGTGTCTCATGGTCACATCGTTTCCTTTTCCTGTATGACAGTCCTAACTTGCAATTTTAGGCCTCAAGCAAAGTAGTACTCAGTATTCCTAAGAAGACAAGCAGCAACCAATGCTCCTCAAATCAACTGTGAAAATAAGACAAGAAGTAATTGAGACAAATTCAAATAAGGGAGGAGATTAGTTACTATAGTAGCTTCTATCTGCAAGGAATGAGTATGTGTGTTTATTCCCGGTAAATGTCGGTCCCTTGGCTACAAAGCCTCCATAAAGACTGTGCAATAGAAAGTA
Source organism: Phalanger gymnotis (assembly GCA_028646595.1). Lineage (NCBI taxonomy): Eukaryota > Metazoa > Chordata > Mammalia > Diprotodontia > Phalangeridae > Phalanger > Phalanger gymnotis. Next base: position 31,628,566 of record CM053627.1, read on the forward strand.
AAGTATTCTCCTCCCCTTCACTTTTTAACAGATGAGGAAATCAAAACACAAATAAGCTATTAAGTGATTTTACTCCAGGATCATACACAACTAAGAACTGAACTCAGGGCCTCCTGATTGCAGCATTCTCTCTACTTCTCAATTAGCTACATAATGTGACAATTCTATTAATTTTTTTTTTAATTTTTAGATTTACAAACATTTTTGCTGGGCAACACTACCTGTATAATCTGATAGTTTCCAGGAGAGATCATATGACTGATATGATTCACCTGATATCCAAATGAAATTAAATTAGGAAAGTATGCCTGAGGCTATCTCCTGTGTTATTTAGTCTGGCAAAAGGGTGATCTTTGTGGCACAATATTAACTGATTGCCTGACATTCAGAACCCATAATGAATATACAGCAAAGTTCTGCTTATTGGGAATGGTGATAGACTGTGGTGAGATCTGGCTGTACGTACAAGAACTAGAGTTTTGTGTGCTGGACATTTTTAATATGATGGTTAATAAGATTATTTCAAATCAATTTGTAGCAGTTCATTTTGCCACCCCATTGGGTTTTTTGCTTGTTTTAATAAACACAATAACAGCGCTAAATTATAATAACGAACCTAACAGGAAAATTTCAAAACTTAACATCTTGGAGCAATGCAAACATAAAAAGAAAAACAAAACTGAGTCCATCCAAATTGTAATTTATCTCTTTTCCCACCCTAAAATTTTTTGTCTTCATTTTCAAATTTTTCAAGTTCTGGTTCAATTTTTTTGTTGCTGGTAAGTGTCAGGGGAATCTTTTAAATTTCTATCTAGTAGAGAGGTAGATCAGTGGAACAGACTAGACAAGGAAGAAAACAGAAACAATATAACTTAATAATCCAGTTTTCAATAAACCACGAAACATAAATTACTTAGGAAAGAATTTATTTGATAAAAACTGCTGAGAAAACTGCAAAGCTGTCTGGCAGAAATTAAGCTCAGATAGATAGCATCACCTTATAATATACAGCACAATACATTCTAAATATAATGGCCTTACTATTAAAGATCATACTATAAAAATATCAGAAAAAAAAGCAGACCATATCCCTTTTATTGGGGGATAGGAGATATATTCTTGACCATACAAGGGATAGAGGCAATTACAAAAGATAAAACAGATAAGTTTAATTATATGAAACTAAAAACCTTCTTCATTGACAAAATTAATGCACCTAGGATAAGAAGGAAGTGATTAAATGAGGAAAATGCTTTTTTTAAACCAAATTGCTCTGATAAGGGCTTGTTCGGTATTCAAAATATAGAAATAATTAATGTGTTATATGTAATGAATGTATATGTGTATATGTGCATATACATGTATGTGTATACTGATATAATACATACATATATACACACAAATATGTATGAGACAGACTAAAAACCATTCACCAATAGATAAGTAGTCAAAAGATACGATCGAGCAGTTCTCAAAAAAAATTACAAACTATTAAGAACCATACGAAAGAATGTTCCAAAATATTTATAAAGACAAATGGAAATCAAAACAACCGTTAGCCTTCACCTCACACCCTGCAAATTTGGCAAAGACGACAAAAGACGGGAACAGTCACATTGGAGATGTTGTGGGAAGACCGGCATCGTCAGTAGAGCAGGGAAGTATTGCAAACATTTTGGAAAGCAATTTGGAATTATGCAAATAAAGTAATTAAACTGTCCACACTCTTTGACCTAGAGATGATAAGCCCAGTGACTTATACCTAACCCTATGGAAGCCATTGATAAAAAGCTCTCCCATTTATTTGTTGCTGCGCCATTGTTTCAGTTGTGTCCAACACTTTGTGACCCCATCTGAGGTTTTCTTGGCAGATACTCCATGTCCTTCCCTAGCTCATTTTATAGATGAGGAACTGAGGCAAAAAGGATTAAGTGACTTGCCCAGAGTCACACAGCTAGTCAGTGTCTGAGGCCATATTTTAACTCAGGTCTTCTTGACTCCAGGCCAAGCACCACCTAGCTGCCCAAAATATTTATAGCAGCATTTTTTTTCTTTGCTATTACACACACAAAATATTTATAGCAACAAGCTTTGTGATAGCAAAGAATTGGAAACAAAGTAGACACCCAATGATTGGAGAATACCTAAACAAAGTGTGATAAACATAATGAAGTATGCTGCACTGTAAGAAATGATATGTGTGATGAAGATAGATGCATGGAAAATTGTACGTGAACTAATACAGAGCAAATTAAGAATAGCCAAGAAAACAATATGCATAACAACTACAGTGATGTAAACAGAAAGGAAAACCACATATACAAACAAAAGTAAATA
>CM053627.1:31631402-31715832 GCA_028646595.1 Phalanger gymnotis
GGAAATGGGGAGAAAATTTGTAATTCAAACTCCTGTGAAAATCAATGCTGAAAACTAAACATATTAAAAATAAATTAAAATTAAAAAAGTAAATATTGCAAAATTATAAAGAATAAGCATGGATTTCAAGTAGAGACAGAAGACATACCTGCCTCACCATTCTGCCGAGGAGGGGGGCCCACAAATGTTGCACACTGTCAACATTTTTAGACTTTTTCAATATATTGATAAGTTATGCTGATTTTTTCATGTTCTTTTTATCTTTAGTATATACTATTTGTTATATAGAATGGCTTTCTGGGAGAAAATGAGGTGGAAGGACACCAAAGGAGTTTCTCCTGGTGACAGGGGGCTAAAAAAACCAAAATACCTCAATAAAACTAAGAGAAATTCCTATATATTAAAGCCCAACTCAAATTCTACTTCCTAATGTAGAAATCCTTCCCTAAGGACCTCACATAGCACTTTTTCTTATAATTTCTAATAAACTTATCAGGTTATTGTGAAACATAGTCAGTTATCTTTGAGTTTCATTCTTTATTAGATTCTAAGCAGCAAAAGAACAAGGGTGCAGTATTATCAAAACTTTCAAATCTCTTCAGAGTTTCATATAATACACTTCATATGAGAGAAATTAATTATTTGTTGATTTGATGGCTTGAAAAGACAGAGGTGAGCTATAAAGGTTTTTGAATAAAATAAATCTGTGTGTAGTTATCAAGTCTATAAGATAATAGGGCAAAAGGGAACTCTTCAACCTTCGGATTTTTGAAGATAATACTTTGAACATCCAAAAGAAGGGGGAAGAACCTAACTGTACAAAAATATTTCTAGCAGCTCTTTTTCCGATGGCTAAGAATTGGAAATCAAAGAGATGCCCAACAGTTGGGGAATGGCTAAACAAGCAGGAAGATTTCAGAAAAGCCTGGAATGACTTACATGAACTGATGCATAGTGAAGTGAATAGAACCAGGAGAACATTTACATGGTAACAGTAATACTATTCAACGAAGCACTGTGAATGACTTAACAATTCTCAGTAATAGAAAGATCGAAGATGATCTCGAAGGACTAATGATGAAGCATACCATCCTCCTCCAGAAAAAGAACTGATATTACTTGAATAAAGACTGAAGCATGCTATTTTTCACTTTCTTTTTTTCCCTTTTATTCGAGTCTTCTTGTACAAAATGACTAATGTGGAAATGCTTTACACAATTGCACATATATAACCTCTATCTGGTTGCTTACCATGGAGCAGGTGGGGAGAGGAAGGGAGATAGGGATAGAATTCAGAACTCAAATGTTTAAAAAAATACAAAAATTGAATAGAAATGAACAGAATAAAACACACATAAGCAGGACAAGCTATGAATGTTACATCATGAAGTTTTTAATATACTTAGAAAAGAAAAAAAATACTTTGAGGTGTGATATTAAATAAATGCTACCTTTCCTCCCCAAATTCCTAATAGGTAATTCTTTAGTAATAAGAATACACACAAATTGTAGAAATTTTCAATCATTCTAGTCTGCTATATGAAATTTTCAATCATTCTAGTCTAAATATGGAAAATGGCATTCAATCTGCCGCCATTTAGGAAAGAGGAATGAAGTTAATAAACAGATTATTTTAATCCCATAATCTGAATATTCTGATAAAGATTTTATTCTATGCTATGGCAGGTTACCTGTTTGGAAAAAGAAATGGCAAATCACTCCAGTATCTTGCCACGAAAACCTCAAATGGGGTCACAAAGAGTTGGACACGACTACAAACAACTGAAAAACAAAGTTGCCTATAAAAAGTCACCAGATACTTTGAGTTATTTTCAATGCCAGGTACAACTGACAAGCTAGGTAGCTCAGTGTCATCAGTGAACAGAGCCCTGGATTTGCATCAGGAAGACCTCCGTTCAAATGTGGTCTCAGTCACTTATTAGCTGTGTGACCCTGCACAGCCTCTGTGTGCTTCAATGTCCACTTTTGTAAAACAAGGATAACAACAGCACCTCTCTCCTCGGGCTGTGGCATGGCCCAAATGAGGTATTTGTTAAACACTTTGAGAACCTTGTTGTTACCGTATCATATTAATTAGGTCAGGAAAACCTGAGTCAAATCCAGCCTTAGACACTAACAGTGTGACCTTGGCCAAGCCATGAATCCTCTGTCTGCCTCAGTGTCTTCATCTGTAGAATGGAGACAATAACAGCACCTGCCATCAAATCAGGTAACTCTGTAGGGCACGTAGCACCACGGTGCCCTTATTAGTACTGGGATCTAATTCCATTATTGGCTGTTCCCATTCCCTGCTTCCACCTCCTCCCTCACGCCTCTACACGTGCAGCTTGAGGCCTCAATACAAGAGCACAGTGATCTACAGCAACAGCTCTCAAACTTTCTGATCTCAGGATCAAACACTTACAAACATTTACATTCCTAAAAAGGATTGAAGACTCCTCCTTAGAGATTTTGTTTCTGTTGATTGTATCTATTGATGTTTACTGTACCGAAAATTAAAACTGAAAAAACTGTAAAACATTCATTCAAAAATAAACTTATTACATATTAACATAATAACATTAATGAAAAATAACTATCTTTTCAAAAAATAGCAAGAAGTGGCACTGTTTTACATATTTCTGCAAATTTAATGTCTAACATAATAGACAAGAGCTGGATCGCCAACGGTCTTTGAGAAATACTGTATCATGTAATGGGAAGATATGCCCATGTGAATTATTGAAAATGCATATGTATCAAAACATTGTTGTTTACTTTTAATAACATCACATGCTGTCTGTTTTCTCCAGTCATTAATTATTTAGCAACATAAAACTAATTAAGACTCTATTTCAGGGCTATTTCTAAAAGCTACAAAATCTAAAAATTATTTGGGCAAAGATTAATAACATTATCCTGTGAGTGAGTACTATGCATTCACTAAATAAAGGCAAATGGCTTCCTCAGGGGATGCTTGATTTAAAGATACGATCCAGTGCTGATACTTTGTTCTCTTGACTTTGCCTCTGGCTCTCCATACTTCATGCACTGTGCCTCAGCTGCCTTATCACCCTGAAACTTTCTTCAGTGCTTGCAACCTCTTCCCACAATGAGGAACTGGGGGAGACGGGAGGAAGGAAGGGAGGGGCAGCTCCATTCCCCTCCAATGGACAGTCATCCTTCATTCCTCTTCTGGCTTTGTTTCTCACTGTCTCAACTATGCAAACATGCCCCGTCTTTCCTTTACCTCCAATCTTCTCCCTTTTCAGGTTCCCCCATTAGAACGTCAACTTCTTAAAAGCTAAATTCATGATAAGCACAAGGTAAGAGCTTAATAAATGTTTTTTGACTGACTCATAAAAGTTTCTCCGTGTAAAGCATCATCACTGCAGCACAAGACAATTCTTAAGCTTATTTTTCAATTGTGTTTAAAAACAAAGAAGTGAACCTATAATTCACCAATACTAATTTCAAAAATACCTAAAGTTATATTGACCTGATTCAAATGCTGGTAAGTTCCTCTTGATTTAAAGTATATGTCACTTTATTTGAGAACTACAAGATGCATTTTTTTTCAGATTCCAAACCACTGATATAGGTTAAATAGATCTCTCAGTCTGACATCTTAATTTTAAAAATGCATTTAATACGTAATAAATGACTACTTTGGGAGAGAAGATGCTAGGATCATACATACTTCACAGTCACGTTATTAACACAAAACTGGCTTACCGAAGGAACTTTAAAAGCTAATAAAAATATTATTTGGCCTTCACTATACTTGCTTTCAACTTGGATAATATGAAAAAGGTAATCAACATTGTAGATAAGCAAACTCTCATTTGGTTACTAAGGAAAGAATACACTACAAATCTATAAAATGATTTTTATTCGAACTGGGTTAAATTTGTCCTTCACTCCCATCATTTATTTTCAGGGTTTGTTGTTGGCTCTGGCCTTTTGTCATGGGTATTTTGGCTGCTTTTCTGAGCAGACTTCATATACAATTCTTTCCCTCCCCTTGAAAACAGTGTTGGCTGGCTTCGCATCCTTTTTCTGATGATCAGCGTAAAGGCACAGCAAAAGATAGTAATCCTAACACAGCATTCATTGTACATTTGAGATGCACTAATCAACTGGGTTACTAGGGACTTGGGTCCAGGAAGCCTACTTCTTTACCGTAATACTGTATCAAGTGAAAACTTCTGGTGTGCTATAAAATGTTACCAAACTATATTCCCAGGAACACAGTTTTCCACTCCTGAATTTCTGACTGCAGAACTACCCAGAGTCGCTAAGTAAATGCTTTTCTCAGGACCCAGGAGAGGTGGAGTTAAAACTAGGTATTAGGTTAGAATCTGGAATTGTCTTGGGAGCAAATGCCAACTACTAGAAAAGGCCTTTACTTCCCAACCCTTTGCAAAGGTTCTACTGAACACTGAACATTCTCTCTCCAAAGTTACCAATGATTTCTTAAGAGACACATCTGATTGGCTGTTTCTTGACCACTCTACAGCATCTAACCAACTCTTTACCACATTTTCCTTCCAGACACTCTCTTCTTGGGTTTCTTTACTTCTCTCTCTTGGTTCTACTCCCATCTCTCTGACTTCTCAACCTTCTTCCATGCCCCGTTACCTAATAACAATTGGGATCTTTTCTATCCTCTCCTACTTCATGGACTCATCAGAAGTCATGGACATAAGAAGTATTATCTGCCTAGAGATTACTTCCACATCTTCATACACAGCTTCATTATCTCTGGAGTTCTAGGCACACTTCTCCAACTGTTCATTGGATATTCTAAGTCATTCCCTACTCCAATCTATCCTCCAGTCAGTTGCCAACTGATTTTCTTACAGTACATTTCTGACCACGTCACTCCTTTACTCATTAACCTCCAATGACTCTCTATTGCCTTGAAGAGCAAATATAACCCCCTCAGTCAAGTTTGTAAGGGCCTTCACAATCCAGCTTTCCAAATTTACCACACATCACATTACTCTTCTGTCTGCACACTAGAGTCCAGCCAAACTCACTCCCACCCTTGCAAATTTGATCTCAGGGATTACTTTTACGAACTTCATACATGTTTTTGTTCATTCATTTCAGTCAGGTCCAACTCTTCATGACCCCATTTGGGGTATTCTTGGCAAAGATACCAAAGTGGTTTGCCATTTCCTTTTCATTTTACAGATGAGGAAACTGAGGCAACCAGGTGAAGTGAGTTCCCAAGGTCACACAGCTAGTGTGTGAGGCCAGATTTAACTCAGATCTTCCTGACTCCAGGACCAGCATTTTGTCCACTGAGCCACCTTAATATCTCCTCTAATAGAATATAAGCCCTGTGGAGACAAGTGACTTTCATCTTTGTTTCTGTATCCCTAAGATTCTGATCAGTAAATACATGCCACATAATAAATGCTTGCTGATTAATTTATTAATGGAAAACTCTATCCATCTTTTCACAGGATTTTTAGGGATAGGAGAGGCCTCAGCAGTCATCTAGTCCAAATTATACCCCAAAGTAATCCTACAACATCTGTTTGAAGACTTCCACAGGAGAGAAACAATGTCCTTTCAAGGCAGCCCATAAAACTTTATGAGAACTCTAATCATTAGTAATTTTTTTCCTTAAATCAAGCCTAAATTTGTCTCTTGGCAATTTCCACCTGGTTCTAACCTCAAGGGCTTCACAGAAAACACAGAAAAGGCAGTCCTTTAAATCCCAAAAGACAGCAATGAGGCCATCCCTTTACCATACAGAATTCCCATTTCCAAACTAAAATTCCCCAGTTCTTTCAACTTTTCTTGACAGACTCTTTGCCTTAATCCATGTACTAACATGGTTCTTGCTCTGGTCCATGCCTCCTGGAAGTAGTTTCTACTAAAAGGGGTTCCCTTCATATGACCAAATCACAGAACCCTAGAGCCAATAAGGTCAAAGCCAATCTGTCTCCTCCTCCTTGAACCTGCCCTGCATCTGAACCAGAAAAGAAGATTCTTCCATGAGAAACCCCTGTATTGCTGCTATTCCCTGAAACTGCAGAGCAAAGGGATTTTACAGACTGGTTAGTATTATTAATAAGCATCACAGGGCAAAATTTGTCACATGGCTGTCACTTCACCCACCTGACAGGACACCTGAGAGGAAACTAGGAAGTTCTAACACTGTCACGCAGTAACCAAAGAGCTTCCTGGCTCTTTCCTGTTCCCCCTTAGTCAGTCAGTCCCAAGATGCCAATGTGCCAAGTACACTACTCAACTCTCTTAAAATGAACTTTGGGAGTGCTGTTTGAAGTATATTAACAAAAATACTAACATTTAAATGGTGCTTTAAGATGTAAAGTGATCAAGGGGCAGCTAGTAGAGCACCGGCCCTGGAGTCAGGAGGAACTGAGTTCAAATCTAGCCTCAGACACTTGACACGTGTACTAGCTGTATGACCTTGGGCAAGTCACTTAACCCCAATTGCCCTGCCAAAAAACAACAACAAAAGATGTGATCTACCTGAAATACAGTTATGTATAATAAAGGTATGTTAAATGTCTAGCAAAGGTTGTCAGATCGTCCATAAGCATGTGAGAGCTCCTTTGAGATGTAGCCTTTCCTAACTTCTCACCTGTATGCCTTCACTGCAACACAATTAGATTGTCCTCTCTTTATTTTTCTCTTAGAGCAACATTAACTAATTGCACCATTACTTATTGGCATTTCTTATCTCTCCTACCAGACTGTAAGCATTTTGAAGACCAAGGATGTGTTTTATTCATCTTTAGATCTCTCCTCTCAGTACCTGGCACTAAATGGTCAGACAGTAACTGAGAATGAAAGACTGTCGTTTGCTGGTAAACATTTCTGGTGTCCTTTTGCTAGATCAAGTCACACAAAACTGCAAATGAGACAAGGATGGGAAGAATTCCCAATCAGAGAATAAAGATCTAACTAGAAGATAAGGAAAAATTTTGTAAAATGAAATTAAAAATAAACTTACACTTGGACTAAAAAAAAGAATGAACTACATAAATATAGGATGAGGAAGGCATGGCTAGACAATAATTTGTATGAAAAAGATACGGAGTTCAATGAGTATGACACGGCAGTTGAAAAAGCTAATATGAGCTTATTAAAGTTGTGAAGTATTTCTTAAAAGAATGCTATCTTGCTAGGCGTGGGGGCTACTACTGAGAGGGCTGGTAAAATTGCTTGAGTTGAGGAATTCTGAACTATAGTGATGCCAAAAAGGCAATAGGAGTGTTCATAAATCTAGCACCAATAGAGCAAAACCCAAAACAGCCAGGGACCACCAGGCTGTTTATGGAGGGACAAACTAGCTTTGGGTGGAAGCAGGGCTTCTATGCTGATCAGTAGTAGGAATGGGTCCATGAGTAGTGGCCACTGCATTTTCAGCCAGGGTGAGATAGGCAGGGAGAGTAAGAAGGAGAAAGAAAAAGGAAGAAAGGAGGAAGAATGTGGGGAGAAAAAAAAATGACAACACTCTCCTCTCCCCTCCCCAAGTATTTAAAGGACTTTGATGTGCATGTACAAAGTGATTTATACATTTCTGCTTTGCCCAAAGAGAAATAGGAGTGACAGATGGAAATTGTAGAAAAGCAGCTTTTAGCTTGATGTAAGAAAAAATCCTAAAGTATCCAAAAGGAGCTTATCCAAAGGTATTATAAGATTCATCAACAGGTAGTGGCTTCCGAATTAGCGAAGGGTCAGCAGAGATGGAATGATCCACTGCTGAGGATGTGCTGGCAGGGAATTCCTGTAAGTCTAGTTGGAAAAGACAACCTCAGGGCCCTTTCAACTCTGCAGATTCTCTGATTCTAAGTCATTTGGAACACTTAACAGTATACGACTGTGTTTATATTCCTAAATGTAAAACTGCTAGTAATTCATAAAAATATAACTATCTCTAAATGTTACATATGGAAAAAACTACCCCATTCTTAATACTTCTGCTAGTCAGAGAATGCTTCTGTACATTAAATAAAAATATCTAATATCAATTCAAAGAATTACCTTTAATATAGTCAGTTATGTGGTACTTCATTACACAAAAGTTACCGGATAGAAAGTAATGCATCAACAGTAAAAATGTCAAAAAGTCTAAACTACAGCCACCAATTATTTGCTGAGGATTTTAATTCCAAAGTATACCTAAGTACAATACTAAAGGATGATGGAGAAAGCAAGACACATCCAATACATGAGAGTCAAGAGAACAAAATCAGTGGGAACACTATAATAAGAAAATATAATATGGTTAGGAAGAAAATTTTTCTCCTTTTTAAGCTGAGAAAAGGAAACTACAAGTCTGTCTATGTTGTTCCAGGCCTCAGACAACTTTCTAAAGGGGAAAAATGAGCAAATGAATGTCATCAGGCAACAGGGAAGAGGCTGATGGAGAGACAACTTTATACAGGGCTCTAGAAAAGCAACGACCAAATTAGGACTATTGACCTCATTCTTCTGCTAGCTAAGCAGCCTTCAAATGGGAGGCATAACACCCAATCCTTACCTTAGTAAGCTGGGTCATATTTCCTAAGGGATTCGATCCACTGATGGAGACCTCCCTCAGGAAAAAAAGTACAGTGTACGCCTGTTTCTCAGTCAACCTGACAAATGATGACAGCCAGAACATTTTTTTCTTTTTTATTATTTCATTTTACTCCGTACCTAACTTGGTCAAATTCAACATTTTTTTTTTTTACGTCTGTCTTCTCTCCATAATTATAACTATTTAAGCTAAAACTAGATGGTTACCCGTTACAAATGCTTTGAGGACAGGAACCACATCCATAAATAGGATCACTAGATTATACATTTAGAGACAGAAAGTACTTCGTTGGGCATCTAGTCTAGCCCCCTCATTTTATAGATGAGGAATAGAGTCCTAAAGAGGCTAAGGGACTGACCCAAGACCATGCAGGAGCACAGCTGGAATTTAAATCCACATCCCCTGACTCCCAATCCAGTTCTCTTTCTCTACTGTGCCTTGTATCTCTCTTTCCTCCATAAGTGCTTATTTACAGAGTTTAGAACCTTACTTTAATAACTTGTAGCCAAGGTGGCTGCCCAGCTCCCCCATACCTAGTCAGGCAAAAACCTAAAATGCACACCAGACCAAATAATTATCAAGAAACCCAATGAGAAACTACATGAAGTGATTCCTTGCACCCAAGAAGTGCACAAGAAGTAAGCCAGCAGCCCACAAGCTGGGGAGCCGTGAAACTACAGAAGCCAGTGTCAGCTCAGATAAACTATAGCCTCTCAGCTTAACCAGAGAAAGGCTGAAGACAATTATAACCTGAAAGGAATGGGGCAGAAGGAAGGAAAAACTTGTAAACCAACAGCACGCTGTGTATACAACAGCAAACAAAGAGCGGCCCAGGAAAGCTCAGACCTGTGACGACCCAAGCACTCCAAACTCTAAGTTTCTTCTCTAGCACTCTGCACTGAGGTGCCACAGGAAGCGTTGAAGAATCAGCGCTCTGAACCTCAAAGATCTAGGAGGGAAGTCACAGCAAGACCCTTGGGGACACAGACACAAGCAGGATTGACCACTCTACCCAAAAGTACATTGGAGAAAGGGCACAAAACTCCAATTCAGGAACTAAAACTGGTAGATGAGAAAATCAAAGAAAACACTGACACCTATCAAAAGCTTTTGCAAATCTAGAGTAGAACAAGCATGTAATTAACTCTAATAATTGCAAGACAAGACTCAAAGGAAGAAATGATTTTGCAAAAGGCCCACACAGATACTTAGAAGAAATGAAACAAGATCACAAAAACCTGAAAAGATTTACATGAACTGATGCAAAGTGAAATGAGCAGAACTAGAACACTACACAGTAACAGCAATATTGTATGATGATTAATTGTGAATGACTTAGCTATTCTGAGCAATACAATGAAACAAGACAATTCCAAAGGACTCATGCTATCCACCTCCAGAGAAATAACTGATGAAGTCTGAATGCAAATCCAAACATACTTTATTTTTTGTGAGTTTTTTTTTTTTGGTCTGTGTTTTGCATGATTGCACATGTATAATCTATATTAAATTGCTTGCCACTTCAGGGAGTGGAGAGAGAAGGGAAGGAGGGAGAGAATTTGGAACTCAAAATTTTTAAATGTTAATTGTTTTTACATGTAATTAGGAGAAAATAAAATATTCTGTGGTATAAAAAAAGGAAAAAGAAATGAAGCATGAAATAAAAGCTTCTGAAAAAAGAATTGAGAGAATAGTTTAGAAAAGTGGCAAACCTTACAGTAACAGATTCCTGAAAACTAAAATAGACCAAACGTAAATTCTTAGAACAAAAAGGAAAAAAAAATGAGACCTGCTATCAAAACCAATCTTGAAAAAAAGGTCAAGACATAATTTAACAATCATCAGATTTCCTAAAAACAATGATGAAAAAAGAGAAAAGGCCTAGACATTCTATTTTAAGAAATCATAAATGAAAACTGCCTAAATCTATTACAACCAGAGGACAGGGTAAAGTGAAGAAAGAAAGAAATCACCAATCACTTCCTGAAAGTAACCCTGAAAGGCAAAGTTTCACATCATACTTCTGTTATAGCAAAATTGAAAGTTCCCAAAGAAGAAGTACTATAAGCATACCAAAAGAAGGAGTTTAACTACCAAGGAGTCACAGTCACAGTCAGTATAACACAAGAAATGAGGAGATCTTGGAACACAGTATTATAAAAAGGCTGAGTATAATCTTAGAGAGGAGAAAATGGACCTTTAACGTAACAGCAAACTTCCAAGCAGGTCTGATGTAAAAACCAGAGTTGAGCAGAAATTTTCAAATGTAACACAAGACCCAAGAGAAACCTAGAAAGGTAAACTTATTTGAGCAATTGAGAGGGACAGTATGACGGTATTTTAAGAAAAGAAACAACGTCCTTTCAGAATCTTAATGTCTTCGAAGAATATTGAAGGAATTTAAAAAAAAAAATAGAGGTTCTAGACTGAGAGTAAAAAGAAAGAAGGGAGCCAACTAGTGGCACAATGGATAGTGCTCTAGCCCTGGAGTCAGAGAGACCTAAGTTCAAATCTGACCTCTGACATTTGACACTTACCAGTTGTGTGACCTTGACAAGTCACCTAACCCTGATTGCCTCGATAAAGAAAGAGGAAAAAAAAAAGGAGGAAAAGAGGGATGGTACCTGCTATTTCCCATAATTGGGGCATGTAAGAAAAATATAAAAACATAGAAAAGGGGATGGGAGAAGTGAGCATCTGATGAACTTCACTCCTATCTGAAATGGACAAAGCAAAGATAAACACACACACACACACACACACACACACACACACACACAGTAGAAAAATATCAAATTTAACAGGGAAATGAGAAGATAGATGGAGAGGATGTTAAGGGGGAAGGAATATTTGCAAGCAAAACAAACTTCTTGATTTTGAAGGCATATTAAAGAAGGGAGAAAAAAAAGAAGATAATGAAGTATACTTCAAAAAGAGAATAGCCGAACAAAATACAGTATATGAATGTACTGGAGTATTATTACACTGTAAGAAATGACACAAGATGACCGCCAAGAATTCTGGATAGTGTGAACAGAGTGAGCAGAACCAAAGAGAACAATTTGTACAAATTCAACAATATCGTAAAGAAAAATAACTTTGGAAGACTTAAAAACTCTAATCAATGCAATGACCAATCGTGTCTCCAGAGGACGTAGGTGAAGCATATTTTCAAATTCCTGACAGAGAAGCGACGGTCTCAAGGGATAAAAACATATTTGGCCAGGGCCATATTTTTACTTGAGTGTGCTTATTTGTAACAATGGATTTTTCTTGCTTTCTGTTGATTTTTAAGTTGGGTGGGGGTTGGCAATATTGATGGGGGGGAAAGGGGGATCAATGAAACATTTCTAAAACCGTCCAGAAGAAAATAGAAGGAAGGTCTGCAGAAAGGGCAAGGGAAGAAAACAAACATTTATTAAACACCTACTACAGATCAAAAAGCACTGTGTCAAGTGCTTTAAAAACATCTCATCAAGTAAGCACAGGCAAGGTGGATAATTTTTAAAGTAATGAACGGAATTTATTATATACTTTTTTAAAACCCAAACAATATGATATATTTGCAATTTTATCTACAACCCTCTTTGTGATCTGTATATATGCGAATGTTCTTTTTGGTGCTGAAGTTTAAAATGAAAAGTCAAACAATGAAAAAGAACTTTATTTTGTAACATTATACTCATCCTCTTATTAATCAAAAATCATGATTTTCTGATCTAAAATTTCTTTATACTTTAATCTTTTCCAAAGATCCCTGATTTTATCAGTTGGGAATCTCCCTCCTCATACAGAATGTAATCCCTCTACACCTTAGGATATAGTTAAATCAGCTGTGGTGCAAAGATGACTAAAGTTTGGGGGCATAAGATGGAAGGGCAAGGCAAAGCAAGCAGCGGGGAGTAAGTAATTATGTCCCAACCCCCCAAGTTGCCTTCACACCAATGAGGAATCAGAGTGGGACTTCAGAGGAAATTATCATTACAAAGTAACATGCTGACTGTTAAAATATGCCAATTCCAGAAAAGCCAACGGGATGCTTTTCCTATTTCTGCATCTTTGTAGCCATGTATTCAAGTAGCCCCACCCCAGAGTTCTGATTCCCTACTGAAGTCATTCTTCACCCAGATACTATACCTTCCATACAAATACTGAAGTCAAACATTTCCCTTGTTGTTGTACAGTATCTGTCAATCATCTCAATATCTCCCTTTCCTTTCCCTTTCTAAGGGATGGGTCTCATCTGAATACTGGGCACTGTTTCCACCTGGTTCAATTCAAAATCTTGGTTTATGGGACCAACTGCCAGGTGCTCTTTCTGGTTAACCACTCAGCCACCCAAAGTATACATCCAGAGAAAGATAAACAAAGTGAAAGGGCCTAGACGGTATGTCTCATTTATTAGGAACAGTTGACAAGAATGATACAGTGATCTTGAAACACTTGCCACTGCATTTCTCCAGTTTATTTTACAGATGAGAAAACTTATGGCAAACAGAGTTAAGTGGCTTGACCAGGATCACACAGCTACTAAGTGTCTGAGGCTCCATTTGAACTCAAGAAGATGAGTCTTCCTGACTCCAGGCCCAGTGTTCTATGCACTATGGCACCACCTAGCTGCCTCCTTCCCCGTGCTGTCCTTAAACTGTGTTTTAAAAATCTAGTTTAAGCCTACATTTATACCTATTGTTTCAACTTATTAGCTTCAGTCTGATGTTCTGGCTTGTCAATCACATCATCCAGTGTGAAGGAACAAAAAGAAGAGAGAAAGTTGGGGAGGAAAAGGGTCAAGGGAGATAATATCCCAACAATCAGAGATGGGCAAAATATGTAATTGGCTGCCTCACAGTCATAAGTGCTCTATTACTAGAGGTCGTCAAATACAAACAAGGTAACTAATTAGTGGGGATGGAGAGATTTGACAAGGCTGCCATTAGATGGCTCTCCTGAAATCTCCAGCCTACTAAACATTTAAAGGCACACCTGAACACTACCTCCTCTTTTTCTTGAGTCATTTACATTTGTTGATGTATACAGACATGAGAATTGAACCCAATTTCTATTGAGAAGTGTGCTATACTTGCTTCTAGATAGTTTTCTGTCCTCAGGAAATAGTTCTTCACTGTTGTACTAAGAAGTTTGTTGAACTGCACCAAACTAAGTAATTTGTATTCTTAGCTCATTTCGAATTACTTCCGACTGACCTGATAATAAATGACTTATCATAGAGTAAACTAAGATCTTGGTTCAATATTAATAATTATTGCTGAACAGTTCAAACAGGTCATTCAGAGAGGCACAACTTTCTGAATGATAAAAGCAAATCATTCTCCTGATAACTACATCTCTTTATTGTGATGTTACAATTCAAACCACAGGGATATGCTACAATGTATATCATTGACGCCAAACTTCAAAACAAATCTATTCCAAGATGAAACAGATGTACCAAACTTCAGCCTAAAGAGAATTCACAGTGACATTCACCAATGCTTGAAGACAGTTTTTGTCCCAGTAATACTAATGACATTTAGAAACATATTGGTGTTACTAGAAAAATATAAACTCCAACGACTTAATCCTTTAAAATCACATTACAAATATGAATGTAGCTCAATGTCTTCTAAACAATTATCCATGTATGGACAATTGTTAAATCTTTAAGACAGATTTTTACGCTTTACATAAGACAAATAGAGTCACTTTTCTTTGTAACCTTTAAGTGTTTACATACTGTTCTTTATCACTATGTCAAGAATCCAGCACACTGGTGGCAGATCTGCTTTAACAAGTAAGAATGGCTTACAAACACAGTTCGTTAAATGTGTAGAATTCCTAAAGTGTTTAGGGCATGCTAGTATCTTTTTAAAAAATCCTCATTATGATCTTAAACTTTTAATTTACTAGGAAAAATATTCATTGATGGATAGTGCAAAGTAAAATTCCAGAATTATGAATTAGTGGAGTAAAGTACTACCCAGTACACTGTCATTGTCCTTCATGTTCAAAACTTGTTACAATCCTGAAAGTGATTTGTTTTCCTGTGCATGTGCAAGTTTAATTGGAAAAAAAACAAAAACAAACCAATGTTCTGCCCAAGAGCCCACCATCCCAACTCCCAACTTTCAAGGCTGTTTTTGTTTTGTGGCTACAGAGGCAATAAGGTGTAGTTCATCACTAAGCAGCTGGGGGAACTGACTCAGTATCTTCACCTTAGGGGCTGCAGGTTCCTTACCTACATATTACTGCTTGATGGGTAAATCATTACCCTGTTACCTTCTAGCACTTTGTAAGGAATGCTCTATTATTACCTAGCACATAGGGCTATTGTAAGAAATAAATGAGATAATACAAGTGAAAACATTTTGCAAACCACAGAACTATACACAAACACACTGTTATTACTGCAGTCACTATCTGCATAATACCTATTTGCAGAGGTGCTTCACTTTTCCAATCAATATCCTAGAATTACTCGCTTAGCCCAGAGTCACTCTGCCCCTGATGCTGTTTCTCAAAATTCATCCTTGAACTGAACTGAAACTTGAATTGAAAATAATTTCCAAATGCTTACAGCTATGCTTCCGAATGTCCCAAATATCGTCTTCTCTCCTCCCTGCTCACTGGCACCCACCCACCTACAGTTTCTTGGGTGTCCTTTTGGCCTTCATTCTCTACACATGACCCTAATGTCAGTTTGCTTATTGTTTTTTTTTAAGCTTTCTTGGTATTCCAGAGCTCAGAACAGCGCTTGGTACATCGTAAGGATTTAATAAATGTTTGTTAATGCTAGTGATAATGGCATGCACTGCTTCAAATCTTGCAAATTTTATAAAGAAGCATTTTTTTTAAACAACCATAATTTTTCAAAAATGACTGAATACAGAAAGACTCTGACATGGTTCAGTGCTTAGCCGAATTGACGCTAGGAAGGTTTCATTCAAACTATAAGAAATCTTAACCGTTACCTACTCTTTTCACCCTTCTGAAATCAGCTCATGCATTTTACCACAAAATAATCTAATTTCGATATCTTTCCTTCAACCTCTCACCTTCCCCCACAACAAAGGTACAAGTTAGTCAATTGTCCCTCCAAGAAAATAGCCAAAAAGCATGAAAAGAAATGGCCAGGGTTAACTACAGGGATATAGCATGCAGTGGGAGGACAGAAGCAAGGAGGGACAGAAAGGTAGTGAAGATCTGGGATAGTGTCAAGGATAACTATATAGCCAGGTCTGAAGAAGTCTAACAGCCAAAGGATAAGGCATAGAAAGTGACATGGCATCAGATGGAACAGGAGACAGATATAGAGAAGAGAGGCAGAAAGACTAGATGGTGAAACACAAGGACAAAAGTGAAGGCCAAGTTCAGACACAGGAAATAGGCTGAGCCATAGGACATGGGGGAGGAGGGAGGGAGTTAAGGGAAAGAAAAGAGACCAGTGCAAAAAGAAACAGATATCCAAGACAAGGAACGGAATTTCATGTCATAAAAGATGAAAAATATCATTTGGATCTTGCTGTTTACAACTCCTACTACAACTCAGGCACTTTCGATGCAAAGCTTAAATTACTAAAGCCTACACAATTTTGTACAATCAATGGAGCACAGTATTGGACCTATCTTTGACCCAAGGGGAACCGAAAAAAAGTTTATATTATTTGGTAGGTTTCAAAATTGAACTGCTTAGTAATTTGTTTTATTTATTTAATATGTTTTGTTCTTTTTATATTAAAACTTCTTCAATCAAGGTCATAATGAGATACATGTTAACTTGTTCATCTTAAAATGTTTACTCACTAATTTATAATTCCTATATAATCTTCAAGGCCCTTAATTTAATTATCTTAAATTGAAAATAATTTCCAAATGTTGCACTAATTTTAATCTAAAAGAGAAAATACTAGTCACTTGGTACCAGTACTTATGTAAGCCATGGCAATAAGAAAATTTGGTTTCATTTAGATCTTTGCTTTATATAGCATTTTACTATTTTGGAAGCCAAATTGTATAAAAGTCATCAAATTATAACAAGAAAAAGAAATTCATCCAGGAATAAAGACAGACCCTACAAAGGAAAAAAGGGGTAAAGTTGGATATGATGAACTGCCTAATTAAAAGGGCATACCAGAATAAGGGATCAAGTAAGAAAAGTGTTAAGGCAGGGTGAGGACCATTTTAGTCAATCTATTTCCTCAGCCCAGAATTATTATCTAGAGGTATATGAGGTGAAATGACACACACACCCATAAAAACAAGTAAACAAGAAACTCCCTTATTCATGAAATAATTTTATTTTTTGCTAATTGCATGTAAAAATAATTTTTAACATTTTTAAAAAATTTTGAGTTCCAAATTTCCTCTCTCTTTCCCTGAAATGGTAAGCAAACTGATATAGGTTATATACAATCATTATGCATGATACAGTCAGTGTCAAATATATTTTTTATTGGAGGCATCTTTAAATATACTACGCCCTTAGTGAAGCACAACCAAAACCTGTCAAAACTGTTACTATATTTGGATATCTTCACTGAATAACTTTGTCAAATACTTTTTAATCATCGGCATAATGAAATTCAATGAAGTATCTAATTTTTTTTCTACTTATGACAACGGAATAAGAATAACTGATTTTTACTTGCTGAGATTAATTTTAAAGAGAAAATGACAATAAGCAATCTGACATGGGGGATTTAGTTTAAAAAGTAATAACCCAACTTTAATTATTTTGACCCAATAATCTACATTATATACAATATGGTACAAGTTTTAAGTCAAAAGTTGTTTGTTTTTTTTTTAATTGGATGCAAGAGAGAGAGAGAGAAGTCATAAAAAAGATAAAATTAATGATTCTGATTACCTGAAATTAAAAAGTTTGTGCAGGAACAAAACCAATACAAATAGGATAAGGAGGGATGCTTCTGATTAAATTTTTTTAAAAGTCTTTGCATCTAGTGTCTTTAATAAGGGTCTGATGTAAGATATAGAGGGATCAACATAAGTATATAAAACAAAGAGCCATTTCCCAATAGGTAATTGTTCAAAGAATATGAACCAACGACTCTCAAAAGAAATTCAGGTTATTAAAAGTATATGGAAGCCTACTTCGAATCACTAATAAGAGTAATATCAATCTAAACAACTCTGAGTTTCTCCCCTGACACCTGACGAATTGGTTAAGAAAATAGTCAATGGTGATGGGGCTATGGAAAGATGGGTACTGTTGCAAAGCTGGGACTCTGTCAAACTAATCTATAAAGTAATTTTGAATGACACTTTAAAAAGTGATCAAAATGTCCATTCCCTCTGATCCTATTCCCAGGCAAAAATGACCAGTAAATCAAGGACTGAAAGCTTTCATAAACCCCATAATATTCATAACAACACTTTTTGTGGTAGGCAAAAAACTAGACACAAAGCAGATGTCCAGTGATTAGGGAATGGACAAATAAACCACGGTACAAAGAATATATAATGGAATATTGCTGTGCTATAAGTAAGAACTACTGATATAATAAATTCAAAGAAGTATGGAAAGACCAATATGAACTGATGTGAAGTGAAGCAAGCAGAAGCAGAAAAACAACATACACTATGACTACAAATGTAAATGGACAGAACAAAATAAGGAAAAGAAAAACTGAATGCTGTGTAATTATAATGATGAAGCTTGTTATCAAACATCACAGAGCCTATCAGACAATTTGTTAGTTTTGCTTAACTACTTTTTCCCTTTTTAAAAATTTTCCGAAAAAAATAAAAAATAAAAAAAATAAAAAAAAATTTCCGTTATAATGAGGAAGAGGAAAGAGGGGAGGTCTATATTTATAAATGAAGGTGATAGATAAAAACAAAAACAAAACAACAGTGATTTAGGTTCTCAGATTAGCTTGCAGACACCCATTCATTCACATAACAAAACATTCAGATGTTTTCAGACGTGTCTGACTCTTTGTGACCCCATTTGGGTTTTTCTTGGCAAAGATACTGGAGTGGTTTGCCATTTCTTTCTCTAGCTCATTTTACAGACAAGGAAACTGAGGCAAACAAGGTTAAGTGACTTGTCCAGGGTCACACAGCCAGTAAGTGTCTGGGGCCAGGTTAGAACTTAGGAAGATGAGTCTTCCTGACTCCAGGGCCAGCACTCTATCCACTACACCATCTAGCTGCCTCATTCAAATACAAACCTAGTTAAAATGGGATCTGAGGAGAGTTGTGTTTGCTAGCTAGGGGAAAGGGAGTAAGGGACCAGAGGAAGAGCTCTCTGGATTTTGCATAGCTCCCCTAAAAGCAGAGAGCCAAGTTCTAGGTTCAAGTGAAGAATAGAAGGGTGGGATAAGTAAAATACAGTCAATTCAGCTATAACGGGTGTTTCAAAAATGTGAATTTGTTCCAACACTACTGATATATTAGGGAACATTTTGAGTATCCTTCTGCTCGATTTCTTCTGCAAGAAAGTGAGAATACAGAAAACTATATAATAGCTTCATAATAACTCAGGAGTAATGACAATTCAGATGCCCATTCAACAAGCCAACTTCAGGTCTTTCTTGGTCAAAGGGCTATGCTTAGGTTATCTTCCAGTACAATAGGAGCTGGGTCTGCACCTAGACTCCTCAACCCATCTGCCACCGTGGCTTCCTGAGTTTCGGCCTGCCCAACTTCATCCTGCAGCTTGGGGCACAGGTGGAGCAGGAGCCACTATTTATTATAGTATTTATGTATTTCTTAAGCATTTAATACATATAAAACTGTGCCAAGTTTTCTTTTTTTTTTTAATGTATCACTAATCAAGTTTTTGAACATTATGCCCTTAAAATCTTTTTCTTCCCTCCCCTAAGCCCTGTAGTTTTTGTTGTTTTGGGGGCTCCATTTTGCATGCTAGCAATGCAATGTCACATGATGGCTAAACTGCCTGTACTTGGTATCTCTCATGGCAGTGAAAAAGAAAAGGCTCCAGGAAAAGGTTGCAGCAACAGTATGACGGGAATCTAGGAGAAGTTGGAGAGAGATGTTATGGGAGGATTCAGAAAGTACTGCAAGTACTGGTGGGGGAGTCAGGGGACAGTAAGTATAATGGTAAATGACATGTCATCATTATTAACATTTATATAGTGTTCTAAGGTTCCCAAAGCTCTTTACAAACATATGAAACATGGGCAGATCCTGACGTGCCTTCCAAATTACTGAACTTTGAATTATATTCAGAATAATTTTGAACGAAATGTATTTTATTACAGTCTTATGAAAAATTGGTAAGCAACATAGAAAAGGTCAATTCTCAGTTAACTAGAATACTTTCTCCAAACCCAAATATTCTGGATAAACAAGTGGGCAAGTTTCCCCCCAACATTTTGAAGCTGGAAACTTTAAAGCTGCTTATCCGGTTCTGCTATGAAGGCCCTGACTACAGTTCTAAAGAAAAAATTGGCTTTTCCCTGTTCTCTGCTACAGAATAGTTAAGAATGGAAAATAGTAACTTCATACCAAAAGAATACAATCTTTTTTCATGAATAAAGACACATTCTTTTCATAGAGGCAAATCAACAAAGAACTAGAGGACTATGAGGCAACTATTTATGCCTAATTACTATGTAGTCCAATCAGGTGGACATGAAGAAAACTAAAGCCAATTTTCTGAAGCAATACAATCATGTACACTTTCAAAATTTATGGTAGGGGTGGAGCAAAGAAGGTGGAGTGAAACCAGTAACTTACTGGAGCTCTCTTACAAATTCTGTCAGATACCTCTAAAAAGAGAATCTGAGCAGATCTGAGAGAGTTAAAAGCTACTAGTAGATTGAGCATGGCAGATTTTCAAGCCAGGAGAGTCCGCACAGACAACAGGATGGATCTGTGGGCTGGGAGGGTGCCCAGCATGCAGAACCGCACCCAACCACACCAAAGGGAGAGCAGCTGCAGAACTCAGCCAGCCAATCAGGCTGGGAGAGTGCCGGGCACCTGAAACTAAACCATACCTGAGCAGGAGCAAGAGCAGGCCCAGGGCAGAAGCGATGGCAGTGATCCCTAGGCCTCTCAGCCCAGGATGGGAGTCTTTTGGAGCTACAGGAGACACCAGCGCAGAGCCTTCTAGCCCACAATCTAAAGGTTTGAAACTCGCCTTCTTGAATTTCCGGGAGCCATGATCACCAGGTAAAACGGCTCTCATCCCTCCCTCACCCAGATGATACTTCTCGGGAGAAACCCTAGAATAGAGAAGCCAGAAGTGGAGCCTCAGGAGCTGTTTAGCTGGGGAAGCTGGGGAAATGGGCCCCTTTTGTGGTGGCGGAGGCAGAGTAGTGCAGGAGAGGTGTCCCAGAAGGCCCCACCTCAGCAGAACAGAGGGAGTTCCTGAGCCCCAAGAAGGTGGAGCCAGCAAGCATCAACACCAGGACCCCAGACATGCCTTCACACAGCTAGGGGTAGTGGCAGACACCTGCGCAAGACAACTGCTGAGACCACCCATGCTGTAGCCCAGCCTTAAGGGAAGAGGAGACTTCCAGCAGCCAGACCACCCCTCCCCGACACCCACACCAGGAGCTTCAGTGTAATGCAGAGGAACTCAGAAAGACATCACCTGGCATTGACCTTGGCACATCAGCCAGCTCCAGCTCAGCACCAGGTGAGCAACAGCATTATATAGCCTCTAGCTAACAAAACCAGAGGCCATAGCACGCAAAGCCAGTAATGAGGCCCCCAGTTTCCAGCACAAGAAGCTTGGGACAGAGCCCCTGGACCCCAGAAGCAGAGATCCACTTTAAAATACAGGAAAAAGACAATCACCATGAAGAAACAATCCAGAAAACTAAGGACTATTAATTCTTATTATGGACACAAGGAAGATCAAAATACCAATTCAGAAGAGGACAGCAATGGCATTATAGCACATCTGAAACCTCAAAAGGGAATGTGAACTGGTCTCAAGCCCAAAAAGCATTCCCAGAAGAGCTCAAGGAAGATTTTAAAAACCAAATTAGAGAGATAAAAGGAAAAATGGAAAAAAAAATTCACTGATGAGAACAAATCTTTAAAAAGTAAAATTGGCGAAATAGTTAAGGAGGTTCAGAATCTAATTGGAGAGAACGACTCCTTGAAAAGTAAAATTAACCAAATGGAAAAGGAGGTACAGAAGCTAAATGAAGAAAACAACTCATTAAAAATTAGAACTGGGCAAGTCAAGAGTTACAGTAGCTTAGGGGCATCAATTTAGAGCTGGAAGGAACCTCGGGGGCCATCGAGCTCAACTCCTCATTTTATAGATGAAGAACTGAGGCTCAGAGGGTTGTCACTCCCCCGGGGTCACATAAATGTGGAATGAGGTTTTTGAATCCAGCTCTTCCTGACTTCAAGCCCAGCACTTTATTCACTTCATTATTCCTTTTCCTCATGGCACTTCTGTCTTCTCTTAGTAAAATCCCTTCAAGTAGAAAGATCCATCTAATAAGGTAAATAAGAATTCCAAACAAAAAAGAAGGTTGTCTCATCTACACATACTGCCAAGAATTACTGCAGTTGTGGTTATTTTTTTTAATGTTATTCCTTAAACTGTAAAAGCAGCATAGAGTAATGGACAGAAAACTGGGGAGAGATCAGGAAGACCTGAGTTCAAGTCCTCCCTCAGACCCATCCTGGCTATGTGACCCAGGCAAGTCACTTATCCTTCACGCCTCAAGCAACTCTCTAAGATTATAAATGGCAGAGCAGGTATGGATCTGTGAACCTCAGTTTTCTATACCAGTCAATCCATAAGCATATATGCACCAGGTACTATGTTAAGTCTCATCCCATCCCCACCTGCTGAATCTATCCTTCTGCTCTATGGAAAGACATAATAGGCCTGAGCAAACATCCAGCTGGTAACACAAAGGCACCAACCTAGCAGAACAAGGAACCAACCTTGTGGGGCAAAAGTCAGAATAAAGGAAAAGAGAAAAGAAAAGTTACCACCCACTCAATTGCATACACACATGGTCCCCAAACACAAGGCAGAAAGCAAACGACCAGCTCAAATCAACCATCATGCTCTGTTCCTAAGGCACACCAACATCACAGCTTAGCTATACAAAGCAACAATGCAGAGACCAAGACAAAACCTCTTATTGGACTGAATCTAGCCCCAAGCCATACCTCTCTTCTCCAAAACCAAGACAGGATCTGAACTTTAGACATCAGACCTCTTATATAGAGCAGCAGTTCTCAAACATTTTAGTCTCAGGACCCTAAAAGGAGTCATTCTTAAAAACTGAGAAACTTCCCACAAAATACCTTTGTTTATATGGGTTTTATCTTTTGATATTTATCCTATTAGAAATTTAAAAGTTTTAATATTATTATGAAAATGGTTTTGATCTCATTGACGCCTTGGAGTGGGTTCTGGGACCACACTAAGAGAACCATTGATCTAGAGGATCAGAGCCCTGAATAGCAGGCCCCTCACCTCCAGAACCCAGCACTCACCTCAAGGACCCAGCCTAGGATAAAGACAGCATCGACAGGTAAGGCCACTGACACCATGTTCAGAATCCCTTCTTCCCCAGTATTTAAAAACCATTTTTGCTTTTAAATTTCCTAGTATTTGTAGAAGCCCCAGGCAAAAGTTACCAATACCCCTGTCCTATTAGCTTGCAAACTCCCAATAATGGAGAATCCTCACATGCCTAATCAAAACCCATTTCCCTCTCTAGTCACCATTTCTCCTATTTTTATCCCTATCCACTTCACCTCTACCCTACCCAAATTCCAATGTGCCGACTGAAACCCCTACTCCACCTATGGCAAATTTCAAGGGCTTCTGCCTCCCCCAAGATATTATATCCCTCTGTACACTCTTAAGTACTAGATATATCCTGAAACAATGGACTTGGAGGAGGAGCCAAACTTGCTTCCCATTATCATTTCTCAACCCTCCATCTGATCTCATCACTTGCCAACCTCTCCTCCTTGGAGGTTCACCCTATCCAAATCCTCCAGGCAGTTATCTACTGGCCTCCAGGTCATTTTCTCTTCTTTCTCAGTACTAGACTCAGTCTTCCTCTCTGCCTCAACCCCTTTAACTAAGGGATTTCAATATACAAGTTCTCTCAAATATTAAGCCCCTTAACTTCCAAGACTATAATCTTTATAATACCTCAGCCACACCTAAGCACACAATAAAAGGTGATAACCTTGATTTCACTAACACTGACCACTGATCTAACCATAAGCTGCTTCTTCTCCCCAACTTTAGATCTCAAAACTCTTGCCATCTTCAGCATTCTCTCTTCTTTTACTCCAGGCTCTGATAAAGAAATGACCTGTCTCACCAAGGCCAACACATATAATTGTATGTTTGGTCTCATGTTCACCAAGTGCCCCACAATCATACCCCTCTCTCTCTAATTTTCAACCTCTTCCTATCTACTTGTTCACTTGCCACTGCCTATAAACATGCCAGGGTCTCTCCTATCATTTAAAAAAAAAAACCCCTCTAACTTTGCCCCACTATCTCCTCAAGCTCTCAACCCGTATCTCCTCTCTCTCAGCCAAGCTAAAAGAACTGTCTACATCAGGGATGGGGAACCCGTGACCTTAAGGCTACATGTGGCCCTCTAGGTCCTCAGGTACTGCCCTTTGACCCAATCCAAACTTTACAGAACAAATCCTTTTACTAAGTCCTGTGAAGTTTGGATTCGGTCAAAGGGACATACTCAAGGTGTCTACCCCCGGTCTACATAGTTGCTTCTACTTCCTCTCGTCTTGTTCAGTTCTCAAACTCATGCAATATCGCTTCCAATGAAATCATCCTCCAAAGTTATTAATGATCCTTTTTGTTTTCATTTTAATTCTGAACTTAACAAATATCGAATACAATGGGCATTTGCATATATAGTAGATCAAAAAAAAAGCAAGGATTGTACATAAAACTACAGATCTCTTATGAAATATAACTTGTTTTTTCTTTTCACATACCCACATAAAATCAACCTATAGCTCTCAAAGTTCTCCTGCTTAACTTGTCTTTACTTTTTTCTACTTTTCTTCCCTTAAAAAATAAGATGCCTCAATGACCCTCTTTTCTGTATTCTTCTTTTGCTACCTTATTCTTTCCTTTTCCTACTACCTCCCCACCCCCAACCCTATCACCATTGGAAAAAGAAGTTAAAAACAAAACAACAACAAAGAAATTAAAAACGAACCCTTGTAATTAATACACAATCAAGCAAAACAGATTCTCACACTGGTTGTGTTCAAAAACATATGTCTTATTTCACGACTTGAGTTCACTTCTCTCAGACCTCTGGAACTGTGGTTGCATTGGTCAGAGTTTGAATCTTCCAAAGTTGTTTTTCTTTATGATACTGTTATTGTATGAAGTATTCTCCTGGTCCTGCTCATTTCACTCTGCAACAGTTCATATAGGTCTTCCCAAAGATCTCTTAATACCCAAAGCTCCATAGCACTTAACCCCACTGACCACCCTGTCCTCTTTTTTAAAAGTTTATCTATTTTATTCTGAACTTAAGAAATAAAACATATATTTCCATAACACAGTAGAACAACAAAAAAAGATGATGGTAACATGAAACTGCAAATCTATTACGTACAACTTACTATTCCTTTTAAATATAAAAAAGTTATCATGAAACTTTTTTTCCTTTTATTCTTCCCTCTCCCCCACCCGCAAGGATGGCTACCATTAGACACAAATATGTGTATGTGTGTATAATATATATGTACATGTGTGTATATACACATAACCATTCTATACATACTTTTATTTATCTGTTCTTTCTCTGGATACAGATGCTGTCTTCCTTCATACGTCCTTTGTTAATTTGGGTATTGATAATAGTAAAATGATTTAGTCCCTCAAAGTTGTCCTTAAAACATTAGTGTCATTACTGTATACAACATTCTCTTGGTTCTGTTCACTTCACTCTTCGTTATTTCGTGCAAGTCTATCCATGTTTTTCTAAGATCATAGAGCTCATCATTTCTTGTAGCACAGTAGTATTCCATCACTTACCACAACTTGTTCAGCCATTCCTTAACTGACAGGAATCCCCCAAACTTCCAGTTCTTTGCTGCCACAAAGAGAACTGCTGTAAATATTTGAGAACAGAGAGGTTCTCTTCCTTGAATGTTCTTTACTCCCTTGGTTTTTATGACACTACTGTTTGTTTCCTTTCCTCCCAGTCTAGAGGTTCTTTCTCAGTATCCTTGGTGGAAACACAGTCCATGGCCTTCCCCTGAGGACATCTCAAGGATCTGTCCCTGTGCTTCCCTCTTCTCTTCCCTCCCTAAACTCACCCTAGATCTCATCAGTTCCCATGGGTTCAATTAACATCTCTTTGCAGATGACTACCAAAGCTCAAGCTAGTCTCTTTCCTGAGCTCATTCCACATGCCAACTGCTTATTGAGCATTCCCAACTGCATATTCTATCTCAAATTCAACATATACAAAATGGAACTCATTAACTTTTCCCCAACTTCCTTATTTCTATCAAGGGCATGACTATGCTTCCAGTCACCCAGGTGAGGAAGCTCAGAGTCATCCTTAACTCCTCCCTTACCTTCACTTCCAACATCCAATCAGTTGCCAAATCTTATCAATCTTACCTGTACTGTACATATACTGATCTTCCCTTTTTTTCTACTTACATGCTAAGCCAAAACCAAACTATCTCTCCCTCCTATAAACTTTCATAGTACTTTGTAGTACCCTCCCCCCACCCCATGTACTATCTCACTCTTCCTTGTATTCTATTACCTTGTGGACATTCTTTTACTATCCCCTCCCCCACTGGACTTCAAACTCCTTGATAGCAACTTGTCTGTTTTATTCATCTTTGTATTCCCTATAGGTACTTAATAAATGCTAGCTAGGTTGAACTGAATTAGAATCACTCTAATTATGACAAGGCAAGAACATAAGTAAAAAGTGAAGCAAAAGAGATACTGTGGAAAATGTGAGCTGGGTGAACACTCTGTCTCAGTTTCTATTCTCTCTCTCTGTCTCTAGCAATAATGAAAGAAGGAGAGAGGGAGGAAAAAAGAGGGAAAGATAGAAAGATGGAGGAGGGAGAGGGAAGGTGGGAAAAGAGGAGGGGAGAAAGGGAGAGGAAAGAGAAGAAGAGGGACAGAAAAGGGAGGCGGGAGAGGGAGAAGGAAGAAGGAACAGGAAGGTGTTTGTTAATATAATTACTGAATTTAACTTTACATTCTTTGTTCCCTGTATTATTGAAAATTCTGCCCTACAAAAACCCCACTGACTAGTTAGATTTATATTGCCCTTCTTTAAAAAAAAAAAAACCTATAACTGACTCTTAAATGATTCAACAGATCAAAGGACTAGATTAAAAAAAAAAACCCTCTAACTTGGTATATGAAGATTAATGATCTCAAATGATAAGGAATATCAAATTGTACTATATATCTCCATATAAGCCAGTTTCCTAGCCTATCATTTCACAGATGCATGCTGTAGGGCACAAGGGCCTGGACAAGAGAAGTTTGTATTACTGAGTCATCTTCAGGTTACATTACTTGAAAAACCAAGTCAAAATAAGCCTTCCTGCTAATGTCACCTGGGCCATTGCTGCTGACTATCTAAGCCACTTCCATACAGTAATTTTTCAAACTGACAAAAGTCCATCCAATGTTATCTGCTGCCACCTCACTGAACACTTTCACTTCTTCTTCCCAATCTAAAATTGGGAGCATCCTACTAAGTCCCTTCCTACTTATTCTAATTCTCCTTCAGCAATCTTCTCCACATTTGTTTCAATTATCATCTAAAAGCAGTCTGTTCCAAGACCTCGTCTACAGCTCTAGAACTGAGTGTATAGTTTCCAATAGCCTAGTCAATTCAACACCTCCAACTATATATCCCCTAGGTACTAAAAACACCACAGAGGAACAGGGACAGGGAAATGGGATAGGGACAGGGAAAGAGATAGAGACAAGGATTAGGTTTATGATTTCACTGATATAAACCCTTAAAAACTTCTATCTCTTGCCATTCTCCGCGCCGCCTCCCCCCCCACCCCCCAACCTCCTTTGATCCTATTCTGGTAGCACAGAACAGAGCTACAGGAAATCACAAAACCATGCTGACTGAGCCCTCACTGCAACAAGGCAAGCATTCTATTCCTCCCAAATGAATTACTATTCCATTCTCCACAGCAGTTGTTTCAAACCTTGTTGTGGGAGCAGCTAGGTGACGCAGAGAGCACCGGTCCTGGACTCAAGAGGACCTAAGTTCAAATCCGGCCTCAGACACTTGACACACTAACTGTATGACCTTGGGCAAGTCACTTAACCTCCCCACAAAAAACCTTGTGTTTCCTAAAGCCCCCCTACATTCTTATCAGCCTAGAATTACCACCTCACACTTCACCAGAAAGTTAAAACCATTTACCAAGACCAAGACCATTTCACCCCTAGCCTCCCTTTCTTCCCCCTCATCTCACATCAGATATCTTCCCAACTAGCTCCTTTTCATGCCAGTTTCACATAAAGAGGTACCATAACAAACCCCTCTATGTGCATTCTTGAGATTATCTCCCCTCCAGCAGGCTGCCTCCACTAATATTCCCACTCTCTCCAATCCCTTCCTATCTACTGACCACTTCTCTACTGCCCATGCCCTACTCTACATGCCCATGTCTCTCCCATCCACAAAGAAACAAATGAAAAAAAAAAAAGATAAGATTCTTGATTCTTCCATCCCTGATAGCTACAGTGCTGTATCTCTCCTCTCCTTTGTGGCTAAACTTCTCTAAAAAGCAATCTATAGTCAGTGTTCGCACTTCCTCACCTCTTCCTCTTTTCTAAATCTTTTGTAATCTGGTTTCCAACCATGATATGAAAAGGCAGTTTTCAAAAGATGAATTCAAAGCTATACATGGTCACATGAAAAATCTAAATCACTACTGAGTAGAGAAATGCAAATTAAAACAATTCTGAGACACTACTTCACACCTATCGGATTGGCTAACATGACAGAAAAGGAAAATGACCAATGTTGAAAGGAATGTGGAAAAATTGGGACACTAATTCAATGTTGGTGGAGTCATGAACTGGTCCAACCATTATGCAGAACAATTTGGAGCTATGCCCAAAGGGCCATAAAGTCCTGCATACTCTTTGGCCCAAAAATACCACTACTAGGTCTGTATCTGAAAGAAATCAAAGAAAAAGGATGTGGACCTTTATGTACAAAAATATGTATAGCAGCTCTTTTTGTGGTGGCAAAGAACTGGAAATTGAAGGAAAGCCCATCAATTGGGGATTGGTTGAATGAGTTGTGGCCTATGATTTGTGATGGAATACTATTGTGCTGAACGGATGCTAAGACAAGTGAGCACAACCAAAAGAACATTTTATACAGTAATGGCAATATTGTAACTACGATGAACAGCAATATTGTAACTATTACTTCTTTAAATTTTATTTATTTATTTTTAGTTTTCAACATTCAGTTCCACAAGCTTTTGAGTTTTAAATTTTCTCTGCCTCCCTCTCCCTACCCTAAGACAGCATGAAATCTGATATAGGCTCTACATATACATTCGTATTAAACATATTTTCACATTAGTCATGTTGTAAAGAAGAATTAGAACCAATGGGATGAACCACGAGAAAGAAGAAAGCAAACAAAAAGAAAAAAAGAGAGCAAATACTATGCTTCAATCTGTATTCAAACTCCACAGTTCTTTCTCTGGATATGGTAACTACTACTTTTGAGAGTTCAAACATCCTCACAATCACCCATGGTCATTTGCCCAGGTAAGTATCTGATGCTTTACTTGAACTCACATCTTGAACATATTAGTAGTTATTATTATATCATTATTAGTTATTAGTATTTCTTCCTTACCAGACTTCCTCTCTTAAGCCTCAGCTCTTCATCCTGAACCCTCAGTCCAGCCCTGGAATTCACACACTGGAAGTACCCTCCCCCCAAGCTGCCTTTCCCTCTCATCAGACGGCTCTTCCTAGAATCCCCATTTAAGGAGAGGATCCTGGCCAACCATGTCTCATTTCTCTCCAGCTGTACTCTGAACTTTACCTACCAAGCCTCCACAGTGAGTACCCCCACTTTTCAGCTTCCTTTTATATGCTGAGCTCCTTCAGGACAGGGACTGTCTCTCTAGTCGTATCCCCAGCTCTCAGCACAATGCCTGTTACGATTCTAAGTGTATAACCAATGCTTTTGGACTATATGCAGTCTACCATCCAGCTCTACTGCTTGGCCTACTAAATATACATGGTCCTCAACCATGTAATTCCATGTTCTACGTCAGAGCTTCTCCATGTTTCTGGACTGGCTGTTTCTGGCACCTGAAATGTTCTGCCTCCTCATCTCCACCTCACACAGGAGGCCTTTCCCTGTCCTCACAGCTGTTAATGCCTTCCCCTTTTGGATTATCTTCATCTACTCTGTAGGTAACATGGGTATACCTAGTTATTTACATGTTGTCTCTCATCAGAACACATACTCGTTGAGGGCAGAGACTGACTTGCTGGCCTTTCTTTGTATCCCCAGCAAACAGCACAATGCCTGGCACATAATGAGCAGTAAACCTTTTGATCTATCCATCCCACTACTGAGAATATACTTCCAACAAGGTTAATGACAGAAAAAATGTAACACAATATTCATAGCAACACACTTTTTGGTAGCAAAATACTGGAAATAGAGTAGCTGCCCATTAAAGAAGGAATAATAAACAAACTGTGGTATAGGAATGTAATGGAATATTACTGTGGATTAAGAAAGAATGAATATGAGGAATTCTAAGACACATAGTTGTGTAGGGTTTTGACCAAATGAATCAAGTGATTTTTTTTTTTTTGCTAAGCTCTCCACTTAAGTAAGGAAAGCCAAGAGAACTCAATACAACAGTGTCAACCAAAGCACCATCACTCAAAAGGCAGCTAGGCTCAGTTCCTGGGTTCCTGAGAACCGAGAATCAAACCAAGTGCCATCCTCTAGGGTAGAGGTGGAGAGGTGGGAAGCTAAGGGCCCCAAAGGCTTTACATCCACTATGTTGTCAGTCAGTTTTCTTTGTAACACCAGAGGGTTCCACTGGAGGGAGAAGGGAGGTATCAAGAAATGACTATAACATTTGAAAAAAAAAAGTCCTGCCCCAAAACACTGGGGGGATTCTTCCTCTAAAACTGCTTTCTGAGCCAGCTGGTGAACTACAAAGAAAATGTGCCTTTATTACAGTCCCATTTCCAAAAAGAACGCCACTTAACTGGAGAGCTCCAAATGACTTTTGGAAGTTTCCAAAGTCCAATCCTCCCTCAAAGGAGAAAAACTTTCCATTGGGCAGATCATATTTTAAAATATGCTATATACTCTTACAGCAATTCTGAAAGAAGTTTCAGGCAATCTCTGTCATGGATTATTGCACCTAAGAAACAAATAGGAAGAATACAAAGAAATGTGGGAAGACTTAAGTGAAGTTTCTGTACCCTGTATGTTCAAGGCACTTAAAAAACAATGCTTAATAATTAAATTGAACCGAAATGATGCAGAGCAAGGAAAGCAGATATGAGAAAACAACATATGAAGTGACAGCTGGTGAATACGTTAACTGGCAAAAACAAAAACAAAACCACACACACCTCAGATTAAATACAATGGACTGGGTTGGCATTATGGTATAAACCTGAAGGACAGGGCAAATTATAAAAATGGCATTTATAAAATTTGATTTCTCAAATCGAAGTCACCTTTTTATTATTTTTGCTTTACTATTTTGGGAGGATATACTTTCATCATTTTTAATGTCTGTTTGCTCTGATAAAACTAAATTTATGAATATACAATTTTAACTGTTTTCAGTGGAAACCTCATTAAAATAAGGATATAGATTGCCAAGGGGGCTGAAAGCAAAACATTCAACTTGCCTCTGACTTGAGATATCTGCAACCACGAATGAAATATGAAATATTTCATTGGGCACTCAAGTTATTTCCACCCTGGTCCCTGATTCAGAATCCTAGTCCTGACTTTGCAGCTGCAAATCTGGATGGGGCAGAAGCAGCCAGGGCACATTCCTAAGAAAACTGGCTCCAAGCCAGAAAAAGTTGGTCTGAGTTCCAGTCCTGTTGCCTCTACAGCAAGCCTCTTGACTTCTCAGTTCTCCAGGCTCACTGGCAATATTACAGGCAGTTTCCTCTATCAAAGGAACTGGAGGGCCAAATCCCCTATTCCCAACCTGCCTGACGGTACTACAAATTTAACTTGTCTCCACCCCCCAAAAACAGTTCCTCTTTCTGACAGACTTAGACTCTGCCCAAATGTCCTCCCTCCAGTCCAACTGGATTACACATCTGGTAAATTTCCAACTTTGTTCCATCTGACAACCTCCACAACCTCTTTCTATTCCCTTCTCTTCACTCACGACGACAGCTCTGGTCCAGGTCCTCATCACCTTTCCCCTAGACCACTCACACAGCCTCCTGATAGGTCTCTCTGTCACGCTAAGCCTTTCTTCACGTAGCTGAGCTGCCAAAATAATCTTCCTACTGAACGGGTCTAACCACATCATTTTAGTGCCCCCCCGCCCAATCTTCAGTGGTTCCCAAGTACTGATAGGATAAAATACAAGCTCTTCTAAATGAGGTCCCAACTCAAGCTGCCAGGCTCTTTACACAGGAGCCTTTCCTAACTCTCCAACAGCAATGATCAGGCATTTCGGGAATTTTTCAGTTTAGCCAAACTGACCTTCTGGCCGTTCCTGACACATTCATCTTCCATCTCTGTACTTCTGCCTGAAGTACACTTGGCTCCTCATTAGCTTCCTTTAAAACTCAGCCCAGTCATCACCTTCTTCAGGAAGCCTCAGCTCTTAATGAACTACCTTGTATTTGCACTTATTTTGTATACACTTACGTGTACCTTGTGTTGTCCTCCCCATCCCCGATAGAACATACGCCTCTTGAGGTCAGGGACTGTTTTATTTTTTTCTTTGCATTCACTGTGTCTAGTGGGGTGCCTGGCACATAATAAGGTCTTAATAAATGCCTGCTGATTGATCACTTGCCCCTCCTCCAAAAGACCATACATGTTGCTCCCTGGAACCTTTTGCCCCTGATAAGTCCAACATTTTCAAAACCCTACTTTACAAAAAATTTACCCGTTCCTCAAGACCCAACTCAGGTGCCAGCTCATCCATGAAGACCTTCCTAATTCTTAACAACTCCAAGTTATCTACCCTTCCTTGCTTTTTTCATAGCATTTTAAAACAATTTTTTATCTCTGCTTTCAATTGCATTTTATAACTAGTCAATCTGACAGCTCTTGAAATGGCTCTTGACCTCTTTGATTCTTTTCATCAGCCTGAATGATCTCTTCTTCCTCAGCTTCTATGACATTACTTTTTCACAGCTCTCTTCCTACCTATCTAACCTCTAACTCTCATTTGCTTGCTATTAGTCATATCTTACCCTCTTAGTGTGTGGCTCTGTTCTGGGACCTCTTCTTTCTCTATACTCTCTCTCTAGTTGATGAAAGAATCACAGAAGCTGCTCTTGGATAAATGAACCACGGTTGGTGATCTCTGAAAGATTATGGAGATTAGGAGACTAGAAAGGGATAAATATACTCATTTTCAAAGAGGAAAGAAAAGTCTTTAAACCATAAGACTATAAGCCTGACTTTAATTTCTAGAAAAAATCTAGAACATATTATTATAAGGATAGTCACAACGAACATCCAACAAAGGAAGCAGTGATTACAAAAAGCCAACATGGCTTCAACTATGTAAATGGAAAGAATGACACCCCCCAAAAATCAAAAGTAAATGTAACAAAATTATAAAGCTCAGACAGAACTTAGAGCGAAGAAACCATGGAGGTGACAAGTCCATAGGTGTTATAAATTGCTCGTCTTCAGATTTTTTTCATTGGTTTTTCCTCCTCTCCAAAAAATACAATTTGTTATATGGGATAGCTCTCTGGGAGCAGAGAAGGGAAGAATATATTAGATACTATGGTGATGTAAGAAACAGAAAATATCAATAAAAAATGTCTTTTTTAAAAAACTTAAGATCTGAGAAGTGGTTTTGTCACATTTTGTAGGTTTTAAGATAGGAAAAAAGGGGGGCAGAGAAGAAGGAACACAATGGGAAAGAAATAAGGGAGAGATATTTTTCTTATAATTGTGGTGCTCTAAGAGAAGAATATATACAGCACCTTCCTACCCTGAAATTCTGTGAAAAGTCCTAAGCTTTCTGGGCCTCTGTCCTCCCCATATGTAAACTAGGGAATAACCTGCCTATGCCAACTTGAAGGAGTTATAAAGATCAAATGAAGGAATATAGAATTCTTTAGTGAAATATCAGGTAGAAATATCTAATCTTAATTTTTAACCTTAAGTATCCCCAGTGCTTAGCATAGTACCTAGCATATAGTAAGAGCTTTAAAAAATGTCTGCTGACTATCGAAAAGAGAAAGATTACTGGCAATAATGTTTTAAATTTTTGAAGTAATAAAGGTAAATTAAGAAATCAACAACATAAAGAAGCTTGAAATAGATCTCTTGAGTGCTCAAAAATCTTTACTAGTGTGGGGAATTAGTTTAAAAATAAAGCAGTTTTCTAATGATAATGATACATTTTAGAAAATAATATCACTGCTCACTCAATGTGTGTCCATTTTGCTGATTCAGCTCTGTAGCAACTGATAATACGTAATGTGAAAGCTTCCTATTTTTCCTACTTCCTGTTTATACATAAAGAGTTCCGCTAAACTATCTAATGAATCAAAAGGAGTGTCCTCTAGTTCATATTCAAGTTGTGTGTTTCAGTGTCAACACTCATGTGCTTACTGCTCCATTAATATGTGACTCAGCATTGCCTCACGGAGTTTGCTCATCAGACTCTTTGTAAAGGGCACAGGCAGTAGCGCCAAGAGTTCTGGGTGTGTCCCGCTTTCGATATCTGCATTCACATGGTGTTTGTTATACTCGGTACAGCAATGCAGCAGACATTTTTAAAGGAAATGTTCCTCGAATTTTAAAATTCTTCTATTGAGAGCAGGGAAGAGAAGGAGGATGGCTGCCAAGGGACCTTAGTAGCTTCAGCTCATCCTTTCAGTATGCTTTCTTCCCACTGAACTGGTGAGAGTGTAGAAATGATAGTCAAGAAAGGATTGGAAAAGTGGATACTGCTTCATACTGTCTGAGTCATCTGTGGCCTTTAGTTGCTGAACATATTTAATAGGCAAGGCTGAAAATTCTTTTAAGAGACCGTGATTATGACCTTCTCAGAAGTTGCATAGGCCAGAGCTTAAGCATATAGAAATAATGAGGCCAAACAAGTTACATATACAGCTGACCAGACACAAAGTACGTGGTCCTTTATTATTCGAAGAAGCAGGCCCGCCTGACCCCTATGTACCACCTCTCAGAGGCACTGGCATCGATAACCTGAAGGAAGGTTTCACCTTCCATTCAAAGAACCCCCACCCCCTGAGGTTCCCTCTTCTCCTTTCTGTCACTATCATTTCACAGTGAGGTTGGTATACATTCAGGGCTCCCATATTTAATCACATAATACATAATAACCTATTACTCAAAATGCTACTATATTATATTATGTTATATACATACAGTTCACATTCAACATGTTTGAAACTGAACTAAGCATTTTCCTCCCTAAACTTGTCTCCACTGCCCTCCCCCCAAATTCCTTCTTTCTGTAAATGCTCCCACCGTCCACCCAGGCTTGTAACCCTGAAACCATCTTTGACTCCTCCCCCCTTCCTCACACCATCAATCCCCACAAATAACAGCTGCCCAATCCTGCCATTTCAGCCTCTGAAGTTTCTCACACCTGGCTGATCTTTCTTCTTCCTGCAATGACTGTCTATTAGGCCCTTATCTCTATTAACAATTCCAAACCTTCCAGCATTGAGTATATCCCTTCCCACATCTATCTTGCACACTGTACCTAGGCAACCCTCCTAATCCTCCCACCATTATGTCACTCATCAATTCAAAACTCTTCAGTGGTTCACTGCTGCCTACTAAAGAAAATTTAACTTCTGATTTCACCGTTCAAGGTCTTATAGTTTGCCTTCAACCTACCTGTTAGCTTTATCTCCAGCTAATTCCTTTCCTGAGCCTTCCCCCATGTGTCCTTCGCTCATGGAGTCCCTCTCCCATCCCAATTTGTCCCTTGACATTCCTCTAGTCCTTCAAGATAGCAGTACCTTCTCTAAAAACTACTTTCTCTTACCTCTCCAGATGAAAGCGACTTCTCACTCCTCAAATATCCCATAAGGATATGCCTAGAAACCTTTCTTGCATTATTTTTTTGTCCTACCCCTCACCCTCACCTTTTCTCCTTGATAAGTGTCTATATGTCATTCATCTTTGTATCTCTTGTGACTAATACAGGACACTGCATATATAGTATGCATTCATTTTGAGTTGAATGGAATCTGTTAAAATACCTGTGAGCAGTGTTTTCCTTGGAGCTAGAGAGGATAAATAAAAAAATCACTTGGCTTAACTAACTACTCAAAATCTACCACTCAGTAATATCAATTCATACTTTCCCCACATAAATTATCAATTAGATTATCTATGTACCACACAATGCTGATGCAATCCAAAGGGGGGGGGGAGAACCACCACAGAGATGAATAAAAGAAAAAAAGATTCAGTCCTTGACCTCAAGGAGCTCATAATATATTAAGAAAGATAAGATATGCACTCAAAGTTTAATTGAACAAACGTTTATTAAGCAGTTACTATACACGCATACAACACTGACAGCCTTCAACTGTTCCAAACATTCTTCTCAAGTGTCATCCCTCTTCTACCCCAGAGGATACCTCATTGGCCTACTCAACTGAGAAAAATGAGCACACAAATGATGAGTTCTCTCTCATTCTTTCTTTCACATGCCAGAATCCCTCTACATTCTACCCATTCTCTTCTTTGCATTAGTTCCTAGAGAAGATGAAGTGGCCCTTCTTGCCAAGGCAACCCTACCCCCTCCATTTGTGTCCTTGATCACAGATCAACAGTTCCCCCATTCTGAACCTGCCTACTGGCTCCTTTTCACTTTCCAATCCCCTCAATAAATATCATCAGGTCTCTCTCCTTTACCAAAAACATCCCTTAACCCTGCCAGTCCCTCAAATCAATCTCTCCTCCCTTTTACTGAAGAACTCCTAGAAAGAAGCCACTATACTCTCTGTCTCCACTTTATCACCGCCATTGCAATCTTGCTTCTGATCACACACTCTGCTATTGGAAACTGGCCTCTCAAATATTAACAAGAATTTCTTTTAACTACTTAATGTGATAGCTTTTCCTTAGCCCTACTTGATCTGGGCCTATTTCATTTTTGTTTATACCCACATCGCCACGCGAAATACTGTGGACATGACACATGCTTAATAAATCTTTGCTGAACTGAACTGGTGGAGATGGAAAGCTGAAAGACATCAACACAACCATTGTTATTGTGTGCCAGGCACTGTGCTAAGCATTAGAGATACAAAAAGAGGCAAAAGACAGTCCTGCCCTCTAGAAGCTTACAATCTAATGGGGGAGAGACATGTAAACAAATATATACGAAGCAAGCTATGTAAAAGATAAATAGGAAATAATTAAGGTTTCCGTGGGATTTTAGATGGGACAGAAAGGAACGTGGGGAGGTGGGGGAGGGCGCTGTACCAGTAGTTGGAGTAAAGGAGGGAAAGCATTCCAGGCATGGGGGACAGCCAGAGAAAACACCAGGAACCAAGATATGCAGTGTTTTATTCACTCTATCAAATACAGATTGCTGCTTGTCTAAATTTAAAAAAAAAAAAAGATTAATTGGCAAGTTTTTAAAACACAATTTTCTTTCTTTCAGGTACAGAAGCCCTTTCCTTTTCTATAAAATGCACTGTAGAACTCTTCCAAAACTATACTGTACCAAAGTTTATAGGATCACATATATTTTTTAAATTATTGTTCTTTGTATATTGAAATGTTTGTTGATGATTAAGTTAATAATAAAATGGAAAACTAAAATCATATTGTATCTTTAATAGGTAAAGAAACATCCTAATTAAAGGTCTAACTCAGTGATCCTAATGTAATGAATTATTCAACTCTTCTGAACTCTGAAATGACAATGTTACACTTAACTCTATGGGACAGACAGCAATACCATAGGTATTGGAAATTTCCAGTCACAGAACTGGAAGTACCTTTAGCCTAAGCACCAGGAAGTATGTTCAAGCAAAGGACTGATAACCACTTATATAACTGATGATATGGGGAACCCATCATTAGCACTGATTCTGGTGTGTCACCCTGTCTCCCGAAGATTCTCCTCCCTGTCTCCCTGATCTTTCTCCATTTAAGGATGGCATGTAAGGGAATTTTCTTCATCATTTCCCATCCCAGCAACTTTCCTGGACTTCTATCATCTCCAAAAATTCTTCGTTATGCAAAATGGAATCAACTCCAAAACTCTTCCTGCCTCAGGGAAGGCCTTCATCATCAGTTTCTTTCTATGTGTGGTCTAGCCCACTGGAAGGTGAGTTCCTCAAGGGCAAGTACTGTCTCAGGTCTTTCTTTCGCTCTCCAGTGCTGAGCACAATGTCTTGATACATAGTAGGTAATTCATAAATATATTTAATGACTGATCAATTCTACCACCTTCATGATTAGCATTAACCATTATTAGTAATAATAACAACTGATTTGCCCATAGGCTGTCCCCATAACCCTCTGAAATAACAGGCACCAATGGAATTCTATCATATACACACAACTTACTAAATTCAACCATATTTGCTAGGGGAAAAAAAGAGAAAGAAAATAATAATTTAACCAGTATGGCACCAA
Source organism: Phalanger gymnotis (assembly GCA_028646595.1). Lineage (NCBI taxonomy): Eukaryota > Metazoa > Chordata > Mammalia > Diprotodontia > Phalangeridae > Phalanger > Phalanger gymnotis. Next base: position 31,669,827 of record CM053627.1, read on the forward strand.
TCTCCATTCTACTCAATGAGCTTACGCCCTGGAGTGAACAGGGGATAAGGGGAATCTGTGGTTTCTTCAGCTGGTTTTAGTTCCTGCTTGCCTCTCAGAGTATGTGTGAGCATCTTCCCCACTGAGTGATTCTAAAATTTTCTCTTTGACATAACAAGACACAGTTTGTTCATTCTGCTAAGATGGAGCTTATGAAAAAGGAAACTTAATGGTCCTTTCTAGAATTCCGGGTCATGTTGACGGCCTGGCTCTTCATCATTTTCTCTGACTTCCTTATATCATTTCTTGCCTCATGATGAAAAAAATCATATAGTGGTGTGATCACTATCTAATATAAAGTATTTATCTTTCCCTAATCATCCAAGTTTTTAAGTCTTTTTCTTCTATTTAAGTAAAAATCCCTAGTGCTTATCTCTCTCCAAATCAACAACTTCGCTGGGGGTTTGACAAATAAAACTTACATCTAATGTTTCCATAGTAACCATCTCTGACCCATCTGCTCTCTGATATTGACTGCTTCCTTTTAAAAATACCCTTCAAGCTCTAAAAGTTTAAAAGGATTGCACTGTATTTTACAGGTGATTTTGATTGACTTTTTAATTTGACTATTTGACTATACAGGATTTTTTCCTAACAGAATGACTTTGAAACCTGACCACCATTTCAACTCCCATGAAACATAAGGATAATTATACCTATTTTCCAAACTAAAGCCCAGAAACACCTTCCTACCTGTTTAACTCACATGGTCACACAGCTAAAACTCAAATTCAACTCTCCTGACTCCAAAGCTAGCTGGGGCTTTTCACTATTCATAGCTACCTCATAAAGTAAAAGGGCTCTCTGCTTAAATATTTACAAACTGAAAGTTCCAATAGAGGTAGAAAGTATCATTCCTCCCCCCATAGTAATAGTAATAAAAAAAGGCTCTTTCCTTTTTTGTTGGCTTTTTGTTAAAAACTGGTCACTCAAACGCAAAAATAATTTCAAATTTGATGCCTTTGAATTGATCTGATGTTCTTGCTTTCCGACAAGCTTCTTTACTTTGGTTATTTGGACTTTTAAAAATAACCACTGAAGAAAAATATACCTTTTATGGTCACAACATCTCCCAAATTAGCATGGCTAAATCTTGTCCCAAACCTGCATTTTTAGCTCTCTAGGATTTAGAATCATAGAGAAAAAAATTTTTTTTAAACTAGAAAGGTCTAACAGACGAGATTATAATCAAATCTCATTTTCAAGATGAAGAAACAGAAGCTCCAAGAAATGACCTCAAACAGTGTTTGGTGAAACAGGGCAATAATCCCAGTCTGTTACCCCTAGAGTCTAGGACTCTTTCCTTTACCTTTGTGCTTAATGCCACTTCTGGAACCAAATGAAATGCAGGGATTAAACTGTGAGAGGGTCCAAAAAAATAAGGCCCTACTCAAAACAGTGCCCAAAGTTCTCACCATTCACTTAGTCAGTAATGACATAGTTCTCTATTTTGTTTCTATGATTTAATAATCTTTTACCTTGTAGAATCTGATATTTCATTCATTCAACCAACATACATTACGCTACTGGCAAAACCTTAGCTCCCCAGAGGACCCTAAGGAAATACAATGAGATGGCTTTCTGGCCATCAACCCAATTTCCTTACAACCTGGTAAGAGTTGCTTTGTGTGATATATGAGTAGAAGTAGGAAATTGCTAGCCACCCGGAGCCTGGACAATTACAGCAGCCTTCTGGGGAGGTCCTCCTGCCTCAAGTCTTTCCCCACAGCAGTCTAGCTTCTACTCAACTCTCAAATTAATCTTCCTAAAGGGCAGCTTTGTCCATATTCACCCCTTTATTCAATAAACTCCACTGGCTCCCCATTATCTCTCTAGGATTAAATATTAAATCATATTTGTTGTTCAAAGCCCTTCATAATCTGGTCATAATTTGGTCTCCTCTTGCTTTTCTGGTCTTCCTTAGCAACCTTCTTGTACTCTGCGAGCCAGTGACACTAACCTCCTGGCTGTCACTTAAACAAAACATTTATTTCGTCTCCCAACTCCAGGCATTTTCGCTGGCTACTAGCCAGTCGATACATTTATTAAACGTTTGTCTACTACATGCCAGACACTGTGCTAAGGGCTAAGGATACAAAGAAAGGCAAAAAAAACCAGTCCCTATTCTCAAGGACCTTACAGTCTAATGGGGGAGATAACATGCAAATAAAAACAACTATGTACAAACAAAATATACACAGGATAAATTGGAGATAATGAATACAGGGATGGCACAAACGCCAAAGTAGATCCAGAAAGGCTTCTGATAGAAAGTAGGATATCCCAGTGCCTGGAATTCTCTCCCTCCTCATCTCAATTCCTGGCCTCCCTTAGCTTCCTTCAAGTCTCAGCTAAAATTATATCTTCTATAAGAAGTCTTTTACAATCCCTCTTAATGAAAGGAGAGCTAATCTGGCAACAAATATAGGAAAGACTGAAGCAGACAAAACACCAAAGACCCCAGTTAGTATGGTTTTTTTTTTTTCCCCTTCAGTGACTTCCAAATGACTACTGGCTGGGATGTATTGGTGTTCAAGGAAGACCAGCACCTCTGGTTGGAAGGCTTGCCAAGACCTGGAAAGGGCTACTTATCCACCTGATACTCACCACTCACTGTGGCTCCATGAAGCTGTAGCATGCCCAGTAGCCACAACCCAGTAAAATCTTATTAGTAGATGGGCCAAACTGAGTTAAGGGTAACCAACAGGCCTCAAATCTGTTGGTGAGTTAGGGGATATCTACGCTAAGCACGTGAAGTCTTCCTTGGTGGAAGGGGCAGTTGAGAACAATTTGTTCCAAAGGCCATGAAGGTAGCTGTAGTGTTTAAAGCTTGGTCAGACAATGAAGACGCCAAGGTCATCCACTTAATCCCAGCCTATCTCCAGATGTTCTGACTTTTGTCTTGCTACTGGACTTAAACGATTCTGGAAGAGAGAATAAGGCTGACCACTTTACACTATTCTGCCTCACTTAAATCCAATTCATGCAAAAGTAAAGATATCATCCTCTTCAAAAACAAAGGACAAACAACAATTAACTACTGGCTAAAATACCAACTCTGCAGCATTAGCCTCCACAATTGAGCTCCCACTCACCTGGCCAGCCTTATTTCATACTACTTCTCTTCACATACTCAAAGGTTCCAACAAGCTAGATGCTATTAGTTTAAATTGTATATTCTCATAGGTGGTAGGTGGTCCTCCCCACGTGGAACACACTTGCTCATCACCTCTTCCTGTCAAAATCCTTCTCTTCAAAGCCTAAATCAAGAGGAACCTCTTCATGTAATGGAACACTACTGCGTTATAAGAAATGATGACAGGCAGATTTCAGAAAAACCTGGAAAGACTTACATGAACTGGTGCTGAGTGAAGTGAGTAGAACCAGGAGAACAATGCACACAGGGACAGCAACACTATGCAATGACCAACTTCGAAAGACCTAGCCCTTCTCAGCAATACAATGATCTAAGACAATTCCAAAAGACCCATGATGGAAAATGCTATCTACATCCAGAGAAAGAACTATGGAGTCTGAATGCAGATCAAAGCATACTATTTTCTCTTTTGTTTTATTTTTTCTTTCTCCTGGTTTTTCCCTTTTGTTCTGATTCTTCTTTCACAACATGACTAATATGGAAATATGTTTAACATGATTGCACATGTATTACCTTAAAAAAAAAAAAGGAACCTCCTCCATTAAGGTTTCCTTGATCTCTTCACCCTTATCTAATGAGTGTAATCACTAATATCTGGCCCTTTTTAAAATTTCCTATAATACTTCATCTGGCTCTCTCTTCTCCTTTAGTTTTACTGGGCTCTCATAGTCTGCATCATTTGTGCATAAATTGTATCACTCTATTAAACTGTAAATTCTCCACAGAAGAGATTGTATTGTTATTCAATTTGTTTAACACTGAGTTGCAAATAAATGATGATTAATAAATACCTATGGAAGGAATTAAAGAAATTATTGACTGGCTATGACAGTATTGTAATAAAAAGAAGGAATCAAATATGACTTCTAGAGGGAAATGTCACAGAATCATATAACATCAGGGTTGGAAGGAACCTCGATGGCCATCTAGTCTAATTGCACCAGAAAAAGGTTCCCAAGTATAACTTTGTACAACGTTGCCAGTTTTAAGTCTATAATCCCATAACTTGTTCTACTAGATTTCAAAATGGAAAATTTCAAAATAATAGTTACCAAAACTATCTGGTTCTTTCACTCAATGGATATTTATTTAGCACCTGCTATATGCCATACATCATATAAAGACTGGAAAAAAATCAGTCCTGGCCCTCAGGTAAGTTTATGTTCTACTGTGGGAGAAATAGATGGGGTGGGGAGATGATCAGCATAGGTTTCATGAAATAGCTGGCACTTCAGCTGAGTCTTGAAAGAAGCTATGGATTCAGAGGGAGTACATTCCAGGCACAATATAGTAGATGAAAAATAAATCAATGTAGAGTAGATCATTCAAAAACAGGACCAAATGCAAAAACAAACAAACAGATTTGTATTACAAAAGAGATCCAGTATTATAAAACACTGAGGAATGGAACACATTGTTTAATTTTATAAATAGCACTGACCAAAAATAGGAGCCTCATATCATATACTACAATTAAGTCCAAGTAGCTGAATAATCTGTAATTTTTCACTGAAGCTACACTCTCAGTGCTGAAGGAGAAAAATTGTATTTTCTTCCTGTCTCATGTACTACTTTGAATACTGCAGTACTGAAGAGTGGGTACCTAATAATAAAGGTTTATTTAATTAAATGTCTCTAATCCAGTGAGACCTTCCCTCCCTCTATACCCTCTGTAGTTTTCCTATATTTGAGCATTCCAAGAAGTTCAGGAACATCCTTTCTTATAAATACATGCCACCTGCAATATCACAGAGCTGTTTTATTCTAGTGGATGTCTAAAAATCCTCTAAAAGATTTCATAAGTCCCTAATTCTCCAAACTACCTATCTCAGAAATACAAAGGCACAGGCATGTACAACTGATCCAAAGAAAGGTTAACTAAATGGCTTAACTAGCATGAAGTATAATCTCAAATGTCCCTATCTGAACTCACCTGATTTTTGTGTGTGTGTGTAAGTAGGTAAGAGTCTACATTTAATACATAAGAATAAAGTTTTAATCACTGTACATGCGAATTGCTTAGATATTTTATTTGTTGTATAAAACTAATCATAATTAAATCTCTATAGCAACATTCTGTAGATTTATTAAACCACAAAGACACAAACCTACTTATTAAATTCAAACAGCACCTTTATCTTTTACATTTAACTTTATCGTAATACATTTTGACAAAACTCATTTGCTTGAAGGCCACAAATATGTATATTTTAAACTAATAAGGTAGGTTACAAGATGAACTTTCTTTGAAAACATCACTGAAAAAGTTCCTAATTAGTAATATATTCAATCACCTCTCCACCAAAAGAAGATTAAAGGAAGAAAATACCAACTTTGAACAGCTGAAGAAGGCATGATTTCAATGGAAAATCACTGACATATTTATAATTTTTATAAATTATATATATACATATATATATACAAATTATAGTAAGACATTTATAATAGTTTATGTTCTAACGTGACCAGATAACTACTGGTTAAAAAAAAAACACTCAAGAAAACAGCTTAACTATCCAATTAAATTGGTTTCGTTCCATATAGTAAGTACCACTCATTCCATATAGTAACTACCACAATCAATGTGTATATCAAAACAACCATAATGTAAGCAGTCTTTCAGATATTTACTGAACAACTACTCTACACAGGCAACTGTGCTAGGTGTTGAGGGAGGGGACCTTGAGTGAGGCAGAGAATATTTCAAATAGAATCCCCACCTTTATGGAGTTTACAAGCTAATGTAAGAGCTCAGTCTCTACCTCTGCTATCCCAAACATGATGTTTAATACTGAGCAGCAAGTATACCTGCTCAGGAGAAAAAAGTTAAATCTTCATCAGTCAGTAACAGATTACTGCATAAATAGCTTCCAAAGTAATTACAAAGCAGACAAGAAAATTAGGTTTTCAGAAAAGAGAGATTTCCTATCTTGTTGGTATTTACTGGAACAAAAGAAAATTTATCCCACAGCAGTATGTCCAACTTGACTGCTCAATACCACAAGACATGCTATCTCATATTAAGACTTTATCTTTAAATACAAAGACCAAAAGAGAAATAATCAAAACCAAGTAAACTACCATAGGAGAATTTAAAAGTAACTGAATCCAGATTAAATTTGCTTAGTCTTCTAAATTATTACTTGCATTTTTAAAAAATGATAAATAAATTATATTAAAAATTTGGACCAATTTATTTAATAAGACCAAAATGAACTTCATCTTCTAACAAGACCACAAAACATCTGTGGTTTGATAATACAACTCACTAATTTGGGAGGAAAAGCAATCTTGTAAATAAAAACTGATTATACAGAATCAGTAAATGCAATCTTCAAAGAAAGAATAAGCTTTTCACTTTTCACTAAAATAATTCAAGAAAGCTGATACTATGAAACAGAAGTTCTTAGTCTAAGGTTCATGAATTTCTTTTCTTTTGTATTTTGATAATCATATTTCAGTAATTTATTTCCTTTGTAATTCTATTTCATTTAATTTATACATTTAAAAAACTGATTCTGAGAAAGGCTTCACCAGATTCCTAAAAGGATCCATGCCACCAGTTAAAGATGTCTACTATAAAAGATCCTGTATGAACAAAGCTAGAAAGAACTGAAGAAGTTGTCCTTCTTTCTCATAAAAAAAACTGAGTACAGCCTTGTAATATTACATGAATACCTTGATATAAAATAATGGGCAATATATAAACCTTTGGGCAAACTTTGATTTTCTTTCTATTTGTACTATAACTCTTTCATCATTATTTGTTGCTCATTCATTTCAGTCTGACTTTTCATGACCCCATTTGGGGTTTTCTTAGCAGAGATGTTGGAGTGGGCTGACATCACCTTCTCCAGGTCATTTTACAGATGAGGAAACCGAGGCAAACAGAATTAAGTGACTTGCCCAGAGTCACACAGCTAGTAAGTGTCTGAGGTCAGCTTTGAACTCAGAAACATAAGTCTTTCTGACTCCAGGCCTGGCACTCCATTCCCTGTGCTATCTAGCTGCCAACCATTATTTAGGGAGTTTTTAATTCAGTATTTGTGTTGGGACCCATTTTGGCACTTGACTATGAAGTAAAACCTCATTTATCCAGCAATGTCAGAAACGTCTATATCACACAAATTAACTCGCCAAGTGCGTATCCATGTAAGCACTAAAAGTTCTTTTATTATAATTCTCCTAACTGGAAAGCTCTCTAATTTCACGCATTGCTTCTTGGTACTCTGGATCATCATTACAAGTATCAAGAAGGTATTAAGCTAAGTGACTTCAACACACCAGACCTCATTTTCCTCAAAGGACAAAGGTGGGCTAGTTGATTCACGAAACATCATAATGAAGTAGAAAAGTTACAGAATCTCAAGTTAGAGATGTTTGGTTCAAATAAAGCTTTGCTAATTATTACTACTTTGTGTGACTTTGGAGAAGTCATTCTTCTCTGGATCTCAGTTTTTTTATGTATAAAATTAGGGAGTTGGGCTAGATCTAGATTTAGGAACTGAGAAAGGATCTGAAGGATGGGTAAGATCTTGGACAGGCACAAAGAATAGGAGAAGGCATTCAAAGTGGGTAATATAGCACAGAGGCTGAAATGAGCACAAAAGCAGAGGGTATATTAAGATGCACCAGGAAATAAGGTAGAAAAAGGGAAGTTGGCATCAAATTATAGGAAGCCTTGAAAGATAAATCAGATCCGTAAAGGACTTTGGAAATCCATATGAATCAGTAGACAGTAGAGTATAATTGCAGATGTCTGAACAAGAGGATTAGTCCAATGGCAGTTCACAGTATGAATTAGAAAATGAGAAAGTGTTAGAAGGTGTCTAAAATGAGTTTCTCAGCAGCAGAGAATAGTGGAAAAAACCATGGGTCCTATCAAGTGCCAAGGGCATGGTTAAAGTCCCAACTCAGCTACTTACTGAGCTCTGTACCCTTGAGAGAATGACTTAAGCTTTCTAAGCCTTATCTCCAAGATCCCTTCCAGAACTTATCAACCATAATTCCAGATTAATTTGTAATAACAGGATCACAGTTTTAGAGCTAGAAGGCACCTTAGAGACTGCTTCCAGCCTCGGCATTTTACAAATGAGGAAACTGAGGCTGAAAGTTTAAATGATTTGCCTCAGGTCATATATCTTTAAGTGTAAGTCAAGACAAGAATTCAATTCCTAACTCCAAGTTCAAGGTGCTATCCACTGTACCACCTAGTTGCCTCCAAACCAGCTGCTACGACTATTCACATATCTTTTGCATTTTGCTGAGACTTCCAGCAAGGAGAACACAACAATGACCTCAACTCCTCGATTTCATTACCAATATTCTACTCCAGGCACATCCTAGGACTTCCCAGCTACATTCTTCCCATCCCCAACTCTATCAGATGATAAAAAGTAGCTCTTCTTCACAAAAAATATTAGGAAAATCTGAAATAAAAAGCAAAGCTGGGAAAGACTGTAATAGGAAGAAAATTCAAGACTTAGTGATAGCCCAGATAGAGCAGAGGAAGGAGACAGAATTGTTAATGAGGAGTCTAAACTTTCTAGCCTAAGGGACTTTTTTTTGTTGGGAGGAACAGGAGAAAGGGAAATGTATCAGTACGTGGGATTAGGTAGGGAAACCAATTTGGGGGCAGAGATGAGCTTTTAGTTTTGAAGTTCGACATGACAAGTACAGTCAAGGAGTAATAGCCTATATATACTTGGCTGGAAATACAGACCTGGAACACATGTGAGAGGTCAGAGATACAGACAGAATGAGGAGACTTTAGCATACTGGTAACAAGAATAGAGGAGCTTTTAAAAATGGGAAAAAGATAGCGGCAGCTAGGTGGCAAAGTCAGTAGAGCACCTGCCCTGGAGTCAGGAGATCCTGAGTTCAAATGTGACCTTAGACACTTGACACACTTTCTAGCTATGTGACCTTAGGCTAGTCACTTAACCCCAATTGCCCTGCCTTCCTCCCTCCAAAAAAAAAAAAAAATGGGAAAAAGAGACAGGAAAGAGCCTGAAATGAAAACCAGAGTCTGAGACTAACTAACAGTTCTCAAAGTGGAGTCCCTGAGACCCTTTCATGGGGTTCCATATGTCAAAACTAAATAATACCAAAACATACTAACATTAGAACATAGTATTCCACAGTACTACTAAGCTATTTCAAAATTTCAGTAAGTAGTACTAATTTTAATCAAGTGATAGAAGCCACACAAACAAAAGCTCTTGGGAGAGGTGGAGTAGGTGTCATCAATTTCTAAGAGTGTCAAGAGGTCCTGGGACCAAAAACTTTGAGAACCACTGGTCTAGGGGATGAGGAAGCATAAGGATCAATAAAAGAAAAAAACAAGGAATGTTCAGATAGGTAGGTGAATAAGGAAAAGTATAATGTCATAGAAGCCAAGAGAAAAAAGTTTCACAACAGAAGGGGATGAAAAATGTGATTAAATGCTACAGAACAAGGAGGGTAAAAAGAACTAAGACAAACTCTGTCCAGAGTTGTTCTCCTTACATATCCTCATTGACTTATTTTTTTCTAGTCCCAACCATCATATTATGCACACAGCAGTAAATAAATGTTTAATGAATTAGCAAATTGGTGACATTGGAGAGAATGATTTCAGTACAGTAATATGGGTAGAAGACAAGGAGAACTGTGGCCACAATAAGTTTCTTACGTAAAAAATGGAGAAAATAGCCTTAAATTATTAAGAAGGTACTGAGAAGTGAAGTTTCACATTTAAATCTTGAAGAGTGGAAGTTCAAGATGACTATATTAGGCAATAATTATCCTAAGAATTTCTTTCTGTAAATTGCTATGTTTTATCAGTACAATATCCAACCAATGAAATTTCAGAACTCACTTTTTGAACCTTTCAATACCTTATAATACTTAGAACAGTTTAGGTACTGCTTTATAACAGTGTAAAAAATATCTGTATCACTACCCCCAAACCCAAATTTCACATTAAAACATCCCTTATTCTATGTGATTTCTTTGAATCACTGGGCCTCCTTAATCAATTCCCCATCGCACTCACCACAACGTGTTTTCATCACTCATAAAATCTTCCACAGTATCCCCTCACCCACACCTCTCAGCCAAGAATCCTGCCAGGCAAAGTTCCCTTTTCTCATTTCTTATTTCCCATTTCTTAGAATGCCTTCTCCCACTAGCTCTTCCTTCACCTGCCTCACATGATGAGGTAGCCTTTCTGGCCAAAGTTCATCTCTCTATATGCACAAGTGACCCTATCCTAGCGCTGCAGTCTTTTCCAGAAAATTGTCCTTTCTCTGATTACCACTCTCAATCTTCCATCTCCCTGTGCAGCTTCCCTATTGCTACAAACACACCCACGTCACCCCATCCCCCCAAAACCCTCATTTGATCAGTCTATCCCTCCTAGCAATCTTCCTTATCTCTCCTCCTTTTCCTGGCCAAGTTCCTAGAGAAAGTCATCTACAATCACTGCATCCATTTCCTTTCCTCTCACTCTCTTAGCTTTCTGCAGTTCTCGCCAAAGTTACCAATGATCTCTTAATTTCCAAATCGAATGGTTTTTTCTCCATCTTTACCAGTCTTGACCTCTCTGCAGCCCCTGACATCACCTTCTTCTCTTTACTGTCTTCTAACCAATGCCAGCCCTCTCCTGCCCCCGGCCAGGTGAATGTAAGCTCCCTGAGAGTAAGAACTGTGGAGAAAACACTTAATAAATGATTCACTCATTCACTCCCTCTAAGTTTTCTGTGACACTGCTCCAAATCCTCCTATCAGTCTGGCCACTCCTTTACAGTTGTCCTCGCTGGATCTTCATGCATCTTAAAGGCTGGGTTGGGAAATCCAACTACAGCTGCTTGTTCCCAGCCCTAGAGACATACACTTACAACTAGGTGAGATGGTGTTCATTTTTCTGATGGTGTCAGTCTCTCATCCTCTTAACAAGTTGTCTCTACTGCTCAGAATCACTGTAAGGAGCTTTACATACAGCATCCTTACAACTTATCAAGCTCTACAACAGTTTTGTGGGAGAAATTACAAGTACCACCTCCTTGAAATTCTCTTCTCTCTAGGTTTCCATGACCTTACTCTCACCTGGTTCTCCTACCAGCCTGACCAATCCTTCTGTCATCTTTGCTAGATCTTCATCCAGGGTATATCCAGCAACCCCAAATCTCAGTCCTGTGCCCTCTTCTCTCTTCTTTCCATGCTGGTTCACTTGATTTCATCAGCTCCCATGGCTTCAGTGATCATCTCTATGCAGATGATTCTCAGGTCTCTGTACAGCCCTAACATCTCTCCTGACCTCCATTCTTGAGTCTTCAAATATCTACTTGACATCTTGAACTGAATTTCATAGATATCTTTAAATTGAACATGTCAAAAAAATAAACTGGCAATCTCCACAGTTCTCCCCTTCTTAACTTTTCTATTATTGTCTCCAGTACTACTATCCTCCCTGTACCCTTATCACCTCGCCTCTGAACCACTGCCTTCCAATGGGCCTGCTTGCCTCAAGTTTCTCCCTACTCCAGTCAGCTACTGAAGTGAACTTAAATAAAACAGAGGTCAACCCACAACCATTAAATCAATTTCAGTGGCTCCCTATTTCCTCCAAAATCAAATATAAAATGTTGTCTGGCTTTTAAAGCCCTTCCTTACCTGGCCCTATCCTACCTTTCCAGGATTCTTAGAGCTTACTGACTTCCATGTGCTGTGATTCAGTAACACTCAATCTCCAGGCTCTAGGCACTTTCACTGGCTGCCCCCCATAACTGCAACTCTCTCCCTCCTCATCTCCACCTCCTTGGCTTCCCTGGCTTCCTTAAAGTCTCAGCTAAAATCCTAACTTCTAGAAGAAGACTTTCTCAATCCCCCTTAGCACCCCTCTGAAGTTCTCTTTAATTTATCCTGTCTAAAGCTTGTTTGTACACAGCTGTTTGCACACTGTATCTTCCCATTAGACTGGAAGCTCTTTTTGTTTGGATTTTTTTTTTGGGGGGGGGAATCCTTTATTTGTATCCTCAGCACTCAGCACACTGCCTGGCACAGTAGGTACATATTAAATGCTTGTTGACTCAGTATGGAAAATCCAACCAGTTTGTGGACCATACACATTTTCAATGTTCAAAAGGAAATCACTGATGCAAAAATTTTAAAACAAAAAATCATAATACTGATGAAGAAGCAAAAATCAAATGCAGGTTCCTGAAATCTGAAATGCCATTGGGCCAAGCTTCAAATCCCATACTACTCCTGTTCAATGATAGGAGATGGTGGCACTGCAGCATGTGAGCATGTGCGTGTGTGTGTGTGTGTGTGTGTGTGTGTGTGTGTGTGTAAGACAGAGAGAGAATAAACTGCACAAAGGATTATACGCTTCAAATCTTCCTATATGATATACTTGGCTAAGGTTTATTTGGGGCACAAATTATTCCAGGTCTCATCAATATTAACTTTTCTATCAATAATGTGGCTTTCCAATACAAAAGAATTCCCCATTTTTACCTCTACTGCGTGACTCACCACTCCTAGACCAATCTAAGTTCCCTCTAGTCTTAGCATTATATGAAACTATTCCACCCCCCTCACTTAAGAAGTTGAGAGAAAATCTGCATTTTAAAAGACTCCAAAATTACAAATGCTTCATTAAATTCAGCTGTTTTAAAATAAAAGTGTAAAATTCAATTTAGGGTTAGGTTAATGCTGCATTTCAAATGGAAAATTTTTAAGCCACCTCAGAAAAATAATGCCAGATTTTCAAAACTGCTGCATTCTAAAAGAATAAGCTTTTGTTTAATAAAAATAACAAAATCTTTCTTGCAGTCCTGTTTTTTCTCAATTTCCTCAAAATTCAGTTGGTAATTGTGTATTTCAAAACATCTATCCTTCAAATTAAGTTCAGTTTACCTCAACTAGTAATCACCTGGTAAAAAACCTATCATGGGAAATGCTAGGCACTGGAGATATAAAACCAAAAAACAGCTCCCTTCTCCTCCCCCTCAAAGAGATTACATTCTAGCCTATCTATTAACTGTTACTAGTAGGCTCAATCCCATTGCCTCCTTCCTTTCTAGACAAAATTCATTGAAGTCCATTCTGAATATGTTACAGTATATTTATTACCAAGGATAACTTGCAAACCACAACCAGCATAAAAGAAATGAAAATAGATACAAGCTACAAAAGAGGTGCCAGGTTTAGATAAGAATGAGGGAGGAGAAAGGGACAATCTGACTGTTGCAGGAGTAGCAAGGTACCAATAAAGGAGTTAGGAGGGCTTACAGGTCATTAAGAAGAACCCATAATTCTCCAATTTATGAAAGGCCTTCGACAAGAACCACACAGCATAAGAAGGCAAGGATGGGTTTCCAAGCATACTGCACTGATGAGGCTGCAGGACGGAAGTAATTACTAGTCTACTGTGACATCACACATTCGTTATTTTAGATTATCTCGGAATCCATTCCTTAAGGCTGACCATTCAAATCTCAACCCTGCTACTTAATACACTGTGTGTCCTTGAACCAAGTCAAAACCTCTGTAGGCTTCAGTCCCCTCCTCAGTAAAAATAACAGGGTTGCCTAGACGATGGCTACAAAGTCCTTTGCAGTTCTAAATCCACGAATCTATGACCACCGATTATCTGAGACAAGAAGGCATTTACACAAGAATACCATTAACCAAAATCCAGCAGTATTTTAATCTTAATGACTCACATAATTATCACTAAAAGATAAGCAACATCCATGCCACATGAACATTTTTCCTTCGACATCCAGGAAATACAGGCTGGACTTGTGATTTCATTAATACAGGAACACAAAGATAAAGAATCTGCTCTTACCAGTCAGCATCTTCTCTGCAACTTAGAATCCTGACAGTTACCTCAAACAACTGAGAGAGAAGTTAATTAACTTGCCCAGCTTGCCCACACACCCCCTCTGAGCCTGAGGCCAGCCTTGAATGTAGGTCCTCATCTCACAGTGCCTCTCCTATAGAAACACCAATAAGTCCATTGCTTTAAAGTTTCTGTAGGGATCTTTCTCATTATAGCCCAAAAACTGAGTCTTTGCTGAAGCTTGGGTTCTAACTCAGAGAAATTAATCACCTCTCTTTTTGTTTGTTTGTTTACATTTATAAACAATGTGTGCAGGCAAGCCTTTTCCCCTTTAAAAGTATACTATGTATAGAATGTTAATCTGGTATGGGTTAGGTCTCTCTACCAGTTTTTACTTTACCAGTGAGTTAACTTCAACTCATTACGAGTCAAAGACATAACCAAGAAATAGGTAAATATTACTATACTCTACTTCTAAAAATTAAAAATGATCATGCTCATATTCCAAAGAGAAATATAACACCACTCAATCTAAAAAGATAAACAATTCCCAATCATTTTTCTTTACACAATCTTTCCAAATAGGATTTTTTTGTTTGTTTTTGGAGGGGAAGGCAGGGCAATTGGGGTTAAGTGACTTGCCCAAGGTTACACATCTAGTAAGTGTGTCAAGTGTCTGAGGCCGCATTTGAACTCAGGTCTTCCTGATTCCAGGGCCAGTGATCTACTTACTCACTGCACCACCTAGCTGACCCTAGGATTTTTTTTTTAAAGGCACTGATTTCTGGTATTATTTTACAGAATTAGAAAAGCAGCCTTTCCCCCAAGATGGCGCCGAAGGCGAAGAAGGAAGCCGTTGTCCCCCCGAAGACAGAGGCCAAGTCCAAGGCCTTGAAGGCCAAGAAGGCGGTGTTGAAGGGTATCCACAGTCACAAAAAGAAGAAGATCCGAACATCCCCCACCTTTCGGCAACCCAAGACACTAAGACTTCGAAGGCAGCTCAAATACCCTCGGAAAAGTGCCCCTCGGAGAAACAAGCTGGATCACTATGCCATCATTAAGTTCCCCTTGACCACCGAGTCTGCTATGAAGACTGAGGACAACAACACCCTGGTCTTCATTGTGGACATCAAAGCCAACAAGCATCAGATAAAGCAGGTGGTAAAGAAGCTGTATGACATCGATGTGGCCAAGGTCAACACACTGATCCGGCCTGACGGAGAGAAGAAGGCCTATGTCCGACTTGCTCCAGCCTACGACGCTTTAGATGTTGCCAACAAAATTGGAATCATCTAAACTGTCCAGCTATCCCACTCCACCTACAATAAAAAGTTTTCCAGCATAAAAAAAAAGCAAAATTATAGACATACTATAAAAATTTTATACTGATCAGTATATACATTGAAAATATGTATACTCAAATCATCTCTGCTTTTCTAAAGAGCGAAGGACTTAATGTTATTTTCAGAGACAACTAAAAAGTGGCTGAGGACTAGAGTGTACCTTACATTTCTTCTCTGAGATGAGAGGTACACAGTAACAGCAATATCATGTGATGATCAACTTTGAGAGACTTGGCTCTTCTGAGCAATACAATGATGTAAGACAATTTCAAAAGACTCATGATGGAAAATGGTAAGCACATCCAGAGAAAGAATTATGGAATGGGAATGCAGATCAAAGCAGACTATTTTCACTTTTTTTGGTTTTTTTCTTTCTCATGGTTTTTCCTTTTTGTTCTGATTCTTCTTTCATAACATGACTAATGTGGAAATATGTTTAAAATGATTGTACATGTATAATCCATATCACATTGCTTGCTGTCTTGGGGATGAGGTAGGGGAGGGAGGGAGGGAAAAAAAAACTTGGAAATCAAAATCTTATAAAAGTGAATGATGAAAACTAAAAATAGATAAATTTATGAAAAAATAAAAGAGATGAGCAGTTCAGAAAATTTGAATCCCATCAAGAAGAATATACTGAGCTATCTTCTACTTTGATGGAGCCTAGAAGCAACTATAACATCCCCTTTGATTTTTGCCTTTACATGGAATCAGGGGGACCAAATGCTATTTAATCTTGAGATCTTGTACATTCTGCCTATATGATATAGAACTGTTCTTCACCAGTGATTGTTTAATATGATTTCACAAAGGTAGAGTCATAGTTCCATATGCATGAATGGCTTCCATGCCAAAGAGCACCTTAACTTGAAAACAATCACCCTGTGCTCTGCCCTACACCCCCAATCACCCACCACAATCCACCCCACCACCTACCTGGAAAAACAAGGACAAATTATTTTGGCAAAGATGTAAGGCCTCAATCAGACAATGCATTGTTAACAAATTCCTATTCACCTTCAACTTTTTTAGGAACTCGGTTCATGACCTTAACAAAAATCAGTAAAAAACAAACTAAAAAATTAGCATTGCCGTTATCAGGAGAATTAAAAACACATTTGAAATTGTCAGCTATAGCCAACAGAAACATAATGAAATTAAAATAGAGCTTTAATCAAATACATATTCAGGAAGTATTAACCTTAATGTATATGTGATAAGGTTTCATTCTGAAACATTCTGGAGCAGAATGGAGTAGTGGATAAAGTCAAGACCTCGATTCAAATCCTGCCTTTAGTACTTGGGCAAGACATTTAATTTCTATGAAACTGATATAACTCTCGAACTAAACTACTAATTCAAAGCAGGGTGGTGGAAGAAGTTAGAAATCACAGATCCTAAGAGTATTTGATGATATTTTAAAGTTAAATCCAGATAAATTACAACAAATCCATGCAAAGAACTTTCACATATCCAAATGAACAAATATTTATCATGAGGTGGCTGTCACCAGCAGTCTTTGAGCCTCACTAGATGACTACTATCTGGGCCATCACCCTGGTGCAGGCCCCCCTCACCCTGCAAGAGTTGCTGGGGGGGGGGGGGGTCCGGCCTGCTTCAAGTCACTCTCCGACCCAATCTACCCTCCTTTCAGCCACTTAGGTGATTTTCCTAAAGCTCATGTCCTACCATGTCACCCTCCTACTCAACAAACTGCAGCAACTCCCTATTCCCTCCAGGATCAAACAAAAAATCCTGTTTGGCATTCAAAGCCCTTCCTAACCTAGACCTCTCCTATTTTTCCAGTCTTCTTACATCTCATTCTCCACTACACCATGTACTCTTTTGTCTGGTGACACGAGTCTCCTGGTTGTTCCACGACCAAGACACTCCATCTCTCAGCTCCAGGTATTTTTTCTGACTGTCCCCCAATGCCTAGAATGTTCTCCTTCCTCCTCCTCTCTGCCTCCTGGCTTCCTTCAAATCCCAACTAAAATCCCACCTTTTACCGGAAGCCTTTCTCAATCCTTGATTCTAGGGCCTTCCCTCTGTTGATTATTTACTATTTATCCTGAATATAGCTTATTTGTGCAGAGTTGTTTTCATGTTGTCTCCCCCATTAGACTGTGAACCCCTTAAGGGCAGGGACTATTCTCTGCCTTTTTTTTATATCCCCAGCAGTTAACACAATGCCTGGCACATAGTAAGTAGGCACTTAATAAATAAACCTATTGACTGACTACTCTAATACTCAGAGAACTAAAGGAACATGGATTTAGAGCTGAAAGGGATCTTAAAAATCATCTATCCCAATGTCTTCATTTTTAGATGAGGAAACTGAGGCTCAGTGAGATTAAGTGACTTTGCACAAGATGACATCACTACCAAGTAAGAGCCAGAAGTGCTCAGGCTTAATTTTCCAAATATACCCTTAAAGAATTTTCCATATACACAACATCCTATAAGGTCTATCATGAAGGTAGGGCTCAGTCTAGAATTCAAGGAATAAAGAATGACTGCTACCACCACTCCTCCCTCAACACAAAGGTGCCATCCTCCCCCTAGACGATGTGATTGCAGGAAATTAGAAATGTGGATATGAAATCCGAGCCAACAAGGTGATGGTGGGTGTGCACATGTGCCAAGAATGGGCAATGAAGGGATTATGAAAAAAAGTAGAGAAAGCTTCATAAACAATATAAGGAATGAATCTGTGAAAAACAAAGTCTTTGGCAAATGCTTTTTGAATGAATGAAAAAATGAGGCTGTAAAGACAAAATGGTGACAGGTTATTCAAGGCCTTGAACGCAAAACACAGATTCTAAGGCAGGACTAGTAAGATAGCCCCCAGCCCAAAAATCTCTTACCCCCTCCCCCACACAGTCTGAAAATTTTCGCTTGTTATGTTGCCTTAAGTTTTATTACACAAATTATGATCCAATTGGGTTAAGAATTATCCCCTCTTAAAAACACATCTACTCCTAAGAGACATCTGCTTTCCTGTTAATACTTAGCCAAAATCAGCTTCACCAAGGGAATGGGGAGTTTTTATAATATTGGGGACAGGAGAAGAGGAATGGAAAAAAAAAGATAAAGGAAGAAAAAATGGGAGCAACAATTAACTCTGGTACTCAGTGACAGAGTAACTGTCACTGGCTACAGTGAGTGCATCAAGGTAGAGGGTATCAAAGAGTATCATCATCCTATCGCTATTACTCTAGTTTTACAGTTGAGAAAACTGAAGCTCAGAAAGGTCAGCCTAGTGTCTCACAATCAGTATCTGAAGCAGGATTTGATCCTGGGAGAGGCAGAAAGGATTGCCTAGCATTGGGCCTACACCCAGGAAAAGAAGTTCTCAACTTTCATATTCTCCTCCCTATTGCCTAAAGCTCAAAACTAGGATCATAAGTATTAGCACAGAACTATAGCACAAGTTATAGGGGCCATTTGTGGACTTTTCTGGAAACCTAACCACCATGTAAGTGTTTCTATAGGAATACACAATGAAACTTACATATGGGATTCTGGTACACAGCTCACTCATAAATTGAGAAATGTCTGTATGCATCCTATGACTAGTAATAGTCCAAATCCTAGTATTATAAATTTTGGGGCTAGGAGGGATGTGAGAGGTCTAGTCTAATCCTCAACTGAGACCTAGAGAGATGAAGTGAGATGTCCAAGGTCACCTAAGTGGCAGAGCAAGGAACTGAAAGAAATCCAGCACTTTCCATTGCACCATATTGTCCTCAACCAAAGAACCATAAGTAGGAAATTCTAACCTAGATTTCTTGTGCTTTCATGTCTTTGAAATGCAAACATGATGGGTATATTTATTGAGTTCTAGATAAATTACTTTTAACAAAAGAAAAATTTCTCCCTACCCCATCTCCAGGGGGTAATCTTTAAAAATAAACAAGGAAACATGAAAATGCTGTAATGATTAATTCCACATACACATTTTATTTAAAGCATAGTTCTTGGCATGGCAAAAACAGGGCCCTATGTATAATTTAAAGGGGACTCTCCCTCTCACTCAGAAGTAAATGACCAATCACATCTCAGGGTGGGGTTTATCATTCTGATAAGAGGACACAGAAGTAAAAGAGCCCTGGATCTGGAGTCAGAGCAGCCTCGTTTTACCACTTACTCCCGGGAGGAGCTTGGGCAACTTAATTCGTCTCACTGGACCTCAGTTTCCTCATTTGTAAAATGAAAGCATTCCGAAAAGAAAATCAAGCTCTACATACTAAGGATTCTCAGTTTCATACACAATCCTTTTCCGTTCCACAATGGATATGAAAATGTTCATTTTATTTGGTTGAGAATTTTAACTTATGGTTAAGTTCAGAATAAAAAGTAAAATGAAAAAAAATGAGGAAGGTGGACTAGATGACTTCTAAGATTCCCCTTTAAGCTCTAAACTGATGCTATGATATGGAAATTATAACCATAAAAGGTTCTTTTAGCCTAGGTCGACAGTCATTAAAGTACCCAAAAATAGTCATCTCGAGCAGTGCTGGGTATGTTTATGTACATATTTTCATTATTAGACCCTTAAAAACCTAATTCCTATAAATAAGCTTTGGAATCACAACAGTAATAGGAATTTTAAATTAAAATGTAACTTCAAGTTCATCAATATGAATCACAATATGTTCACTTAACAAGAAGAATGTTATTGAATCACAATGGTCTATCCTTTCTTAACTCAATCATACCAGTATTTATTTTCTTACAGACTTAGAATAAAGTATGATCAAAGGCTTATAGAATTAGAGCTGGAAAGGACCTTCAAGGTCACCAAGCTCAATTTTCTCATTTTAAAGATGCAGAAATGGAGGCTTCCAATGACTTGCCAAGGGTCACTTGGTTAGGCATTCAGCTAAATATCTGAAACAAGTCTTCCTGACTCCAGGCCTCAAACTCTGATATATCAGACATTCTAAAACAAGTACAAGAACTTGAAGGTAGGTATTTTGATTTAGCAGCTTGTAAGCATTCTGTTTAATGAAATACTATAACATTTTCAATTTTATGCAAGTTGTACTCTATGAACTACATAACATTTACAAAAGGAAGAGGTTAGGTTTATTCAAGCATAACTCTGAACTATGCTGCCAAGTTAAGTACTTGTAAGATCTCTTAACAGTGTCTCATTTCTACAAATTTAAATTAGAGATACTGCAGTGAATTATTTTAGGTCACTTATAAGACAATGCTGACAAACATAGTTCTAAAAAAAAAAAGCTCCTGGTTAAAAAAAAAAGTAAAGTAACCTAGAAATAAAACTTTATTATATCTTTATACATTGTTGATTTTGATACATTCCCAATAACTATTCAACAGCTGACAAATATAACTATGAGGTTTACTAAGTATTAATGTTTGCTAAGAATTGATAAATTTTTAAAATGAGTTACATACTCTGTGGCTAGTTGGGTACATATTCAAGAGGAAACTTAGTGCAGCTTTTTTCTGGTGTGTAGTGTACAGAAAAGTTGTTTCCTTAATAGTGGAAGAGCATTACAATATGGGTCAGTGACCTACCTCGTACTTGCCTTGACATTTATTGAAAACATACACACAACTAAACCCTTTGTCAGAACTGACACACATTCATAATTCTTTGTTGTGTCCATTGTTCTCCCCAAATCCTTATTATAGAATATACAACCATCATTTTATTTTCATCTCATTCATGCTATACATATCAATATAGGTCCTCCACCCCACAGCACTGCTTCTAAACATTCTTTCAACCTGAAGACTTCAGTATAAGCTTAAAAATAAACCAAACCTTTTGTACATAAATGATATTCCAAACCTTTCAAGATACTCTCATGATATCCACATTTTGGTAAGATTTCAGTTGATCCTTACAGTTTCTTCCATCTACACAACATGAGAAGTATAAATGAATTAGCGTTTGATAACAGAATGCCAAAAAATTAAGTCATTAAAAGGGAATTCTGAGAAAAGAAGCAGTTGTGGAGAGCAGGAAGTGGTGTACGTTGCCATTTTGTTCATGAACTATTTAAGAACATAAGACCTATAGTCCATCTAGCCTAGTTTGTCTTTTACAGCAACACTAAGGGTCATGCATGAAGATTTACCTTCAAATCTTTTCTCCATCTGAAACTTCCGTGAACCTATTCATTCATATTTTCAGTCTGTACCATGTTTTGAGCAAAGACTTCCAAACTTTTCCTTTAAAACGGGTACATGAGAAACCTGATTCGACAATGGTATCAACTTAGAACAAAGATACTAAAACCCATTATTTTTGGCCTTCAGATAGCCAAACCAACTAAAAGCAAAGAGTAGCAGATTCAATATAGCTAGGGGATGAAGACCTTTGATGCAACACATACTGACCAATACGAAGATCACTGTCAAAACAAGTTGGCTTCTGACTACAACCTGGTTACTATTAACTTTGCCAATAACACCCTGATATTCTACCGCATTAAAACAAGCTTTCACACTGCAAAACACAACACACATCAAGATATTTAAAATACCACAAATTTTTCTGGTCTGTGAACATTTTGCAAGATATACTACTAACTACAGGCAGCATTTTAGAGAGCTTGAAAGTAAATGACTGCCAAGCTTAAAAACACTTATAACAAGCTGAAAGAACCATGTTTCTAATAAAACAATACAATTAAATTTGTACATTAATAATTCACTAACTCTTTGACATCCAGAGAAACTCTTTTTTTAAAATTCTAGCAGTTTTCAAAAGAGGGTATATTGTGTGTTTACTCCTCTTGGAATGCTGTTTTTCAAATATCCAGCCTTTAATATTCAGGAGATAAGAAAATGTTAAAAATATCAACACTTTTGAGGCTGGGAAAAGATTATCAGCAATAACATTCAAGACTAACCATTATTGATCAATGAAGCTTCCTTGGCAAGAGAAGTTTTTAAGAAAGTTAATTGTGCCTTTTAAAAATAAATGTCTGTTCTATGGAAGGCAATACACATCCATAGGCCAACCAACAAGTGTTGCTGAAAAATCACATTAAGAGATAGTTTGTTTAAAAAAAATTAACAAACAAAAGGAAAAAAAGGGAAATTCAACCTCTATACTGGAATAAAACAGACCTTACAGGGTATTTTAATTAGACAAACTGAATATAAATGCTATTCCTAAAAACAGGCACTCACGGCAGAAATATAATTTCTGACATGGAGTACTCTTATGTAAATTTTACAGACTCGGTTACCCCCCCCCCCCCAAAAAAAATCACCAGTTAGAAACAAATGCCCAACATTACAAGTCACCCTGAAATCTGAAGTCTTGGTGAATTTCTTGTTAAGTACAAAAAAAAGTCAGTCATTCTTACTGGGGGGAGGAAACGACAAGGCTGTCTCATTCGAATTTATGCCTCAAATCCAACCTGCTCACAAAGACGTCAATCTCATACTAAAAACAATAAATAAGAGACAAACGGCAGAAGTGCTCCGACACCGGGACCGGGCCTCACTAGCCCCAACGTCTCTGCGCTGGGTACCCCATCACAAGCATACTTCCCCAGGGCAGATCTAGGGGAAAGGGTGTATGGGGGGGGGGGCACCCAGTTATCGATTAAAAGGAAGGAGTAACCTCTCCAAGGGAAACGCCATTACCTCCCTCTCCCAGCTTCCCCCTCCCTTCAGTGTAGACACGGGTCTGTGTATGGAGAAGCAGCCTAGGACTTCTGCAGCATTGCAGTACAGAGAATGGGGTGGGGGGTGGGGGAGAGATCCTTTTGCTCCCCCTCCAAAACAGGGGTGCAGCCCCTGGGGGTGGGAGGAGGGAAATGAATTGGCTGCGGATCCCGGCAACCCGAAGCATTTTCCCTTCCTACGGACACACGGGCAGCTACAGGGGAGGAAGGGGAGGGGGACCACAAGAAGGAAAGGGCCCTGAAGCCTACGATTTGGGGGAGGGGGGACCTCGATCCCGTCCCCAAGAGGAGGACACACCTTCATTAAGACATCCCCAAGGCCACCGGCCGGGGGTGGAGGTGCAGGGTGGGGGTAGGGGTGGTGAGGACAGCGCCGGTTTCCTTCGGGTGTCGTCCCCCCCAGGAGGCCTGGCTGGCTTCCGAGCCCCCTGCCCCGAAGCCGGGGCGACCCTCCCCCGCGGCGTGGCCTGGCCTCCCTCCCCCCTCCCCCCGGACATCGGTGCTCGCGGAGGCCCGAGGGCTGGAGGGGGGTTTTGAGGCCGGCCCCCGCCCTCCGCCTCCCCGGGTCCGAGCCCGCCGCCCCCAGCCCCCGCCCGAGCCCCGCAGGCGCGCTTACCCTCTCGGCGACAGGCCCGGCCCGGCCCGGGGCGGGGCGGGGTGGGGTGAGCAGTCGCAGCCCCCCGGAGCTGATCCGCTCCGCTCCGCCCGAGGAGGAGGCGAGGACGACGACGACGACTGGGAGGAGGAGGAGGAGGGGGCCCGGCGACGAGCCACCGCCCCCCCTCCGGCGCCCCCGCCAGCCGCCCAGCCCGAGCTCTGCGACAAGGGGCGGGCCGGAGGGGGCCGCGGCGCCGGGGCCCGGCCCGGCCCGGGAGGCGCCCGCCCTCAGCGCTGCCGGGCTCCGCAAAGATGGCGCGGGGAGGCGCGGGGAGCCCGGGCCGGGCCGGGCCGCGCCGAGGAGGCACCGCCGCCGCCGCCGGCCCAGGGGGCGCTCACAAAGGGACCGGAGGCCGCGGGCGCCGGGCGGGGCCGGGCTCCCGGGCGGCAAGGCCGACGGGCTGGCGGGCGCGTCGCACGCTGCGCCCGGGGCCGAGGCGGGCGGGGGCTGGGACGGGGCCGGGGCCGGGGCGGGCTTGCGCCCCCTCCTCTCTTCGGGCGGCGGCGGCGGCTGCGCCGGCGGGCTCGCGCGCTCTCGCTCGCTCCCTGGCTCGCTCGCCGCCTCCCTCCCCTCCTTTCCCTTCTCTCCTCTCTCTCTCGGTCTCTCTCCCTGTGTCCCAGAGCCCTGAAGCCACAGAGCCCGGGTGCTGCCCAGGCTTCCCCTCCCCCCTCCCTCCACCTCCCCGACACCACTCCCCTCCTCCCTCCTCCTCCTCCTCCTCCTCCTCCTGCGCCTCCCCCTCCTCCTCCTGAGCCTCCTCCCCTACAGTCACCCCGGAGGCCGCTCTCGCGAGATTTCCGGGCTGCCCGTCTGGGCCTGGCGCGACACTCTGCACACCCTTGTGCTCTCGCTCCCTTTCTCTCTCTCTCTCTCTCTCTCTCTCTCTCTCAATATCTCTCTGTCTATGTCTCTGTCTCTCCCGCACACACACACACGCGCGCGCGCGCGCGGAGGCCAGAATCAGCCCGGCTGGCGACTGCCCCCGGCCCCACACGCCCGTTTCCCCACCGGTAGCGCTGGTCCTCCCCCACCACAGTCCCTAGTCCCACCTGGGAGCAGCTAGCAGGTGCTCGTACCCTGTCCGCCCGCCCGCTGGAGCGCTCAGAAAGTGCCCCTGGGTCCGAGGGGTTGCAGTCACACCTCTGCCCATCAGGGTCTTCACGCGGGCTATCGCTCATGGGCATGCCGACCCTAAAGGCTCCAGACTTGTAGAGTTTGTATTTGCCTTGGAAAGTGCCACCGTCCCTCCCTGCCCCCGTGCCCACCCCCACTCACATCCCAACTCTAACCCTAACCATCGTTTAGCTCAATGCTCCGCACAAGATGGGCACATTAAAAAAATGCTTACAGATTGACTGACTGATGCACGCCTGCTCACACATCTACTCCCACAGCCAGAAGGGGCCCAGTGGGTTTAAACGGAAAGGAGGGGGTCAAAAGCGCACTAATGACCAGCCTCCTCGGGGAAACTAGATGTGTGGGGGAGGGGTGGAGGAGAAGGTCTGCTACTGTCTCCTCCCTGGACAGGAAAGTGGTCCCTCCCCCACTTCCTTGTCTTGAGGGCAATGGACGGTCTCCAGGATACCTCCAAACCTCTCCCAGCCCGTGATGTTTCTTAAAGGAGGATTTGCGGGAGATCCTGCCCCTCCAAAAAGATTGGAACTTGACCGTCGTTCCACTCTGATAAGCTAGATACCCCGGGCCTTACAGGGGTTTGAAAACATCCTGTGTTAGAAATTAATGCAGGCATTCTATCCCAAAGTGCAAAGGAAAAATCCAGCACCTAAGAACAAAGTACCTTCCATTGATATACCACTTTTCTCACAAGCCTTTAAGACGCAGCACGTTAGTGTGAGAAGAGTTGTGGTCCTTGAGTCAGAGGACCCAGATTCAAGTTCTGATTCTGACATTTCCTTAAAAGTTGAAAGCTGGAGTGGTCACCTCCTCTGAGACTCAGTTTCCTATTCCGTAAAAATGGGGGCTGGGGGAGAATAATGCTTTCACCTTCTACTTCACCAGTTAGGAAGAACTTGCTTTAGGAGGTCATTAGCGATGTGATCTATTTACTGCTTTGTGATAACATGTAACCCCACCGCATCGACAGAAGTGAAGGAGACAGCAATGACTGGTCCAATTTTATACGTGAAGATATTGAGGGCCAGAGAGGTTTGGTGGCTTAAGTTTCCGTAAACTAACCAGGGCTGCTTGTAAAATTCAAATATCATCCCCTTTACGGAGAGAGGAAACTTTGGGGGTTAACTGATAAACCACCCATGGTTTAGTTTACTTAATGGTAACAAAAAGCTACAATAATCATATATATATACATATATATATACACACACACATATGTGTGCATATATACACCTGTACATACATATATATTTAGATAATTTATATATATTTATGTTATAATTATATATTTATATATTACAATTATTTAGATGATATTATATATTATATTAAATTTAGACCTGGAAGGGACCTTAAAGATCATTTGTCCTCCTCATTTCACTAATGCCCAAAAGTCCAGGCAGCTAGGTGGTACAGGAACAGTGGATACAGTACCTGGCAGAAAACCTGAGTTTAAATCTAGCCTAGGACACCAACCAGCTGAGTGATGCTAAACAAGTCATGTCACCCTATTTGCCTCAGTTTCCTCATCTGTAAAATGAACTGGAAAAGGAAATGGCAAGCCTCTCCAGTATCTTTGCCAAGAAAAGCCCAAATGGGGTCACAAAGAATCTGACATAACAAAGACCCAAGAAAATGAGGCCTGAAGAGATGAAATCATGACTTTGACTTGCCCAAGGTCACACTAAGGGTATCAGAAGTGGGAATTGAATCTGGGTCCTCCGACCTCAGTTTAGCCGCCTCCTCACCCGTCCTGCCTGCTCTAAAGGGATGTCTTGAAGTTCTGTGAAGAGCCCAGGCCTAAAAGTTAGGAGGACCCAAATCCTCCACCTGTGGCCCAGGACAAGTGACCTAACTGTTCTATGTCCTAGTTTCCTCATCTGAAAAATGAGAGTGTTGGATTAGAGGATCTCTTCATCTAAAATTCAATCTTGAGTAGGATCCTGGGATTTGATAGCTATAAATTAGACACTTAGATGTGCAGTCTTAAAGATGGAAAGGCCCTTAAAAAAATCATCTAACCCAATACTCTCCCTGATCCATGAATCCTTTCCACACAAGCATCCTCAACAAATTCGATCATAGGTCTTCGAGCTAAAAGATCCAACTTTTGCTCCCTCACTTTTCACCCTCTCACTTCCCCCCATCATTTCCCTCCCTCCTCCCCTGCACCAGCCACCTGGCCGGGTTTGTAATATGTGTGACTAAAAAATAATGAGGCATTTCTGGTCTCACTTCTTTATAATCACAGCTTATACTTCAATAGAGGCAGCTTGGTACTATAGAAAGGGCACTGGCTAGCTAGGTGAAGGGTCTGAGTTCAAATCCCACCCCTAATGTTTTCTACTTCTGTGACTTTGAGCAAGTCATTATTTTACCTCTCTGAAACTCAGGTTTCTTATCTAGAAAATGAAAGAGTTGTACTGGATTGCCTCTGGAATAACTTCCAACTCTACATCTGTGGGCCATTGGCCCTTGATGCCATTCCATTAGAATCTTCAGAGACGCTTCTATGAATAAATAAAATAGCATTTGTTAAATGATGTGCAAAAGAGTATGCTAAGTCCTGGAAAAATAAGAAAATTCCAGCAGTTAAGGAGCTCTCATTTCTAATGGAGGAGACAATGCAGATAAAAGATTTTAGCTGCAATTCAAATGGAAAAGTCCCATGGTCCTTAGGATACAAAATGTCCTATAACTGGCAAAAGATCTTTGACTGAGTGGGCATTTAGTCAATGCTTGTTGATTGATAGATTGACTTACATGACTGACAAATTCATCATTCTGAGGCCGAGTGACGAGCCTTTCCATGCATATCTGGGCAGATGTTCTTAGGCCACAGAGGTATCATTGGTAAAAAGTTGCCGCATTCCAACCTGAGATAATCTGGATAGAGTTAGTTCTCTATAATTTGTGGATATATGCAAGTAATTGTGTGGGTAATCCTAAAATCACAGAACTAGGGTTAAGAGAACCCTTAGAGGTCATGGAATCCAACCCTTTCATTTTGCAGATGAGGAAACCGAGGCTGTAAGAAGTTAAGTGACTTGCCCAAAGTCACACCAGATCCCCTCACTCCAAATCCAATGTTCTTTCTACTGTATTGCATGCCTCCCACATTTATTTGACTCCGCAAACTTTCCTTCCAGCTTGTTTTAGTTAACCCTACGATATTGAAATAGGTTATCTTCCTAAATCCTAGGCAATGGTGATAATGCTGGTGGTAATGATTATGCTGGAAAGTGGGGAGATATTCCACTGGAAATATCACATTCACCACATGTAATTGAGAGTTGGTTGTCCTCGATTTTGACAATGATTCATTTCTTGATGCAAACTGCTTCGTTTAGTTAAATAGAGTATATGGTTCTCTCTTCCTCTGCATTGTCCCATCTGGTTTAGAACACAAGTCTCTGTGCTAAAATAATCCCTCGGTGAAAAGTCATCTCTAATAATAACAGCTGGCATTTATATAGAGCTTTAAGGTTTGCAAAGCACTTTATGAACATGATCTCATCTTCACAAATGCCTTGTGAGGTAGGTGCTGTTGCTATCTCCCTTTTACACATGAGAAAACTGAGGCAGACCCAGGTTAACTGATTTGCCAAGGGTCATACATAGCTATTAAGTGTCTGAAGCAAGATCTGAACTCAGGTCTTCATGATTCTAGGTCCAACCACTCTATCTACCATACTACCTAGCTTCCCTAACTCCCTTGAGCCTAGGTAGGTCTCAGAGTAAAGAAATTTTTTTTTATATTTTTATACTCTGAATCCCAAAAAGCAACACCTAGAAATGTACAGCCAAGTCAATCGATGGTCCTAGACTTTGGAACTATGAGGGACTTGAGGGACTGTGTAATCCAACCCTATCTGAATTCGCTTTATAAATAAAGAAGAAACTGAGGCCCTGAAAAGGGAGAAGATATCTGAGATCACCTAAGTGAGCAGCAAAGACAGGATGTGAATCAGGTCCTCTGACTCCTACCTCTCCCTGGCACCATTCTCTAGTAGGTAGTGGGAGGACTATGAAGAAATTTGTTCAGTGCTTTTAGAGAAATGATGAGTTTAATAAAGGACAGGAAGACTCAGCACAAAAAAAAAGGCATCTGGGTAGAGAAAAGAGCTAAATTTCAGGACGTTTCTGGGGATAGAATCCAGAGAAGTCCATAAACCAGAATTCAGGTGTGATTGAGACAGAGACACAAAGAGAGACTGAGATAGAGACAGAGAGGGAGATTGAGTCAGAGATAGAGGGACAGAGAGATACAGACACAGAGAGACTGAGACAGAGAGATACAGAGAGATTGAGAAAGACACAGAAAAAGAGACTGAGAGAGACAAGGATGCAGAGAGACTGAGAAAAAGAGATAAGAGACAGAGAGAGACTTAGAGAGAAAGAGAGAGAGAGACTGAGACAGAGAGATAGAGGAGAGAGACTGAGAGAGACAGAGATTCAGAGAGACTGAGACAGAGAAATAGAAAGAGAGCCCATGAAAATGCCATTGTATCCACATATGTATTTGTCTGTGGCTTTGGGCCCTATGCTATATAGGAGTAAGTGTTGATGGGCATCCGTCACTCTGTGTGTATGTGAGTATTTGTGGGTAGGAACTCATTCTCATTTCTTCCTTATACCACCTAAGCCTGTCACCCATACAAGAGAGCTTTGTCAATTCACCTCAATTATTCCTTACTGGGCACCTGCGATATAGGTTGGAGGCAACAGTAAAATGGAGCGAGAAACCCTGGGTTTAAGTCCTGCCCTGTTACATGTTAGTCGTGTCACCATCATGGACTAGTGAATTAATCTAAGTCTTATGTAGGTTGGAGATCAGAGGATCGACACCAGTGGAGAGAATTTCTGAAGTAAGAAATCACAAGTGATATGCTGTTGTGTTGATAGAGCTAACAAAACAGCCTTTTTTCCTCTCAGCCTCATTTTCCTTCCCTGTAAAACAGAACATTGGCCTAAATGATCTCCAAAGTGTCTTTGAGATCTAAAAGTCTAGGCATCATGAAATAATGGAAAGTGTGTTAGACATGAAGTCAGGAAGGCCTGGGTTTGAATTTGCCTCCAAGATCCTGGCCAATGCACTTCATCATCTCTCTCAGTCTGAGTTTCTTCGTTTTTAATATAATCAGTCAAGAAGCATTTATTAAACACCTACTATGTGCCTAACACTGTGCTAAGTACTGGAGATACAAAGAAAAGCAAAAACAGTCCTTTCTCTCAAGGAGTTTACAGTCTAATAGGGTGACAACATGCAAAAATTATATACAAACAAGCTGTGTCGTTATTCAGTCATTTCAGTCATGTCCTGCTCTTCATGACCCCATTTGGGGTTTTCTTGGCAAAGATACTGGAGTGGTTGGTTTGTTATTTCCTTTTCCAGATCATTTTACAGATGAGGAAACTGAGGCAAACCAAGTGAAGTGATTTGCCCAGGGTCATACAACTAGTAAGTGTCTTGAGGCCAGATTTTGAATCAGGAAGATGAGTCTTCCTGATTGGTTCTGTGGAGTTTGGATTCCATCAAAGGTCTGCACTTGAGGACCTAGAGAGCTTCTAGGCTGCAGCTTCCCCACCACTGGTATATGGACAGAAGAGGGCACAGGACACAGCCCTTAGCAGTGGCCAGGATGGCAGTCTAGAAAAGGATGTGTGAGATATAGGAGAAAAAACAGGATAGAGTAGTGTAGGAAACCTTGAGAAGAGAATACCAAGGAGATGCTTGGTATTTGTCATAACTACCTCATAGGACTATTAGAAGGCTTGTTGAGTTAATGAGATATAGTATCTATGAGACTTCTTACAAATATTAAAGCTCTACTCTCAGGTCTGATTCTGAGTGTTAGAAATCACTAAAAGTTAACTGGTTAATGTGCATTTAAGTACACATGTACACATGGGCAGTGGGTGAACTGAACTTGGCCTAGGGGTTCTCTGGAACTAAGTACTAAATTGGGGAAATAATTTGATGGCCCCTGGAAATACCTACATTTAGCAAGGAGCTGGACATGCATTTTATGAAACCATGTTGAGAAAATGCCATCCTATCTCCACAGAACTGAATGCCCGGTAGAGTCAAGTGTGTGGGAAGGGAGTTGGTGAGAAATGTGTTCCTTTGAATTCCCAGCTTAGAAACCAAGGGTGAGGCTCTCTGAGGGAATGATACCATCAGAAAAATTACTAGAAGCTCACCTAACCATAAGCGTTTATCAGCCCATACATCGTCTCCATCTGACTTTGTCTTTAGGGCTGGGACCAATCATCTGAAGGTGAATTTCCCAACCTAGCCTTTAAGCTGGCAATCATTCTTCAGGGTTTGGCAGTCACACATCTCCCAGGCATGTTTGTAGTGGGCCACCTGATATTTTAATTGCTTTTAATAATACAAAAGTAAAGCCAGCCACATGCCAGTGAGGCCAATGAGCAGTGAAGCCTATTTTTTGGATCTCGATTTCCTTACAACACTATCTACCTTGGGAACAGGGTGACATAAAACTTTTAAAACCACCCCGCATTTGGGAATGCATAAATTTTAAAACTCAATGAAGGGTGAGCACTTAGCCAGTGTGCCTTAAAAAGCAGTAGACTCACGATTGACTCCTTCCCCAGAATTCACTCAATCTCATGTATTTACTAGATAAGCATCCAGGCAAGAGGTGAATAAATTAATCATACTCATGAACCTGAGGCTAAAAGAAATCGGGGGCAGGTGGATAAGAATTTAAATATGCAAACCCACAGCCTTGGCATTCTATTTTTGTAGGCAACTCATGTTCTCTGCCTTCAGCTGTATCATGGGCAGGATATTAGTAAGTATGAAAAGGGCTGGGCAACATGCTTGTGGGCTGAGAGTTCCAGGGAATGTATCTTCAGGGCAAATTCAATTGGGTCCAGCCCTGCCAACACAAAAAGTTCTTCCAGAATCCCTGTCATACCAATGCCATGTATATTAAGAGACAAACAGAACACAGCAAAGACAATACAAAATGATATGATGCTGAATAGGTCTGGAATTATCTTGGAGCCTCTTTTTTTTTTCTCCTCTGGGTAGAGATGCCAAGTAGATTGAATAAAAACTATGCTTGGCCCAGGCAATGTGTGTTTAATGAACATTTCAAACCAGATGTCCCATAGACACCTCCAACTCAACACATCCAAAAGAGAAGTACCTCATTTCAGAAGATGGACTGAGCATCTCGAGGGTCTACAAGTTTGACATTGTCCTTGCCTCCACATTCTCCCTCCCTCTCTCCCTCACTTTTCCAGTGAGTTGCCATGTCTTGCCTTTTCTCTCCACATCTGTCCAGTCCCAGCTGTCTCTTTACCTTACTTTCTTTACTCTGAGCCCCCTTTCCACCCCTCTAGACACTTGGATGCCACCCCCACCCCTGACTGAGCCCCAGGCCCTCAAAGGGTGGACCCTTGTTTACTGTTTAATGGGCCTTACCTCATTGAACACCCAGGTGGGTATGTTCCCCTTTCCAGGACCGCTTTAATGTCTTCTCCCACTAAAATCTAAGATCCCTGAGGGCAGAGATTGTACCTTTTACTTGTCTTTGTGACACTATTGCTTTGCATAGCACTTAGGTTCACAAATACTCTTACTACCATCCCTTTATTACTCTCATAGCTACCACCTAGTTGGTCTCTCTGCCTAAGTCTCTCCCTGCTCTAATCCATCCTCCACACTGCCAAAGTGATTTTCTTTTAGCACATCATTCCCCTACTCAATAAACTACAATGGCTCACTATTGCCCCTAGGATCAAATATCACCTCCTCTGTTTGACTTTTTTTTTGAGGCAATCAGGGTTAAATGACTTGCCCAGGGTCACACAGCTAGTAAGTATTTGAGGCCTCATTTGAACTCAGGTCCTCCTGACTCAAGGGCTGGTGGTCTATTCACTGTGCCACCTAGCTGCCCCTATTTGACTTTTAAAGCTCTTTACAACCAGTGCCAACCTCCCTTTCCAGACTAATTCTCCATTACTCCCCTTCCTGTCCTCTCCAGTCTAGGCAAATTGTCCTTCTCACTATTCCTCCCATAAGGTACTTATTTATCTCTGTGCCTTTGCACTGTCTAGGCCTCATGTATGGAATGCTCTCCCTCCTAATCTCTACCTCATAGGATGGAATCCCTTTTTCCCTTCAAGACGGCTTCAGCGTTACCTTCTCCATGAAGCCTTTCCTGACCCTCTCAGCTCTCCATAAACTTCCTTGTATAGTGTGTATACTCTGGCCCACGATCTCACCATAAGCCCAGCTCCATCGTCTCCTCCGAGTTAAAAGGGAACCTTGAGGATTTGCAGATCTCTTGGCTCACGACATTGGCTCAAGCCTCCTAACTCTTTTGTTCCCCCTACCCCTGAAGTACCAATGACTAACATGTCAATTTCACTTAACCACTGAAGAGCAATCAGCTTTTATGAAGGGATACTGCCTTCAAAGCTGTAAACAAGAAGAAAGATACAAACATTTCCCTAAACACTTCCAGGCCCGCTCTCTCTTATACCAACTTCAGTCCCTGGGGATATCGGGCTGAGACTCAGCATAGTTCCTGTTATTAACATTGGTCTCACCAAGGTCATATCCAAATGCACATCACTGCTGAATGAGATCCTGCCTTAGCTACCATTGGGCTGGGTGCCCAGGGTTGCTTCTAAAGATCACTCCTTTACACGTAGTTGGGGGGAAATCTAATCTTAAATAAATACTTTTTTTTTAAAAGAAAAAATAAGTAAAGATCACTCCTGGCTCTTTAGGGCATCGATGCTGATCTGCTTACAAGGCCTGGAGGCTAGAACTGTGAGAGGCCTAGATGCCCGTGTGTTCACTCTCCTGACATTCTGAAACTCATGAGATTGTAGTCTCCCACCCCTTTACCTAAAATGGAAAAGAACAAATCTGGCAAGGATTCATGTATGTGTTTACATGGTATAGGGGAAGGAATGTTGGCAATAAAGTCAGAGGAACTTAGTTCAGATCCAGCTCTGCCCCTTACTACGTGAGTGGCCTTGGACAAATCGCAGCCTCTCTGGTGCTGTTTCTTCATCTGTAAAATTAAGAGATTGGGCCAAATAATCCCTTCATTCCTTCTGACTCTAAACCTATGATTTTATTATCTCTTCAGCCCTTTATGCTTTTTAAAGTGTTTCCACATGTATGATCACTTTTAATCCTTCTGACAGCCCCAAGAAGTAGGCAGGGCATGTGTGAATAAAATACCTATTTTGCAAGCTAGGACTATTTTACAGAGGACGCTGGTATTGCAGTCAACAAGAGTACCTGCTCCATTTGTCGGAGTAAAATGTCAGGAGCAGCCCAGGAGGTAAGTGTCTACCAGATGCATTTGGCACCTGAAGCAACCTCTTGGAACATCTGCCCCCCTGAAGCATCTGGCAAATGCAACAGCCTAGGGCAGGAAGTGCCCATGCATCAGGCACCTGATGCTGGAGCAATCACAGCAGCAAGCAAACCCTGTAGCATGTTGCACTCCTACACCATATAGCTCCCTATTACAAAAGTCTTTCCATTAGCTGTTTGCATGTGGTTTCCCGAGTTCCTAATATGAGATGAAGTGGAAGGGAAAGTAATAAAAAAGAAAGAAAATTGTTGGAAGCTGGTGCATTTTTGTAACCTATGTGATACTAGTTAGGTGTATTATAATGGGAATTCCTTTGGTATTTG
Organism: Phalanger gymnotis; assembly: GCA_028646595.1. NCBI lineage: Eukaryota > Metazoa > Chordata > Mammalia > Diprotodontia > Phalangeridae > Phalanger > Phalanger gymnotis. The sequence continues at coordinate 31,704,368 of CM053627.1, forward strand.
GGTTGGACTGGATGGCCACTAAGGTTCTTTCTACCAGATTTTGAGATTCTGTGTCAGGTTGTGCTAAAATCCACACACTGTCTTTGTCACTGTCTGAGTGACAGGCAGGATACAGTTATCCCTTCCAAAACACAGTGGTGTTGGGGGGGGGGGGGCGGAAGGGAAGCACCCATGATCTAGAAAATCTGGATAAAAATTTTTGGCCCTACCTTCATAACAGAAAAGAAATCTTCCAGCTTTGCAGATTTCCTTCTCTTTTTTCTTGGTATTATACAATACTATACTTACATTTTATGTATTTCTGATTTTCTAAACTTTTTCTGTGTCATCTGCTGGCCTTCATATGCCATCTGCAGCTCCCGCAAAACTCCCAAAAATATCCAATTAATTTCTTATGCTGATCCGCAATATATTGAAACCATGATGGGGAAAGTAGTTATGCAGAAAGGATGACTGTAATCCCATTTGTGAAACAAAAACTTAAAAACAGCCTTTGTAAGCTGATGAACTTCACCACCTATTGAAAGGATTGGTTTAAATCCCACACAAGTCTTTGGAGGTTGTAGGATCATAGAAGTATAGCTAGAAGAGATATCAAAGGCCATGGAGTCCAACCCCCTTATTGTACAGAGAAGGAAACTGAGGGATTTAAGTGGTTTGTTCAGTCACAAAGGTACTTAAGTGTTAGAGGCAGAATCTGAACCCACAGCCTCTAACTCTAGGAGCCAGTGCTCTTTCCACTACAACAGTGCTGTACATTGATTCCTCCATTAGATCGTGAGCTCCTTGAGGGCAGTAACTGTCTTTTGCCTTTCTTTGAAGCCCCAGCATTTAGCATAGTGCCTCACACATAGTAGGTGCTTAATAAATGCTTATTGAGAGACGGCTGCGTGGTACAGTGGATAGAGTATTGGCCCTGTATTAGGAGGACCTGAGTTCAAATCCAACCTCAAATATTTACTAGCTGTGTGACTCTGGCAAATCACTTAACCCTGATTGTCTCCAAAAACCAAAACAAAACCAAATAAGTGCTTATTGACTGACTATTGTTGTGGACAGATTGTCAGACTTAGATGGAAACAAGAAGACTTGAGTTCACTTCCCCACTCAGATGCTTCCTAGTTGCTAAGAACTCTTGGCCAAATCATTTCACCTCTCTGTGCCTCTGTTTCCCCATTTGTAAAATGGAGGTAATAATAACTCCCATCCCACAGGTTATTGTAAGACTCAGACGAGATTGGGTATATTCATAGTTTCATAGACTTATGTAAAGGGCATGGCAAACAAATAGCTATATAAATGCCATTGGTAATTATTATTAGTATTGCAATTATAGCACTTCCTTCTCTTACCCTCAAATCAAAGAGACAGCCTTACTGTTTTGGATCTAGTTATTACATTGAAGAAACTAACTGTGCTCACAGCCCATCTTCTTTGAATGACAGGATGTAGACTCTTGGACTCCCTAGGGGTTGGAGGCCAGCTGTGAAATGTCAAGAATTATGAATGGTTTGGTGGGGATGGGCTTGTGAAACCCCTCAGCATGATTTCCTACAGTTCAGCTGAAAATTTAATTATAATTTCACCAGGCTGGAAAGGAAAAACAGGTTGTGGAGAGAGAGCTGGGTCAGAGAGCACAAGGTATACCATCCTGGCTCTATCCCGAGGGTCCTGTCTGTTTCAGCGACAGCAGGACACATTTGTATAATTCACATAACAATGACGCTATGTCAAACCCCATCCCTTTGTCAACTGAGTCTTTGGCAACTGGGAGAAATTAATGGGGGCATTGACCCGATGAGACAAGCATTTCCTGTATTCTCTGAGCCAAGGGTAATACCACCTTGCACTCACTTTTCTTCTGGAGGCCTGGTAAACTCTAGCTGAACTTCTTGGAGTGAGGGGGAACATGTCAGTACCAAGACTCTGGGAGAGTCAGGACTAGACTGGGTTCAGCTGGGCTCAGAGACAAGATCTCTATCAGAGAGGTACCACTGATTGAGGAAGGTCTTAGCAATGGAAGCCTAGGAAGGACAATAGACAAGAGATTGGGGGCATCCAGATAATACCTTAGTGACCTTTGTACCGCAGAAGTCAGACAAAGCACAGCATTTGAATATCTATCAATCAATCAATAAACATTTCATAAGCACCCACTATATACCAGGCATTGTGCTAGGAGCTGAGGAAGAAAAGAAAGAAAGAAAGAAAGAAAGAAAGAAAGAAAGAAAGAAAGAAAGAGAGGGAGGGAGGGAGGGGGAGAGAGGGAAAGACAAAGAAAGAAAGGAGGGAAGGAACAAAGAAAGAGAGAAAAGAAAGAAAAAAGGGAAAGAGGGGAGAGAGAGAGAAAAGAAAGAAAAAAAGAAAGAGAAAGAAAAAAGAAAGAAAGGAAAGAAGGGGGAAGGGGGAGGGGGGAGAGAGAGAAAGACAAAGAAAGAAGAAAAAAGAAAGAAAAGAAAGAGAGAGGGGGAGGGAGGGGAGAGAGAGAGAGAAAGAAAGAAAGGAAGAAAGAAAGGAGGAAAGAAAGAAGAGAAAAAGAAAGGAAAGAGAGAGAGAGGGAGGGGGGACAGAGAAAGAGAGAAAGACAAAGAAGAAAAGAAAGAAAGAAAGAAAAAGAAAGAAAGAAGGGAAGGAAGGAAAGAGGGAGAGAGAGAAAAAAGGAAGGAAAGAGTCTCTTCTCTCAAAGAGCTTCCATTCTATCAATCAATCATTTTTAAAATCACACAATACTTTATTTTCTAGCTCTCTGTTTCAGTTATCATGAATTATCATGTGTTATAGCCAGCTGTGGTGGTTCCTTAACACCTATACCTGCACTAGATTTCAAGCTTCATGAGGGTAGTCATTGGGCCTTCTCTAAACTTTGCTCCATCTCCAATACCTACCCAGTGCTCTCTGTATACAACCAATATGTCACAAAAAAAAAAAAAATTTGTGGAACTGAACTGAAGAAATGGGATGCAGGTTGGGTGCCCACATAGGGATCTGGATACATGGAAACAGGACAAGGCCCTAAGGTGGGGTGTTGAGTGAAATTATCAAGACTAGAACCCAATTTCCAAAACCAGGGTAAAAGATTGGAACAAAACCACCAAACTAATCCTCTTCCTCTCCCCTCCCCAGAGACCAAGGGATGTAGGGAGGATTTTGCCTCCAGGTGTTAGGGTGAAGGTTCATATGCCTGTTCTCATTATACCTTCAGGGTAAATATTCCTTTGTAAAACAAAACAAATTAAACTATTGCAATATTTGGGAAGGGGGTGATGAAGACCTATACTGGGGAGGTACCTGTGTCAAAGGAGAGAAGGAAACCTGTATTAGGGATGGTGCAGAGAAAGAAGGTATAAGATTTTCTAACTTGTTAGAAGTATGGGATGACTGAGAGAGGAATGGAAGATGACATTTTAGATTACAAAAGTGGATGACTGGAAGGATGTTGGTGCCCTCAAAAGTAATATGGAAGTTTAAAGGAGTAGAGATATTGTTCTAGGGGAAAGATGAGGTCTGTTTTAAACATGTTTAAGTTGCCCATGAGATATCCAGTTCAACATGTCCATTAGGAAATTGGTGGTGTAGGACTGGAGCTCTGGAGATTGTCTGGAGCTGGATCAATTAATTAATCAATAAACATTTATTAGCACCTACTATGTGCCAGGCGTTATGTTAAGAACCAGGGATACAAAAAGAGGCAAAAGACAGTCCCTGCCCTCAAGAAGCTTACAATCTAAGGCATATGCAAACAAACAAATATAAAACAAGATATATACAGAATAAATAAGCAATAATTAATAGAGGGAAATCACTGGAACTAGAGAGGTTGGGAAGACTGCCTATAGATTGTAATTTGGTTTGGGACTTAAAGGAAGCCAACTTAAAGGAAGTTGGGGCAGAGGAGGGAGGGCATTCCAGGCATGACTGATAGCCATAAAGAATGCTTAGAGCTGAAAGATGGAGGATAGTGTTCATGAAACAGCCAGGAGGCCAGTGTCACTGGATCAAAGAATACATTTGTGTTGAGAAGTAAGGTATAAGAAGACTGGAAAGGTAGGAGGGAGCTGGGTTATGAAGGGATTCCAATATATAGACATGGGGATCATCTTTACAGGCGTGATAACTGAATCTATGGGAGCTGATGAGATCACCAAGAGAAACAGTGTCATAAAGAGAGAAGAGGGCCTGGCATAGAGCCTTGGGATATACCAAGAGTTAATAGGAATGACATGGATGAATATCCATCAAAGGAGCCTGAAATGGATGAGTCAAATAGATAGGAAGAAAATCAAGATAGAGCAGAATCATGAAAACCTAGAGAGAGTATCCAGGAAAACCAGGAGAAAGTGATCAACAGTGTCAAAAGCTTCAAAGAGGTCAAGAAGTTTGAGAATATTGAAGAAGCCACGAGATTTGGTGATTGTTCGTAGCTTTGGACTGGGCCTTTTCGTGTGCATGGTAGGATTGGAGGCTAGATTTCAGAGGGTCTAGGAGAGTGTGGGAGGAGAGGAAGTGGAGGCACTCATTGTAGACAGCATAATTTTCAAGGAGTTTATCTGAGATAGGAAAAAGATAGAGAGTGATAGCTGGCAGGCAGATTGAGTGAGGGCTTTTTTTTTTTTAAGGATGGGGTAAATTTGAGTGCCTTTGTAGGCAATGGGAAAAGAACCAGTAGAGAGGAAAAGTCTGAAGATTAGAGAATAGGGATGAGGGCAGCAGAGGGAATCTTCTGGAAAAGACTGGGTGAATAGGATCTAGGATATTTTATCTACCTTATACATATGTATAAAGGCTTAGCAAAGTGCCTGGCCCTTCATAAGATTAATACATGATGACCGATTGATACAAAATATATACAAAGTAAATTCTACATAATTTCCAGGGGGGAGCAGCTAAGGTGGGGATGGGGGATCTATTCATATGGGAAGGTGGGCTCGAGCTTTGGAAGAATGAAGGATGCATTCCAGGCTTGGGAGAAGGGCCACCAAAAGGCAAGGGGATAGGAGATGGAATGTTGTGGATAAGAAACTGCCAGGAAGCCAGTTTGACTGAACCACAAGAATGTGTAAAAAGGAAGAACAGACTTAGAAGCTTATCAGGGCTTTAAGAGACAAATGAGGAGTTTCTATTGGATATTAGAAACAAGAGGAAGTCACTAGCACTTAGCAAGAGAGTGAAGTAGTCAGACCTGTGCTTTAAGAGTATCATTTTGGTGGCTGGGTGGAGATTGGGTGGGAAAAAGGAGAGACTTGGGAAGAGTTCAGAGACCCGGAGGACAGGAATGAAGATACAGATAAGAGTGATGTTGGGGAGCTAGAATTGACAAGATTTGGCTGGTGAGGAGGTGAGGATCATTGCAAGGCTGAGAACCTGGGTGCTTGGAAAGATGGTTTTATACAGATTTGAAAGAGGGATGGATTTGGGAAGTGGAAAAATAATGAGTTCTTTAAAAAAAAAAGGCAAGGAATGCAGAGAAATATAGGAAGACTTCTATGAACTGATACAGAATGAAAGAAGTAGAACCAGGAAAACAATATACAGAATGACTGCATGTAAAAGAAAAGAGACACTAACATGCTAAAATGAAATCAAATGCTATGTTATTGTAGGTAACAAACTTAGCCCCAGAAAAGAGATGAAGAAAGGTACCTTACTTCTTTCTTTGGAGAGGCTAGGGATTATAGGAATAGAATGCTGCATACTCTGTCAGCCACTGAAATGATGTTATTGGTTTGCTTAATTGTTTTTTTTTGTTGTTGTTGTTGTTGTTGCAAAGGAAGGTCCACTGGGATTGAAGGGGTGGGTGGCAGGGGGGAGTGTATCTGGAAATGACTAATGCAGAAACAAAAGGCATCATTGCCAATTAAAAAAAAAAGGTCATAGGTGACATGGATTTTTTAGGAAACAGTATTTCATTTTTTTCTAATTACATGTAAAGATAGTTTTCAACATTGATTTTTTATAATATTTTCAGTTTCAAATTTTTTCTCCCTCCTTCTCATTCCCCCTCCCCAAGATGGCAAACAATCTGATATAGGTTATACACACGTAACCAAGTAAACACATTTCCACATTAGTCTTGTTTGTGAAAGAACAGAACAAAAGGAAAAGCCACGCACACAAAAAGTGAAAATAGAGTGCTTTGATCTGCATTCAAACTCCATAGTTCTTTCTCTGGAGGTGGATATAATTTTCTTTTTCTTTGTTTTTCTCCACTTAATAGTATTCTATTTTTTTCCAATTGCATGTAAAGATAGTTTTCAACATTCATTTTTATAAGATTTTGAGTTCCAAATTTTTTTCACCCTCCCTCCTCTCCTCCCTCCCCAAGACAGCAAGCAATGTGATATAGGCTATACATGTACAATCATATTAAATATATTTCCACATTAGTCATGTTGAAAGAAGAATCAGAACAAAAGAAAAAACACAAGAAAGAAAAAACAAATGAAAAAGTGAAAATCATAGGCTGCCTTCTGCATGCAAACTCTATAGTTCTTTTTCTGGATGTGGAGGGCATTTTCCATAATGAGTCTTTTGGAATTGTCTTGGATCACTGTATCGCTGAGAAGGGCTAAGTCCATCATAGTTGACCATTGCACAGTTTTATGTTACTGTGTACAATGTTCTCCTCATTCTGCTCACTTCACTCAGCATCAATTCATGTAAGTCTTTACAGGTTTTTCTGAAATCTGCCTGTTTTTTTGTAAAAATATTTAAATTTTATTAATTTTTTTTTTAGTTTTAACATTCATTTCCACAAGATTTTGAGCTCCAAATTTTCTTCCCATCTCTTCCCTCCGCCCTAACCCAAGATGGACTGCATTCTGATTACCCCTTCCCCCAGTCTGCCCTCCCTGTTCATCATTTCTTATAGCACGGTAGTATGCCATTACATTCGTATAACACAACTTTTTAGCTATTCCCCAATTGATGGGCATCTCTTCAATTTCCAATTTTTTGCTACCACAAAAGAGCTGCTACAAATATTTTTGTACATATAGGTTTCCCCCCTTTTATGTTCTCTTTGGGATATAGACCTAGTAGTGCTATATTGCTGGATCAAAGAGTATGCACAGTTTTACAGCCCTTTGGGCATAGTTCCAAATTGTTCTCCAGAATGGTTGGATCACTTCACAACTCCACCAATAATGCATGGGTGTGGCAATTTTCCCACATCTTCAACATTTATTGTTTTGCTCTTGTGACATATTAGCCAATCTGATAGGTGTGAGGGGGTACCTCAGAGTTGCTTTAATTTGCATTTCTTTAATCAATAGTGATTTAGAACATTTTTTCATATGACTACAGATACCTTTAATTTCTTCATCTGGAAACTGTCTGTTTATGTCCTTTGACCATTTATCAATTGAGGAATGACTTGTATTCTTATAAATTTGGCTCGGTTCTCTATATATTTGAGAAATGAAGCCTTTATCAGAAACACTTGCTTTAAAAATTGGTTCTCATCTTTCTGCTTTCCCTCTAATCTTGGCTGCATTGTTTTGTTTGTACAAACCCTTTTTAATTTAATATAATCAAAATTATCCATTTTGTATCTCATAATGTTCTCCATCTCTTCTTTGGTCATAAATCCTTCCCTTCTCCACAGATCTGACAGGTAAACTATTCCTTGCTCTCCTAATTTGCTTATGGTATCACCCTTTATGTCTAAATCATTTGATATTTTGACCACAGTTGACACTTTAAAAAGATAGGTCAGGCTTACTTCCCAAAAGAGAAACAGAGACAGAGACAACCAGAGAGATAAGAGCAGAGAGAGACAGAGAGAGACTATGCAAGCTATTGGAATGGTGAGAGAACTTCAGAAATTCTAGGAGGTGAAGGCTTCCCAGGCTACTGTTTCCCAGATGTTACTGTCACCCAGAGCAGGATGTGCGGGCTTAGTTGTTAAGAAAGCTGTTTCTTCTATGCAGCCTTCCGGAGGGAAATGGTCAGTTTCTTCCAAAGCATTCTCATAGCTCTTTCTCCCTTTCTCAAACACTTCCTCTCACCCCATCCATTTTACATTGTAGTTATTTTTGTACATGTCTTACCTTTCCAATTAGTTTGTAAGCCTGTCGAGGACAAACCTCATAAACCTACTAAATAAAGTACCTAGAATTCCTCTGGGGCTGTGTTTGAGGTTAGAGATTAAAACACCTGAAAGGAGCCAAAGTCCCTGCTCTCAAAGAGCTTACCTTCTACAGACAGAATACTTACAGAGAAGTAAACAGGAACTGCCTTGAGGTGCAAGAGAACACACTACAACAATCTCTGCCAAGAAAATCCCAAATGGGGTCATGAACAACAATATGGTAAAGATACTGGAGTGGTTTGCCATTTCCTTCTCTAGCTCATTTTACAGATGAGGAAACTGAGGCAAACAGGGTGAAGTGACTTGCCCAGGGTCACGTGGCTAGTAAGTGTCTGAGGCTGGATTTGAACTCAGATCCTTCTGACTTGTGCCTGGTGCTCTATTCACTCCACCACCTAGTGGCCCTTGGGTGCAGTACAGAATAATTAACGGAAACTCATGATCTGAAATGAACACCACCTAGTACTGTAAATAAGAGCCCATCCTTCAAAGGGCCATTTGAATCACCTCAAATCACTCAGGGCTTAGCACAGCTTCTAGAACATAGTGAGCATTGAATAAATACTTGTTGGTTAGCTTACCACAATACCTGGCACATAGATATTTGATAAATGTTTATTAACTGACTGAGTGACCCTAGGCTGCTTCTCTGATGTTGACTATCTATCCCTAATCTCAGAAGAAAGACTCCAGGGTGAAGCCTGGAGGTAGAGGTAACAAGGGTGGGAATTCTAGATGGAGGAGGGTCAGGGAGGGAAGGGTTGGAATGGGACAGCAAAGCCTTCTGATCTATATTGTGTTTCCTCACTCATTGCTCTGCACATAGTAAACACTTTGTAAATGCTTATAGACCATGTAAGGAATGAATGAACGAACGAACGAACAAATGAACTAACGAATGAATGAAAGTTCATTTTCCCCTAAGTCCTCCAGCAACTCTAGAGAAGAGATCAGGTTTCAAAATTTGTCATGTTGTTTTTTTAATTTCTCTGAATGCATGCTCAGGTACCAGGAGCTTTGAAATTAGGTTCTACAGTTAGAGACAGAGTAAACTGTGAGGGAGGAAAGACTACACACCTAGAGAAGGGAAGAAATCAAGAGAAGGAAAGGAACTATTTTCAGATATAGTCTAGAATAATGATAATATAGCACTTTAAGGTTTACAAAGTTCATTACAAGTGTTATTTCATTTGATCCTCACACCAACCCTGGGGGGTAGATGTTAATCTTATTTCCATTCCACAGATGAGGTAACTGAGACAAGTTAAGTGACTTGTCTAGGATCACGGAGCCAGTAAATATTGGGGGCAGGTTTTGAAGTCAGAGCCCAGCACTCTCTCCAATGCTCTACCTAGATGCCTGTAGAGGAATGTAAAGATCGTCATATTGGGAGTGGTCTGGATTCTAATCCTCATCACCCACCTCCTACTAGCTATAAGACCTATCATGGAATCTCGGATCTACAGCTGGAAGTGACCTTAGTGGCCAAGGTGTCCACCTCCTCCTCTTACAGAGGAGGAAACATGGTAGGAGACAATAAGTGACTGACACAGCACCAGACAATGTGATTTTTGGCAAGTGGCTCAACCATCCTGAGTTTCCTTCCTCATCTATCAAAGAAGGGAGTTAGTCTCTGTGATCTCTTAAGACCCTTCCAGCTCTGGCATTCTGGCATTCTGTGATTCTGACAGATAGCAATAATAATAATGATAATAAAAAATTTACACAGTTTTAAGGCTTGCAAAATTCTTTCTTTACATAAATTATCTTATTAGATCTTTGCAATAATACTCAGATAGTTGCTATTATCACTGTTTTACGGATGGAGACACAGGTTAAGTGAATTGACCAAGGTCACATGGCCAGTAAATGTTTTGGGCTAGATTTGAACCTGCATCTTCCTGACTCCAAAGCCAATGCTATATCTATTATACCAAGTCCCATTCTGATAAGACAGAAACAGCTCAGGGTTTCAACTTAGGAAAATTGTTAGTCACTTTCATCTTCAACCAATCAATCAACAAGCATTTATTAAAGACCTACCATTCATCAGGCATTGTACTAGGTTCTGGGGATGCAAAGACAAAAGGGAAATAGTCGAGAAAAGGGGGTGGAGCCAAGATGGTGGCTGGAAAGCAGGGACTTGCCTAAAGCTCTCCCCTAGGACCTTCCAAACACCTATAAAAATGGCTCTGAACAAATTCTAGGAGTGCAGAACCCACGAAATAGTAGAAGGAGGCAGGGCTCAAGCCCAGGACAGCCTGGATGGTCGCTGAGTAAGGTCTATCATATGGAGCTGGGAGCGGAGCAGAGCAGAGCCCAGTATGGGCTGCACCAGGACCAACCAGACCAGGAGCCGGGCGGAACAGGCTGTAGCACCCTGAATCAGTGAGCTATGGCAGTTACCAGACTTCTCAACCCACAAACACCAAAGACAACAGAGAAGGTTAGTGGGAAAAACTTTGGGGACAGAGTGAAAGGAGTTCACTGTTGGCCACAGCCCCAGGGACATAGAAATGGCGCATCTCTGAGGCTGCTCATACCTGCAGTTTCTTCAGGCCCCAGGCCCAGCTGGGGGGAGGAATTAAGTGAGGATCAGAGCTGGAGTGCAGAGCCTGCTTAGTTCCGAATCACAGTCTGGGGTGGCGGTTCTTGGGGGTGGAGTAGCACTAGTGTGGCAGAGCTTGCTGTGTAGAAATAGCTCTGAAAACAACAGCACAGCCCCTCAAGCTTGCGACAAAGTACTCTCTACCGTGCAAGCAGTCGTACTCTGACGAAAATCTCAAAGTTCGAGCAGTTGACTGGGAACATGAACAGGCAGTGAAAATGGACTCAGATTCAGACTCAGACTTTGGAATCTTTCTTTGGTGACAAAGAAGACCAAAACATACAGACAGAAGAAGAAAACAAAGTCAAAGAGCTTGCATCAAAAGTCTCCAAGAAAACATGAACTGGTCTCAGGCCATGGAAGGGTTCAAAAAGGATTTGGAAAAGCAAGTTAGAGAAGTAGAGGAAAAATTGGGAAGAGAAATGAGAGTGATGCAAGAAAACCATGAAAAACAAGTCAATGACTTGCTAAAGGAGACCCAAAAAATATTGAAGAAAATGACACCTTAAAAAAATAGACTAACTCAAATGGCAAAAGAGCTCCAAAAAGCCAATGAGGAGAAGAATGCATTGAAAGGCAGAATTAGCCAAATGGAAAAGGAGGTCCAAAAGACCACTGAAGAAAATACTACCTTAAAAATGAGATTAGAGCAAGTGGAAGCTAATGACTTCATGAGAAATCAAGATATTATAAAACAGAAGCAAAGGAATGAAAAAATGGAAGGCAATGTGAAATACCTCATTGGAAAAACCACTGACCTGGAAAATA
>CM053627.1:31716332-31754612 GCA_028646595.1 Phalanger gymnotis
CCAGCAGCTTCTACATTAAGGGATTGAAGGGCTTGTAATATGATATTCTGGAGGTCAATGGAGCTAGGATTAAAACCAAGAATCACCTACCCAGCAAAATTGAGTATAATGCTCCAAGGCAAAATATGGATTTTCAATAAAATAAAGGACTTTCAAGCTTTCTCAGTGAAAAGACCTGAGCTAAATAGAAAATTTGACTTTCAAACACAAGAATCAAGAGAAGCATGAAAAGGTAAACAAGAAAGAGAAATCATAAGGGACTTACTAAAGTTGAACTGTTTTGTTTACATTCCTACATGGAAAGATGATGTGTATAATCCATGAGACCTCAGTATTCCCTTCAGGGTAGCCGAAGGGAATATATGTATATACATACATACATATGATATAGACAGAGGGCACAGGGTGAGTTGAATATGAAGGGATGATAGCTAAAAAATAAAATAAAATAAAATTAAGGAATGAGAGAGGACTGTATTGAGAGAGGGAGAAAAGGAGAAGTAGAATGAGGTAAATTACCTCTGATAAAAGTGGCAAGAAAAAGCAGTTCCTTGGAAGGGAAGAGGGGCAGGTGAGGGAGATTGAGTGAATCTTGCTCTCATCGCATTTGACCTTAGGAGGGTATAACATACACACTCAATTGGGCATCTTACCCCACAGGAAAGAAGGAAGAAGGGGATAAAACAGGGGGGACGATAGAAGGGAGGGCAGATAGGGGGGAGGAGGTAATCAAAAGCAAACACTTTCAAAAAGGGTCAGGGTCAAGGGAGAAAATTGAATAAAGGGGGGCAGGACAGGAAGGAGCAAAATGTAGTTAGTCTTTCACAGCATGAGTATAGTGGAAGGGTTTTGCATAATGATACACATGTGGCCTATGTTGAATTGCTTGCCTTGTTATGGAGGGTGGGTAGGGAGATAAAAGGGGAGAGAATTTGGAACTCAAAATTTTAAAAGTAGATGTTCAAAAACAAAAGTTTTCGCGTGCAACTAGGAAATAAGATATACAGGCAATGGGGCATAGAAATCTATCTTGCCCTACAAGAAAATAAAGGAAAAAGGGATAAGGAGGAGTGGAGTGACAGAATGGAGGACTGACTGGGGAATGGGGCAATCAGAATATATGCTATCTTGGAGTTGGGGGGGAGAGTACAAATGGGGAGAAGATTTGTAATTCAAACTCTTGTGGAAATCAATACTGAAAACTAAAAATATCAAATAAATAAATAAATAGGAAAAAAAAGGGAAATAGTCCTTGCCCCCAAGAAACTTACAATCTAATTAGGGGAGAAAACATGTAGGTATATGGGTGCACAAAATATTGTTGTTGTTTAGTGGTTTCTGGCTCTTCCTGACCCTACTTGGGGTTTTTCTTGGCAAAGAAAGGAGTGGTTTACCATTTCATTTTACCAGCTCATTTTACAGATGAAGAAACTTAAGCAAACAGGGTTAAATGACTTGCCCAGGGTCACACAACTAGTGTCTGAGACCAAGTTTGAACTCAGGAAGAGGAGTGTTCTCATCTTCTGCACCACCTAGCTACCCACATACAAAATATTGGAGGAATGCCATTAGCAGCTGGGGGAGGGGCAGGAATCAAGTCAACTTTGATATAAAAGCTACTTTACAAGGCAGAAGGAAGGAGGAAGTGCAGTTCAGGCACAGAGGAATGGCAGGGCCAAGTGCACACATTTTGGAGATGCAGCAGCACACGTGAAGAACAGTCAGGAGGCTTGTTTGACCAGATCAGAGGTGCATGAAAGCAACGATTGTGTAACAAGGCTGAAGAGGTAGGAGGTGTCTGGGGAGTGAAATTCTTTAAATGCCCAACAGAAGAGTTTCTATTGTTTCCTGGGGAGAAGGAAGGAGCCACCGGTTTATTGAGTAGCAGAGTAATGTGGTTAGACCAGAACCAAAATCAAGGGGAGAGAGCAGAGGCAGGGAGACCAATGAGGAGGCTATAGCAATGTTGCAGGCAAGAGGTGATAAGGGCTTGGACTATGGTAGTGGTTGGTTAAGTGGGAGGAGAGATGCTGCGGCACTAGAAACAACATCTGATTGTTTATTGGGAGGCAGAGGATACTCAGCCAGGGGTGGTGAACCTGCAGCCTCGAGGCCACACGTAGCTTTCTAGGTCCTTGGATACAGTCTTTTGGCTGAGTCCAAGTTTTACAGAACAAATCCTTTTATTAAGGGGATTTGTCTAAACGTAGTCTCATGGGATTATAAGATCACAGATTTAGAGCTAGAAGGGATCTGAATGGCTATCAAGTCCAACCACCTCATTTTACATATGAAGAAACTGAGGCAGACAGAGGTTAAATAGGTCGGGCAGGGTTACATGGGCTAGTAAATGTGTGAGGCTGCTTCCTGACTCCAAGCCCAATACTCTGTGCGCTCTGGCTCCCCCTAGTAGCCGCCCAGGCTTATGTATCTAGCAAGTATCTGAGGCAGGATTTGAACTCAGGTTTTTCTGACTTGTGTCTCTACTATTCACTTCAAGTCTGTACAAGTATGAGGAGCCAGTAATAAAGGCCTTTAAATGCCAAAAAGCAGAGTTTATATTGATTCCTTTGGATGACCTCGGACAAATCACTCGACTTGCCTAGGCCTCAGTTTTCTCTTCTATAAAACGAGGAGGATGAACAAGATGGCTTCTGAAGTAGCTGTCAGCTCTAAATCCAAGAGCTCGTTAATTGTATTTACTTACACGTGCGTGTATTAGAATTGCAGATAATAGCCCAGCTCAGACAAAGCATCCAGGCAAGCAGTACACCCAGGGCATCTCCAGGGAAGGAGGAACAAGGAATAGGGGGATGGGGAAATCGAAGGAAGAGGAGATGAGAGGAAAAGAGGATGGGATAGATGGGAGACCAATTTTTGGCTGGGTGTTGTTCTCAGAGACTTTTCACTAATAGTCGCTGCCCGTGGTCCCTGAAGCAGCCCTGAAGGGAGGGTATTCTTTTCAGTGTGATGATCCATTCATTATTCTTTTCTCTCTCCCTGTGAGAAGATTACCAAGAAGGGGCTCAGTGGGGAAGGAGGCCCCAGTGGGATCCTGTTACCAGCCATCTGTGTTCTGTTCTTTGCTTTCGAACAAGATGGCTTCAAAACTCTGAACTCGAGAGGGCGTCGGGCTTGCATACAGATCAGCAGAACCGTTGCTAACAGCCCTGTTGATTGCGAGATGACTCAATGTCTGTGCCTGGCAGAGTCAGCTGTGGTCCACTGGAGCCTCCTGCCCTTGGGATAAGAGCTTGGAATTGGGGAAGTGCATTGAGGAAAGGGGGGGGGGGGAGGCTGGAGCTGGAGCTCGAGATCCGGGACTGCAGCTCCAGCTAAGAGGAAGGAGGACAGGACGAGATAGCCGGGTCCTCCGTTTGCTGTTTTTGAACTGATGATATGGAACTGGGGGGAGACAGGAAGAAGGGGAAAACAGGAAGGGATGGTTCTTTGTGAGCTGTAGCTACCCCCAGAAGGCTCCCAGTAGCTTGGGGATGGAGGCCAGAGCCACATGGCTGTGTCACCAGGAAGTGGATTCAGGAATGCATCCTAAACAAAAATGTCACTCATGTCCCCAGCGAATTTTGCTTATGTCCAGGCAGATCTTACCGCTTCCCCACACACAATCCCCACACACTTCCTGCCAAACCTACAGCTGATTTCAATCCCCATACAGCAGTTAAACTGAAATGCACCTTCAGTTCAGTGACCATTTATTTTAAAAATATTTTATTGATATCTTTTGGTTTTTTACATCACCCACATTTCCAAATATGTCCTTCCCCCTCGCCCCCTTACAATAAAAAAAATTAAAAAAGAGGAAGGGGGAAAAAGTTCCATAAAACTAATCAATGTATCAAGAGGTCTGACACTATATACAATATTTCACATCCATGGACCCCCATTTTTACAAAAGAGTAGATGGAGATGTCTTCTCATATGTCTGATTTGGGTCCAGGTTTGATCATTCTAATTTCACAGCATTCAGTTCCAGTTGTTTTCTTCTATTTCCTTCCACTTACATTGTTGTTTTCCTTGTTTCGATCACTTCATTCTGCAACTTTGTTCATATAATTAGCTCTTTAGCAAAAACATTTATTCAAATGCCATAGCAAGAACAGTAATTAGAAATCATCCTCCCAAGCCTGGGGTGCAGTCTCCCATGAATACATAGAGTCAAGGGCAGGGGAAGAAACGGCACGTGCTCAAAGTACAGAGGGGGTAAGACATATGTAGAGAACCCACATGGTCAAGGCAATTACAACTCTAGACTGACCTTGATCTCTTTTCTTTGTCTGAGGGGCATCACAAAGTTCACTGTGGTTCATCGAATCAATGGATGAGTCCACTGCTCTGCTGGGCTGACTCCTCTCAAGGTACTGTGTGTCTCAGCTAAATGGGTCTATCTATCATTTTTCTATTGAGTTGGAGTGTGTGTGTGTGTGTGTGTGTGTGTGTGTGTGTGTGTTTCACCCTCTCTGATGCTTTTCAGATGAGTGAAGCTCATCTGATGCCTACTTCACCCACCTCCTTCCTCCATGTTTGTATATTCTTTTTCTCCTGCACTCCAATTATCTGAAATAACAAGTTCTCCTTCCTTCTTCCTCTTTTCTACAGGGTGTCCTTAAAGTCTGGACACACAGGCAAAAATGCATATTTTGAAATATTTGGAATATTAACAGACCTTAGCCCCCTTGACTTCTTTTTCTGGGGTATGCTAAAGGAGGTGTACTCAGTGAAAATCACAGATGCAACATACTTAACTGAATGCATAAAGAGTGAATGTGCTAAAATTGACGGCAATGTGGACTTATTGCATCGAGTTCACATGAATCTTGCAAAGCGCATCAACCTTTGCATCACAAATGATGGAAATCATATTGAAGATGTTATTTGTTAACATTCCAATTAAATAAAATATTGTTGAAAATTTCATTCATTTCATTTCTTGAAAATCTGCATTTTTGCCTGTGTGTCCAGACTTTAGGAACACCTTGTACACTAATGTACTTCTTTTGTCTTATTTTTCTTTCTCTTTCCTCTCTTAAAACCCTCAAAACAGAACCAATCTGCTCACTCCAAGGACCTATTTTTTTTTCTTATTTAACTTTCTCAGTTCCCTTTGAAGACACTTATTTCTTTCTCTCTCATTAGGATGTGAGCTCTACATTATCATACACCCCCTCCCTTTTGTTCAAATAAATGTACTTTTCTAGATTTCTCTTGACTCTTGTGTTTGCATTTCAAAGTTCGTACTTAGCTCCAGGCTTTTCATCAAAAGTACTCTGAAATCCGCTATTCCATTAAAAGCCTAGTTAGGATTATACTCAGCTTTCCAAGGTAAACTACTCTTTGTAGTATGCCTATATCTTTTGCCTTTTGGAATGCCATATTCCAAAATTTCCTCTGATTTCTAGTAGCAGGTACCAGGTCTGAAGACTATCTTCTTTGATTCCCTCAATGTTTGAAGCTACTCACTTCTAGGAAGGAGGTAGAAAGTGCAGCCTGCCTTCTTTGACAATTCTTTCTAATTCAGAGCCAATTTCCTTTAATGAAAGACGTGACCCTTACTTATGGTGACCAGTTAATTACATTTCCCTGATTCCTGTTGAAGTCTTATATGCATGATGGCTATGGACAAAGATATGGAGGCAGTCTGTGCCCAGGGATAAGCTAACTGTCTTTGCTTTGCTGGCCTTGATCTATCGGAGACCCAGATCTTTTCCTAGGTATAGGATCCTTCTTTTATACCCAGGAGGGTTTTTCCCTTGCATTTTAATATCTTTATCTTTTGCCTCTTCATTCAGCTTTGCCTAAATCTCTACCCAACATAACCTAACCTAAATACAAGGCAACTTTTTGGAAAGAAGGGACTAGTGGGGAGTTGGGGGTGGGAAGAAACTCTCATTTGGGGGGATTAAGAAAGGTTTCATTTAGAAAGTGCCGCATGGGTTGAGCTTTGAAGGAAACTAGGAATTTCATGATAAGTAAACACAAATATACACCAAAAAATTTGAAATAATTTTGGGGGTTGGAGAGAACCAACTAACTCTTTGGAGAATCAGGAAAGACCTCGTATAAGAGGTAGTGCTTGGGTTGACCCTTGAACTGGGAGCTAGGGGTTCCAAAAGGTGGAGGTAAAGAGAAAGAGTGGACCACGGATAGAGGCAGAGTCTGTGAAGACAATATTTTATATTTGCTTATCTTAGAATACTATGTTGCCTTCAAAGCTCAACTCAAGCACCACCTTCTCCATGAAGCCATCCTTGATTCCCCAAGATCAAAGGGCCTTCCCCTTCGAATTACTTTATATTTATTTTTCACATATTTACATAACTATACATTTGTTTTTCCTGATAGAATATAAACTCGATGAGGTTGGGCATTGTTTCATTCAGTTTCCCTCCCCAGATCTTGTTCAGCCTCTCTTCCCCTAGGTTACCCAGGCCTCAGAGAGAAAGGAGCAGTAAGTTTGAAGTGAGATTGAGAGATGATGTATAGCTCTGGTATTTGGTATGGCCCTTATCACTTGCAGACCTCACCGGATAGCACCCACAATCTTAGAGCAGCTGCTGGCAACCTACACAAATGACTCCCCTTGGCTCTATCTCTTCTTAGGCACAGTCTTCCCTCAGAGAACTCTTACTTCCTGTTGAGTCTCAAGCATCCACCAAATAAGGTCCCTCGAAGACTGGCTCCCAGCCACTATGGCAGCTTAGAAAGCAAGAAATGGAGTTGGAGTCCATGGGGTGGTGAGATCATAGATTTGGAGCTGGAAGGGCCCTTTGAGACCACTGAATCCAACTGAACCCATGTCTCAGGATTGAGGACCATGGTCACAGGATTCCAAATTGGGTCCTGTGACTCTACCTTCAGCTCTCTCTACCACCCTCAGTTGCCTCCCATCCCCACTTTAACTCTTGGCAAATTTCCTTTCAGTTCTGGATTGGCACACCAGCCTTAGGAAAGACTGTCCATTTTGTGGCTGGTTGCTAAGGAAAAGCATGGCTTTATCAAGACCAGGCCAATCCAGACAACTCTTATTTCTTGCTTTGACAGTAAATCAGGGGAAAGTCACTGATAGACTTTACCTAAATTTTAGCAAAGCTCTGGTTAAACTATCTCATGCAACTCTTGTGGAAAAGATGGAGTTGTTCGGCCGTGTCCAACTCTTCACAACCCCATTTGGGGTTTTCTTGGCAAAGATACTGGAGTGGTTTGCCATTTTCTTCTCCAGCTCATTTGACAGATAAGAAAACTGAGGCAAACAGGATTACAAGGTTTACCCAGGATCACCCAGCTATTAAGTGTTTGAGGCCAGATTTGCACTCAGGAAAATAAGGCTTCCTGACTCCAGGCCTGGCACTTCACTGTGCTACCTAACTGACCCTGGAGAAAAAAAAATGGAGAGATGTGCCTAAAGAGTGATCGATTTAGAGGCATTTAGAGGTGGTTGGAAGGCTAGACTCAAAGAATAATTGTTAATGGTTCAATGTCAATGTGGCACAGAGAACCTCCAGCGGAGTGCCCCAGTGATCTGTGCTTGGACTGGTCCTGTTAAGTAGCATTATCATTATCAATGATACAGTCAAAGAGGTAGGGAGCTGCTCATCGCATGTTCAGATGTTACAAAGCAGGAGGTGGTGGTGGACAGCAATACATAGAGTAGAGGAGAGAGACAGGGGAGGAGAGAGAGACATAGAGACAGAGACAGAGAAAGAGAAAGAGAGAGAGAGAGAGAGAGAGAGAGAGAGAGAGAGAGAGAGAGATCTCAAAATGTCTGGGTGGAGCATTGGCTGAATCTTTTCATTTTTTTGTTTGTTACTAGACCCAGTGATTTTTTGTTATAGGAAACTCCCAAGGAGGAAACTCCATCTGTTAATGTAGATTGGTTCCTGCTCTCTTGTAAACTTCAGTCTTTGAAAGCTGCCTAGGGCACTTAAAAGTTAAACGACTCACCCAGGGAGACAAAGCCAGGAGGGGTCCAGATCAGAACTAGAACTCAGGTCTTTCTAAGGCCAGTTCTTTATACATTGTGCCAATAAAGATAAATGTGAAGTCTCACAATTGAGTCAAAGAATCTGTTTCATGGTATAGGATGGGGGAGGCATGGATAGGCAGCAATTTGCTTGAAAAACAGAGTGGAGTAGAAGGGACTCAGTATGATCAAGTGTGAAGGGGGAGCCAGAAAAGCCAGTGGGATCTGAGACTTCATTATGAAAACTAAAGTTGGGCTTTCATTGGTATACAGAACTCCCAGATGAGGAAATGCTCTCTACCAATACTGGCCAGTACCTTCTTGGCAACTTGTAGTCTTAAAGAGCTGCCTGGGCCACTAAGAGACTAATTCCAGGTCCCCACAGGGAGTATGAGTCAGAGGCAGAACTTGAACCTAAGTCCTCCTGGATCCAATGCCAGATGGTCCTTCTGTACTCTGCCCTATTCTAACCACATCTGGGAGTATTATGTTCAATTCTGGGTGCCATAATTTAAATTTATTGGGCAGCTAGGTGGCACCATAGTGCATTGAGTACCTTTGTCTGAGATTGGGAAGACTTATGTTCCTGAGTTCAAATCCCACCTCAGGCGCTTACTAACTGTGTGACCCTAGGCAAGTCACTTATCTCTGTTTGCCTCAGTTTCCTCATCTGTCAAATGAGCTGGAGAAGTCAGTATCTTTGCCAAGAAAATCCCAAATGGGGTCACAAACAGTTGGACATGACTGAAATGACTAAACAACAAATAGTTTAAGAATGATATTGCTAAGATTGATGGATATCAGAGAAAGGCAACTAGGAATATTAAAGGCCATGAGTCTAGGCCATACAAGCATCAACTGAAGGGAATGAGGATGTTTCGCTTGGAGAGAAGAAGACTCAAGGTACGTGGTAGCTTTCTACAAGTATCTTAAAGGCCATCTTGCAGAAGAATGATTAGACCAGCTCTGCTTTACCCCAGAGAGCAGAACCAGAACAAAGGATATAAGTTTCAAAGAAACAAGGTTTGATGTCAGGAAAAACTCCCTAGAAAGCAAAGCTTCACAAAAGTGGAATGGGATGCCCTGGAAAATGGTGAGTTCCCTCTCATTGGGGATGGGGGGTGGGGAGAAGGGAATAAGCATTTCTATAAGCACCTACTATGCGCCAGGCACTGTACTAAGTGCTTTATAAATATTATTAAATGTCATTCTCACAATAACTCTGAGGCTGTTATTATTGCCTTCCATTCTACAGTTGTGGAAACTGAGGCAGACAGAGGTGAAATTATTACCCAGGGTCACACGACCAGTACATGTCTAGGGTGGGATTTAAACTCAGGTCTTCCTAACCCCCAGGGCTCTAATCTACTGGCCACCAGCTTATTCAAACAGAGGATGGATGACCACTTACCTCGAACAGAGGACTGATGGGAATCCCCTTCAGGTCTGGATTGGATTAGATGTCCCTCAAGTCTCTTTCTAACACCGTGATTCTGTCATAATCCCTTGTGCCAGGTGAAGTAATATTAGTAATAATAGCTAACATTTATATAACACTTATTATGTGCCAGACACTCTGATAGGTGCTTTAAAGTTATTATCTCAGTTAATCTTTACAATAACCCTGGGAGGTAGGTGCTAACATTATCCTCACTTTACAGATGAAGAAATTGAGGTTAAGTGACTCGTCTAGGGTCACACAGCTAGTATCTGAGGCAGCATTTGAACTGAGATCTTCCTGAGTTGATGGCCAGCACTCTTTCCACTGTCACCCAGTTGCCAAGTAGTTATAATACCAGACATTCCTTTTCTCAGCACCTAATCATGGAAACTCTCCTTTCTCCCAACCATTAGTGTTTTTAGGGATGCTCTGAAGTTACGTTATTGGTCCATACTACATCTTCCTTTGCCCATGTGGGAACGTGAGGATTTGGCCTTCCTTGGAAACTAGGGCTGAAACTATTGCGCACTCTATCATCCCCCTGGTGGAGGTCATTAGGTCATCTCAAGGCCATCTTTTGCTTGACCACCATTTGTCTAAATTTGCCCAAACTTCACCATAAGTACACCTCGTGCCCTTTAGGTGTGGGGTTAGCGTACCCCAGACCAATGGCCTAACATTCTGGAAGCCAATAAAGAATGAAGATGGAGGGTTCCCTTAGTATCTTCATCAATGTCCTCCTTGTTCTTCTTCCTTCCAAGGGCATCAGGGTATTTTAGAATGGGTACTTGGACTCAGAATCAGGATGACCTGGGTTGGAGTTCCATCTCTGACACTTAGCAACTGGATAACTATGGACAAGTCACTTATGGGTCTAATAATCCCATGGTACTTACCTCCAAGGCAGCTAGATGGCACAATGGATGGAGTGCTGGGCCTAGAGTCAGGAAGACATCGTCCTGAGCTCAAATCTGACCTCATACGCTCACTAGCTGTGTGACTCCGGGCCTGTTACTTCACCCTGTTTGCCTCAGTTTCCTCATCTGTCAAGTGAGCTGGAGAAGGAAATAACGAACCACTCCAGTATCTCTGCCAAGAAAACCCTAAACAGGGTGATGATGGGTCTGGAAGGGTTATAGTGAGGATTAAATGAAATGTAAAGAACTAACTATATCTTCTTATAGACTGTATACTTCTTAATGTATGTATGACTTTAAGGAATTGTCCCTTTTAGATTTCGGCCAAATTGAGATTCTGAACGGGCTAGAACATAAATACTGAAATACGAAAGGAAAGCCTTTTCAGATGTAAAGGAAACATTCTACATCCTAGCACGAGCCTGAATTGATCAACTGCTTATGGTTGATTGGTCTTTCATTCTGGAAGAGCAGGGCTGTCCAAAATGTGGCCGGCAGTGTGACTTATGCGGCCCACCTACAAGCAGAGAAATTTACATAAATGCTTTAGTGAATGAAGCAGAGCTCTCACTAAAATGGCAAATCAAAATGTATTGTCTATTGTTTCAACAAAAACCTAAGGTTGGACAGCCCAAAATGACATCACTATCTTAGAATCGAGTTACAGTGCTGCAGTGCGTCTGACTGTGGCAGATCAGCCCGGAGCGCTCTACCACAAATGGGGCACAAATAGTCCATGTGAACATTTAGGGTGAATTCTCTAAATTTCCGCATCTTGAGTTTCTTTTGAGCTATTTCAATTCTACTTTGCATATGGAAAAGTCAGCAAAGGCAATGAATTCCTCCCAGTGCACGGGTAATACAGTTGTCCCCAAGCACTCATTTGAATAAGACCCCAAAGGGAATCTTGGGAAGCATAATTGATTGGCAGATCAAGCAAAGTAAAGGTAGAGTCATTCACTGAGGAAACTTGTATGGAAATAGAATTGTAGAACAGAAAGGCTAAGTCACTCCTACCACCAGCCTAGAGATAACAAATCTTATGACCAAGACCCTGAAGGAATTAAAGAGGAAAGACTCCTGGTAATCCTAGGCTCAGAGTATTTGCCCTTACTCAAAGGGCATAGTAACACTAAGCTAAAATAAATACTGTGACACTCTAGCTGAAGAATGTAGAGTAACATCCAGTCAAGCCAGAAGCCGAAGAAGGTAGAGTCTGAAGGTGCTCATCAAAGAGCTAGCACAGTTGAATCGATCCATACAGCAGCCATGTTTCACCCTTGGAAGGGCAACTGAATGATCTGCCTGGGCCATTCTGGCAGCTGCCTCCCGCCGGTCAAGCGACCTGCCCAATGTAGTATGACAATAACAGCCCAGTGACCTAATGACCTTCCCAATTCAGCCCATCAGCAGCTGAGCCCAGTGAAGACCCAGTTCTGCACCTGAGAGACCTGCTTGGCCCAGCCAAAAACTGGATTAACTCATCCAGGTGAGGTGCCTTGCCCCATAAGGAGCCAATCCAGCTGAGCAGCAGAATAATTCATTCATCACTGATGCCACACCTTGTAGCAAACTTCTTGAGGCCTTCTGGTAAAAGAATAGACATTAAAGTGCTGCTCACCTAGACTTATGATGTCTTAGCCATGAGCGTCACCTGCACCAGTGCTTCACTACTACTGTACTGTAGCCAGTGTCTACTTTTCCTCCTGTGAACGGTGGAAGAATATTGCAGAAGAATATGCCCCAGGGCTTTTTGGGACATCCTTTATAACTACTGTTTTTGCTATGCCATTTAAGTAAATATATTTGCTAAGAATTAGCTCAACCTATTGGCTGATTGTTAAAGGAAGCACACCAATGGGAGCTTGAGAGCTAGTGTTATGAGGATAGACACCCACAGGGTTAGCCCTGAGAAGAGTAAAAGCCACCCTACCAATGCTAGTATGGTTTGGGAGAGTAAGCCCAGAGAGGCGTTCTAAGACATGGGACTTAAAATCTGTTTGTATGTACTACCCAATCAATAATTCAACTCCATAAGCATTTATTAAGCACCTACTATGTGCTGGTAGGTGCTGGGACTACGTAGATGAAAAAAGAAATAGCTCCTGCTCTCAAGGTATTTAGATTCTATGCAAACACAAGATTTAGGGGCTTGGATGAAATTATCTCTTATAACCCTCTGTAGTGTGATGTGGTGCAAAATCAGCCTGTATTTGGAGTTAGAAGCTCTATATTTGAGTCCCTTATTTGCTACACCTAGCTGGTTATCCTTGGATTGGTCAACTACCTACTTTGTGTCTCAATTTCATTATTTACAAAATGAGAGGCTTAGAGAAGATATTATCTAAGATCCCTTACTTATCTAACAGTGGGTCTAGAGTTAAAGGTGAGGCAAAAAACAGTCCTTAACTATGTGCCAGGCTCTGTGCTAAGCTCTGGGGTTACATAAACAGTCAAAATCAAGACAGTCCTGCCATCAAGGAGTTTATATTCTAAACAGAGAGACAATGCACAACAGATTTCAAACGCTGCGGGATGTGTGTGGGTGGGAAGGGGGGAAGGTCATGATATTAAAATACAAAAAGTCAGAAACAGAGTCAGGAGAGGTTCAAATCCCACTAGCTGTGCAACCTTGGACAAGTCATGTAATCAATCTCAGCCTCAGTTTTCTCATCTGTAAAATGAGAGGGTTGATCTATATGACCTCTGAGGCTTAAGATCTGTAATCTTAATCAATGCTCCCAAGCCTAAAATTTCATCACCACCAGTGGGAGCGATAGAGTATGTACGTCTATTTTCTTTTCACATTGCACCCTCTAGTGGTCACACAACACGAGAACAAACAAGAGTTGAAATCCAGTTGTATGAATCTTGAGGGGCAGGAGGGGATTTAGCTTGAAAGTCATTGCTATTTGTCCCTCTCTAGGCCCAGACACTCAGATTTCTCCAGATCGAGCTTCACACCCTTCTGTCTCTGTCCCTGCCCATAATCCTGTACCTTTCGGAAGGACTCTGCTGCTGGTCCAGTTGGAACCTTCATTCAAAAGATGCCTAGCTCTCAGCAGCTAGATAGTGGTCCCCTTTGAGTGGGGCTTTGCTAAGGAGCAAGAATTAACATTGTTGCCCCCAAGGAAAGGGTAAATGAAGAGAATTTTTGGACAGAGGGATCTTAAAAACTTGATTCTTTTAAAAACAGTTGATTAGATCCCAGTTGTGATGAGTCACACACATGAGCTTCGGAAGATTGATGAGGAACCATTCCTTGGGAAGGGAGGGTTGGTGGGGAGGAACCTTCGATTTCCAGAACACATGTGGCCCTCTAGGTCCTCCAGTTCGGCCCTTTAACAGAATTCAAACTTCACAGAACAAACCCCCTTGATAAAAGGATTTGTTCTGTAAAACCTGGACTC
Organism: Phalanger gymnotis; assembly: GCA_028646595.1. Classification (NCBI taxonomy): domain Eukaryota; kingdom Metazoa; phylum Chordata; class Mammalia; order Diprotodontia; family Phalangeridae; genus Phalanger; species Phalanger gymnotis. Next base: position 31,730,079 of record CM053627.1, read on the forward strand.
AGTCAAAAGGTCACACTCAAGACTCTAGGGCCTGGAGTCTTGTCAGAGAGGTGGTGGCCTAAAGGTGCTGAATGAGAAATGTCTTTTCACCCATGATCAATGTGTGCATATGTTTTCTCGATGATACTAATTTGTTAAAAAGGGGCAGCTCCTATTGGGGGAGAGGGGATAAGTTAGTGGGAAGTAGTAAAGATGCAGGAGCTGCTAGGTGTCACAATGGCTAGAGTGCCAGGTCTGGAGTTAGAAGCACCTGAGTTCAAATCTGGTCTCAGACACTTACTAGCTGTGTGACCCTGGGTAAGTCCCTCAACCCTGTGTGCCTCAGTTTCCTCATCTGTCAAATGAGCTAGAGAAGGTAATGGCAAACTGCTCCAGCATCTTTGCCAAGAAAACCCCTAAATGGGGCTATGAAGAGTAGGACATGACTGAAATGACCGAACAACAATAAAGGTGCAGAAGGAAAGGAAGAAAGAGAGAAGATGAAATCAAAGAGCATCAGTAAAACAAAAAAAAATAGAGAAATAGGTACTGACTCGCACTTTCAAAACTACCAGGTGAGGGAACTCCCTTTACCAATGAATCCTGGTACCTTTTTTGCAATTTATAGTCTCAGAGAATTACTGAGAACATTGAGAGGTCAAGTGACTTGCCAGTCACACAGCCAGGATGTGTGAGGGACAGGACTTGAATTCAGGTCATCTTGACAAAAAATGCAAGGGAAAAAGTTTGTATTCCGGTACAAACAACTTTACATTGTTAAATGTAAGATATACTTAAAATAAATAAACAAACTTGGCATGGTAACCAGGTACCATGCTAAGCACTGGGGATACAAAAAAAAAAAAAAGACAAAAGACAGTCTCTGCCCTCAAGGAACTTAGAGTCTATGGAGGCAAAAGAAGCAAGCAAATTTGTTTGAACAAGCCCTGAGCCAGATAAATAGGAAACAGTTTAGAGAGGGAAGGCACTAGAATTAAAAGGGGTTGGGAAAGAATTTCGGTAGAAGGTGGAATTTTAATTGGCACTCGAGGAAGCCAGAGAACCCTGGAGGCTGAGAGAAGGAAGGAGAGCTTTCAGGCATGGGGGAAGACCTTAGAAAAAATGCTGAGCCAAAAGATGGCTTGTTCTGGAAATAGCAAGGATAGGACTGCCTAGAACTTGTGGAAGGGCTATAGGGAAGACGGAAAAGACTGCAAGAGGGCTAAGTCACAAAGAGCTTTGAATACCAAACAAATTTTGTATTTGCTCTGGGGGATGATAGGGAGCCACTGCAGGTTGTAGGGTAAGAAGAACATGACCTGGTCTGATCTTTAGATGTTAGGGGGAGTTCCTTCACCTGATTGGTGCTTTAGGAAAATCACTTTGATGGCTGATGACTTGGAGTGGGGAGAAACTTGAGGCAGGCTATTGCAGTATGATATAGATAGAACACTGGTCTTGGAATCAGGAAGACCTGAGTTCAAATCCAGGCTCGGATTTGCTGTTTGACCCTGTGCAAGTTACTTAACCTCTCTATGCCTCAGTTTCCTCATCTGTAAACTGAAGGGGTTGGACCCAATGACCTCTGGTAGCCACTAACTATGTTACAGAAGAATACAATTGCATATACAGCCTTGTCTTTTTTTTTCTTTGTAAACTGGAATGTTTATATTTGCTGGTCATTAAATTAATAATAAAACATAAAAATATTTAAAAAGGAATAAAACAGTTCACTAATTAAAAATAAGGGATTAGTTTCCTTCAACAAATCTGCAAAGGACAGACCTCCTTCTCTTCTGCTCTCCAGGACTGGGACTGAGGAAGTTGGGAGGAAGGATCCAAACAATTTTCATAAATTCTTCATCATTCGCACTATTGCCAGCAAGCAATTACTGAGATATAGGAATGACTGGGAGGCTTAAATACAGCCAGCCATCTGAAGGATGCGGTTCTTTTGGCAGAAGTCTCCCTTTCTCCCTCCCCAGCCAAGAGTCCACCCTCCTGCAGCTGACACCTGGGGCTTAGGGCTGTCCATCGACTCCGATGGGCTCCACAGGACAGGCGCCCAGGCAGAGTTAACCACGGGACTCTGGGCCAATGACCTTGATTGCTTTTAGCCACGTAAGCACCATTCGGAGACCTTCCTCTCTGATGCTAATGAACTTGGGCCACAGGTCCTTCCTGCCATTGACTCAGCATTCTGTGGCAAAGTGACCCTTCCTTATCTTGCCTGAGCCAAGATCCAGTGGCTCCTCTGCAGCCTAGAATGGTGGCTGACTGTGTTCAGCAGCATGTATGCTAATTTTCTGACCTAAAACCTTGCTCAGGGTGACGGTTTCTTTTAAAGCCAGAGCTGAAATTCCAGTTTCAGTTTTAGCCAAACTGATTCCCTCCCCTCCCCCAGCCATAACCTCTCCCCTCAGGTATCTGTGTTGGAAACAGCCATCAGGACTGGCCTGGTTCCGTGGCATACCAGTGCGGCTAAGAGCCGAATGACTGTTGCCATGGGGCTGAGTGTTTGCATAAAGCTCACTGACCATAGGAAGTGGGAGCTTTTGAAGGCTGCTTTTGGCTCAGTTGGCTGCCCACGCCTCCCACTCCTGAAAGCAATTCTACCAACACTACCAAGGTCTGCTGGGACCTTCGATTTAGGCTGGGAGGCTACCAGGAAATGTGGGATTGAACCTGGAGGGGCTTGGGTGAATTCTTTTTCTGCCTAAGCATTTGGGTAGGAGAGAGTGATTACTTGGCTTTCTGTGCCTGCTGGAGGGCCAGGGTGGGTGGGAGCTTGGGAGAGGAAAGTTATTTTTTTTTTCTTCTGGCTTAGGGCTTTGAAAGAGGACACTTGTGGTTCCAGGCTTTCTTCAGGGAAGAGATTAAGTGACTTGCCCAGGGTCACACAGCTAGAAAGTATTTGAGGCTAGATTTGAATCCTTATCTTCCTTACTCCAGGCCCAGTGATCTGTGTACTGTGCCCCCTACCTGCCTCTACCTACCATGACATGATATCCTACTTTTGGATCTGTGCTATGGCGAGAAGGATTTTCTTGACATTAAACCTAAATTTGCCTGTTTGTAATTTGCATTCACTGATCCCAATTTTACCCTCTGGGACCAAACAAAGGAACCCCTCAACCTTCTTTGCATCTCTAACTGCCCTGCAGACATCTCAAAATGGATGTCCTGTGGATATCTTAAACTCAACACGTCTAAAGCTGAATGCATTATCTTTACACCTAAACCTTCTCCTCTTGCTAATTTTCCTAGTAGAGTCAAGGGCACCCACCATCCTCCAGGGCCCCTAGGCATCATCCTGGACTCCTCACTATCTCTCACCCCACCATGTCCAAGCTGTTGCCAACACCTGTTGATCTCCCCTTTGCAACATCTCCCAAATATGCCTCCTTCTCTCCTCTGACATTGTCACCCTCCTTATGCAGGCTCACATTACCTCATGCCTGGACTATTGCCATAGTCTGCCCGTAGGTCTCTATTCTCTCCCCACTCCAATCCATCCTTCATTCCACTGCCAAAGTGATTTCCTAAAACACAGGTCTGACCGCATCACCACCCCCTACTCAATAAACTCCAGCAACTCCCTATCGCTTTCAGGAACAAATACAGAATCATCTGTGTGGCATTGAAAGTCCTTCATAACCCAGCCCCCTCCTCCTTTTTCAGTCTTCTTAGATCTTCTGTGTTCTTCTATTCAGTGACCTCCTGGTTGTTCCCAAACCAAGACACTCCATCTCTCAGCTCACCGAATTTTCTCTGTCTGTCTCCCATGCATGGAATTGTCTTCTTCCTCAGGTTAGCTTCCCAGCTTCCTAGGATTTTTTTGAGTCTTCCACTTTCATCAGGAAGCCTTTCCCAATCCTTCTCAATTCTGGTACCTTCTCTCTGGTACCTTATGTTTCGTTTGTCCTGTAGCTAGCTTTCTGTACAGATTTGTTTGCTTGTTGCCTCCCCCATCAGACTATGAGTTCCTTGAGGACAGAAGTTGTCTTTTGCCTTTTTTTTTTTTTGCATGTATCCCCAATGCTTAGCATAGTACCTGGCACATAGTAGGTGCTTAATAAATGCTAATCGACTGACTGATTTCTTCCCTGGAAATACTTGAAGTCAGCTATCATTTCCACACCAAGTCTTCTCTTCTCCAGGTTAAACACCCTCCGTTCCTTCACTGACCCTCAAGGCCCTTTGCCTCTATGGTTGCCCTCCTCTGGACACTCTGCAGCTTATCAATCAATGTCTTTCCTAAACTGGCATGCCTGGAATTGAACACAATCTTTCAGATGGGGTCTTAGAGCTGAGCAGGGTAAATGTACGTGACCCTGTGTGCACACTTGTGTGTATATGCCATTAGCCTACATGAAGGCAAAGGAATGGATGAGGTGGCTTAACATGATTTCTGCCAGTCCAAAGATCACATGTATGCAAATTTTGCTGTCTTTGGAGGTTAATGCTAGGATGCTGAATCCCCCAACAGATGCATATTGCATGTGGAGCAAACTGTCTCATTTGTATAAATATGTTTTAATGAATTTTTAACCAAAGGATTTGTTTTCATTCCCTAATTACAGTCTTTCTCATTTTAAATTAAACATAGGCCCTACTAAACCATTTTATGAGATAGTTTCCAAATAAATGACTACTATTTCCCTAAGTCTCTTCCACAATGGTCTTCAGAGTTCTCACTTGACCCAAGGATGGCTTAGGAATCATTCCGACCTGATCAAACTCCAGAGCCACAAGTCCTTCCAACTGCCCATACTCATCAATCAATCATTTATTAAAAGTTACATCTGGGAGCAGCTGGGTGGTGAAGTGAGTAGAGCAATAGCCTTGGAATCAGGAGGACCTGAGTTCAAATCTGACCTCAGACCCTTGACACACGTGCTAGTTGTGTGACCTTGGGCAAGTCACTTAACCCCAATTGCCTTGCCTTTCCCTCCTCCAAAAAAAAAAGTTACTATGTGCCAAGCACTGTTGGACAAGAGATTAAAAAAAAAAAAAAGGGAAATAGTCCCTGCCCTCAAGGAGCTTAATTCTACTGGAGAGACAATATGTATTTCCTAGAAGTGCCTCAACTCTATTGTGTCCAAGACTGAGCTCAGTACCTTTTCTCTCAATTTCTTCCTTTTTCTGACTTGACAGTTTCTGTCCGTGGTGCCATCTTTCACCTGGTTTCTCATGTTCGTGACTCTAGAACTGCTTTCCTCTTCCTATACCTCTTACAGCCAACCACTTGCTAGGTCCTAGTGATTCTATATTTGCCACGTCTTTCCCATCTGTCCCCTCCTCCCAATTCCCACAGACCATCTTTTCCTACCTACTCTGTTGTAGAAAAAAACGATGTGGAATGCTTCTTGGTCTTGAGAGGCTCCTTCTGTTCATCAATGGTGATGACAAAGTGGCAGAAAAGGGAATAGAGATACTCACATACTGTTGGTGGAATTGTGAATTGATCCAACCATTCTGGAAAGCAATTTGGCATTATGCTAAGAAAGTCACTAATATATACCCTTTGATTCAGCACTTCTATAGCTAGGCATATTTCTACGGGTCGACAACAATAAGAAAAAGACCCCATGTAGCACAATGTCTGACACATAGTAAGCACTTAACAAATGCTTCTTGATTGCTTGATATTGACTAAAATATTCAGAGTAACACTATTGGAGGTAATGAAAAACTGGAAGGAAAAACAAAAGTAATGCCCATAGATTGGGGAATGGCTACATTACACAAATTACGCAACATGAATATGGTGAAATGTTGTTGTACCACCAAAAAAACGGTTAAGCATGGGGAGACGTAGTGACCGATGCAGAGCGAGGGTAACAGAACCAGCCATATATGTGTGTGTATACATACATACACATACACATATATGTACATATACTTGTGTAATATATATGTATACACACATATATAAATATACACATGTATATATGTGTGTGTGCTTGTATACATTTATAATAATATACAAGGAAAAAACAAAAAAAACTGCAACTAAATGCTATGTCCTTAAACAATAATGTCCTATAATTGTAACGACCAAGCATATACCCAAAGAGATGACTAAATACCTTTCTTTCTGTGCAGAGGCAGAGGTCTATAAGATATGAAATATACTGTCAGATTCAATTGCTGTGTTGGTTAGTTTTGCTGAACTGCTTCTTTCCCTCTAATTTTTTGTTTCAAGGTTAAGGTCAGGGACCAGCCTAGCCCTAAGCAATTACCCCACCTCACTTAAAGTACTTAATAAAATGCTAAGCTCTGATATCTTAACCAGGTGAGAATATATCTCAAACAATCATAGACTTTAAGTTGAAGTCTGTTCTCAGCTCATGAAGTAGATACTACTGCCAATTACTGCTGTAACCGGGACAATGCTAGGTCACCCATGGAAAGATAGAAAGTCCAAAACCCTCATGACCTTTTGTACCTCATAAATCCTCCTCTAGCCACAGGAGAGGGGAAGAGGAGACAGGATTGTTCATCTCTTCTCCCAACCAAGCTGTTTCTTCTGGAGGGGTTGATTGGAATGGCTCCCCTGACTAAGCTGCTAGATGCTTGAATTTCTTGGGTTCTAAACAAGCTCCTTGTTTTAAATAAGTCCCCAGCACGTAACTAGTCCCTAGACACACTAGCACAGACTTCCTGTCGATGTCTGTCTACTTTCTCCAATGTCTTTCAATGACATTTTAAACAGAATGTATGCAATGAGGAAAGGCGAATCCAAGGCTCTACAAGGAACTCAGCAGAAAAGATATAATATACCTAAGGAGAACTTCATGAATGCCTTATGAATGGTAAAACAAAAAATCCCTGTGAGTCACTTCTTTGCCACATATGCTTGATAAGCTTGGGCCCACTTTTCCCTGGACTTACTATGTACTTGTGACAGAATATGCTTCCAAATGGAGGATTTGGTTTGTACCAACTCTATTGCAGTAGTAAATATCTGTATCTATCTAAAGGCTAGTTAAAGCTGGATGGCTAATTGAAATCAACTGATGATCTATGAAGGCTACACACTGGTGGGGCTCATGAGCTATGGCACTAGAAAAGACACCCTCCAATGCTTCAGGGTTACTCCTTGGCACTGAAATGTCAAGTGGCAGCTGAGTTCTGGGGACTGGCATAGAATCTAGTACTTACAAGTGCTACCCAAAGGATGATTCACGTGGTGGAGATGGGGAAGGGATATATTCAGAAACAAAAATGATTTAAAAATAAAGGTTCTCTTTAAAATTTATAATTGTAAAAAGGAAAGAAGACAGAGTTGGGTTTACTAAGAATCATAATTTTTAGATCAGTGGTATCAAGCTCAGTTAGAAATGGATCCCTGTAGGCCTGCATATTGACTTTAACATTATCTGTGTTCTATTACATGTTCGTTTGTTTATTTTGTTAACTATTTCCCAATTATATTTTAATCTGATTGGGGGTTTTGCAGGACAAATGGGGCCTGTTGGCCATGAGTTTGATGCCTGTTTTAGACCACTTCAGCTTGGCTAAGTTGGTATTTTTAATGTGTGTGCATGTGAAGATTTTTATTACAAAAAATCCATCCAAACTTAATTAGCCTTTAGAAAGAAATAAGTATTTACTATAGCGGTAGAGTTGGAAGCATCAATGACTGAGAAGCCAATGAATGTGGACTTTAACATCATAATCCCTAAAGTGAAGCATGAGGAAATAGAAATGGCAGTAAAGAAAACAGTGAAGAAAGGTTGATTTAACCCATTATACAGATGGAAGGTCTATGCTGAAGGTGAAGCAGTTTTAAGGGGGCAGCTAGGTGGCGCAGTGAGTAGAACACCAGCCCAGGAGTCAGGAGGACCTGAGTTCAAATGTGACCTCAGACAACTGAAAGTCACTTAACCCCAAGTTGCCCTCAAAATTTAAAAAAAGCCAGTTTTAAGGCTTTTGAAGGCTTGATTTCAAGGTATCCGAGAAAGGAGGGGAAACCAAAGGCTTTTACAGTAGGAAAAAATAGTAGAATAATGGAATTACGCCAACTGATCCATATGCATATCTGTAGGCAGCTAAGTGGCCCACTGAATAGAGAGTAGTAAGCCTGGAATCAGATAACTGTTGCCATTGTTCAGTCGCATATGACTCTTCATGATCCCATTTGCAATTTTCTTGGCGGAGATCCTAGAGTGGTTTGCCCTTTCCTTCTCCAGTTCATTTACAAATGAGGAAATGAGGCAGAGAGGCTTAAGTGACAAGCTCGAGGTCACACAGCTAGTAAGTGTCTGAGGCTAGATTTGAACTCCAGGCCCAGTGCTCTATCCACGGAGCCACCTAGCTGCCCAGACCACATCTTTATAGTCACCCAATTGACGAAAAGGTGTAGAAGGTACAAGCTTCCACTGACTATAAAAAAGGTCCTTAGTTTGATCAAGCAAAATGCTTCCTTATCTGCTCTTCTCTTCCTTTGCATAAGTCAAATATTGACAAATTTAAGAGAAATAATTTGGGTCAATGACACTTCGATTATTAACATTATAATATTATATATATACTATATAATATATAATATATTATAAAGCAGGGAGAAGTGCACTCATCAGAAGTGTTTGCTGATGTCATGAAGGATGGCTAGAACAGAATCTAAGTGGAAGAAGGATTTCCTGCAGCTAGTAAAGTCTTTCCAAAACTCCTATTTATGGATGCTATTGTGCTGATGACATCAAGTCCCAGAACACTTAAGAGCATCCAGAATGAAATATATAATCACCAAAAGAGTTGCGTCTAATTTTCCACCCAGGATAAAACCCAGGGCCTTAAGAATGCTGGTTCTCCAATCCATAAAATGCCATTGGATGGACAACTACAGGACTGGTCTACCTTGGACAGAGATTGTGCACAGATAATACCCTGGCCCAGGCTTAAAGAGGAGGAAGAAAGCAGACTGAATTGTCCTGGGAAGGTGAAGAGTGCTTTTTGCTGTTTGCTAAAACAGAAATTCATTTTAAAAATTAATAACTTTTGGAGGGACACAGTATGGCTGTGAGTCGTGAAATGCTACAGTCTCCAAAGAATTGCAGTTGAAAGTTATCTAAAGGATAATGGAGAGGTTCGTGGTGAGTATGAGTAGGCATTGAAGAACTGCATAAGAGAAGTAGCATAAAAGCTGTCATCATCAACAGAGAGATGGACGCCTGGGAAAGAAGTTCCCAGAGAGAGAGAAGGGTAATGAACGGGCAGCCAGCATCTTTTTCTGGTGAGTATGCAATGTCAAAAGATCTCAAGGAAGATCCAACAATGTTGGGTAGATATCCAATGGAGGATTGAAGGGAGGACATGGGAGAGAGGGCATGGATGAGTTTCAATCTTCATTGTTGGTCAGAGTACCCAGACAGTCAAAAAATATTTATTAATTTTTAGAAACGTACTCACATTGTCTAGGAATAAGCAAGACCTGTTGGGAAGTCAGGAACTTTTTAATTATAATTTACATTTATTCCTCCTGAATAAATGGGTACCTCCCCTGAACAGAGAACAGGAGAGAGAACAAAGGACTTTGATGGAAGCCAGTCCTTTAATAGACCCTTACCTTGAATCTCCTGCCAGGCTCTTCATTGGCCAGATACAACCCCCGGACTGCCTAAGTCATGTCCTCCTCAAATGGCTTGTTTAAGCATGCATACAAGCCTCTGACCTTTCACCTGGCCTAGTTTCTGCTAAAGCTGGGGTGCAGGAGTGAGGGGAAAGGTACACCTTCAATTCTGTGGAAACAAAACCCCTCCTCCCATTTCTTACATTAATCATCTGCTATGCATTGAATCAAGACTGTCAACAACCTCCTTTTAGGTCCTATCTCCTCTAGTCTCTTTCCCCTCAAATTCATTATTCATATGGCTATCAGAATTGTCTTTGTGGTTAAGGCATTCCTTCTATTACCTACAGCTCTAACTTCTCCACCTGGCACTTAAGGCCCCCCCAAAGACATTGTCACTTGACTTTTTTCATTCTCAATTCTTTCCCTCTACACACCCTATACTCCAGTCAGGCTGGACAGCTTCTTATCCTAGGACACCTCTGCACTGTCACCTCCAAGAATTTGCTCAGGCTGTTCCCTATGTCTATAATATCCTCTGTCCCTTATTTCTTCTGTTGCATTCCTAATCATCTTTTTTTTCTTTTAAATAATATTTTATTTTTTCCAATTACATGTACAGGCAATTTTCACATTAATTTTAAAATAACGTTTTGAGTTCTAAATTTTCTCCCTCCCTCCTCCCTAATATGGTAAATACACACACACACACATACATATATATACATATATCCATATATATAATGCATATGTATGTATATATATGTGCAATCATGTAAAACTGATTTCCATATTAGTCATGTTGTGAAAGAAAAAACAGAACAAAAGGAAAAAAAAACTATGAAAAAAAAAAGTAAAAATAGTCTGCTCCAATCTGCATTCAGACTCCATAGTTCTTTCTTCAGACCTGGATAGCATTTTCCATCACAAGTCTTTTGGAATTGTCTTAGATTGTTGTATTGCTGAGAAGAGCTAAGTCAATCAGAGTTGATCATTGCACAGTGTTACTGTTATGTGTACAATGTTCTGCTCACTTTGTATCAGTTCATGTAAGTCTTTCCAGGTTTTTTCTGAAATCTACCTGCTCATCATTTATTATGGCACAATAGTATTCCATTACATTCATCTACTACAACCTTATCTGTCTTCTAAAGCCCAACTCAAATTCCACCTCCTCCAGGAAGCTTGCTCTGATCTCCCTTTTCCCTCGATCTCTTACAGGACTTTGTTTCATAACTCCCTAAGGCATTAATTACCATAATTTTGTACATTATAGCTATCTGCTTTGGTGTTTCATCCTCCTACTAGGTCATAAGCTTCTTAAAATCAGGGGCCTTGTCTTATGTCAGCTTTGTAGCAGCCCTACCCCCCCCATCAGAATAGTGATATGCAAACAGTAGGTACTTAATGAAAATTAGTTGTAGCTCAGAGCACAAGGATTTGAATTTCATAGACAAAGAATCCTCCAGAGGTCACCTCCTCAGCTATTTCACAGATACAATTGTCTGTCCTATTAAACATTTCTAGGCTACAATTGGGACAGCTAGGTGGTACAGGGGATGGAACACTGGGTCTGGACTCAGAAAAATGAATCTGGCCTCAGACACTTACTAGTTATATGATCCTGGGCAAGTCACTTAACCCTTTTTGCCTCAGTTTCCTCATCTGTACAATGAGCTGGAGAAGGAAATGGCAAATCTTTGCCAAGAAAACCCCAAATGGTGTCACAAAGAGTCAGGTCAGATATGACGGAAACAACAAGCTACAATTAAAAATGCTATTTTTGAGTATTTTTGTTCTTAATGTAGCAAAGAACTAGAAACACAGTGGGTACCTTTCAGCTAGGGAATGACTGAACAAATTATGGTACACGAATATGAGGAAATATTGTTGCCCTATAGGTGGTGACTGAAACTAGAAAAGACTTGTATGTACGGATATAGAGTGAGTGAAGTGAGCAAAACCAGGAGAATGGATACCATAATGTCATAGAAAACACCTTCTGAAAGATTTCAGAACTCTCCTTAAGTGAGCAATCATGATTTTTGAGATGTCTAACAATGAAGCATACTTCCCACTTCTTGGTAGAGAGCAGATGGACTTGAGGCATTTTCAGATATGACCATTGTGACAATGTGTTTGGTTAGCTTGATTATATTTCTTACAAGGGAAGGCTTCTATTGGTGAAGGCTAGGGGTGAGGATAGAGTTGGTGGGTGGTAATAGTTTTGCCAAAAAAAAAAAAAAAAAAGGAAAGAAGCAAAAAGAATGACTGAGATATTTGAAAACTACGTATAAACATAATAACCAAAGATGCTGACTACGAGCCAGAAACTGTGATAAATGCTTTACAAATATCTTCTCATTTGAGCCTCATAGCACAGAGGTAGGTGCTATTATAATCTCCATTTTACAGTTGAGTAAACTGAGGCAAGCAGAGGTTAAGTGACTTGACCAGGGTTCATACAGCTGATAAGTGTCAGAGGATGAATTCGAACTCAGGTTTTCCTGACTCCCATCTCAGAGCTCTAGATCTAGCTATCTCAAAGGACCAGAAGAGAGGGCAGAAGGACTTTGGAAGAGGACACAGACAAGCAGGATTGCTTTGTGTCCTTTTGCACTTTTTGGTTTTCTTCTGTATATTACAAAAGCTTAATTAATGTTCTTTTTATGTGTATCTATCACTAACTCCTAACTGCTGCCCTTTCCTCCCCCATCCCTGATAGAAGCCCTCTCTTGTAATAAATAGGTATAGACCAATAACATAAAACAGCACTTGGCTATGTCTGAGAATGTGTATCTCATTCCGTCTTTCTCTGTTCACTGCCTCTCTATGAAGAGGTCACAGGTATGTTCCTTCATCATTCAGTTAGTCAATCAGCTAGCATTTATTAAGCAAGTACTATGTGCCAGGCATAGTGCTAAGCACTGAGGACATAAAGAAAGCCACAACCAGAGTCCCTGCCCTCAAGTCCTCTTTGGTCTATGATGTTCTGATCAGAGTTCTGAGGTTTTTCAGTTGTTTTCCTTTATGATGTTATCACTGCCCTTAGTAGTCCTGCCCATTCTCCTTTCTCTGTGTCAGTTCATACACGTCTTCTTAAGTTTTCTAAATCCAGAACATTCACCATTTCTTATTGAATGAGAATATTTCATTACCTTCGTACAATACAATCAGTTCAGCCATTCTAAAGTTAACGGGCACTTATTTTATTTGTGCCAGATCTCAGACCCTTATTGCCTGTGTGACCTTGGGCAAGTCACTTCACCCTGTTTGCTTCTATTTCCTCAGAGCTGGAAAAGGAAATGACAAACCACTCCAGTATCTTTGCCAAGAAAACCCCACATGGAGTTGTGAAGAGTCATACATGATTGAAAAATGACTAAACAAACCCCCAAAGTTCTGCTACAAATCTGTCATTTCATGTCTCGAGGCAGCTAGGTGGATGGAGCACCCTAACCTACTCCAGGAGATTTGACCTCAGGTCCAGGGGATTTTACACTAGCTTCCAGTCTTTTTACAGTTTACAAAATGTTACTGTTATCATTTGATCTTCTTGGCAACCCTGGGAGGCATGTAAAGTAGACATTACTGCCTCTGGTTTATAGATGAGAGAATTAGATTTCAGAAAGGTTGTGGGCCAAAATCACTTAGCCAACAAGTGGCAAGAAGGGTGAAACAAACCAAGAATTCTGAATCTGAATGTAAAGAGGGATCTGTTGCCACTCTTTGTCTCAGGTGCCCTGACTAGTTGTGAAAGCTTTTTTGATTGAACTGAACAATCAGACCCCGACCCTTACATAATGTCTCTGATTTCTTCCACACTACTTTGCCTTGGAAGGTAATTAACAAATCTTCAAAGGAGGGAGAGAAAAGGGAAGAAAGAAGAAAGGAAAGAGAGAAGGAAGGAAGAAATAAGACAAGAAGGAAGAAGAGATGAGAGGGAGAGAAAGAAGAAAGGGAGAGGGAAAGGAGGAAAGGAAAGAGTGAAGGGGAAGGGAGGGAGGCAGAAAAAAAGATTGAGGAAGAGAGAACAGAAGGAGGAAGAAAGGAAAAGAGAAAGAGGGGAAGGAAGGAAGGGGAAAGAAGGGGGGGCAGAGGAAGAAATCTACTTCCTCCTTCCTCTTTTTCTTCCTCCTTCCTTCTATCCTTAGTAGAAAAAAGTCTCCTCATATGGGAATTCCCTGCACCGATGCAATCATGTTTAGTCCTTATCTATGCCAGACTAAACTAACTTTTCATTTTACAGTTGTTGGACCAGAATTTCTTCTTTCTTCTTTCCAAGGAAGGAAGGAAAAGTGGAAGGAAGAAAGAAGGAAAAAGGAGCTCTTTAGAGCCCTCAATGTAATAAAAAACGAGGGGCTGTATTGTACTTGGCTTTTCCTGACTTTCTTCCCCAGAGAGAAGCTGAGAAAGATCAAAATATGTGCAAGAAGTCATCGTGAATAATACAACCAGAAAAAGATGGTGAATCATAGCTCCCTCTTCACCTCTCCTCCTCATCTCCCAACACTCAGATCACTTTCTTCTCTATCTCCTCCTTCACCCTAGTCTCACATGAAGAAGTGGCCCTTCTCCTTGCTGAGGCAAATTCCTCTACATGCACCTATTATCCCATTCTACCACCCCAATTTTCTCACTAATCTTCAGTCTTGCCTTAACTATTGGCTCCTTCTCCTATAGGCTATAAATACACTTGTATCTCCCACATCCTTAAAAAAAAATCCTTACTTGATCTTTCCATCCCAGCTAGCTATGGTCCTATATCTATCTCTCCTCCCTTTCATGGCTAGATGCCTTGAGAAAACTGGTTACGATTGGTGTCTCTACTTCATCTCTTCTTATTTTCTTCTAATCTTTCTGGTTCCCTTGTTTATCATTCAGTTGGAACTCTTCAAAGTTACCTTTGTTCTCTTAGGTGCCCAGTCTAATGGCTTTTTCTCAGTTCTCATGCTTCTAGACCACTCCATAGCCTTTGCCTCTGTTAATCATTTTCTTCTCCTTGAGTCTCTCTTTTCTCTTGGGTTTTGTGACATTGTTCTCTCCCGGTTCTCTTCCTATCTGTCTGACCACTCCTTCATCTTTTTTGTTGGATCTTCCTACAAGTCTTTCCCAATAACCATGGGTGTCTTGAAAGCCTTGTTTCTGAGCCTCTTTACTTCTCTATTTAGTGATCTCATCAGCTTCCCAGGAGCTGATTATCACCTCCTTGTGAAAATTATACCTTCAGTTTCGAATCTCCAACTGCATCCTGGATGTTTCAAATTGGGTAGCCCACAGAAATCTTAAACTCGACAGACAAAAACTGAATTCATCATTCCTCCCAAGCTTTCTCCTCTTCCAAGCTTCCCTATTATTACTGAGGGCGCCACCAACCTCCAAGTCACTCATGCTCAAATGCCAAGGTTTTCCTTCTGTGTCTACAGAGTTGACCTGATGTTTATCTGGCCACTGGACCCAGATGGCTGCGGAGGAGATAGTGAAGCTGGTGACTTTGCACAGCCCTCCCTCAAATCCGATTCACTTGCATGTTATGGCATCATTTCCCTGCTGTCATGGTTGAGAATGAAGGACAAACAACATACTCAAAACCTATGTGAGGTCATCTTTGTTTCCTCACTCTTACTAAGCTTCAAATCCAATCTGTTGCCAACTCTTGTTTATTCTGTCTTTGAAGAGTCTTTTGTATATGTCCCCTTCTTTCCTCTGACACTGCCACTGCCCTAGTGCAGACCCTCATCGCCTCATGCCTGGACTATTGCAATAGCCTCTCTCTGTTTCAAGTCTCTCTCTACTCCAGCCCATTCTCAGCTCAGTTGTCAATCTGATCTTCCTAAACCACAGATCTGTTCATGTCACATTGCCCCCACCCCTATTTAATAAATTCCAGTAGTTCCTTATCATCTTCAGGATGATTTAGAGTAGGGAGGGACTTTGGAAGTCAGCCAGTCCACCCTTCCCTCATTTTACAGATGAGAAAACCAAGGCCAAATGACTTACCTAACTAAGATGGTAAGCAGTGGAGCTGAGAATCTAAGCAAGGTCTTCTGGCCCCAAAGGTAACATTATTTTCATTGAGCCACACTTCTTGCCACCTCTCCAAAATCCATGTATCTGGATTCTCTTTATTGGGAATAATCTTCCCTATCAGTCAGTCAATAAATACTTATTAAGTGCCTACTAGGTGCCAGGCGCTGTGCCAAGCACTAGGGAGACAAAAAAAGACAAATAAATAAAAACAGTCCTAGCTCTCAAGGAGCTCAGCCTATCCATGTAGACAGTATGCAGACAACTATGTAGAGATCCAAATAACTACAGGTTAAATTGGAGATAATGTTGGCAGAAAGGCACTGAGATTAAGGGGAACCTTAGCTGAGACTTGAAGGAAGCCAGCAAAGCCAGGAGGCAAAAAGGTGGAGGGAGGGAATTCCAGGTGTGAGGGACAGCCAGGGAAAATGCCCAGAGAGATGGAATGTTGTGTGCAGAGAACAAAAGAATAGCAAGGAAACCGGTGTCACTGGATTGAAGAGTACATGGAGGGAGGGAGTAAGGTGAAAGGAGACTGGAAAGAGTGAGGGCTTTGAAAGTCAATCAGTCCATCAGTGAACATTATGAAGCACCTACTAGGTGCCAGGCTGGGCAGCTAGATGGCTCAATGGATAGAGTGCTGAGCTTGGAGTGGGAAGACTCATCTTCCTGAGTTCAAATCCGGCCACGGACACTCACTGGGCAAGTCACCTAACCCTGTTTGCTTCAGTTTCCTCAACTGTAAAATGATCTGGAAAAGGAAATGGCAAACCACTCCAGTATCTTTACCAAGAAATCCCCAAATGGGGTCAGGAAGAGTCAGATATGACTGAAACAACTGAACATGACTGAATAACAACATACATGTGAAGTCATGTAAAGCATACTTCCTATGCATCCCTTTTCAAAATATTTTAAAATGCCTAATAATAATAGTTAACATTTATATAGCATTTTAAGGTTTGTAAAGTGCTTTAAAATTATTCTCATTTGATCCTCATGGCAACCCTGGGAAATGCTATTATTACTTCCATCTTACAGTTAAGGAAACTGATACGAATAGAGGTTAAGTGACTTGCCCAAGGTCATGCAACTAGTAAGGGTCTGAGGCTAGATTTGAACTCAGGGCTTGCTCACTCCAGGTCCAGTGCACCACCTAGCTGCCTATATAAAACAAAATACTTAGGGTTACAAGGCAAACCAATATTTATCCCTTCCCTGTTGAAGGGTTAGTGGTTTGCTGCATAAAATTTTTTGGTCTTCCCTTTGTAGCAGAGAAGAAGTCTGAATTTTTTCTTTTTCTTTTATGGGGTGTTGACAATACCTTATTGTAAAATTTGGGTTAAGTATTTGGTCATAGGCTCTGTGTCGTCTGCTGGCCTTCGTGTGTCATCTGTGGCTTCCATAAATCTCTCTCCAAATTCCCATTTAATTTCTTATGCTGACTCATGATATATTGAAACCACAATGGGGAGAGTTGTGATGTAGAAGGGATAACTGTATATTGAAATAAAGATGTAATTTTTTCCCCATCCAATTCACAGACCCCCTTAAGGGTTTGTGGATTGTGGGTTAAGAATTCCTTCTCTAGTGGCCAATTAACTGGTTGTTCCTTCAACAAAGAATTACTGATGTTTCTCATTAAAAAGTCCTGTGTTATATGTACTAGGGTTAATCTTTCTAAAGGATTAGGGACTTGAATTCTATACAGGAAGTATAGATTTTTGGGTCTCTGAAGACCAGAGCGTTTTACGTGGGAGGTAACAGCAGGAGAAAAGGAACCAAGATGGGAACTTGCTTCTTTTCATAATCTTGGACTTCCTTTCAGTCATTTATTTCTAACTTAGACTCTTTCCCCAGCTTGACCACCACATTTCCCTTGCCTTTCCAGTTTGTCTCCAAACCCTGAATAACTGCCATCTCCAATCCTCTTCTCAGCGATAGGATGCTGTGAGATCATGCTGGCAGGATCAAGATAAATTTATGTTATCTAACCTCCAATGAGTCTTTCCAGTTCCAAAGCAAGAGATAAACGATAGAACTGACCGACTGTCACAATTAGTTCAACTGATTTCAAGGCACATTTATTAAGTACATATTGGTGGGGGAAGGGAATAAGCATTTATATAGTATTTTACAAATATTATCTCATTTGATCATTTCAACTCCCAACAAACCTGCAAGGTAGGTAGGCGCTGTTATTATCCCCACTTTACAGTTGAAGAAACTGAGTCAAGCAGAAATTAGATGACTTGTCCAGGGTTATTTAACCAGCAAATGTCTGAGGCAGGATTTGAACTCAGGTCTTCTTGACTCTAGGCCCAATGCTCTATCCATTGTGCCACCTAGCTATCTCTACTTGCTGTACATACCATGTGCAAAGTCCTATGCTAGGGGCAGGATACAAAGACAAAAAAGAAACAGCTCTTGTCTTCTAGGAGCTTAGTTTCTACTGCAGAAGACACATTTACCTGGAAGTAAATGCAGTGTGTAAACAGAGTAATTTCAAGGACAGAATGCTAAGTAACTGGGAGAAACATCCTCAGGCAAGACATGGCACCCAAGGGGAGGCTAGGAAACATCGGGGACCACTTGGCCAAAAGCATGGAGGGTAGAGGTGGAATGTTTTGTCTGGGGAATCGGGTGGGAAGGCCAATTTGATTGGAGCAGAGAGTATGTGAAGCGGAGTACTAAGAAGTAAGAATTTCATTTTTAGTCTTGGAGGCACTAGAGAGCCATTGAAGGTTTCTAGGTGGGGGTGAGGGTGGGGTCTGAAAGGTTAAGGGATTTGGCCAAGGTCAGAGAAGTGGTAAGAAGGGACAGGACCGTAGAATCATAGAACTCTTCCACCTCATTCCACTCATTATCTTTTTTTTCTATCTCATCTTCGATCTTTCCCTCCTTGTAGTCTTTTATTCCTTCATCTACAGACACATTTTGGTCTCCTACATAATCCCTTGATCTTGTTTGCTCCCCAGCTGTCAACCTGTCTCTCCTAAGCTTCCGGAAGCATTAGGAGTTATCTTGACCCCACTGTATGTCCACTCAGTCCGTTCAATCTGGCTTTAATTTCCTCCACTATGATAGAAGAAATGTTTCCTGGGTCATCAATAATCTCCCAATGGCCAAACCAGTGGCTTCTGCTGCTTCCTTGACCTTTCTGCAGTATTACACAATCCAGATGCCCCGCTCCTTGGTATTCTCTTCTCTTGTCCACATATAGCTTCCTGAGGTATAAGCCTAGCAGTAGGATCTCTGGGTCAAAGGGTACGGACATTTCAGTTTTGTTTTGTTTTGTTTTGTTTTTTGAGGCAGTTGGGAATAAGTGACTTGTCCAAGAGTCACACAGCTAGTAAGTGTCTGAGGTCTGATTTGAACTCAGGTCCTTCTGACTCCAGAGCCAGTGCTCTATTCACTGCACCACCTAGCTGCCTTTAGTTACTTTTTTTTTCATTTAATAATATTTTATTTTTTTCCAATTACATGTAAAGATAGTTTTCAACATTCATTTTATAAGATTTTGAATTCCAAATTTTTCTCCCTCCTCCCTCCCCAAGACAGCAATTACTTTTTAAACACAATTTTAAATAGATTTCCTGAAGAGCTGAACCAAGTCACAGCTTTGCCAAGAGTGTATTCATGTGTCCTCCTTTTCCCAGCCTTCCAACATTAATTATTGCCATGTTTTGTTCTCTTTGCTGATTTGCAAGGTGCTCCATTGGTTTTCTCAATGTACTCCTTAAAAAAAATCTGGTCCTCTTCGAGAATGAAGGACGAACAACAGCCACCACAACAATACGCTCCTACCTCTCTGATTGTTCCTTCTCAGTTTCCTTCACTGATTCCACTTTCTCTTTCCATCCCATGACTATGGGCATCCCTCCAGGATCTGTCTTTGGGTCTTTGGCCCTTATCTCAATCAGTCAATAATAATCAGTCAATAAACATTTACTAAGGGCCTATTATGTGCCAGGCACTGAGGTAAATGCTAGAGATACAAAAAGGCAAAACACCATCCCTGTCCTCAAGCAGCTCACAATCTAAGAGGGAAGACAAGAAGCAAACAACTATGGACTGACAAGCTCTATACAGGATAAATAGGAAATGATTAACAGAGGGAAGGACTTAGGATTAGGAGAGGTTAAGGAAGATTTCTAGTAAAAAATGGGATTTTAGTTGGTTCTTAAAGAAGAGAGAGAGAGAGTGTTCTAGGCATGGAGGACAGATGAAGAAAATGCCAGAAGTTGAGAGATGGAGGGTCTTAGCTTAAGCAACAGCCAGGAGGCCAGTGCCACTGGATAGAAGGGTATGTGGTGGGGAGTGAGGCATGAGAAGACTGGAGAGAGGGCTAGAGTGGAGGGGCTCTGAACACCAGCCAAGAGAATTTTGTATTTGATCTTGGATAAGGAGCCACTGGACTTTATCGAGTACGAAGGTGACTTGGTTAGACGAGTCCTTTAGGAAAATCACTTTGGTGGTTGAAGGGAGAATGGGTTGTCATGGGGAAGAGACTTGTAGCAGGCAGGTTATTGGAAGAGTCCAGGGGTGAGGTGATGAAATCCTGTACTGAAAGGTGGCAGTGTCAGAGGAGAGAAGGGGGAAAATTGGAGAGATGTTGCAAAGGCACTAGAGTTACAAAAGCCAAAGCAAAAACCATCCAGTTCCTGCCCTCTAGATTTTGAGCTGAAAGGGGCTTTACTCAATTTGCAGACAAGGAAGTGATGTTTTACTAGGATGGCAGTGGGGGTACAACATTTACACAGACCAGTAAGTAAGAAAAACATTCAAGGAAAAAAGAATCTAAGCTTTTTAAGAAGCAGGAAGTGAGGAGGAAGTGTAATCAGAGCATGCAGGACATCCTGTACAAAGCCATGGAGGCGGGAAATAGAATGTCATCTTGGTCGGAGTAGTGTAGTTTGACTCAACACAGAATACATAAAAAGGAGGAATGTGAAATCAGTTTGGACAGGTAGGCAGGAGCCAAATTGCAAAGGTCCTAAAATGCCATGGAATTCTTTAGCCAAGGCCTTCTCTTATCTAAGTCCAACCTACTATTTCAATCTCATTTGCCAAGCGGTTCCTTTTCATACTCTATGTTCCAGTCAAAGTCAGAAATGTAGATGTTAACACAAGTAAGTGAGGAGGGGACATAGGAGAATTTAACTCGACAAATTCAACAAGGGTTTGTGGTTGTTACCTGTTGTGTGCAAGGTACTGTACAAGGCTCTGTGAATACAAAAAGAAAAAAATAATACTGGTCCTGGCCTCAAAAGCTTATGTTCTCTAGATTAGACCAATAATATGATTAGGAAGCAATTAAAGTCCAAGGGAAATTTTTCTTCAGGGAAAAGAGAGTAAGTAAAGTCACTGAGAATTAAGCTGGAGTTGATGCAAACACAAATACAAAAACCCATTTATCTACCAAGGGCCTACTATGTAGAAAGCTGGGGTGTAGGGTGTGCACCTCTGCTGTGAGGGCTGCTCACTCACCTTTGGTGTCCACCTGATCCACCCAACTCTCACCTGTGGCTCCAAGAAGCTGGAGCATGTGCCAAGGCTGCACCCAGGCAAACAGTTTTGGCAGACAGGCTAAACCAGGTTGAAGGTAACCAACAGGTCTGAAACCCTTCAGTGAGTTAGGGGGGTGCCTACCCCATACATTTGAAGACATCCCCCTGTGGAGGAGGATAATTTGTTCCAACAGCCATGAAGGCAGCTGAAGCAAGCACTGTGGAAGGCTTAGAACTTGGTTGGACAACAAAGACACCAAGGTCATTGGCTGTATCCCGAGCTGTCACCAGTGCTGTTGACTTTTATCTTGCCACTGGACTTTGATGATTCTGGAACAGGAAGTGAGGCCAACAAATTCAAGCAACTCAGACTCACATAAATCCATTTTCTGCCTGAATCAGAAGACATCATTCATGCCATTTTACCATTTTTACCTACCTCAAAGTCCTGTGGTGACTGGCAAGTAACGAAGCATCAGGTATGGATACACTGGGAGCTGTAGTCACAACCCCACACACACATGGCCTGGGCTATAGCCTTGTTGTCTCACTGGAAGCAGTAGTGGGATTGACCTAGGTGTCTGAGCAGCCTTTTTTAAGGAACAAACTGCTCACCTCCTGGTGGGAGGAAGGAGCTAGAAAAGGTACCCTAAAATTGTCTGCTTCACCCAAACTTGGCCTGTTTATGGTGGCAGGTGAGGATCCCATGCTATGGTTGAAACACAAAAAAAGTATAAAAACTTTTGCAAAGATGATTCCACTCACCATCAGAATGTGCACATGCTTATAGAAAACACAAAATCCGTTTGCCCTGAAAGACAATGCTCTTGTGAGAAAACTTGGCAGGTATTGCATTGAAACAGCAGCTTTGAGTAAAACAAGGCTGCCAAATGAAGGCCAGCTTACCGAAGTTGGAGCTAGATCCACTTTCTTTTCTGGATTGGCCCACAGTGTAGGGGAGCATTGTGAAGCTGGCATAGATTTATGGAGAACTCATGTTCACCTGGTAGTCAGAAGAAATGACACAAGAACACTCTCGTAGTTTCTCTGAAGAACTTGGGAATTGATTGTGTGACACTGGAGACATGGGTAAAGGACTTGCCAAGATGACATGCCTGTATCAAAGAAGGAGCTGTGCTCTATGAGAGAAGGAGAAGTTCATTAGCTTGAAAAAATGTGAGATGAACAAATTTAGAGACGTCTCTACTCCAAATGTTTATATAGACTATTTGGGCCCGACCTGTAGTAGAGCCTTCTGAGCTTGTATTGGTCTGATCAGTCACAGTCAGACACACTGTACCTTGATTCCAACATAGTGATATCATTTTGGTCCTCTCTGAGAACAAAGGACAACAATCAAACAACCAACCAAACATGTAAGCTCTATGCTAGAGGAGTCTCACATCTAATAAGAGGGTAACTAGGTTCACACTCTTCAGGTCAATTAATCCCCATTCTGGCACCCCAATATTGATTTGCCTATAGTTTGGCTTTTGGCCCATGCCCAGCTCTCTCCAAGAAGGATTAATTAAGATCCTCCATATACAATATGGATCGGGTATGGGACAAAATTTTTTTGTACACACAAAAGAATGCTGAAAGATACTAAAGTGTCCATTGTTGAAATGAGCTAAAAAAAAAAAAAAAAGATTCCAAAACTTAACATAACTCCTGTAATAACTTTCTAGGTATCTGAAGCCTCATTTAATCATGAAGCAATTCACAATACTGATTATTAAGCATTTTACATTTCACCTTTGCTTTGTACTGTCTCCCTCAGTCTTTGTCTTTTGTCATACCACTCTAGGAGCCTGAGCTCCTTGTCTTATCAGTGGTTGATTTCTATGACACAGAAATTTCTCTTTCCTCCCAATATCTCTAATTATTGGACTCAGGATTTTTGGATTTCTTGAACTTAGGAGATTGCTTCCAAGCCTAGACATGCCCGCCTCAAGAATAATATTAGATAACTTCAGGAAAAGGAAACAATAAGCATTTGTTAAACATCTGCTTATATACTGAGAAAACAAAGAAAAAAAACAGTTCTTATTCTTAAGGAGATTACATGGGGGAGACAATGTATATACATATATAAGTATATACAGAACAAAAATATACAGAATAAACACAATATAAATACAAGGTAGTTAAAAACAAGTCAGGGAAGTTAGGGAAATGGGGAAACTTTCTGACAGTGGTCATTCTGAGTCTGAAGGAAAGGGAGGATTCTAGGTGCTTCTAATCTCTCAGAGGAGACAATATGTACCCCTGTAACTATATAGCAAATCAGCACAAAGTATTTAGGGAAGGAGGGCACTAGCAGTTGGGTGGATCAGGAAAGGTTTCATGAAGGATTAGTGTTTGAGCTTTTTTTTTTCTAAATGGGGTATTTTGTTTTAAACCATTATTTATTTATTTAATATTTTTAGTTTTCATCATCAATTTCCACAAGAGTTTGAATTACAAATTTTCTCCCCATTTCTACCCTCCCCTCCACTCCAAGATGGATGATTGCCGCATTCCCCAGTCAGCCCTCCCTTCTGTCAGCCCACTCCCCCCACCCCCTTTCCCCATACTTTCTTGTAGGGCAAGATAGACTTCTATGCCCCATTGCCTGTATATCTTATTTCCTAGTTGCTTGTAAAAACTTTTTTTTTGAACATCTGCTTTTAAAATTTTGAGTTCCAAATTCTCTCCCCTACTCCCTTCTCACCCACCCTCCCTAAGAAAGCAAGCAATTCATCATAGGCCACATATGTATCATTATGCAAAACCCTTCCACAACACTCATGTTGTGAAAGACTAACTATATTTTGTTCCTTCCTATCCTATCCCTCTTTATTCAGTTTTCTCCCTTGACCCTGTCCCTTTTTAAAGTGTTTGCTTTTGATTACCTCCTCACCCTATTTGTCCTACCGTCTATTGTCCCCTGTTTTTTGTTTCCTTCCCTCTTCTTTCCTGTAGGGTAAGATACCCAAATGAGTGTATATGTTATTCCCTCCTCAGGTCAAATCCAATGAAAGCAAGATTCACTCATTCCCCTTCACCTACTTCCTCTTCCCTTACAAGGAACTGCTTTTTTTTTTTGCCACTTTTATGTGAAGTAATTTACCCCATTCTACCTCTCCCTTTCTCCCTCTCTCAATATAGTCCTCTCCCATCCTTTAATTTGATTACATTTTTTTTAGATATCATCCCTTCATATTCAACTCACCCTGTGCCCTCTGTCTGTATATATGTATATTCCCTTCAGGTACCCTAATACTAAGAAAAGTCTCATGAATTACACACATCATCTTTCCATGTAGGAATGTAAACAAAACAGTTCAACTTTAGTAAGTCCCTTATGATTTCTCTTTCTTGTTCATCTTTTCATGCTTCTCTTAATTCCTGTGTTTGAAAGTCAAATTTTCTATTCAGCTCTGGTCTTTTTACTGATAC
>CM053627.1:31755112-31806705 GCA_028646595.1 Phalanger gymnotis
AAGACAATGTGAAATACCTCATTGGAAAAACCACTGACCTGGAAAATAGATCCAAGAGAGACTAATTTACTAATTTAAAAACTAGTGGACTACCTGAAAGCCATGATCAAAAAAAGAGCCTAGATATCATCTTTCAAGAAATTATCAAAGAGAACTGCTCTGATATTCTAGAGCCAGAGGGTAAAATAGAAATTGAAAGAATCCACCAATCACCTCCTGAAAAAGATCCCAAAAAGGAAACTCCTAGGAATATTGTTGCCAAATTCCAGAGCTTCAAATCAAGGAGAAAATACTACAGGCAGCCAGAAAGAAACAATTTGAGTATTGTGGAAACACAATCAGGATAACACAAGATCTAGCAGCTTCTACATTAAGGGATCAAATGGCTTGGAATATGATATTCCAGAGAATCACCTACCCAGCAAAACGGAGTATAATGCTCCAAAGCAAAATATGAATTTTTAATAAAATAGAGGAGTTTCAAGCTTTCTCAGTGAAAAGACCAGAGCTGAATAGAAAATTTGACTTTCAAACACAAGAATCAAGAGAAGCATGAAAAGGTAAAGAAAGAGAAATCATAACGGACTTACTAAAGTTGAACTGTTTTGTTTGCATCCTACATGGAAAGATGATGTGTATAATTCATGAGACTTTTCTCAGTATTAGGGTACCTGAAGGGAATATACATATATATAGACAGAGGGCACAGGGTGAGTTGAATATGAAGGGATGATATCTAAAAAAAATGTAATCAAATTAAAGGATGGGAGAGGACTATATTGAGAGAGGGAGAAAGGGAGAGGTAGAATGGGGTAAATTACCTGACATAAAAGTGGCAAGAAAAAGCAGTTCCTTGTAAGGGAAGAGGAGGTAGGTGAGGGGGAATGAGTGAATCTTGCTTTCATTGGATTTGACCTGAGGAGGGAATAACATATACACTCATTTGGGTATCTTACCCCATAGGAAAGAAGGAGGAAGAGGATAAAAAAAGGGGGACGATAGAAGGGAGGACAGATAGGGGGAGGAGGTAATCAAGAGCAAACACTTTCAAAAAGGGACAGGGTCGAGGGAGAAAATTGAATAAAGGGGGATAGGATAGGAAGGAGCAAAATATAGTTAGTCTTTCACAACATGAGTGTTGTGGAAGGGTTTTGCATAATGATACATATGTGGCCTATGATGAATTGCTTGCCTTCTTAGGGAGGGTAGGTGGGGAGGGAGTAGGGGAGAGAATTTGGAACTCAAAGTTTCAAAAGCAGATGTTCCAAAAAAAAAATGGTGTATGTGCATGCAACTAGGAAATAAGATATACAGGCAATGGGGCATAGAAGTCTATCTTGCCCTACAAGAAAGTATGGGGAAAGGGGATGGGGGGAGTGGGGTGACAGAAGGGAGGGCTGACTGGGGAATGGGGCAATCAAAATATATGCCATCTTGGAGTTGGGGGGGAGGGTAGAAATGGGGAGAAAATTTGTAACTCCAAATCTTGTGGAAATCAATGCTGAAAACTAAAAATATTAAATAAAAAGAAAATAACTCAAAAAAAAAAGAATGTGAGGTCCTTGAAATCGGGTAGTATACTTACTTTTCTATTTGTCTTGCCAACACTTAGTATGGTGCTTTGTACCATAGTAAGTGCTTAGTTAATACTTTTTTACTCACTCACTCATTCATTCATAATGAGACTGGAAAGACAAGTTGAAAGGGAATAGAGAAAAGACTCCCTGTAAGACACAGTATCAGAGATGAACTTAAGGGGATGGAAAATAATTCACCAGATGAAGGGGAGAGGCAGGGTATTCTTGGCACGGGCAACACCCTGAGCGAAGGTAGGGAGGTGTGAGAGTGCAGGGAGTGTTGGAATGACAAAGACCTGCCAACTAACAGCTAAAACATGGAGCATGCCTCTGAGGCATGGAGGTATGGTCTTAGGAAAGCAGGGCAGCCCAGCACTGTCTACACTGATCATAAGATAAAGACAGAGGACCTTCAGCTCACCAACCAGATCAACCAACATCACATCCACCACATATTATTGTTGGTAGGTTTGTCTTTGCCATCACCTACATTCTAGAATGGCAAAGCATTCTAGCTGGGCTGCCACGATGGGCTCACAAAAAAAGCCAGAATTTGGAAATCAATAAGGTCAGTGATCCAGATGAGCCCATTTGAGGAGCCTTTTATTATTGTTTAAGCCAATCTCTAAGACGTCCATACCTGAGCACACTCCAAACTGGCATGATACCTGGTGGTCCCCTGTAGAGGGTCAGTCTCCAGTGGGTGTTTCTCCCTCTGCTTGTGCTGGGGCGCAGTAGATAGAGCCCTAGATTCGGAGTCAGAGGTTTTGGGTTCAAATCGCAAGTCAGCCACTTGCACTTGTCTGATCTTTGGCAAACATCTTAGCTTCTCTGGGCCTCAGTCCCTCATCTAGAAAATGAGGAGGTTGGATCATATGACTTCTAATGTGCCTTCCAGCTCCTGTGATCAAATTTGAACTCAGGCACCAGCTATGTGACATTGAGCAAGTCACTAAACCTCTTCTTGCCTCAGCTTCCCCATCTGTCAAAGGAGGATAAGAATAGTACCGCCCTCTCAGGATGTGAGGCTAAAAGATAATATTTGGAAAGCACTTTGCAAACCTTAAAGAGTAATATAAATGCTAGCTATTATTATTATACATTTCTTTCTATGAGGCTTGGTAGACTGTATTCTGCCTCAATCATGATAGACCAGCAAAGGGGTCATACAGGCCCATTCACAATTTTACATACTGTTAGGACCTTAAGTGACCCCAGAGGTCAAAAGATGTTTTCTAGTATGTCCTGTCCTGTGAGGTATGTGGTCAGGTCAAGGAACTTTGGAGAAGCCAGCAGGTGTGTTGCAATCTATGTGGATTCCCCTCTGACCCTGAGCAGCAATAATGGTGGACTTCATCACACACTGGCCCTGATCCCAGGGGTCTGATGTTACTCCATTGGTGAGAGAGGTCCCGGGAGACACCAGGCTGACCACGAGTGCTCATATCTTCTCCATATGCCAACCCTGAGGTTTCCTGACTAGCTGCACATTCCTGAAATGAATTTTCTCTTATAAAGAGAAAATGGGTCACAGAATGAATTTTAAAGAAGAGAATCCAATAAAAATGTGGTCCTCAGTAAATACATTTAATGATCTAAGACATACACAGATTAGATTGAAAGTGAGAACAAGCATTTATTATGCTATAGCTAGCTCAAAAAAAATCTGGAGTTTGAGCCGTGATATTTGATAAAGTCGAATTCTAACTAGAAAGCCCTATAATCATATTATGCTTAAAGGCACCATGGAAAATAAGAGCATACAAATCTGGAATATCTGTGAACCAAATAATGTAATATCATACAATGTAATGTAACAAAATATAATGTAACATTTGCTGTTGTTGGTTGTTTCAGTCACATCTGACTCTTTGAGACCCCCATTTGGGGGTTTCTTGGCAAAGATACTGGAATGGCTTGCCCTTTCCTTCTCCAGCTTATTTAAATAAGGTAAATAGGGTTAAGTGACTTACCTAGCTAGTAAGCAGTAAGTGTCTAAGTCTGGATTTTAACTCAGAAAGATGAATCTTCCTGACTCCAGGCTGGGCACTCTATCCATTGTGCCACCTAACTGCCCCAATTTAACACAATATGATAGAATATTATGTGACGTTAGATATGAAATGATATTACAGTATGCTAAATTTATTTTTTATCATCTTGAAACTTTTTTATTCATTTTGACCTTAAATACAGAAAGACATATAAGAAAGAACATTTTCATGTACACAGCATAACATAAATATAAAACCATGAATTTTTATTTCATAGTTTTTACTTTTTAAAGAAATATAATAAATACTATTCATCACTTTCAAAGCTACTCTACTTTTCTGTGCTTCCTTCTAAATTTTCTTTTGTTCTCTTCTGTGCACTTCTTATTTATTCTTCTCTTCTTCTCCATCCTGCCCTAGAGAAGGCTGCCATTAGAAACAAATATGTATATGTGCATATACCTATATATATATATGCATATATATGTAAAGCCATGCTATACATGTTTCTTTTTATCAGTTCTTTCTCTGGAGGTGGATGGCATTTTCCTTTATAGGTGCTTTGTAGTTAATTTGAGTATTTATAATGTTCAAAATGAATTAGTCATTCAAAGTTGCTCTCATGACAATATTTCTATTACTGGTACAACAATTCTCTTGGTTCTACTTATTTCACTTTCCATTATTTCATGTCTTTCCATCTTTTTCAAAAGTCAATCAACTTACCATTTCTTACAGAATAGTAGTATTTTAGCACAATCATATACCACAACTTTTTTAGCCATTCCCCAATTGAAGGTCATCCCCTCAGTTTTCAGTTCTTTGCTACCACAAAGAGAGCTGCTAGAAATATTTCAGAATATATAAGCTCTTTTCCTTTTCCCTTAATCACCTTGGGAAACAAACCTAATAGTGGTATTTCTGGATCAAAGGGTATGCACAGTTTTATAACTCTTTGGGCATAATTCCCAATTGCTCTCCAAAATGGTTGGATCAGTTCACAGTTCCACTATTAGTGAATTAATGTCCCAATTTTCCCACATCTGCTCCAACATTTGTCACTTTCTCCTTTTGTGATTTTAGCCAATCTGATAAGTGTAAGATGATACGTCAAAGTTACGTTTATTTGCACTTCTCTAGTCAATAGTGGTTTAGAGCATTTTTTCATATGACTATACAGTTTTGATTTCTTCATCACAAAGCAGCCTGATCTTCTCTGATCATTTATCAATTGGGCAATGACTCACATTCTTATAGATTTGCCAAAGTTCTTTACATAATTGAAAACTAAGGCTTTTCTCTGAGAAATTATCTATATAATTTTCTCCTCCTTCCTTTTTCTGCTTTCCCTCTAATCTTAGCTACATTGGTTTTATTTGTGCAAAAGCATTTTATTTAATGTAATTGAAATTATCCATTTTATACCTCATAATGCTCTCTTTCTCTTGTTTATTCATAAATCCTATTCGTATGTCTGATAGGTAATGTGCTCCACGTTCTAATTTTTGTGTGTTATCTCCTAGTATATTAAACTTGTAACAGAAAAACTATCAGTTTTATACAGAGCAACTGATGGAAATTATTAGTAATAGGAGTTAAGGCAGGTAGATGGCAGAGTAAATAGATCATTGGAGTTAGAGTCACAAAAATCTGAGTTTGAATCCTGACTCAGACACTCACTATCTGTGTGAACTTAGACAAGTCACTTCCTCTCCAGGCTTCAGTTTACTCATCTGTTGAATGAGAAGGACTGGACTCAAAGGTTTCTAAGGCCTCTAAATCTGTGATCTTTTGAGTTTTCAGCCCACAGTTGGCAGATTGCGATAAAGCAAACAAAAAGATAAGAAAAAAAGAAGTTATAGACAGTCTATTAGAAAAACTAAAGGTGATAGATACATAGTGGATGTACAGGTAAGCCTCTTCCTCCTTCATTCAGGGAAGTTCCTACTCCCTTGTTCACAGGGAACTTCAAGGGAGCTGGTTTCAGATAGGAAGGAACACAGAGACCTCAGGGACCTGAAGAAAGGCCTATACGTTTACCCTATGGACCATAGAGAGAGCCATCTCATACCTAGGAGCTAGTGCCAGATGAAACTTTGATGGGAGGCATTGGTGAAGAGCCTGGACATGAGCGATGTGGCAGGAGCTAGAGTAGGGGAAAACACTGGAGCAATAGAGGACCAAGGTTCCCGGAGAGGCAATGAGGCAAAGAGCCATGATGAGAAGAGCCAACCCAGGGACCTTGTTCTTGCCAGAGAATTAGGCGCTGCAAGTCATCACATGCACAGAGAAACCACTTGGCCCTATCAGTTTACTGCTACTATGTATCAGTCAATCAATCAATCAGAATTTATTAAGTTCTCCAATATTGTACTACGTATTGTGCAATGATAGGTATAGAAGCAAAAAGGAAAGAGTCCCTGCCCCAAGAAGCTATTTTTAAAATATATATGTTCTATTCCTCCTAGGAAAGGTGGGAAAGTTTCCTTAACTGTCTATGGCTTCAGGTCCAAACCTTTCTGAATATTTATTGTGGAACTAAAATCTTTCCTATATTTAATGTCTTGTTAACTTGAGTGCTTGTAGAGGAACTGAGGGTCCTCGTGGGAGGCAAAATGAGGCAAATAGACTCTGGCATTTCTAGGATTTCCTTAGGCCGGGGTAGAATCCAGACAGATTTTAGGAGAGATTCCTTCCCCTTACCTGAATTGTACCTGGGTCTAGTATGTCAAGGGCCATATTGGCATTATGCACATAAGGAAATGATCTTAATGGAAACTTAGTGGAACTCAATGGGGAAAGCAGAGGATGTATTCTTCACTCCCCTGAAGTATACATGAATCATCGTTTTATAGTTTTATATTACAGCTCATGTCTCAGCCTCAGTTTCTCCCTTCCGCAAAATGGGGATAATAATAGTACCCACATTATAAGGTTGTCATGAAAATCAAATAAGGTAATATGTAAAGCACTTTGCAAACTTTAAAACACTGTATAAATGTTAACTATTATTAATATTGCTATTATTATGTAAATGTTAACTATTATTAATATTGCTATTATTACCATATAAATATTACCTATTATCAATATTGCTATGCTTACTATGTAAATATTAACTATTATTAATGCTATTATTATATAAATGTTAACTATTATTGATATTGCTATTACTATATAAATGTTAACTATTACTAATATTGCTATTATTACTATATGTTAACTATTATTATTACTATATAAATATTAACTATCATTAATATTGCTGTTATTACCATATAACTATTAACTATTATCGATATTGCTATTATTACCATATAAGTGTTACCTCTTATTAATATTGCTATTATTACTATATAAATGTGAACTATTATTAATATTGCTATTATTACTATAGGCCAACTATTATTATTACTATATAAATATTAATTATTATCAATATTGCTATTATTACTATGTAAATGTTAACTATTATTAATATTGCTGTTATTACTATATAAATGTTAACTATTCTTATTATCTTTTTGCTTGTTATCCCCCTACCAGATTATAAGCTTCTTTAGGATGTCGTCCTATGTAAGCCTTGTATCTAACTTCAAACCCAATACAATGCCCTATACACAGTAGATGCATAATAAATATCTTTCGTGATCGCTCTTGCAGACATTCACAAAAACTGATCCTGTTTCATAGTATAGAGAAGCAATAAGTAAAGTTAAAAAGAAAATTTAAACACCACATTTACAGTACATAATGTAAGAAAACTAGAACTAAGCAATGCCAATGCAATCAAAAGATGCAGGTCTAGAGTGGAAGTTTACGATGATTTCTTGAATAATAGCCGGGTTAGAGAATGAGTTATTGAAGCCATAACAAATTGCTTCAAAGATAATGACAGCATAACTACAACATCAGAAATTATGGGATACGGCCAAAGTACTTGGAGGTAAATTTATAGCCGTGAATGCTTATGTTAACAAGAGAGAAAAAAAAATTTAATGAGTTGAATTTGCCTTTAAAGAAATTATAAAATGAAAAAAGGAACACTCTAAAAGAAAGCACACAAGGAAGATGAGCAAAATTAGAGTCAAAATGATATGAAAAATAAAAGAATTCATAACTAAAGCCATGTTGCCCCATAAGCATGGCCTCCTAAGCAAGCATGTATCTGGAAAGGGGTTACCACTTGTTTATGTCTTCTGTCTTTAGAGACAGGGCTTTGTGAAAGCTCGAGATGTTGGAAAAACCACCAGAGGTCCTGCAGCCTAGCCCAAGAAGGAATCATCTTTGACGAGTAACCTGCTTGATCTAGCCCACTAGTGAAACCTACTTTGCATCTCAGACACCGTGATCAGAAAACACAGGAGTGATCCATCCATCATCTATGCTACACCAGGAAGTAAACTTGGTAGTGGGAAGAATGTTTGTGGTTTTAAAAATGTGAACCCATTCTTCTCAAGGACCCACATGGAAGAAGGGAGATTGTGCCCAGGTTTGGGCTGGGGAGGGAGCATTTTTGTACCTGCTATACCTTTTCAATAAATAACATTTTGTAAATGCTTATTGCTGTTAGTTAAGTTGATGGTAGGATAAAAATCACTGGTGTCCATGATATCAAGGTGATATTAATTGACAAAAGACATTGATATGAGGAGAACACACTGGAAGTGGGGCTTGAGCCAATAGCATTAGAATAAGCTTACTGACTCCTCAGGGGTATCTCCAGAACTCAGAGAGAGAGAGAGACAGAAAATGAGAGAGAGAGAGAGAGAGAGAGAGAGAGAGAGAGAGAGAGAGAGAGAGAGAGAGAGAGAATGAGATTGAGATAGCCAGTTGTGCTTGAGGAACTGGACCACTGATGTGGGTTAGGAGAGTAAGTCCAGAGTCTAGTTTCACTAAAGGTCTATGAGAGCCACTGGAGTTTCTTGAGCAGAGAATGATGTGGCCTGACCTGCACTTTAGGAGCATTAATTTGACAGCTGTGTGGAGGATGGACTGGAGAGGGGAGAGATTGGAAGTAGGAAACAGGTAACAGGCACTTATTATATGCTTACTATGTGTCAGGCACAGTGCTGAGTGCTGGGGAAACAAATACAAGCAAAAGAAAGATGGTTCTTGTCCTCAAGAAGTTTACATTCCAAAAGGGGTAGACAACACATAAAAAGGAAGCTGACAATCAGGGAGAGGAGAAGGTGTTTGGGCATTCTACCACTTGAGAAAAGGTACAGGGTGGTGAGGCAACCGAGTTGCAGTGGCAAAATCTGGGAAAATCAGGAGTTGTCATGGCACGAGACCCCAAGATCATCCAAGAGGAAATTCCCCCAAAGTCTCTAAGAAGTAAGCTGGAAATAAAGCACATGTGGAGGGCCTGGCTTCCAAAGTCTTTCTCTTTCTCCCTGAGTTACTGGAGTTGATCTGGCAAAGAGTATGTCAACACGTGTGTCCGATCTCTCACTTAAATAAGAAAGAAGACAGGAAGAAAAATGAGGAAGCTAATGTAATATTCCATATGAGAAGTGATGAAGACTTGAAATAGGATTATGACTGTGAGCAGAAAGGAGGAGATGGCATACAAATGACATTGTAGGCTACTCACTGATACTTAGAAGTCAATGAGAGTGACCAGTGGAGGATGACATTAAGGTCACAAACACGGTTGGCTGGAAGGATGGTAGAACCATTAACAAAATGGGGAAGTTTGGAAGAAGGAAGGGTTGAGGGAAGAAGATGAGTTTATTTTGGACACATTGAGTTTGAGATGCTTATGGGTCATACGGTTAAGTGAATGATGATGGCAGTTAATGATGCAGGACTAGGATTCAGGAGAGGGACTTAGGCTGGCCATTTAGATCTGGCAGGCTTTCCAATAGGGAGGACAGTTGAACTTATGGAAAATAATGAGATCACTGAGAAAGAACGTAGAGATAGGAGAGAAATGGGCCCAGAAGAGAGCCAGGGAATCCACCCATGTAAAGGGAGAGGTTGGGATGGGACATGGGTGATGAACCAGCAAAAGGGACAGAAAGAACAGTCAAGCAGGTAGGAGGAGTACCAGGATAGAGTGGTGTCAGGAAAATCTTGGGAGGAGAGAGTATCTAGGAAAAGACGTTGCTCAACAGAATTAAATGTTGTAGAGAGCTAAGATGGATGAGAACTGAGATAAGATCATTGGATTTGGCAATTAAGAGACCATTTATTACATCATAGATTATACCATAGAGCAAGCAGTAATCATCAAAATACTAGATACAAAATGGGAAAATATATTAATGGAACAAAACAGAAAATCCATAATTAGAACCTAAGGCATACAAAAGATTTGTGTTTGACAGAGGAAAGGAAACATTATTCAATAAAAAGTACTGGGGAAAAAATGGAGGGCAGTATAATGGAAAATGAGATTAAACTGAAGTTTTATACATACAAAATCCAAGGAGATCAATGACCAAAATATAAAAAACAATCACAAAAATGCAATATGTTTATCTCAATCGCAGAGGAGAGAAAAATTATCTACAGAAAAATGGAAGAAATAATTGGAAGCAAAATTGCTGGCTTTCACTAAACTGTATTGCTTTGTTTTCAATTTTATCTTATTTTTATTGAAACCTTTTGTTTTTACATGACATTCATTTCTGAATTTCCCTTTACACAGAGAGCTATTCATTGTAACGAAGATTAAAAAATGTAAGAAATGGGAGGAGGAGTTTTGTTTCCACAGAACTAAAGGTGTACTCCTTCCCCTCCCCCACCCCAGCTTTAGCAGAAACCAGGCCTCAGGGTCGGTCAGGTGAGAGGTCAGAGGCTTGTACGCATGCTTGCTCTTTTTTGAGAAGGCAGTCAGGGGAATTAGAGAGGCCAAACCACCTGAACCAGTAAAAGCTTATCTAGGGTCTGGTCTTGGTCAAGAGTCCAGGCCTGCTGATTTGCATAATTTGCATATGTTAAAGACAGAAAGTAGGGGAAGTAAAAGAAGGTAGTTTAATCCTAAACTAAGACAAGGAAAATCTAATTAACTTCACTTTTGCTTCTGTATCCTTATTATCCTACCTATATAAACTGTGAAACTATGTAAAAAAATAAGAATTGTAAACTAACCATAACTCTAGAAAGAGTGGAGGGAATGGTTACCCCTGCTCCTGGAGCTATGTCAGCTTGTGAGTGTTCTGGTGAACACTACGTAATAAATTGCCTTCTTCTGTCTACTCTGTTCTTAAGTTCTTTGGGTGAGAGTGGGCAAATCACATAGATCTTCAGTAAGGAGCCATCTTCTAAAGGGCTATCACTTGGGTCCTCCTTAGGGTCTGACCCCTAGGAGGCCCTGTGATCCATATGGATTAAGGGGGGTGGGGCTACCACTTGGTCTTCCTCTGGGAGTCCTGTGGTCTGTACAGCCTTCTCTAAGGATTATCACAGGGTTCTTCCTCAGGAATTTGGCCCTGCCTAGGAAGTCCAGTGATCCCCAAAGCCACGTTTCTAAAGCAGCTCAGCAAAATGAAAACCTCAACTATGTCTGACAGTATGTTCCATATCCATAGTTCCTCACTTCTGTAATGGAATGAGATAATCATTCTTCAACTCTTTTCTGGGGACAAGATTGGTTACTATAATTATCTAGTTTCACTTTTTTTTTTGCATTTACATTATTGTGATCATGGTATATGTTGTCCTCCTGATTTTGTTTCCTCTTTCAGCTCATGTAAGTAAGTGTTCCCATGCTTCTCAGAATTCTTCACATTTCTTGTTTTTGTTTTTTGTAGCATGGTAACATTTCATTACATCCAACCTCCATGATGGCTTAGCTGTTCTTCAACTGCCACACACCTACTAAAATTCCACTTCTTTGATAGTACAAAAGGTGCTACTATGAATATTTTTGTACATATGAGACATTTCTGTCTTTGACTTCCTTGGTGTAAAAGCAGTAAATTCTCTGAGTATAGGCATTTTAGTCACTTTTTTAGCATAATTCCAAATTGTTTTCCAGGATGCTCGCAGAAATTTAGAGTGACTGTCTTTCTATAACACTGACTCTCCTCAGTCATCTTTGACAATTTGTTGGCTGGGAAGTAGAATCTCAGAGCTGTTTTGATTTTCCTTTCTCTTATTATTAGTGATTTGGACCAGCTGTTAATAGTTCATAATTCTTCCTTTGAATTCCATTGGGGTATTGTCATATATCTATATTAATTTCTTATTTATCTTGGATGTCAGACTCTTTTTTTTTCCTTTTTCTTTTTTTGAGGGGGGAAGGCAAGGCAATTGGAGTGAAGTGATGTGGCCAAGGTCACTCGACTAGTAAATGTGTCCAATGTCTGAAGCCAGATTTGAACTGGATTTGAACACAAGTCCTCCTGACTCCGGGGCTGGTACTCTACTCATTGTGCCACCTAGTTGCCCCGGATGTTAGACTCTTATCTGAGATATGATGACTATATTATAATTAGGAGTTCTATACAACAAAAACAAGGTGTCTGAAACTAAAAGAAACAGATTGGAAAAGGATCTATGTAGTAAATATACCTTTGAAGCATTAAGGTTTTATAATAGTATATATGGACATGGATCCCACTGACAAAGATCACATGCCCACTATGGTTTTTCAGATCATCTTTCAAAAAATTTGTGGTTCGTAAATTCATCATGGTAGCCAACCTATTGATACACCCATTCAAACCCACTTCCCAATGAATAAAAATCAAAGGAACAAAAACTTTTCTTAAAGAAACACAGACTTTTCATAACCATTTTTAAAAAATACTCAAACTACCTAGCAATCATAGGATCATAGGATCATAGTTCTGAAGTTCCTCAGAAGGACCTCAGAACCCATCTAGTCCAATTTTTTTGACAGATGAGGAAACTGAGGCCCAAGGTCAAACTGGTAATAGGTGTCGGAGACAGGATTTGAACCCAAGCCTCCCCACTCCAAAGATTAACAATTTGCCAGCTGAGGGGTAGAATCTCAAAGATGTTTTGATTTTCATTTCACTTATTATTAGTGTTTTGGACCAATTATTCATACAGTTGTTAACAGTTCTTAATTCTTCCTTTGAGTACCATGGGAGTCATGGCACTTGAACCCAAATCCCCAGCTTTGCTACTTACTCCTCATGTGACCTTAGGTAAGTCTCTTTGTGCCTTGTTCTTCTTATTTGTAAAATGAGAAAGGGATGGACTAGAAGACACCCTCTAGGTTTTGCTAGGGTGTTTTTTCCTTTCTTCCCTAGGGAAAGCAGATCCTGTTGTCATAGAAGAATAGCCAGTACTTATATGCATTTTAAGTTTTGCAAAAGCGCTTTACATGTTACCTCATTTGGTGTTTACAGCAACCCTGGGAGGTAGGTGCCATGCCATTATTATCCCCATTTAACAGATGAGGAAACTGAAGTTGAAATAGGTTACCTGACTAACACAGGGTCACACAGAGAGATGGCCCACTGCACCAACTCCACTAGGGCCAGTATACTCCTTCAGCTCTTCAGATGAGGTAGAGTCAAGTCAAGTTTTTGTCGTTGTTTAGTCATTTTTCAGTCATGTCCAAGTCTTTGTGACCCTCTTTTTCAGGTTTTCTTGGCAGAATTACTGGAGTGGTTTGCCATTTCTTTCTCCAACTCATTTTCCAGATGAGGAAATTGAGGCAAACAGGGTTAAATGACTTGTCCAGGGTCACACAGCTAGTCAGTGTCTGAGGCCAGATTTGAACTCCGGAAGATCAGTCTCTCTGACTCCAGGGCTAGTACTGTATCAACCGTACGTCCTAGGTGCCCTAAAAAGCATTGATTATGCACCAAACACTGGGGATACAAAGAAAAACAAAAACCTTATTGTAAGAAGAGGCAATATAATTATCCCTTCCATATCATTGGGAGTTAGGGGAGCAGTGCCCCCACGATCTGGAAAATCTGTGTAAAAGTTTTTGGTCCTCTCTTTGTATCAAAAAAGAACTCTGAATTTTTTCTTTTTCTTTTATTTACAGTACCTTATTGTAAAATTTGGGTTAAGCATTTGGTTATAGGCTCTGTGTCCTCTGCTGGCCTTCATATGTTATCTGCAGCTTCTGCAAAACTCCCCCCAAATTCCCATTTAATTTCTTATGCTGCCATGATATATCAAAACTGTAATGGGGAAAGTCATGATGTGGGACGGATATAGTTTTTGCTAGACTGCCAAAGAGATCCATGACACAAAAAAAGGTCCACCTGTTCTAGTCTAACTCCTTCATTTTATAGCTGAGGAAAGAGAGGTCCAGAATCGGGGAAGTGACTGGTTCAAAACAACATAGTTAATCAATAGCTTGGCTGGAACTTGGCAATTCATTTTACATCAACTTTGTGCTAGCTTTTTATGGGTCGTACACTTACCATGAGGCACACAGGGGCCCTCTGTAGAATTGAGGTATACATTATATTTATGACTGTTTTATGGAACTTAGACTACAATTTTACTATTTTAAATTATGAAAGAGGTTTAAGGTTACTGTGATTTTGCTTTCATGACATGTGACTAGCTATGCATATGATCTATCAGATGTGGGGGTCATTGATGAAGAACATAACATCATAATAGAACTTTGAGCTGGAAGAAACCTTAGGGATAAACGTATTCCATCTTGTTTTAGCACACTACAATATTAGAACATTGTTTCTAAAAGAAAATGAGAGCTTCTTTATTGTCTTAGTTTAGGGACCCATTTGGAAAAGCAAGGGCTGCCTTTATAGTTAATCACCCCACAAACACTTGTTGGTTGACTACTATGAGTAGATCCTGAAGCAGCACTGAGACAGCCAACAGGCCATGGGACCCAGAGGGAGGCAGATGGGGGGTCAGTCCCTGTTACAGGCACTTACTAGGTATGGGACCCTTGACAATCACTTTACCCCTCAGCTCCTCAGGGTCTTCCTCTGGAAAGGGCCTCACTAGTACTTCCTAAGTCTTTGGGTTATTGTGAAATTCAAATGAAAAAATGTATGTAAATGACTTGCAAACTTGAAGGGCTAGGTAGATTTTTCTTTCTTTCTTTTTTTTTTTTTCAATTATTGTTTAAGGTGCTGGAGGCCAGACTCTGAAAGGATTCACATAAACATAAGATAGGCTTTTAAGGTCAATCAAAACCCAATCAACAAGCATTTTTCCAGAGCTTATGAAGGCCTTAGGCAGAGATACAAAGACAAAAGTATTCCTGCCCTCAAGGAACTTACGCTCTACTGGGAGAGAGTGCAACTTTGTTGGATAGACAATATGCATTTAAATTCTTCAGTGCTCTGGTGAATCAGGATCTGTGATCTCATCAATTTGGCACTTTTTCCTTAGGGCCTGAACTCAACCCATCCATGCCTTTTTTAAAAAAAATCTTCTATAACTCTTGTCCATGTGGCCCCATAGATCTTCCACACAGGATTCCAGCACCCCATGTGCTGGACACTTTCCTCCAGGTCCTTTTGCGTTTCCTGAGTAGCTCTGGAACACTTGGATTCTTCATTTGATATCTCTTGCTATGGCCACTTGATGAGCTCAGTTCCTTTCCTTGTTCCTTTGCTGTCGCCTCAAATAACAGAAACTCCATCCTGGTAGGGATGTTAGAGGCCAAATAGTCCCATTAAGTTTATACCAACCTGAACAAAAATATTCTCCTTAGCATCCTTGACAAGTGGTCATCAAGACTTTACTTGAATACCTTCAATGAGGGAGAATTCACTACCTCCTGAGGAACACCATTTTAATTTTGGATAGCCCTAATAATTTTCTCTTACACTGAGCAGAAGCTTGCCTCTTTTCAACTTTCAATATTTTATGATATTTCAATATTTCCCCATATTTGTAACATACTACTTTTTCCCCCTTGGAATACCCTCTCTTCTTCTCTGCCAATTCAATTCTTACTGCCTTGATGTAGGTGGTATAGCTTATGCTGTGACCATAGGATATCATATTCTTATGTCATGGTGCTCTGCCCAACTGAAT
Organism: Phalanger gymnotis; assembly: GCA_028646595.1. Classification (NCBI taxonomy): domain Eukaryota; kingdom Metazoa; phylum Chordata; class Mammalia; order Diprotodontia; family Phalangeridae; genus Phalanger; species Phalanger gymnotis. The sequence continues at coordinate 31,770,648 of CM053627.1, forward strand.
GTAAATTTGGATCCCTGAAACCTTGCAAGATATCTTGAGGTTTATGGGCTAGATTTCTTTCCTAAGATCCATGCTTTAAACCCAAATCACTCTGGGTCTCATAGATTGGCCTATAATAGGTTGGAGCCCAAGCTCCATTTAGTCACTGTTTGGGCCCTGATTGGCTTAGATTGGCTTCTGTTTTGGACAGAAACCCTGAGGACGTTCCCCTCCTAGATTTTTTTTTTTTGTCTAGGTAAAAGAGGACATTCTCTGCCTCATTTCTTACCTAGCCTTCCTTAATCACTGATTGGGCATCACCTCAGTCTAACTGAGACCTGTCAAAGACCTTAGGCTTAAAAAATGCCAAAGTCTTCCACTGCATCCAGGGTCATCTCCAGTAATCCTGATCTATATCTTGCCACTGGACCCACATGGCTCCAGAGGAGAAAGTGAGGCTCATGACTTTGTACAGCCCTTCCTCCCTTAAATCCAAGTCACTTGCATGTCATAGCATCACCTCCCCGATGTCATGGTCCTCTTTGAGAATGAAGAAAAACAATAATACCTCATACTGTTTTTAAGTTGAGGTTGCAATTGGAGAGATACTTCAGCATTTGTGCCCACCAAAGGTAAAAATATGAGACAATGTATGTTGAAGTCACAGAAGAAAACAATTCCATTGAGAAAGAAAAATGGAAGAGATTGATGTGGACACATAGTGAGCTCACCAACCAACTTAAATTTTTAAAAGAAATATACAGAAAATGGAAGCAAAGACAGGCAAAAAAAAGTAATAATGCCAGGAATGTGGAAGATCAGAATGAGCTGAGGCTTGAAAAGAAGCTAAAGACAATAGGAAGGACCTTTTTTTTTTTTTTTAGGCTATGTGACATAAAGGAGAATAAAAGAAGGGCTCTGCTTTTGGTAAATGGGACAATGATAATTGACAGCAGGAGGAGGTAGGGTTGCCTGATTTTCATTTTGCTTTTCTTTTCTCTTCCCCAGAAAATGATCTTTGTATTAGAAATGACAGATCCAAGAATGTTTAAAGGAAACTGATTCCCAAGATAAATAATGAAGTCATTAGAAACTATTTCATTGGCCTTGATGCATTCAAGTCATCTGGCCCCCACCTACATCCTTAGGCACTGAAAGAACTGGCAGAAGCAATTACTGAGGCATTCTCAGTAATATTTGGTGGATTGTGAAAGGAACATAGGAGAGGTACCACTAAATTGGAGAAGGGCAGATGTCCTGATTTTTTTTTAAAAGGAAGAGAATAGAGTCAACAAAATATAGCCGGTGAGCTCGACTTCAACTACTGGGAAAATTCAGCTATTGATCATTAAAGTGATGATTTGTGAACACCCAAAAAAGGAAGCTACCATTACAAAGAGTCTGCATGACTTCATCAAAAACAGTCATGCCTGACTAACCTTATCTCCTCTTTGACAGGGTTACTAAACTGGTAGATCAGGAGAATTCTGTCAATCTAGTTTATGCAGATTTTCTTATTTATTTTCCTCCCCAAATCATTTATTTATTTATTTATTTATTTATTTATTTATTTATTTATTTATTTATTTATCGTTAACATAAAAAAAATTGTTTTTGAACTCCTAAATCTATCCCTCACTCTGGCCCTTCCTCACCATTGAGAAGGAAAGAAATTGATACCAATTATACATGCGAAATCATGCGAAACATATTTCCATATTACCCACGTTGACCAAAAAAATAAACTGAAAAAAAAATCACACTTTGATTTGCATTCAGGGTTAATTGCTTCTTTCAGGACATGGATAGCATTTTTCATCATAAGTCTTTTGGAATGGTCTTGAATAGGACAACTGGGTGGTGCAGTGGATAAAGCACTGGCCCTGGAGTCAGGGGAACATGAGTTCAAATCTGGCTTCAAACACTAGCTGTGTGATTCTGGGCAAGTCACTTAACCATGATTGACTCAAAAAAAAAAAAAAAGAATTATCTTGGATTATCATATTGAGCAGAGTAGCTAGGTCTTTCATAGTGGATCATTGTTACAATATTGCCGTAACCACATGTACTCTATTTGCTGGTTCTGCTCACTTCACTGCATCAATTTATATGTCTTCCCAGGTTTTTCTGAAACTAACTCCCCTCCCCCATCTCTTAAAGCACAATAAAACTCCATCACAACCATATACCACAACTTTTTCATACATTCTCTGATTAATGGGTATCTCTTCAATTTCCAATTCTTTGTCGCCACAAAAAGAGATGCTATAAAATTCTTTTGTATACATAGGTCCCAATCATTTTTCTTTGATCTCTTTGGGAGAGTGGTGTTACTGGGTATGCACAATTTTATAGCCTTTTGGGCATAGTTCCAAGTTATTCTCCTAAATGGTTGGACCAGTTCGCAACTCTACCAAGTGCATTATTGTTCCTATTTTTTCTACATTCTCTCTAGTATTTGTCATTTTCCTTTTCTGTTATATTGGCCAATCTGGTAGGTGTAAGGTGGTAACTCAGAGTTATTTTAATGTGCATTCCTCTAATCAATAGTGTTTTAGAGCATTTTTTTTCCCATATGACTATTGACAGCTTTGATTTCTTCTTCTGAAAACTGTTTATATCCTTTGACCTTTATCACTTAGGAATGGCTCTTATTGTTATAAATTTTTATTTATCCCATATTTGAGAAATGAGGCCTTTATAGAGAAACTTGCAAAAAAATCTCCACCCTCTAGTTTCCTGCTTTTCTTCTAGTTTTGGCTGCATTGGTTTTGTTTGTGAAAATTTTTTAAATTTAATGTAATTGAAATTGTCCATTTTATTTCCTGTGATCCTGTCTCTTGTTTGGTCATAAACTTTTTCTTCATCCATAGATCTGACAGTAAAATTTTCTATGCTCCCCTAATTTGCTTATCCTTTATGTTTAAATCATGCGCCAATTTTGACCTTATCATAGTATATAGTGTAAGGTGTTGGTCTATACCTAGTTTCTGCCAAAGTGCTTTCCTATTTTCCCAGCAATTTTTGTCAAATAATGAGTTCCCCCCCCCCCAAACCTTGGATCTTAGGGTTTGTCAAACATTCCATTGTTATGATCATTTACTACTATGCATCAGGTAGCTAATGTACTCCACTAATCTCCCTACCACACTATTTCTTAGCCATTAGCAGATTGTTTTGTTAATTACCAATTTGTAACATAGTTTGAAATCAGGTACTGTTAGGCTGCCTTTCTTCATCTTTTTTTTTCATTGATTCCTTTGGTATTCCTGACATTTTGCTCTTCCAGATAAATTTTCATTATTTTTCTCTAGATCTCTAAAATAATTCCTTGGTAATTTGATATGGCACTGAATAAGTAAATTAATTTAGTTAGAATTGTCATTTTAATAATACTGGCTCAACCTACTGTAAGGTTAATGGGGAATAAGATCTTCCTGCCCATCAATAGGCCTCATGTGGAGTCGATTAAGGGAAGCTTGCTTGCTTGTAGGAAGGCTTACACACATTTTGCTAATTTCTAATTAGATCCTGATTCAGGAGGGATATGATGCCTTCTGGCTCTAAGCCTATTTGCTGAAAGAGTGTATATATTCTGAGAGGTGAGCTTTTGCTTCGGGGGCTGGTTCATGAGAAGGACCTTGTGATTCCCTAGTTGAGATTCTGAGTAGCTGAATATTCAGAGCTCCCTGACTGCTCAGAGGTAAAGGCTCTCTTGATCCAGTGGTGAATGTAAAGTATATATAGTAATACTGTTTTAACTCAGGCATTAGAGCCCTGTCTATTGGTCTTTATTTCTCTTCTCTGTATTTCTTTTGTTTGTATTTTATGTAATTAAAGAAGATCATTGACCCCTTTAAAGTCTCTTTCCTTAGTAAAGCAAATAAAAGAACCTGCATTAGAAGCCATGCTGGGTATGCTAGAGTGGTTGCTGTTACACCTACCCATGAGTAATTAATATTTCTCCAGTTGTTTAGATCTTTATTTGCATAAAGTGTTTTGTAATTGTGTTCGTATAGTTTCTGGGTTTGTCTTGGCAGATAAACTTCCAAGCATTTTATATTGTCTGCAGTTATTTAAAACAGAATATCTTTCTATCTCTTTCTGATGTGTTTTGTTGATTACATATAGAAAAACTGATGATTTATGTGGGCTTATTTCATATCCAGCAACTTTGCTACAGTTAATTGTTCCTACTAGTTTTTAAGCTGATTTTCTAGGGTTCTCTAAGTATATCATCAAATTGCTTGTATATTGCTTATTTTCTTGTTGCCTATTCTCATGCCTTCAATTTCTTTTTCTTGTCTTATGGCTATAGTTAGCATTTCTTTCTTTTTTTTTTTTGGCAGAGAAATTGGGGTTAAGTGACTTGCCCAATGTCACACAGCTAGTACATGTATCAAGTGTCTGAGGCTGGATTTGAACTCAGGTCCTCCTGACTCCAGGGCTAGTGCTCTACTCACTGCACTACCTAGCTGCCCTGTAGTTAGCATTTCTAGTACAATATTGTGTAATAGTGCTGATAATGGACCACCTTTCTTCAGCCCAATCTTACTGGGAAGGTTTTTAAAGTTTATCCCCATTACAGATAATGCTTGCTCTTTGTTTTAGATAGATGGTACTTATCATTTTAAGAAAAGCTCCATTTATTCCTATACTTCCAGTATTTTTAAGAAGAATGGATGTTGTATTTTGTCAAAAGCTTTTTCTGCATCTATTGAGAAAATATGATATTTGCTGTTTTTGTTTTTGACATGGTCAGTTATGCTTGTAGCTTCCTAATACTAAACCAGCCTTCTGTCCCCTGTATAAATCCCATGTAGTTATAGCATATGATCTTTGCAATATATTGCTGTAATCTTCTTGCTAGTATTTAGTTTGACTCCCCCCCATTAATTAGTCTATAGTTCTCTTTGTTTTTGCTCTCCCTGATTTAGGTATCAAAATCATATTTATGCCATACAAGGAATTTGATAGGACTCCTTCTTTATCTGTTTTTTTTTTTCAAATAACTTACATAGTATTGGAATTAATTGTTCTTTAAATATTTGGTATAATTAACTTGTTAACCTATCTCTTCCAGGAGATTTTTTCTTAGGGAGCTTGTTTATGGCTTGTTCAATTTTTATTTTTCCTAAGATAGAGTTGTTTAAGTATCCTATTTCCTCTTCTGTTAATCATTTCATTTAGACTGTCAGTTTTATTGGCATATAATTGATCAAAATAGTTCCTAATAATTACTCTAATTTCATTTTCATTGGTGTTACATTCATTCTTTTCATTTTTTATATTGGTAATTTTATTTTCTTTTTAAAAATCAAATTAACCAATAGTTTGTCTATTTTATTGTTTTTTCCCCTCATAAAAACAGCTTCTAGTTTTATTTATTAATTCAATGGGTTTTTATTTTCAATTTTATTAATCTCTTCTTTGATTTTTAGAATTTCTGTTTCGGTGTTTATTTGAGAATTTTTAATCTGGTTTTTTTCTTGTTTTTTTTTTTTAATTGCATGACCAATTCATTATCTGCTCTTTCTCATTTTTATTAATGTAAGCTTTCAGAGATATAAATTTACCCCTAAGTACTACCTTGGCATCCCACAAATTTTGGTGTATTGTCTCAGTTATTGTCATTATCTATAACAAAAGTATTGTTCCTATGATTTGTTCTTTGATCCATTCATTATTTAGGATTAGATTATTTAGTTTCCAATTAATTTTCAGTCTATGCTTCCAAGGCTCTTTATTGAATATAATTTTTATCACATTATCATTTGGAAATAGTACATTTAATATTTTTGGTTTTTTTTTTCCATTTGTGTGTGAGGTTTTAAATGCCCTAATACATAGTCAATTTTTGTGAAGGTGTATTCTTTTCTATTCCCATTCACTTTTCTCCAGAGATCTATCATATCTAATTTTTCCAAAATTCTATTCACTTCCTTAACTTCTATCTTATTTATTTTATGATTGGATTCATCTAGTTCTAAGATGAGAAAGTTGAGGTCCCTCATGAGTATAATTTTACTGTTTATTTCCTCTTGTAACTCATCTAACTTTTAAGAATCTGAATGCTCTGCCATTTGATGCATATACATTTAGTACTGGAATTACTTCATTGTCTATGCCATGCAGAGGTTCCCAAAGTGGGTGACACCACCTCCTATGTGGTGCTGGTGATTCAGGGGCATGGTAGCAGCCTCAGGTACAATTGGAGGGCACTGAATAAAAATAAGGGGGTATTGGAAGCACAAGGAAAGAAGAGAAGCAAAACTGTTGAAAAACCATTTATACGTGTTCCTTCTGTTGTGTAACAGAGTTAAAGTCATAGTGATTACATCATTTTCCAAATAAACACACAAAATTCAAATTACAACCAATCAGTGGTCAAGTCCACCAACAGGTCTTAACAAGCAAGTATTGATAGGCAAGTATTGATAGGTAAGTATGTCAGGAAATCCATCATGCATTAGCAGGAATATATGAGTATAATGACTTATTTACAATATGATACTATATGGTTACATGATGTAATATTGTGTCATCAAAATTTCAATGCAGAAAAACCCCACAAATTTACATCAAATTATTAAATTTAAGATGTGTCATTTATATATATACACACACACACACATATATATATACACATGATATATATGTATTTGAAATAACATAAACTTAAAAAAAAACCCTATTAAATGATTGAAAATTTCCAGGGGGGCACTAAGTTTTGTTTTTTTTTTTTTTCAAAAGGGAGTGGTAGCCCAAATAAGTTTGGGAACCTCTGGTCTATGGTACCATTTAGTAAAATGTAGTTTCCCTGATTGTCTCTTTTAATTAAGTCTATTTTTTGCTTTTCCTTTGCCTTAGATCATGATTGCTACACCTATCTTTTTTATTTCCACTAAAGAATAATACATTCTGCTCAAATCACTTATTTTAACTTTGTGTCTTTTGTTTCAATAAAAATGTTTGTTTGGCTTTATCCAGCTGGCCATAGGGAACCATTGAGGATTTTAGCAGGAGAGGGACAGTAAAAGTACTCTTTTAGGAAGATTAGCCCAGCAGGAGTGTGCAGGACAGATCTGAGAGAGACAATGGACAATGGCAATGCTCCCACTGGTATTTCTAAGTTATAAGGGGAGGAGACAGTAGGGTGGGAAATGTATGGTTCTAGAGAAGAAGGTCTTTCACAATCCTTCCTCTGTTACTCATTACCTGTGCAGCTTTGAGCAAGTTACTTGTAAGGTGGTGCCTCTTTCTGCCTGGGGCCATTTCATTGATCCAAAGTGGTGAAAACAGACAGTTGTATGAGAATCACTGGAAAAGCAGCCTCATGGAAAAGACACTAAGTTAGAGTAAGGATGGCCGAAGTGTCCCATTTCCCAGCACGAATTTACATACAATACATTACTTCCACGAAGTTTGAAAACTGGGAAACCCTGACACCTAGCATTATTTGTTGACTCTGGGATAATGTGGTTTGGTTGATAGAAAGGTGAATTTTGATTCTTCAGCATAGGATAGAGATGAGTGATTTCACACAAGATATCCTATTTTGGCACAGCAGTGTTGGACAAGATCAATTCCTTTCCTTTGTGGGCTTGGGCAGAAGCAGGATCTGTCACTTCTTTTGGAGTGGGGTGCGGGTTCAAGGTCCCTGCCACAGAGAATCCTTCCAGCCAGACCTCATGTCATAACCTCTCAGCTTGTTTGTGCTCAGTGCAGCAGGCACATGGAGGCAGCTGAGAGTAGGAAGGCTGAAGGAGATGGATTCAAGTTCTCTGGTGTTATTTCATTACTTCCTCCAAGTGGAACTTTGAATCCTCAGGGAGGGGCACAAGAAGTGACCTCAGAGCTGGATCACAGCAACCTGCATCTCAGCTTCCACCTGCTGCATGGAGGTGCTGATCAGAGAGAAAAATCTTGCTGCTAGAACAGCTGATTGGAGGAACAAGCTGCTGCTCAAAGGACTGTTTGCAGGAAAAGCTGTGAAGCTTAGAAGATCTCAGCTGATCCTCACAATAGCCCTGGGAGGTGGGTGCTATTATTATCCCCATTTTACAGATGAGGAAACTGAGGCAGAGTGAAGTGACTTGTCCCAGGGTCACACTATCGGGAAGTGTCTGACACTGGATTTGAACTCAGATTTTCCTGACTCCAGACTTGGCTTTATCCACTGAACCACCCAGTTAACTGAGAGGCATTGCTCCTAGAAAAGCTGATTGGAGGGGAAATGTTCCCCCTTTACCTTTCCCTGCCAGAGAGGTGAAAACCCCTCCCTCTGAGCCCAGTCAAGGAGTAGTCCTGGAAAAACTCCACCGATCCCAGGCTTAGTGTTTCTGAGAGAGGGGAATGTGAGACTGCCATAGAACTCAGCCAAGAAAGCAGACCTGGAAAAGCTCTACAGGCTTAAGGGTTTCTGGTTTGGCTGAAAGAGCTTACTCTGTCTCTGAGGTCGACTCCAGCTTTAAATGATCATCCTATGGTGCTCTGAATATACTCTTTAATTGTACTTGGTCACATGACTGTAGAATACTCCAATGTTACTCAAATTGCCTTTCCTTTATATCCTTATATCTCTTAGCTGATTGCAAAATTTGTTCATTATTGAAATTATTTAACCACTATGTGCCTTGGAGTCTGAAGAAGGCTTTTTATTGGTGGTGATGATGATGATGATGATGATGATGATGATGATGTGGTCTATAGGTTCTCTTAAATCAGGGCTTTGTTGTCTATATTCAGATGTTTGGGACAATTTTCTTACACTATTTCTTCATTACGGTATTCTAGTTTTTGGATTTCTCATATTCTTCTTGGAGATCTGTGATCCTAAAGCCATCTCTGAACATCTATTCTTCAAGATCAGTCTATTTTGCTTACATAGAATTTGTGTTCCTTTAAAATTGTTGCCTTTTGCTTCTTTCTCTTCTGCTAAATTTTCCTCTACTTTAAGGATTGTGTATGCTAAGTCTGCTGCTTTCCCTGTCAGAACTTCTACTTTTTGGAGAGATTCTTTGTAGTTGAATTTTCCCTCTCTACTGCTTGTGTTTTAAATTCTTCACTGAGTGCTTTTATTTCTGTCCTAAATTTATTTGCAATTTCTTCTTTTCAGAGGTTTCTTCTTTCCCCGTGTTTGAACCATTATGGAATTCTTTGCTATTGTCCCGCCTCTCTGGAAAGTCTACCAGATTCTCTCTTTCACTGGGCAATATGGATTTGTTTTCTTTTACTTTATAATATTTGTTCAACATGCTTTGATTTCTTCTTGAAGTTTTGCTCACTTTTCCTTTCCTTTTATCTTTCGATCTTTTCTGTTGGTTTATCTGCTTGTAGGTAGGGGTTTTAATTGGGCTTTCTCTCTTTCTCTTTTGGTCTTTCAGATTTTTCTTGTATTTTCCCCTCACTCATGTTTGGAAATACTCTTCATAGTTCTCCACCTCCAACCACAATTACCTTCTCTACCCCAACTAGTGCACAGACGTCTGAGGGTAGGGCTGTTGGGGGTAACCTTAGCCTCCTTGATTTTGGGAATGTAAAGTTATCGGGGAAAGGAAGGTTAGATGGGGTTGAGATATGTTTAACCTTTTGGAGTGGGGAGACCCAGAATTGATTGTCTTGGATATGGAAGGAACCCAAAAGGGAGCTGGGTTGGTAATACTGGTATGTGCCTGTCAGGATATGTTCTTATTTCTTTGCTGTACTCATGATTTCCTCAATGTGGATACTCCTTCCATTGGTTTAGATCTTGACCCATTTACCCCCTTTACTTCCTCCTGTCATAGTCCCCTATTAGCCATTTACATAATCACTGTGACTCACTGTTCCCACCTGCAGTTCCAGAGGTGACCTGGACTTGGTTCCTTCCTCCAGCAGGAGACACAGAAATGACTGAGACAAAAGTTGCTTGAGTTTCAGGGTCTTCCTGTCCCTAGTCCCTTGTACTTGCTGTTCTAATCACTTATTGGGTTTCTCATTAAGTGCCTAGCCTTGACCTCTGACATCTGAGTTAAATAAAACTCAGGTGTTAAATAATCCCTTTGTCTTGTTTGTGACCGTGACTGCCTTGCCCCAAGCTTCTTGAAGCTGTGCTTCATGAAATGTGCCTGTTCATCTGTTTTCCCACCTTTGGATCTGTCCGGAATGTTGAGGTTCAGGCCTTCCTGGTGCCCAGCCTCTCCTGCTTTTAGCTCCAGCCTCGCCTTGGCTCTCCCAATCTTAGTCTTCTCTCTTGTCCCTATCATAAACAACCCTGGGTATGACAGTTAAATACCATGGAGGAAATGGTGCCCTAGTCCCCCAATCATGGGGTCTGTTTATGGCCTAGGCAGGGTTTATCCTCAGCTCTGAGAATCCCACAGAGACTAGCATTCTAGGACTTCTTAGGAGATCAAATCTAATCTCAGGTAGGTTGAGGTGGCCCTGGGGGTAAAAGACAAAAGAATATTCTGATTATTCCAGAGTACAAATAAACTAGGGCAGTCCTGAAATCATTCCAAGTTCTCAAGGGGACCTCAAGACCAGGGATCACTGTGTGCCAGGCCAAATGTTCCATCTCACCCTGATTTAAATCTAGGCTTCTGGAGCTCAGTTAGACGTAGGCCAGGGATTAAAAATGGTGGAATGACAATGGGGTGAGAGCAGCATTGCCTCCAGCGCACTTTCCTGATATTGGCCTATAAATCAATAATTATCCTTCCATAGATCTTAGCTGGACCTAAGGTAGTCCTATGCTTTATATGTACTATGACTTAGGCTCCAACTTCCCCCCGAACCGAACGTAGTAGTCTTAGGTTCCATGTCAGAGCTGCAGCCCTAGGCTCTCTGAGAAAGGCCCTATCATTCCCCTATCCAACTTAGAGCAGACCCATTAACTCTCAACTTTTGCAATTGGGACCTAGGAGGAAAAAAGCCAGAAAAATTGGCACCGATTCATTTGGGAGCGGAGGACTAACAGTGGGACACTGATGGGAAGGCCACGGAGAGTGATGGCACGCTGAGAATGACATCTTGGGGGCTGAGATAGAAGACTGAGGGAGGAGCTCTCTTGAGATGTAGCCATTGAGGAAAGGAAGCGGGCCCTCATATAGCTTCCTGATTTAGCCAATGCTTCCTATGGTTGAGAACTGGAAGGGGCATTACAGATCAATGAATCTGATTCCCTAATTTTACAGGTGAGGAAACCGAGGTGGAGGTGTCAAGTGATGTTCCCAGGGTCCTGCAGTGTCTGAGGCAGTATTTAAACTCAGATCTTCCTGTCTCTATAGAAGTCTAGCATTGCACCCACTGGGCTGACTAGTTGTTATTTCTATACTAATGAAGGACTGAAATTGCCTTCTGTGACCCTTAAATTTGGCATCCTGAGGCAAAGTCCCAGTCACTCGATCCTCCTTATGACTGACAGGGAGGTACCAGTGAGATGCCAGTGGGGAGGGGAAACACATGCACAGCTCTCTTGGTGTCCTCCCAATGGTGTAATGTTCTGGGAGGTGACACATAGTGATGCTCAGACACCAGGAAAGTTCCCCAGGAATGCTGGAAAGGCAGCCAGGCTCTTCCCAAACCCCAGAAGCCTGCCTAGGCCTGAGTAGTTTTCCAAAGGCTCCTGAAGTAACAACAAACATAGCAGACAGTTCCTACCTTGTCAGAATGATGTTTCCTTTTTTCACTTTTAAAATGTCCCACTACATGCTGCTCCTACATACCCACAAGGGTGGAACAATAGTTTGGCTTTGCTAACTCAACTTTGGCTCACGCTGGTGGGATCCTGGCTCTTAGCCCCTGTCTAGAGTGCTGACAATAGTCTTCTCCTAAGACCCTATCCTTCCTCCTTCTGGGGAAAGTGATAAGGACAACCTTGACCAGCTCCCAGGTACAGTCTTCTGGTTTGTATGTCTTCCAGTCAATCAAATAATACACAAGTGTCTTTCATTGATCCAATATCGACATCTCAGACACATCTTTTGGCCCTACCCACACAGGTGCAGGTCATTCTCACTACCAGTAAGAAAGGGAGGGAGGAAAATAAGCATTTATTAAATGCCTACTGTGTGCCAGGTATCATGGAAAGTGCTAAACATTTTACAGATATGGTCTCAGTTAATCCTCCCAACAACTTGAGAAGTAGGTGCTATTGTGACCTTCATTTTACCGATGAGGAAACAAACTTGTCAAGAGGTTAAGTGACTTACCCAGGGCCACACAGCTGGTAAATGTCTGAGGCAAGATTTGAACTCAGGTCTAACTCCAAGCCACACACTCTGCCCACTGTGCCATGTGAGCCATGTACAGCATGCTGACAGTATCTCCCTCTTATGACACCCTCCTTGCTCTCTACTAGGAAATGCAGAGAATCACACTGGCTTAAAATAATCAAATGTATAAAAACTGAGTGAATTTACCTCATCCATGGTGATCTCAGCTCTTATGTCACCATGTTATCCAATGATGGTGTTGTACAAATCCTGGAAAGTCATACACAGTGTGAGGGATGCATGACTGAGTCATGCCAGGATGTTGGGTGCTCAGGACAGATCTTTTGTTCTCTGTCTCCCTGGCTTCAGTCTCGTTCCTGTGACCATCTTGATGTCTTCTGGGTGGCCCGAATTCCCCTTTGCTGGTGCTCTCAGTCCAGCAAGACTGGCATTTGCTGGGTTTCTGATATATCTTCTAGGCACATACGGTGAGATTTCAAAGGCCAGCTGAAAGGGTAAACTCCTGAGGACAGAATGTATTGAGTTGTTCTTGGCAGACTCCATCATCAGCAGAAGCCAGAGACCCAGTACTGCTGCAAGGATTTGGGATAACAATACAAACAGTTTAATGTCCTGGTTTGCTTACCGTATGCATCTATTGGTCTTTGGAATGGTGGGGGATGGTGAGCAATACTGAACCACTAACTTTTTTTGAAGCTTTCCCACAATTTCGATGGTGAACTATGGGCCCCTATCTGAAATACTCTCTATAGAAAGTCCATTAGGAACCTATCATCCTTGAAAAAAAAAATACCCTGTGCTCTGAAGGAGGGAAGGCAGCTTGGGACACAGAGATGGCACCTTCTCATGAAATGGCCCATGGCTACAAAGATGGCACTGCTTTCTGTGAAGCTCAGTACTTCTTGACATCCTTGGGGAGGAGACCCTGCTAGACATCATTGGTCTCTCATGGCTTCTGTTGGAGCCTCTCTGTGTGGTGGCAGCAGTCACATCATAAACATAATGTCTAACATCTGGTGCCTAGGAAGGTGACCCACTGGGAGTGCCACTATATGAAATCCTCCAGATGCAGAGCTGCCCCAAACCTCCTAAAAAAGTGTGTCCTGACGAGCTTGCAAAGCAGCTTCTTTGTCACACAGTAGCCCAATGTCCTGCCCTTGGCTGTCTCTAGCCCATTATAACTGTAGTGCTCAGCCTGGGGAGGGGGGGCGGCTAATAATGGTTCCATCTGAGCCTCTTCTTCCTCGCATTATCAATTCTGTGAGAGTGCATTGGTGAAGGTGTCTCTTGCTCTAGATGCAACAGAAGAGGCACTGTGGTTTGGGGGAAAGTGTATTAGACAGAAAGGTGGAGCACACGGGTTCAAACTCTAGCTATGTTACTTCCTAGTCATATGAATTTGGGCAAATCATTCCACCTCTCTGGGGCTCGGTTTCTTCATCTGTAAAATAAAAGAAGTTGGACTAGATGACCCCTATGATCTCTCCCACTCTATATCTATCATCCTTTGGTCACCTAGAGGGAGAAAACCATGAATATAATAATGGCCATTATGCAAAATGATCTGATAGGTTCTGGGTCTCTATAAAAATAACCATCATAATATTAATGATAGCTAGCATTTATATATTGCTTTAAGGTTTACAGAGCACTTTACATGTGTTATCTCATCTGACCCTCACAAGAACAATGTGAAGTAGGTACTACTATTATCCTATTTTACAGATAAGGAAACCAAGGCTGAAAGAAAGTAAGTGACTTGTCCAAGGTTACACACCTAGTCTGTATCTGAGGCCAAGATTTGAACTCAAGTCCTCCTGACTCTCTGTTATATTCTACCCACTGAGTCATTTCGTTGCTTCCTTGAAGTAGTCTTGCGGTCCCTAAATTAAAGTCCCTCTTACAAATTCATTCACATTCATTCATTCTAAAAATACTTATCTAGGGCCTACTATGTGCCAGGGACTGTTAAGGACTGTAGGGATTATAAAAGATAAATAAAACTTCTGCCCTCAAAGAACTTACAGTCTAGTATCAATCGCTTAGAATTTATCAACAGCCTGTTACATGGCAGGTAGTGAGCTAGGAGCAGGGGTACAAAACAGACTCTGTCTTCAAAGGCCTTACGTCCTAACAGGGAGACAACAAATCTGTATGTGCACATATACAAGTACATATGTATACACATAAGTACACACATATACATGTATGTGTATATGTGTGCATATATACACACATACAAGTACACACATATACGTGTGTATGTGTGTATATGTGTATATATACATAGATGTGTGTGTATACATATATATGTGTGTGTACATATATAGAGAATTTATCCAAAAGGAACACAAGATAGTTTGGGTAGAGAAGGCACTAATGGCTGCAGAGATCAGAAAAACATCCACAGGGAAGGTGATCTTCCAAGAGGCAGCAGGGCAAAGGCAACGGGATGAGGGATGAAGTGTCATATCTGAGGAACATCAAAAAGGCTAGTTTAGTGAAAACGTAGTGTGTGGGAAAGATAATAATGTTATAAGGCTGGAAAGGCAGGATGAAACCAGGCTGTCAAGGGCTCTGTTTCAGGTGAGAGATGATGGGAGCCATTGGAGTTACTGAGTAAAACGGTAACATGATTAGGCCTATACTTTTGGAAAATTATTTTGGTGACCATGTGGAGTTGGATTGGAGTGGTGAGAGGCTGGATATGGGGAGGTCAATTAGGAGGTCATTGTAATAGCTCAAGCAGGATGTGATGAGGGCCTGAACTGTGGTGATGGTTGAGTGCCTGGAGAGGAGGAGGAAGACATGAGAGATGCTGTAAAGAGTCAACATTGGCTTGGACACTTAGAGATGTGGGATGAGAGAGTGAAGAGTTGAGGTGACTCCAAGGATTCAAACCATTAATTCTTGGAAAGACGATGGTACTTCAACAGTAAATGGCAAGTTGGGAAGGAATGTGAGTTTGACAAAGAGGTTTTTTTGGACACATTGAGTTTGTGATAGATGCTTATGGCATGTTTGATGTGCCCAATAGGCAGTTTATAATGTGGGACTGGAGCTCAGGAGGGACTAGGGTTAGGTCTGGAACTAATCTATACAGAGACAGTCATTGAACCCATTGGAGCAGATGAGGCCACCAAGAGAGTATGGAGAGAAAAGAGAAGAGAGGCCCAGAACAGAGCTTTGCCCATAAATTAGTAGATATGACACAGACCATGAATAAAGAAATTGGGGAGTTTCTGCCAAGAGAGGGCAGCGTGACAAAAACCTAGTTGATGCAGAGAGGTCAGGGAGGACGAAGGGAGGCTTGATTAGAGGCCATTAGATCTGAAGGGACATTAACTTTGAGAGGGCAGTTTCAGATGAATGATGAGGTCTGAACCCAGCCTGCAGAAAGTTCAGAAAGTAGCAAACACAGATGGCTTTTTAAAGATTAGTAGGGGAAATAAGACAACTATACAGATAACAATAATATCATGTGCTCCATACTGTCGGTACAACTCCCCACCCCCCACCCCCATTCTTCCATTTCAGAGAAGGGCAATTCACTTTCAGATCGGGGGGAGGGGAAGAAATCAAGGAAGGCTTTATGAAGGAAACTGTATTTAAGTTGGGTCTCAAGGCATGGTGAGGATTTTGATATGGGGTTATGGTAGGAAGGACCTTCTAGGCAGAGTAAATAATAAAGGGTACAGAGTGGGACATTGAAGGGTATATTTAGAAATGATCATTAATACAATTTGAACAGAAGCAAGAGTAGGTATTGAGGAGTCAGAGATAAACTGAAAAGGTAGATTGGTGCCAGATTGAGGCAGTTGAACACAAATGTGAATCATCCACCTCTTACACATTTCCTGTAATCCAGTGAAACATTAATCCTGGGTAGAGGGGGAAGCACTGAGAGGTTTAGTGATTCAGCAAGTCACTGGTAGGAAGAAAACAAACGGCCTGGTACGTGCCAGGATTCTTTGGCAGTTACTGGGTAACCTCACCTGCCATGGGTTCTTTACGGTTCTTAGCAGGATCAAAGCCTCCTAATGTATAACAGGGACATTTCCTGTCACAGAGAAAGGACCTCCATAACACAAAGTCGGATTTTGACTGTGGGGTGAAGGGAAATTGCCTCAAAGGAGAACTCCTCTCCATGGTGTGGTGGGAGGGAATAGACACAGGAGAAATGGGAGGTGGAGGAAGAAGCAGAAGGAGAGGGGCAGGAATAACGGAAATAATCAGGCCAGTCTGTCTGAGAAATCAGCCTATGCCAGGGGGATATCTTTGCAAAATTCCAGTTGCCATAGTAATTGGATGCTGTTCTTTCTACCATCCTTCCTGCTCTCATCCTCCACATGAGGGCCACCAATAAAACTCTTTCCCAGGCTAAGGAGCCCTGGTGGTTTAGCTGGGAGAATGACCCCTCTAATAGAATTTTCCTTCCCTCCTCCTCATCTCCAGTTCTGCCACCTTCTGGAAGCAGATGGGTGATATCTGTCATCTGTAGCTCTGGGGGTAGGACCTGTGAAAGATGGATGACAGTACTGTAGCTTAGGCACTGCCTTTCAAACATATAACCTAAGGGCAGGGAAGAGGTAACATATGGGATGCCCTGGGAAACTGGCTTCTAGGATAGAGATGGTTCAGTC
Organism: Phalanger gymnotis; assembly: GCA_028646595.1. Lineage (NCBI taxonomy): Eukaryota > Metazoa > Chordata > Mammalia > Diprotodontia > Phalangeridae > Phalanger > Phalanger gymnotis. The sequence continues at coordinate 31,787,488 of CM053627.1, forward strand.
AAGTTTTGCAAGACATAAAGAGAGAAGCAGCAATTGATCATACTTCCTGTCTTCACATTTGGAAAGAAAAGGATAGACTAGGACCTTGATCATAAGCTTTTTCTGAAGACTGGCAAGATCTGAAATATGTTTGGCTTCACTGGACTTTCTAGGTGTTGCTGGGATAGTTAATGTCTGATTGTTTTTTAAAAAAATTTATTTAATTTTGCACTTAATTGCCTTTAAAAATAGAATAAATTGCCATACGTAAGCATCAGTGCCAACTTACTAATGGTTCACATTGTAACTCCTTCCAGTCTTTCATCTGTTTCAATTTGCTTCCTGCAAACACTGTGTGACTGTAGCCAAATTATTTAACTTCCCTGAGTCTATTTCCTAACGTATAAGACAAGGATGCCAATGTTCTTCCCTCCAACCACAGCTCTCGGGGTCAGAGAAAATGGAGGCAGGATGCCTGCCTTTTGGAACCACGTGACCGGACATAACCTGTAGTCTGGGTGGTCTGAAGGCCAGTAAGGTTCTGTGTGACCCGGACTCCTACAAGCCAGCCACACCAGAACACATCAGTATATATTAGCTTATCAAATCTAATATGTGTTCTCTAGAAGAAGGCCAGCCCTGCGATAAAAAGACAAAGGACCAGCAAGTTTTGGTGGAAAAGAAATATGAGTAAAAAATGCCATGCAGGGTGAGCAAGACCAGGTACAGTGGTGCACTCTGGGAAGAAGGAAGGCAGTGAAGGAGTGAAATTGGAGCATTAAGTACTAGGCCATGGCATGTGAAAGGAAGGATGAGGATGAGCCAAAGATCACCTTTTCCCCCCTTCGTTTTTTTTGGTCATAGGTTCATGGAATTAACATTTGGAATGGCTCTTAGAGCTTACTAAATACAAACTCCTTACTTATTTTATACCTGAGGGAAAAAAGGCCCAGAAAGAGAAAGTGTCTTGCTTGGGTCACACAGCTAATTGCATCGGAGGAGAAACTTGAACCCAGGTCTTCCCAACACCAAGTCCAGGGCTCTCTCTACTACACTAAACTGCATTGCCTGACTAACATAGTGCCTGACGCATAGTAGGTGCTTAATGCTTGTTGGATTGACTTGCTTTGATTCTCAGGTCTGGACCAAGATGTGACCTTTCCAAATCATCGCCTGAAATGCGCCATAATTGGAGAAATAGATCAGTAACCGAAAAGCCACGGTCTGAGGAGTCCTATCTATTTCACCCAAACAATTATCATGCTCTTCTTCAAAGGAGTGACTTTCTTCTTTGAACTCTCCATTAGATTTGCTCCTCATTGATACTCATCATGTTGAGTCGTTATTTTGTTAACGTTATGTCTTGTTTTATCAAGCAGACTGTTTGTTCTTTCAGGTCAGGTACGCATTGGGCTCAGCCTGGATCACCTTGGTTTTTCTGCCAGATCCACGCATGGTGCTTTGTAGAGAGAGAGTTTCAGAGGAGGGAATGTCTTAGATCTTACATGTCTTGGTATCTTCCATTATGCCTACTTAGCACATGACATGTGAGAACATCGATAACTGGTGTGAAGCTTCATTTTTTCAAAAACATTCCCTATTGAGAGGTAGTCAAAAGGGTATAGCCTTTGAAGTCAGAGGATCTGGGTTCAAATCCAAGCTCTGTTACTTCCCTTGTAGTACTTTGGGAAAGCTCTATTACCTCTATGGATTAGGGGGTTGGGCTCAGAGACCCTTGTCATCCTTTCCGGCTCTAAATCTGTGATTCTATGATTAGAAGACCTATAATGTACATATAGAAAAATTGCCACTCACCTCTGGGCCACCAGCTTCGACCCTGGTCTATCTTGGTCCTCCTCCTTACTACCTCCCCTCAGAAATCTTGGATTTCACTCCCGAGGTCTAATAGGTGAGCTTTTGCTTCATCTCACTGGGAACCAGGCTTCCATCTTACTTCCTAAGCATCAGCTCCCACCATGCCTACCTACTCATAACTGTCTCCTCCCATATATTATTTTCTCTCATTAAAACATGAATTCCATGAAGGCAAAGACTGTCTTATTTGCTTATATTGGTAATCCTAGTGCCTAGCCCATATCATGACACACAGTAAGCCCTTACTAAATGCTCTCTCTCTCTCTCTCTCTCTCTCTCTCTGTCTCACTCTCTTTGTCTCTCTCTCTCTCTCTCTGTCTCTGTCTTTGTCTCTGTCTCTCCCTTTCTCTCTCTCTTTCATTTATCATAGGATAAGGTTAACTATTTATAGATGAGCATTTTTTTATATGAGCCATCTGTGGCCCAGTGAGGTTAAGCTACTCATCCAAGGTCATGCCGAAAAGCTGATTGGCACCAGCTCCCCTGGGTACAAATCATATCCTGACATTCATAGGGTGTGTAGGCTGGGAAGCCCTGTAGAGATCATGTAGTCTGACCCTTTCATTTTATAGATGAGGAAACTGAGGCCCGGAGAAATTAGTGTATTTGCCCAAAGTTATAGAGCCAGTCAATAGGATAAGTAGAATGTAGATTCAGCATCTTTTCCATATCACAATTACTTCTAGTCCGTTTGTGGTGATGAGGTCATGCCAACTACACATCTTCCAGGGGCTGCCATCATCATCTGCCACCGATGATGACAGTGCCTTCCCCATCACTGGAGGTCTTTGAAGAGAGAGACTAAATGACCATTTGTTGGTATGTTGTAGAGGGTACTTTCCTGCAGACAAAGATGACCTCTGAAGTCCATTTCAACCCAGAGATTCTATGACCTTATGACCTTGGAATTAGGAGTCTATTCCCAGTCTCTCCTTCATTTCCTTGCCTAGATTTGGTCTAGCCCTACATAACCTTTCCTGATAGACTATGGGCCTACCATCATTACTATTTTTTGTCCTTTGTTCTGCAAGAGGACCATGATATCAGGAAAGTGGTGCCATGACTCACAAGTGAATTGGATTTAAGTGAGGGAAGTCTGTGCAAAGTCACCAGCCTCACTCTCTCCTCTGGGGCCATCTGGGTCCATTGGTGAGATATAGATCAGGACGACTGGCAGGTTCTGGATGCAGTGGGAGCTCCACCTTGGCCTTTTTAAGCTAAGGTCTTTCTGAGTTCTCACTTTGACTGAGGCAATGCCCATTCAGTGATTGAGGCCAGGTAATATATGACCTACTCAAAAAAAAAATCAATCTGGGAGAAGACCCTTGGGGTTTCTGGCCAAAATAGAAACAATTACTATTTCCCTTCACTCTGGGCCTTCAGGGCCCAAACAATGACCACAAAGTGAGGCTTGGGCCTATTGTTGGCCAATCAATGAGAGCCAGAGTGAATTGGAGTTTAAGGCACCATCTCTTTTTTAATGGTTATTAGTATTTATTTTTATGATTTTTCTATTTATTGTCATTTTTTTCTTTTTTTTTGAGGGGGGAAGGCAGGGCAATTGGGATTAAGCGACTTGCCCGGGGTCACGCAGCCAGTAAAGTGTGTCAAGTGTCTATTGCTGAATTTGAATTCAGGTCCTCCTGACTCTAGGGTGGGTGTGTTACTCACTGCACCATCTAGCTGCCCCTTAAGGCACCATCTTTAAGAAAGAAATCTCGCTTTAAACCCCAATATATCTTGCTAAGTTTCAACCATCCAAATTTAACCATCATTACTATGTCTGACTATGAAGGATTCATGTTTTCTGAAGTATAAATTTTGGTCATATTCATGAAAAAAATATCGTAACTATATGCATAGATTTCCCTTCATTATTGACTTACCCTTATAGGTACTCAATACGGATTATATTTGTAGAGAGATGGCCCCAGAGTATGCTGGCACTGGACAATCACAGTCTGGCGTCCATAGGGTGGCCTTGGAGAAGAATCTAGCCCTGAAATGAAATGATTTTCTCATTCTAAAAGCCACTGAGCAGGTGGAGAGGAACTCTTCCTGTCTCATAGATTCCTGAGACCACTTAAAAAATATGTATTTTTAATATATACACATGTATATGTATACATACAAACATATACAAATCTAGTCCTCATAGTAGTAGGCCTAACCTCTAGAAGAGTCCTAGTCTAATATAGGGAGTTTAGTAGCTACTTGGTTCCTCTCACGTAGTTATAAGTAATGTTTCTGGTGCTTCGTGAGTGTTACCACGACAGGAGGCATTTACACTCATGTGTCTTTTCACATCTCTCTAGTTCTTAGTGTTTGCTTTCCATTTCCCACATTTTCTCTGCCTGTTTCTCATTAGAAGGTAAGTTCTTTCCTGCAGACTTTAAAAAAAATTAGTCTGTCTATCTCTAGCCCATACAGTAGCCCATAGAGAATCAGTGTGATATGATGAACAGAACAGGCCTGAGGGCCAGGAAGGGCAGGGTTCAGGGTCTACCTCTGACACATACTGCCTTCCCTATGGTAGCAGATCCTTAATAAATGCTTTGTTGAACTGGGCCTTTGGAGTCTATAGTTCCTATCCTCCAGACCACCCTGTTCATCAGAGTGATGCTATTTTGAAAAATAAATTCATATGAAATATTCCAACCACTGACATACTGCATATATTTGCATACAAGCAATTTTTTGCACCACCTTATTTCTTCATCTAGTGGCAAAGTTTAAAGGGTATGGCTCCAGGAAAAAAATTCCAAAAACAGCCTCTGTAGTCTGTTAACTGCAAAATAAACAGTTCTAATTGAACGGAGAGAGGTTCACCTTGTGATGCAAAGGCTTATTCGAAGTATTAACATTTCTCCTCCACAATGTCCACAAGCTTCTTATCTGGTTTTCCCCCTTGTGCGCCCCCACTATTGTCCTTTCCCCCACAACTATGCCTGCCTTTGTAGAGTTGTTGGAGTATTGTACATTGTTCAGCATCTTGAGGAAGGAAATAGGGTCATATCAGCCCCCAAAGTCATTACAATTACATGAACAAACAACTGGAAACCTCGCCAATATGTACCAAAATGTTAAAGGGATGGTTATATATTGAGGTTTATTAGTAAAGTGGAGGCAGGGTGGCCTAGTCGTTAGAGTGTCAGGCTTAGAGTTAGGAAGACCTGGCTTTGAATCTCACTCAGAGGCTCTCTAGCTTAGGGCCTGGGCAAGTCATAAAATCTTTTTAAGCTTTACCCTCCTTGAGGGTAAAGTGAGGCTAATCATAGTATAGACCTCCTAGAGTTGTTGTGGAAATAACATGGGATCAAGCCCATAAAGTGCTCTGCAAATTTAAAGCACTACATACATGCTGGTTATTATTATTAAGTCATTGATGGGATTCACCTAATGGGTTATCAGCAGGGGTGAGAAGGCACTCACCATGTCAGTGGTGGGGGCAGTGCCTCTGCTTTGTTAGGGTTGTTAATTCATTTGAATCGCACCACTGGTACTGGTTAACAACCAATAGAAGCTTAAGGTTTGCAAAGTGCTTTACAAAACTTCTCTCGTTTGATTCTCACAACAGTCTCGAGAGGAAGGTGCTGTTATTATCCTCATTCTACAGAAGGGGAAACTGAGGCTGAGAGGTTAAGTGACTTGCCCAAAGTCCCACAGCCAGTATGTGACTAAGGCAGGACTCCATCTAAATGAGCCACTTTAGCTGCCTGTAATAGCAATTTAGATTTGAAGATCTTTCCCACCCCTTAATAGGCCACGTGACCTGCTTATTAGTCATAAGAAGTCTAAGTCACGTGTGGTGGGAGGAGCTTGCTGAGAGAAAAAGGAAGTTGTGTCACAGGAAATGCTGAGAGCCATCATGGCTGTTAGTGGCCATTCATGATAGTTAGAGCTGAGGTAAAGAAAGTCAACCTGTGATAGCTGTACTGTGAGTTTTGGGGAAGGCCCCAGCAGGGGGTCGGAGAGGTTTGAGGATAGTGAGGCTCCATACTGTGATACTGTGTTTTAAGTTCCTTACTGATATGATAAAGTAGGCTCAATTGGTTATGGGATCTGGTTCTCTGGTGTCTAAATAAATGTTTTACTTCTACCTTCTAAAAAAAAACAATAGAAACAGGGAAATTGTCTAACATGATGTCATGGCTGCCCATCTTCTTGTGGGGGAAGGCAAGGGCAGTAAGGCCTACAGGTATGAAAATACAAGGCACTCTAAATGGCTGAAGGAGTCCAAGTTTAAACCTCTGTCAGACTTTTGGGACATCCAGTATTTGTTTACGGTTCCATTCCCGCTCCATTAACTACGGGACTCTCAGAATCTCAGAGTTGGAAGGGGCTTCGGAGGTCATTTAGTTAACCCCAGAGATAAATAAAAATTCTTCTTACAAGACCCCTAACAAAGGGTTATCTAGCTTTTGCTTCCTTCTTTTTAAAGATCTTCCTTCCATGCTGCCTTTAGGGGAGGTGATGTGATATGGTGGTAGGAAGCTGAGCTTGGACTTGGGAAGACCCAAGTTCCAATTCTATTTCTGATGTTTGCTAGCCATGAGATCATGGGCAAGTCACTAAACCTGGCCTTAATGTCCCCATCTGTAAAATGGGAGTTAGAATACTCACCTCCTAGTGTTGTTCAGTCTCAAATAAAATAATATACATAAAGAGCCCTTCAGTACCATACAAAGCCAGTTATTTGCCATTCTATTTTCAGCAGAGATCGGCTAGAAAGAGTCCCAGGACAAGTGGTTCTCCTGCTTTTATTCATTTATGTTTATTGGTCTGTGAGCTATAGAACAGGTTTGGAGAACATGGTCAGTTTGTGTAATTGAAATATTGAGATAACGGGCTCATCATCCGTAGACACACCGAAAGCATCTTTGGAATGACCCAAGGACCAGGCGGGATGATGGTCACGAGCTGGACTTCTTCCTGTTCTCAGACCGAGTTAGTCATGCCTGCTGAGTCTCAACATTTGGAAAGCTTTTTCTTGGACATTCTTTGGATATTGCTGTTAATTGTTCCAATTATGATCATTACTGTTCCTACTACCATCCATATAGCATTGATAGCCTTTCTATAAAAGCCTATAAATTAAACCAGAAGCTCCTTGAAAAGAGGGACTGTCTTTTGCCTTTTTTTTTTGTATCCCCAGCACTTAGCACAGTACCTGGTATGCAGTAGGAGCTTAATAAATGCTGAGAAAAGTGATTATTTTTCTATTATATTAATAATCAATTATTAAATTAGGATTGAGGTTTTTCCTTTCTATTTCCTCATTCAGGAACCAGTCCCTGTAGGTCATTCAGCCAGATTCTGAAGGACAAGGTTGATAGATGATGGGCTGATCCTCAGGTAAGTGGCCCATGATCTTGGCAGGACCCCACCCAAGTAGGAGACCTTACTTTTGTTTATAGTACAGACAGACTCTAATCTAGGTGAATTGCAGCCCTCAAGCATTGAAGCCTGCGCCCTTGCATCCCTCTATAGGAGTCTAGGGGAATCCAGCTAATGAAGGAGAAAACCCAGCAAAGTGGTCTGGGTAGAGATGTATTCCTTTGCTGGGGATGGCTAAGTCTCGTGATCAAGCCACATTCTCAGCAGAAGGAGCTGAAGACTTTTAGCTCCTCATTAATATGTCCACCCCCTCATTAATTGTTCACCAATCAATGTTGATTTTCATCTGTCAGGGGCACCTCCTTTTCCAAAGGTTTTTAAGCGTTCAGTGGTCTCTATGGTTTTGTCTTTGGTTGGTGAGATACCAATGATCACCAATTTATTATTAGCTAGCCTAATTAATAAATTGATTACTAATTACCTAGAAATTCTGTCTCAGGATTTCCATTCATCACTAGTTGACTAACTAGACCATTTTCTAAAATCTAAGTTTAATAGTGGTAATAAATCACCCCTCACCATTAACCTTAGATAGGAAATGATCTAATCAGTCAAGTTGTATACGTATGGGCACACATATACACACATCCACATATGCATATGTTGTTGTTGAATCATGTTTCAGTTGTGTCCGACTCTTTGTGACCCCATTTGGGGTTTTCTTGGCAAAGATACCGGAGTAGTTTTCCATTTCCTTCTCCAGCTCATTTTACATATGAGGAAACTAAGGCAAACAGGGTTAAGTGAATTGCTCAGGGGTCACACAGCTAGTAAGTGTCTGAGGCCAGATTTGAACTCAGGAAGAGGAGTCTTTCTGACTCCAGATCTGGCACTCTATCCACTGTGCCATCTAGCTGCCATATATATACACACAAATATATACATATGTAGTTGCCCTATGTATATATATATAATATATATGCATGTGTATATATACATATGTGTGTCACTCTGTGTATATGCACATATGTATATATGTATGTATGTATGTATATATCAGCTAGGTAGCATATATCTCTATCTCTATCTCTAATCTCTCTACTAGGTGGCTCAGTGGATAGAGCATCAAGTCTGGAGTCAGGAAAACTCATTTTCCTGAGTTCAAATCTGGCCTCAGAAACTTACTAGTTGTGTGACCCTGTGCAACTCACTTAACTTTTTTTGCCTCAGTTTCCTATCTGCAAAATGATCTGAAAGTGGCAAACTACTCCACTATCTTTGCCAAGAAAATCCCAAATGGGGTCATGAAGAGTCTGACACAACTGAAAACAATTAAACAACAACGCCAGCACCATAGACACATAGAAAGAGCTGTATATGTATGGACATGTATTATTATGTAATTATATTATAAAATATTGTGTGTATATATGTACACATATACACACACATGGAGCATCCCAAAAATCTTAATGCAGTTTTAAGATTATGTAAACTATTCAAGCTTAAAACTGCACTAAGACTTTTTGGAAACTGTGTATATATATGTGTATAGACACTACACACACACACACACACACACACACACACACTATTTACACACATACGTAGCATATACACTATACACGCATATGTACATATAGTACATACGTACATACATAGTATATACACTACACACATATATAGTATACACATATACATAGTGTATACACTATACATGCATATACACATAGTATATATACACACATACATAGTGTATATACTACACACACATATATAGTACATACACATATACATAGTGTATATACTACACGCACACATATACATATAGTATATACACACACACACATACATAGTGTATACACTACACACACATTCATACAGTATATACACACATACATAGTATATACATATAGTATATATACATATACATACATACATATACATATTTGTCAATTCAACCATGATAATATTCAGTTAATGGTCATAAGGTTATAGATTTAGGCCCGGAAAGGACCCCAAAGGCCTACTAGTCCTATGAGTCCCCTCGTTTATTATCATCACTACTAATAATAATTGGTGGCATTGATCTGGGGCTTAAGGTCAATGGAGTGTGCTCCCCATCAGGCTTCCTCAGCTCACACACACAGAGCAGGCATCAACATTGGTATGTGCTTAATTCCAGCTCTCGCAGTCCCAGATTCAGTACACTCCAGTCATTTTCTTTTACTTTTCGTTAAATTCTGAACTTAAACAATAAATAAAAGGAGCGTTTCTCTCTAGATTGTGGGACAGGACAGGATTACACGTGAAGCTGTGAATGTCTGTTTTGTGCATTTCTGGGTAAGTATATTATAAATCCAGCACATTGTTTTCAAAGCTGTCCTGTTTCTCTGTGATTCCTTCTGGCTTTCCTTCTCTTCTCATTAAAAAAACTTTTTTTTTTTGGCTAGCTCTCTATCCTCCAGGGCATAATGCCTTGGGTCCACATAGTGCAAAACAGGAATCTATTTGAATCAAAGCTATCAAGGACTAAGACACCATATTCACCAGGAGGTTTCTAATGCAACATCCATATTGTTAAATGACAGGTTACCTTTCACAGAAACAGGTGTCTAGGATAATAATAAGCCTCCTGAAATTGGCTGACAATGGAAGTGAATATATCTCTCCTTCATTTCCTTTCTGAAACTGTAAATGAGTTCCTCCTCTTCCTTCTCAGCTGCATTTTAATAATAAAAACCAAATACTGTGTTCATTAATATGCAGAGTATATATTTACATAAAATAATCACAGGGAGTTCAAAGTCTTTATAAATAAAATCTAATAAATCTTCACAAATGAAGAATGTCAAGAAAAAATACTATTCCTTGTTTACAGATGATTACATTGTATTTATGCTGGGGAAAAAGGCAGTGAGCGTCAGTCATGCACTGAGAACGATAAACAAAGGATAGATTGGCTTAAGTGCCAAAGGACCAGGGGAAGACCTCCAGTGAATGTTGGGTGGGTTGACTAGGGAGGGATTATGTGAAAACATGGACAAGAATTGTACTGGATGAAGAGTGCAGGGGTTGAGATTGGCACCAGTAGAGGGAGTATCCACATAGACAAAATCACGGATCCATCAGAGTAAGAAACTGGGGATAAGAAGGAAAAAGACTTAACACAGTTTACTTTCAGGATTCAGAGACGTGCTGCAACAGAATATTCGGTTCCTCAAAGGGACCACAAGAGCAGAAAATAGACAAGGATTTCCTGGCAGATGCTGGCTACCATATTGTCCTCTACTAAGTGGAGGGGGTTGGAGGGAGCATTAGATGCCACTGACAACATTCTGATGAGAATGGATTTCTCTTTGTGAGTCCTGGGCTGGACTTTCAATAAGGCAATATTCTAAGTGTTTGTACAAGCTATCTCATCACCATATGCTGGCCCTACTGGGAAACAAAACCAATTCTCAGGTCTTTGCCAAGTTCTCCTAAAATGGCCTCCTGGCTATCTGATGAATAGATGTGACAGGATGTATGACTAGATCCAAAGAGTACTGTTGGATGGATTGTTACCTTGGATGGTCATCCCTAGTGGTAGGCCATACTCTGTCCTCAGAACTGTTCTGTTTGACATTTTAATTAATACACAGAATGAAGGTGTGGATGGGCAGTGGGCCCATCAAATTTGAGGATTATATGATTCAGAGATGGACACTTACTAGGTTGGATGACAAATCTGGGATGTGAGGAAATCTTGACAGGTAGAAACAATAGGCTACAACAGGTTGGCATTTGGTAGGAAGAGACATAAGTTTATTCCTATTCAAAAAATCAGCTACAAAGAGGATGAAGGATATGTGGTTTGGACAATAGAGTGACAAAAACCTAAGGTTGGGGGTGGGTATGGGCATCTGCTTTCATAAGCCCTAGGAACAGGACCAGAGTACTGCAGTGCAGTCTCTGTGAATCCCTGTGGGGTTGAAGAAGGCCTTAGTGGAATGTTTAAATGTTCTCTGTTGTTGGTTTACTGTGAGTCCTTAACTTGTCTTCTGTTTTGTTATTGGGCCCTAGTCTTCTGCATTTGCTGCAGAGTGCAATGAAGTATGTCGTGTATGTGAAAGACACTTTGTTCCTTTGAGAGCTTATATGTGGATCTGGGGGCACCTAGACAGAAGCTAAACGCTGGGCCTGGGCAATATGAGCCAAAGAGAGTGAGTGATTCTTTGGGTATTACCTGAAATAAAACCTGGCCCAGGAAGGCTAAAGGTTTGGGGAGCCTGGGGCCATGGGGCACACCTAGATCAGGGGTGGGGAACCTGCAGCCTCAAGGTCCACTACACCAAGGAATTTGTTCTGTAAAACTTGGACTCGGTCAAAAGGTTGCACTTGAGGACCTAGAAGGCCACATGTGGCCTCAAGGCTGCAGGTTCACCACCTCTGCCCTAGATCTCCCTCCCTTGTCACTTCTGCCCCTTGGAGTCTCCAGCTTTCTTTAAAGCACAATTTATCAGTCATTTCCCACCTTTTGGGGGTTCCTCTCTGTTCCTGGTGCTTTCTCCCTCTTTAAATCACTTCATTTGTACATTTAGCAAAGTACATTCTCTATACATTTGGCAGCCCCACAACAGCATAGGAGCTGCTAAAATCTAGGGACTTTTATCCTTGTCTTTGTGTTCCCCATGCCTTGTTAAACAGTAGGTGCTTAATAAATGTTTATTGAACACATTTGAATTTCACCCTTTATACATTTATGGCGCATCTCACTGAGGCCTTAATTGATGCTCAGCATTGCTTCTATTCTCTCATGGACTCCCTATCTTGCTGCCCACAGCAATTATTCTCGGCCTTCTACGTGCTCCTTCGACTCCCATGCTTTTCTCCTCCACTCCCTCAGGATTAAAGCAGATGACTTTACCTCTGACCTCACTGAGCTGTGTGAACATCTGTCAATTCCTCTTCTCCAGAGTGGTCATTTAATGCATTAAATGCCTGCCAGGCGCTGTGCTAAGGCCTCTACATCTCTCTGACATCATCAGTCCTCTCCATCGCTCTTGTCTCAGATCAAACAATCAATCAGAAAGCATTTATTAAGCACCTTCTCTGTGACAAGTACTATGTTAGGTGTTAGAGTTACAGAGATAAAAATGAAAGTCCCCGCCCTTAAGGAAATTATGCTCTACTGGGCAGAAACAACTGGGCACGTGCAAGCAGGTATGTACAAGCAGGTACAAAATAAAAAGGAGGGAATTTTGATGGCGAGAAGCGCAAGCACTAGCAGCCTCCCTGGGGGGACCAGAGAAGGTCTTGGGAAGAAGGTGGTATTTGAGCTGATCTTTGGAGGCAGCTGGGCATTCGGACACGTGGAGCTGAGAAGGGAGCACGTTCCAGATATAGGGGACGATCTGGACAAAGGCATGAAAAGACTGATATCGGAACCTCTTTATGAGGACACTCCCTCTACCAATGCAACCTGAGAGGGTCACAGCTAGCACACACTGCTAGCAAGAATGCCCCTTTGGTCAGATCACAGAGTCTGCGAGAGGAGCAATGTGGAGGAAAGAAGGCCGGAATCAGGCTATGAAGGGCTTTCATGGCAAAAAGAGGAGTTTGTGTTTTATCCTAGAGACAACTAGAAGCTATAGGACCTGACTGAGAAGGGGAGCCACAGAGCTTTGGGAATATTACTTTCACAGCTGGGTGGAGGACAAATTGGAGAGACTGGATTCAGGGAGACCAATTAGGAAATCATTATAACAGCCCAGGCAAGAAGAGATGTGTGCCTGGACCAGGGGGGTGGTCCTGGGCTATTGAGAAGGGGATGGATGGGGGAGGCACTGTAGAGGTGGAATCAACACAATTTAGCTAACACAACTGACTGGCTAAGAGTGGGAGAAAGAGTGAGAAGGTGACGATGCCCCCAAGTTTCAAATCTAGATTCTGGTGGAGCCCTGGACACAAACGGGGAAGTGTGGGACAGGGGGAGGCTTGGGGGGGGGGGAGGAGGGAAGGAGTTCTTTTCCTTACAAAAGCTAATCTCTCTGCTGATGCCCTGGATCCCATCTCCAGCTCTCATTCCCATGAAGATGCATTATGCATCTTAGTTTTTTCATTTCTGTTGGCTCCCACAAACATGTTCCAGTGACCCTGACCCAGAAAGAGCCTCCCCTTGAACCTCTAATTCCACAAACAGTCTATAAATACCCACCACACCCTTCTACCCCATCCAACTACCAGCCTATCTCATTTTCCTCATTGACTGATTCTGGTCCTTTTTATGCTTATACTTCTTGAAAATGTTGTCTTTCACTTCCTCCATTTCCTCCCCACCCTTCTTCATTCCTCGCCATCGAGCCTCTGTCCTCACTCCCCTACTGGCCCCTCCGATGTTGCCAATGGCCAAATTGTATTGCTTCTTTTAGGTCCCATTCTCCCTGATGGAAGATGGGGTTGGCTACCCCTGCTCTTCCTTCCTTGGCTTCAGGGACCTCACCTTTTCCTGGTTCTCTTCCAACTCTGCCAACCATCACTTGGGTCTCCCTTGTTGGCTCCTCATGCTCATCCTGACATGAATGCTGAGTGTTTTCAGTATAAAATAGTAGATGATGAGCATGTTAGTGGTGGGGCCAAAGCCCCTCACTCCCCCGCCCCCTCTTTCCACCTTGTCTGACACCTCCATTGACATGCTCTGTGATCCAGCTCTTCTGGTCTACTTGACATTCCTTACATTTCAGCACCTTTACATTGCCTGTCCCTCCTGCCTGGGATGCCCTCCCTCCTTGCCTCAGCCTCCTAGCTTCCTTCATGACTTAGTCCAAATATTACCTTCTGCAGGAGGCCTTTTCTGGTCTCTTCCTCCCCCTCCCTGCCAGCAGTTAGCATCCCTTTATACTTATATAGCTTGAAAGAAATTTGCACATCGTCTCCTCCATTAGAAAGTGAGCTCCTTGAGGGCAGCGACTGTGTTGCTGCCTTTCTTTGTATCCCCAAAGTTTAGCCCAGCACCTGGAACATAGTTAACACTTAATAATTGCTTATTGACTGACTAGCTGTGTGATACCCTCAAGTTGCAAAAAAGTTACTTGTCAGCATTGGTTTAAAGGAAGTCCCTGGTACCAATTCACTTGTAGGTCCAGTTACTATCGCTATCTCATAAAATTTGGTAGGAATTTAGTAGATAAGAGGGCTGGGGAGGAAGGGGAATTCTAAGCATGAGGAATAGCATGAATGAAGCTGGAGAGCCTGGAAAGTGGTATCCCCTAGGTCCTTGCTACAGAGAATTATACCTAGAATGGAGAAGTATGAGTCAGATAGTGGCAGGCCTTGAATTCCTGGATGAACTTTACTCTGCAGACAGTGGGGAGCCAGTTAAGGGTTTGGGGTAAAAAAGTGACTTATCGTTTATGCTTAGCCTCCTCTCTCTACCTTGGTGATCTCATCTATACCCATGGCTTCAACTACTACCTTTATTCTGATGATTCCTACATCAATAATGCTCCTCCTGACCTCACCTGAGTTCCAGATTCACATCTCCTACTGTCTACCAAATTGATGGTCTTCTTTTCAGTTCTTCTCCTTCTCTACTTCTCTGCTGACACTGTTTACTACCCTTTCCTTCTGAATACTTTTTCTTCTCTAGGCTTTCCTTATACTACTCTTTCGTGGCTCTCCAACTTGTCTAGCTGCTCTTTCGTCTCCTTCAATGGTCCATCACCTGGATGAGATCCTTAGCTTTGGTGGTCTCTGTTTTGGGTCTCTGTCCTCTCCTCTCTATACACACTCTATCTCAGTGACCCCATCAGCTCCTATGAGTTTAATGAGCATTTCTGTGCTGATGACTCCTCAGTCTGTATGTAGATCCAGTCCCAGACTCTCTCCTGAGCTTCAGGATCCAGTTGCCAAGTGTCTATTGGACACTTCAAATTGTATTTCCTGGAAATATCTCAGACTCGACATGTCCACAACAGAACACCAACACACCAATCTACCAAACTTCTCTTTCTGTTGAAGGCACCTTATCCTCAGCTCTTCTTTCTCCCTCACCCCAGATACCTCTGCCATTTCTACCTCCATGATATCTCTCTTACCTGCCTGCTCACCACTCACCTAGCTGCCCTCCCTCTCAAACTACTTTGTATTTATCTTCTTTATATTTTTTCTGTATGTACTATTATATATGTCCTTCTTGCCTTCTCCATTAGAATGTAGGAATTGTTTCGTGCATTGTATTTATAGCGTTGGACAGCTAGGTGGTGCAATGGTAGAGTGCCCAGCCTGGAGTCAGGAAGACTTGAGTTCAAATCTAGTCTCAGACACTAGCTGTATGACCCTGGGCAAATCACAGAACCCTGTTTGCCTCAGTTTCCTCATCTGTAAAATGAGTTGGAGAAGGAAATGGCAACCATACCATTATCTTTGCCAAGAAGACCCCGATAGACAGAACTGAAACAACTAAAAAACAATAACAAAATTACAGCCCTGGCACCTAGTGTGGCACATCTCCACACAGGCATTGCTCTGGCACCTCAAAGGGAATATGTCTGAAACTTTGTTTGTTAGAAACATGCATTGGCATCAGTGGAGTGAGGGCCATGGAGTGACAGAGGAGTTTTTGGAGAATCAAGAGAAGTTTCTGAACCAAAAAAGAACCATGGAGCAGCAAGGGACAGTCTTGGAAGGAATGTAGCAAAATAGGTACCTTAATGCACTGCTGGTGGAACCTGACATCCTTATCATGTATTATTTTATATTGCAGCTCTTTGTATATGTCCTATCTCTATCTACTAGACTGTAAGTCCCCCACCCCCGCCATGTGACTGAATTCACATGAAACATTCTAGTTTTTGAAAGCTTAAATGACAGGAAGTTATTCTTTCTATTGAGCTGAAAAATGCCTTATGATTCCAATTCTTTGGTCCAAATTTTTCCCTGTGCGGCCAAACAGGACAAATGTTCAGGGGGCCTGTTTATTATGTCATGCTATTAGTAGGAACGTGACTGCATTAATAGCAGGATTGTTCCCATCCCTGCACCCCACCTCCTCAACTATTCTGAACTAAGAATCGACTCAGCAGGTAGAGGAAGAGCGTGTGGACAGAGGCAACAAAAAAATGACTTATTGGACGCTAGGTGGTGTTCTCAGGCATGGGTGACCAAGACCAAAGTAGAGCCTGGTCTGGCAGGTTTGGGGCTCACCAGACTACTGTTTAGTGTCAGTCCTTTCAGAGGGATAAGAAGTCTTTCATTGAAAAGCTGAGGCAGCTACTTAGAGAACAGTGATGGTGACAGTCAATTCTTGGATGGTGAGGGTCATTTCACTTGTCTTTGAGTCTCTAGCACATAACACAGGGCCTGAAATGCATTAAGAGCTTAGGGAATGCTTGGCTTACTGATCCTTTGAGGACACAAAAGAGACTGAGCTGTGTTTTTCTACAACTGCCACATGATAGGATGGGAAGTGTTTGAGGATGGGGATTATTTCATTTGTACCTTTTTATGCTCAGCACAAGGCAAGGCATGCTGTACACAGCACTGGCTTAATAAATGCTTATTGGATTGTTGGATTCAACCATTGGTAGCATGGGCATCTACATTCTGGGCACAGTCAAGAGGAGGAGCCAGCAAGGGCAAGACAGGAGTTCAAGGCCAAAGGCCTGGTGTAGGGAAACATCAACAGGTCCAGAACAGGACCCACTTCAGGCCGCTGAGAGTTCATGTCCTATTCCATGTGGACTCACAGGTCCCTATGCAGCCATAATAGTGCGTACAGTGAGTGCTGAATATGCGGACTGTTGTATTGTTGTGTGGAACAACAGATTCCAAGTGACCAATATCGGTAGGCCATTCGTCCAAAGCCTCTATAGCAGCTGGGCCTCCGTGCACCGATTGACACCTGCCCTCATCAGAAGAGGCAGCATGGTTTATGGATGGTGTCAGATTTGGCAGCAGGAAGATTTGGGTTTGGATCCCATCTCAGTCACACAGGCCAGCTGTGGGACCCTAGGAGAGTCACAACGTCTCTGGGCCTCAGTTTTCTCCCCTGTAAAATGAGGGGTTGGACTTGATGATTTTAATGTCCCTTCCACCTCTAAATCTCTGATCCCATGACCTCTCTGAGCCTCAATTTCCTTGTCTATAAAATGGTGTTGGACTTGGTGGCTTCTGAGTCCCTTCTAACTCTAGGATACTATGAACCTGTCCATACTTGGATTCTGTTTGTGTAAGTCTGGAGTTGGCAGATGTGCTTATTGTGTTCAAAGCCAAGCACTACTGACCTGTCTTGCTTACCCAGTAATCATGAGCATTAGCAACCCTTGGAAGCTGATATGCAAAGACAGCGTATCTCTGAACGGAAAGAGAATGAATGCAAGCAACATCCTAGTGGTGGAAGGCTACTTCTCTCCTTGTACATCAGCTTAGCCAGTCAAGAGCTAGGCACTTCCTGAAAAACCAAGGCAATGGTGGGTGGGAGGAGGAGGAGGACTTCTCAGGGCATGGGTCAGTTCTGGGTCAGGATCAATTCTGATTAAGATCAAGACTCAGAGTGCAGGCTCCTCAAAATGGAGCCAGCCTTGTCTGGAAACAAGTCTAGAATGACCCACATAGGGTGTGGTAGACATTGTGTATTACGACTTAAAGTGGGGAAGACCCAGATTCAAATGCAGCTTTGGACACTTACCGGCCATTTGACTCTTAGCAAATCATGTATTCTCTTTGAGCCTCAGTTTCCATATTTGTAAAGCAGGTTGGCACCTTCTCTGCAACTTGTAGCCTCGGACAGTTACTTGGAGCCCTGAGAGGTTACAAGATTGCCCAGGATCACATGGATGGTGTCAGAGACAGGACTGGGACCCATGTGTTCCTGGCTTTGAGCCCAGTGTGCCACTGCCCCTCATAAATATAGCACACATATGTATGTGCGCATATGTATCTACCAAGATTTTATATATAAAATGTATGTACATTATACATGTGTATGTATATATGTATCTACAAGGATTTTATATCCGTATAAAATGTCTGTACATTATACACACACATAAGCTTTACCACCTTAAAGCTGCACTAAGACTTTTGATTCAGGGGTAGCTATGTGGTACAGTGAGTAGAGCACCAGCCCTGGAGTCAGGAGGACCTGAGTTCAAATCTGGCCTCAGACACTTGACGTGAATACTTGCTGTGTGACCTTGGGCACGTCACTTAACCCCAATTGCCCTGACTACCCCCCTTCAGAAAAAAAAGACTTTTGATTCACCCCGTATATGTATAATACATTGTACATACATTATTATATATGTCTATAACATTATTATAAAGGATGGACATACGTAGTTTCTCCCTTAAGTGCCATGTACATGTGAACTCGCATTTTGGTTCTTGCCCCCTTCAAGGTTGAGCATCTTACTTGTGTTCTGCTGAATGTGTTGGGGCTGCTGAGGCCTGGGCAGAAGGTGGCTCATTGGAAACAACATGCAGCATTTCCCATGTATGCATATAATACCACTAAGAACAATGCCACAGGCGTTCCTCTCTACCTGCTGGTATTTGGGACACAGCCATGTTTAGCTAATGATATGGTCTTGAGAGTCTCAGAGGATGAAGGACACAGGGACACACAATCAGTAAGTATACCCTTTGGCTAAGAAATCAAATGGCCTTAGCTCAGATGACCTCAGAGGGGAATAGTATGATAGTCAGGTTGACTATCAAGAATTCCAGAAAGATGATAAAGCCGGGCTGTGAAATCTTGGTGTCTAGAGAAAATACAAGATAATGGACTAGTGGAGAGGTATCTTATATGAAGTACTTGTGGTACAGTGGAAAAAGCAGTGGGTCTGGAGTTAGTGGCCCCAGACTTTAAATCCTGCCTCTGAAACCACCTACATCATCTTGGGCAGGTAGCTTAACTTCCCTGGGCCTCAGTTTCTCCATTTGTAAAATGGGAGGGAGGTTCAATAAGATGAGGTCTAAGTTCCCTCCCACATCTATCTCTGTGATCCTAAGATTCTCTACCTACCTGGACAATCTTGTAGTCCA